>OY728146.1:656481991-657106991 GCA_963277665.1 Viscum album
TGCATGGACAAGAATACTTTTCCAAGGTGGAATTGCGATCGAGATATTATCATGTAAGGGTGAAGAAGGAAGATATCCCCAAGACTACTTTTCGTACAATATACGAGCTCTATGAACTCGTAGTAATGCCTTTAGAACTCACTAATGATCTAGAAATATTCATGGAATTGATTAATAGATTCTTTAGAGATTACCTCGATAAATTTGTGGTAGTCTTTATAGATGATATTATGATATACTTCAAAACCAAGGAGGATCATAAAGAGCATCTATGAAATGTACTAGAGACCTTGTGAAAGGATAAGCTCTATGCCATGTACATAAAGTATGAGTTTTGGTTGAAGGAGGTGTCATTGTTGGGCCATATCATCATAAGAAATGGGATATCTATGGATCCCACAAAAACGAATGCATTTGAGGGATGGTCGAGGCCAACATCAGTAACAAATATCTGTAGCTTCCTGGGGTTTGATGGATATTATCGACGATATGTGAGAAATTTCTCATGATTGTCCAACCCTCTTACCAAGATAACATGGAAGGTAGTAAAGTTTTCTTGGAGTGATGAATGCGAAGAAAGATTTAAAGAGTTGAAAAGGAGGCTTATCACTGCACTCGTGCTCACTTTACCCACAAGTGGATAACATTTTGTGGTATTCATTGATGCTTCGAAGAAGGACCTGAGATGTGTGTTTATGCAAAATGAAAAGTCATTGCCTATGCTTAAAGGCAATTGAATGTTCATTTACAAAACTATCCAACACATGACCTCGAGCTGGGTGCAGTGATATTCGCTTTGAAAATTTGGCGGCATTACCTCTTTGGGGAGAATTGTGAAATATATACAGACCAAATAAGCCCCAAGTATATATTTACACAGAAAGAGTTAAATAAGCACCAACAAAGATGGTTAGAGCTGATCAAAGACAATGATTTCTCAATCCAATACAACCATGAGAATGCGTACATGGTGGAAGATGCTCTAAGTAGAAAGGATCCTGCATCTTTATCAATGATGAGAATCAAAAAGTATCTGATCGTCTTAGATTTTCAAAGGATGAACATGGGAATCATTAAGGGAGGAACATCATCAATCCTTTCTCAATTTCTTACTAAACCATCCCCCTTGGGGAGAATAAAGGATTCCCAAAGAAGAGATGTGGAAATTTAGAAAAGGGTGGAAGTTTTTAGAAATGGAAAATCCTATCATTTCAAAGTTGATGAGGAATGAGTTGTATGATTTTGGATGTGAATATGTGTACCATCTGATCAAGAGATAATGAAGGGGCTATTGAATGATGCATATAGCTCGACCTTCTCTATCCACCCAGGGAGCACAAAGATGTATTGAGATCTCTGAGAAAACCTTTTTTTGGGACAATACGAAAAGGGTTATAGCCGAATATTCATCATTGTGCCTGGTATGTCATCAAGTGAAGGCTGGTAGACAAAAGTCTAAGGGGATGATGCAACCACTACCCATACCAGCATGGAAGTGGGAGAAAATCACCATGGACTTTGTCACTGGACTTTCAAAAACTGCCAAAGGAAATAATGAAAACTAGGTTGTTGTGGATCGTCTTACAAAGTCTTAAAACTTCATTGAAATTTGGGTGGACTTATCATTAGATCAACTGGCATGGATATATATCAGATAAGTGGTAAGGCTGCATGGAGTACTACTATCTATTATGTCTGATCATGATCCAAGATTCACCACTATGTTTTGGAAGAGTCTTCAACATGCTCTGAATACTGAACCGAACTTCAGTACGGCCTATCATCCTCAAACTAATGTCCAATCCGAGCAGAATATCCATACACACGATGACATGTTGAGAGCGTGCTCAATGGACTTTAAAGGAGGATGGGATCGACATCTTCCTCTGGTTGAGTTCTCTTATAATAACAGTTTCCACTCGAGCATCCAAATGGCACCATATGAAGCACTTTATGGGAAACGGTGCAGAACACCGGTGTGTTGGGATGAGGTTGGTGAGCGTATGCTTCTTGGACTAGAAATGGTTGTTGAAATGGTGGAGAAGATGAAAACCTTTCAGCAGAAAATCAAGTCACCCAAGAGTTGACAGTATATTTATGCAGATAACTATCAATGAGAGCATGAGTTTAAAGTTTAATACAAGGTATTTCTACGCATATCACCATGGAAGAAGATCACGAGGTTTGGAAGGAACGGGATGTTAAGTCCAAGGTACATCATCCCCTTCGACATTCTTGATCGTGTTGGGGTTATGGCCTATCGACTATCAAGTCCACCTACCATGGCCAAAGTGCACAATGTCTTTCATGAATCCCTCTTAAGGATGTACATACCGGACCCTTCACATGTACTCTCTTTAGAGGCATTACAGTTAGAGGATGATCTTTCTTACGAGGAGCAACCAGTGAAGATATTATATCGTAGAGAATAAGTTTTACGAAATAAAAAAATTCCCCTCATCATGGTTTTGGGGTGAAACAAAAAGTTTGAAAAAGCGACCTGGGAATCAGAGGAAGTGATTAAGTAGTGTTACAAGCATTTGTTTTAGTATAGGAGAAGGAAATTTCAATGGAAGAATTTCTTATGGGGGGAATATTGTAAAGACCCAATCCTTTGTTAATGAAAATCCCTCTTGATCCAATTAAATGGGTTAATATGTGAAATGGTTATAAAACAGAGGCACTTATTTTGTTTTAGGATTTTAAAATAACATTATGAATTGTGACCATTTCATTTGTATTCATTGAATAGTGATCACGTGATTAGTATAAATATGGTCTTTATCAAATCCAATTTACTCAGACAAAGGAAGTGATGGCCTCATCCAGTAGAATTTATCCATATGAAGCCCATTTTTCGGAGCTCGGAAAAGACATGGCATCATTGGGCTTTGCTCTTCAACAATCCCATGTCGAGCTTCAATAGGTGAAGCTCTAACGGAACTGCCTATGAGGGAATTAGATGTTGTTAGAGATCACTACACGAGCAATGTTATCCGAGCCACCCCAAGAGACTGTCACCATCGCACAACTCACCCTTTGCTCTTATGCGGGTGCTTTAAGGGGTTATTTAGCAACACCATAGTACTATGGCTATGTACATTACTTTTCTTATTTAATAATGAATATACTTTCTTTTATTATTGATACCTTGTAAACAGTTTTTGAAGCACAAATATTATTTTTACTTAATATACAACTAATAAAAAATATGATGAATTATTGGATTTTTTGTATTAAATATTATTTTATAATATATTATTATTATTATTATTAAATTAATTTTTATTAAATATAAATGATCATATAATTTTATGAATGCAATTTTAATTTTTATTAAGGATCAAAATCCATTTTTTGTCAAAACCCGTAAATTTTCGATAAATGTCGATTTTTATATTAAAAGTTAAAATTAACATATTAAAAAATTATTTAGATAAAATATATATTATTTCTGTAATCAGGACATTGAAATTATCCAATGGTGAATTTTTCATAAATTTCTGAGACAGTCAAATCTTTGGGTAAAAATTAAATACCTTTTAAATATATAATGTGTTTTATGAGATAAAACTCACCCAATAGTGATGTAATAAAATAATATAAGCATTATTTTCTGAAAATATATGTTTTAACTATAAATTAATATTATTTTGGGTGTGTTTGAATTATTTTACGAAACTTTAATGCACCCTTTAAGATTTATTAAACATCTTGTATTTTTAAATTGTTTTCCTTGAGAGTGTGAATCACCTCCACAAAAGCAACCCCATTATTTTAAAAATTTTGGACTTTGGACTTATAAAATATTGTTTTCCACTTCCCTTTTCCAAAAACCATGGTCAGGTTTGTTGGATTTAATTGGTTTTAGGTGAGGTGTCCCAAACATAAATAAGAAAGAATTCCCTCATCTTTCTTATATAAACCCACCCAATCTCCCATTTTCCCATCACTCAAAGCCATTGGTGTTCGTCCAACCTCTGACCTCATCTCTCTATAATCCTCCCAACATGCCCCAAGCTCCAAAGAAGCCTTCCTGAAGCCTCTCTCAAGACTTTGGAAGCACACTTCCAAGTAATGGTTTTTCTTCCATTCTAGTTTTTGTCCAATTTTTGTTATGTTGTTATGCCATATTATTTAAATTATAAATGTTGTGGTATGGTTTTGAACCTCCCCCATAATTCCCTCTTTATGTTTTCATTATTAGAGATCCCTTTCTCTCTCAATAAATGCCTCCCATGTACACCCGTTACTATGCCGAAATTCCGAAAGAAATTTCTCTCTCCTCATTTACATTCAAGCAATTATTTTGTATCATGAATATAAATTCCATTACATTTGTTGGTACATGTATCTATATGACCCCGTTATATTCCATGTAAATTAAATATGGTGAGACACCCCTTTATCTCTCATCAACCATTTTAATAAGTTCTTATGTCAAGCTGTTATACTGCCAAAATATACCGCGTTTTTCCAAGACCAAGTCATTTTGTAGTGAATACCATGACCAATTCTCTATCAAGGGTATTCACCTTTATGAAAATTTACATATTGTTTAAACAGTTTGTTTTATGTATTCAAAATTTGTTTATCATGGAATAAATGATTATGTTGAATGATTCAATGTTTTATGATCCATGTGGCACACTTATGCATGAAATGAAAAGTTTAAGAAGGCTACACCCTGATAGCACTACAATGCATTGGGTAAAGTATAGTATCATGATATTTTATGTGAAATGGGTGTTGACTCATTCTAATTAAAGTGCAATTAGGGTTTAGTCGTGCTTCATTTACAATGAGGGTTTACTCATGCTTTATGTGCAATGAGCCTTGGCTCATGCTAATTCCATGTTAAGAGTTATTTCCACATTTCAATGTTATGATTATATTGCATTATCATGCATGTATGATTATGCTTCAACTGTGATCTATTGATATGACTATTGTCTAATATTTATTGTATTTCTCATGTTATTCCATGTTTAGTCCCTTACTGGCCTTTGTAGTTCACCCTTTTCTTATGTAGGTCATTAGGTTATCCCATGAAATGCTAAGTACGAGGGAATGTAGTGGTCATGTAAAGGAATTACTCAATAAAGATGTTGCATGTTTCATGTTTTATATTTTTATGTAATGATATTAAGCCCCAAAGACACTAGACCCCTTGATCTTACATGTTGTATCAAGTGAAATTCATGTAATAAATTATGTTTAATTGTGTAATAAAAGTTCAGGGTTGTCATAATAAATATGTGAAGAATAATATTTTGTGATGAAAAATTAATTAATGAAATGTTAAATTAATTTTTTAATTATATTTTCATGTCCTGTGATATGTTATTTCATTGGATGACCGTATATATAATATGTGAAAAATGAATCAGTTAATTTAATATTGAATACGAATTGGTTGTGTGAAAAATGATAATTCACTTGTTTTGGTATGAGGTACCCCTTTCTTGTAAATGATGAGTTCTTTTTTATAGATTTGTGAGATCTCATTGAGTTTAAAAGATGGATTCCGTTATTTTGGGTTTGAGAGCCTCGTTTCTAGGAATGTTTTATGATTCTTGTGTTGTGGTATGGATATGAGCATTACGATGTGGATAAAAGAGGATCAAATGTGATGTGTGCCTGAGATGAATGATCCTAGAGGGATATTTTGGTATGTTGGAAAGGGATTCCCATATTTTGTGGTAGATATTGATTCATGTGATGATGGGATAGATTAAGATTTTCTGGAGGGTGTTGGGGATGACACCATAGGTGATAGAATGGGTCAAAGCATGGATTAATTGTTGATATGAATGATGGATTCTAGTTTGAATCTATGGTTTCATTGATGGCCAAAATTTATTTTACCTTCTTTTCATTTCTTGCTTCTAGAAGAATTTGATCATGCTTGTTTTTTTGACTTGTTTGGTAGCTATGGATGTATTTCTAGAGTAATTATTAATATAGAATATTGTGAGGTAAATGAATTAATAAATGTATAACCCATGGGGTTGGATATTTATTGGATGAAATATTGAGGATATAATTTTGAGTAGTAGTGGACTCTGATTTCTTATTTAGGGATGTCGTGGAACATTATTGTGATGCTAAAGTAATTTAATGTGAAAATTTTAATGATTAATTAATGGTATTTGGGTATGTAAGATAACTAAAAATAAATAAAATAATACATAATTTAATGTAGCTCTTTAAATGGTTGTGTCCTTATAGAATATCTAGTCTTGTTTGAGGAAATTGTGAGTCTGAGATATATTAGTTTTCATTGAGTTAGAGACTAGGTTATGCCTATATTGTTGGTGAGGGTTATATTATATCATGTACTTTTTTATACTCTAATCCACCATATATGATAGGGAAATTTACACAATGGGTATTCTAATACATAGGGGTGTATTCACCAATATATTCATTTGAGGATGGATTTACGACTACTCCCTTTCTCCCCACTATATTCACTTGGTAGTTATATGTGTTGGTATGAATAGAGGATAGTTCATTAACATATATTTGTGTAGAGAGATATAATGTCTTATTTTTATTTCAAACACATGTATTATGTATATGGTTTCTGAAGGATTACTCTAGGTATAAGGTGTATTGGTTGTGATGGATTGGGGATCCTTACACTAAGTATGGGCTGTGATAGATGGTGGTATAATACCTGATGAATGATCCACATTATACATGATATGGTTTCTCTAAAAAACTACTTCTTTACTTTTGGTTATGTGTACGTTGAGGTGTGTTTCATGTGGGGCATGTTGTGGGGCTTCATCTAAATTTATGTGGGATAAAATTTTCAGAGTCAAATGATCAGGGCATGAGATATTGGGGCATAGAAAAACAATAGTGGGTCTGTGGAAGTAGGTTATCGATGATTTTATTTATTATATTATTTTCACTATTTTGTGATACTTGGTGAGAGTATACATTGAGAGTCTGGGAACATATTATACCTACTTATATGATGAGTTACTTTCAATTATTATCAATTGAGCTTTAGCATGCTTTTTTACCTTTTTTACATGAGTGTTTTTTGGGAGAATCCTACTGATTATACTATTATACACTACATATATATATATATATTATATTTTTAGATTAGTTGGAGTAGGTTTTAGAACAGTTTGGTTGCTACTATCTTGTTGGTTTTTGTAGGATATGTTTTGGGATTCGTGGTCATTATCGTCTTTACAATTATTTTGGTACTTTCATTTTTCCAATTCACTATACTAGTTATCCATGTTATTACATATGTTTACTTTGTTTTTCTTTTATATTTATGTATTATTAGGAGTTATTCGGTATTTGGCATATCTACCTCTATCTCATGTTTTATTTAAGAGGGTAATTCCTCACATATTCATGTTTATTATACTCACGGTGCTACTCTCCAACCCGTGGCCTACTAGATGCTGGACTTAGGGTGTAACTATATAAATTCTCCTATTTCTGACCCTGGAGGGGTAGAACTTATGGGGAGGGGTCGTGGCATCTATTTTTTGATTTCTTTTATATATAGTTATTTTATTTTATACTCTTTTACTAGAATGTCAAATTGGTACCCATGGTAGACATTAGGGTATTTGAGGCATGTGTTCCTCTACCACAATGTTCATGTTCAAATGTTTGTTTGATATGACCATAATTCTATTTAGTTCTTTAATAGGAAAACTATATCCCACCAATGTTAACACAAGTACTACAATTTAATCCAACCTTGGGTGATTACGATTGACTAATAAGGTATATAACTATCCCAACGTATCACTGATTGGGTAGTTGGGTAATGGTCATTACAATATCACTACGTATGATTAAAATTGGGAATTAAGCCTCGTGATATAGTCTAACACAAGGAACTCATTAAGAAAACCATTAAAATATTTCATCAAATTATGAATATCGTTAATGTTGGGTTTCCACTAAAAATTTAAAATATATACCCCATATTTTATTATTTTAAGACTCGTGAAATTGAAGTAATTAGCATGTAATGATCCTTATAATTATTATTAGTATATATGATAATGTGATGATTTATAATATTAATTTAAATTTACCTAACCCAATAATCGACATTACCTCAATCTTGAGAGAGAATATCAAGGCATGATATTGATATATATTCTAGTAATGGTATAATAAAATGATTTTATGTACATATCATCATAGAAAATGTCAACAAGAGAATAGTAATATACAAGGGATGAAATCAACAAACAACATGGTGTTTTCCCCAATAATTGAATATCCAATCTTTATGTTAGTGAATTAATATGTCTAAAAAACATGAATGATATGTAGAATTTTATAATAAGAGAAAAAATAATGTATTTTTAGTTATTCAGTATATGATTATGAAAAATTTTATTATATTATTTTCATTATCCTATTTTGAAATAATTATAAAATAAATGCACTATTCCCCACGTGGATTTATAGACTTATAACACTGGGTTTCCTCGATATCAAGTGGATAAGAACACTTCTTTTCATAATTGCAAAAACTATTACATTTCAATCATTGAGTTGTGGGTGGTGCATTATTTTGATCATTACTCCAATATAGTGAATTGAATATCCACTTCATATACTATTATCAAAAAGATACTTTTTGGACATTTTTCTTACTTGAATAATTGTCTACTTTATTTAAGGAAATACAACAAGTGGTTATTATCTATTTTTATTCTAATTAGGAGATGAATTTATTTTTTTCAATGTGTTTAAATATTGGTGTTTCCATAAAACACTATATTCAATAATTCATATTCTAATTCTCCTTTATAATGATAGTATCCAACTTCTATTTCAACCTTTATATAAAATATAACAATTTATTCATATCTAAAAATTCTCATATAGTTAGTTACTGTTATAGATTTTTTTAATCCATAAGTGGTTCAAAAAAATTTACATTTAGGATCAATGATTAATCTTGGGGTGTTTATTAAAAATATTATAAATTTTTATACATATAAAAAAATTAATTGATCCTCCTTTGTAATATCTAGTGGAACTCTCACTCTATTTTGATGTAAAGTGTTTACAGAAAACATTTATTAAAAATTGTTTTTCTACACTCCAGTCATTACATGAAGTAAATTTCATTATTTTAACTTAAATTTATTTTGTGGGCCAATTTTTGTCATATTAAACATTTAAATGATAAACAACTAAAATTACATCTTCATTTTACCAAGAAATCCTTTTTATATGATCTCTCATACATTGATCTATTGGTTAACAATTAGTGGATATGGTGCCCTAATGATGCATTGTGTTTGTTGACACACGATGAACATTATAGTGAGTTGTTCATTCATTGGTGAATTTTAGAGAAATATATGGAACATTTAAATTTTCATTATCTAATGTAACTAGATAAAAATAATCATGTGATTTTTTGGAATCTGAACATATCCCATTTTTTTGGGCGATCATTTCATAGATCATCATATTCCATATTTAATGGATTTATCATAGCTCTTTCAATTGACTAAAATAAAAATTGTTGTTACAATTAAAAAATATTAATATAAAAACAAAATAATTTTGTGAATATGAAAATACATCTAAATATTTCATAACACATGAAAACATAATTTCACCATTTGAAAAATTTTCTTCAACCATACATTCATTTGATTTTACCATCTTATTCTTCTTAATAAATTACCATAAATTAACATAAAATACAATGATACCAACTCTTATGAGCCAACAATTACACATAAAAATATTACACAATTATATTTGTATATAAAAGTCATAAGAAATAAATAGAATCCCTAATGGTCGATGTTTTATGATCATTGGATATTATTTATATAAATTTATTATTGTAAATTATGTTGTTCATTTAAAAAAAATTATCCACTAATAAATATCTTATAGATATATCATATATATATTTTTATCATAATTTACTATATAAAAGAAAACCAAAAACTGGTGAGAATAAGATGTCAGTAAGTAGTAATAAATAAGTGATATTAGTCAAAGAAATATAGGTGATTATAATGAAGATCATAAATTGGTTAGAATAAACTATGAAAATTGGTATAAGATATTATTCATAAAATAATAACCCAAGGAACATGAACCATGGAATATAAAATTGATAAAAAAAATTAATTTATGGAATATAATAGGAATATAAAACATATATTTCCATCGAAAGAAATAGAAATTATTTCATGCCCCACTACAAAGAACATTATCACATAGTGGGAAAAAAATATTCTATAATATAGTGGACGGGGATAAACACACATGTCCCATAAGTACGTATGATGGGATATAATATTTATTGAATTCATTAAATGAATATATAATTTTTTATCTCTAATAACATAATGATACAATTATACATCTTTTATCCACATGAACATGAAATTCCTCTATCAAAACATATAATAATTACTATGTTAAAACAACAAATGTTATATAATTTTTTTGAAAAGAGATAAATACTAAACAATATAGGAAAAAATGATAGTGGTTCTATTAAATCATTTACCATTAGAAGTAATAAAAGTTCTAATGTATTATCAACTAAATGTATTTTTACTTAAAAGAAATATCCATATGAGGAAAATAATAAATTATTCTAATATTAAAAATAGATATCAATTTTATTGTTAATTTATTATTTAAAATTATATATAATATGAATAAATTTTATAAAAGGGATATATAAATAAAATAAAAAATACAATTTCATTGAATCAATAAATAATAAATTATTTCATGGAAGATTTCTAATAAATAATGAATAATATGATAAGAGATACTTCCCAATTAAATAATATAAATATAATAGATAAAAAGATTCACTTCAAACATTTATAAATAAAAATAAATTTTGAGACCTTTTGAAATAAAAGGATTTTAGATTTGAATAGATATTATATCTGTGATTAAAAATAAATAAAACATATAAGAAAGGAATATATTCCCACCAAAAAGATATATAATAAACATTACCCTTACTTTTAATCATCAAATACTCAAATTTTATCTAGTTAAATATAAAATAATTATATGATTCTTAATAACCGATTTCAAAAAACTATTCATATTTATTTTATTTTATACTAATTAATTTAATTAATATATGAAAAATATTTTTTAATATCGTAGTTTATTCTATTCATCATTTGTTTTTTGTTTATTTGGGTTTGTACTTGTCGTGGTAAATTGATTGTAATTTAATTATAAAATTAATAAGCATATCATTCTATAAAATATCAATATTACATGAATCATAATGTTTCAATGTTTTTAAAAAAAATGATAATTTCAAGGTTGGTTTGTGAATAATTATGATGATTGAAAATCAATACATGATTCATTATAGTAACATTACCAATAATAATTAGTTAAATTATAATGGTTATCCATTTAACAGTCAGCCCTCAAAAAGAATAATCATAACATAACATAATTAGTAAAATTAAAGATTTTTATTATTTGTGTTTTAATACAAATATATGATGAAACTGATGATGATGGTATGCCATTTTTTATGTTGCATGTTTAACAGACCAAAATAGGATCTTGTTATATGAATAAATGAGTATGAAAAAAAAATTAGTTTATTAGAATAGATTTTTTTCACAAGTATCATGATGTTAATAATAAAATAATATAAGGATTAAAATGATTTAATAAGAGTGTAAATGGAATTTTAAATAGAAAATATAGATGAAAACTAACCCCTTTCATGGAAGGAATCACTCTTTATTTCCATTATATCATTCATAATAAAGGATTTGGGCCTCGATGTTTTGAACTATAGATACCAAACATGGTAGATGACATTAGATGATGATGTTTATACTAGGGAAAAATGAGAAAAAGAACAAAAACTATGCAAAATTTTTATTTTATGAATTGTAAAAATTTGATTTAGTTGGAATTTATATATTATTGAAACTATAAAAACAAATTATTAAAAAAATATAAACTAATATCTGAGACCACATCTGTATTATATAAATTATAATTAAAAATTTAATATTTCAAAGAGATGCACACATCCCCACAAAAGGATATGAACTACCTTTAGATATGTAACTGAAAATAAAATCACACCCAAACCACATACTAAAATTTTATCATGAACAACCCACTAGAAATATGTCCATAGTCACCATTTTAACAAACTATAATTAAAACAATATACACCATCAATGAAACGGACCAAACCACCTCCAAAAAAAATTCTATATCATTTGTATCACACTATTAAAGTTAATTTATTTAACATGATATTTCTTATAAATTTTTACCAATGAACAAGTTCATCCTATGATGAACTGTAAAGCTAGGGAGAATATAGAAGGGAAAACCATAGAGTATCCAACACATAAAACAAATACAATAAAATGAGGTATTCCCTAACTATAACTAGGAAACCATTTATAGGAACAACCCACCCCGAATCACCAATACTATAATAACTTAATATTTTAGAATATATGTCTCATTTCAATATATTTTATGAGTATAAACTTGCATGAAATTATTCATCAATAAAAAAACATTGACCTAAATATTTTTATTTAAATGTGAAAATTGTAACTTAGTAATGAAAATTTACGATATGAAATGGAATATAAACATTATAAAAATTAATGTATAATTATTTTTATTTTAATTCATTTATTAACCCTAATAAATAATTACCCAATGTTATGTAAAGTAATTTTATGTTATAAAAATACATTTTCATCAAAAAATAGTTTATTCATTTTTATCAAATTGAATTTTATAATTAATTTCAATATCATTTAAAAATTTAATTTGATAAATATTATATTAGTTTTGATATAATTATACGAAAAATATATTAGAGTGAATTTTTTTATTTTTATGATTATTTAATTTTTTTATGCATTGTTAAAATTACTAATTTTTATAAAACATGAAATTATTTTCATTAAAAAGGAAAATCTATGATATTAATATGATAAAAAATCTTCATATACCTCATTAATTTTGAAATAATAAAATTGTATACATAGGAATGAAAATTATAAATTATTTCTGTATAAGTAAACTTTTGCGATTCAAATATATTTTTATGTAAAAAATATTTCATTACATTTTACCGAATTATATTAAATTTAATTTATTCCACATATATAAATTTAATCTTTTAAAATAAATTTAAATATTTTAATAATCAAAATACATATAATATTATTTTTTCAAAATAATTTTGGGACAATACGAATAGTAACCATAATAAAGATATGTCACCTAAAAAAAGCAATAAAATAGTCTTAAAACATTAAAATCACTATAACACAATCCCTTATAAAAAAGGAGGAGTGGTGATAGATAAAATATAATTTTTTGCTGTTTTATATTTTTTAATCATTATTTTGAAATTGGAAACCAAATCCTGTCTTTTGTGAATATATGTTATGTTATTTTAATATTTATAATTATTTTTTACCTATGCATATAATGGAATTCTTTAAAAATAATATTTTGTTTTATCTTACATAAAATACTAAATTTTTTATATTTTTATTATTTGAGCAAAATGTTCATCAAATCTAGCTAAATACCTTATTTGAAAATGATATTATTTTTACTCATAATTGTGGTATTTCCCTAAAAGTAGTTTTTAATCTATTTTTTATTCCAATATAAAAGTACATTTATAGCTTATATATATATATATTTAATCTGATACAATGGTATAAATAAATAAAATAATTACATCAAACATTGTTGATAAGGACTTTTTTATCATATAATTTTGTTGTCATGGAAAAAATTTTATTTATCACATTTATGGTTAAAATGGGTTTAAAGTGGTTTTACAATTTTATATGATTTATAACATATCTAAAACATGTCTAACAGTTAATGGTTGATTTAATATAGTCTATATCACATATTGTACTATTATACGGGTATAATTTGTTAAAATTTACATGATTATTATTTTTATATAATTTAATCTTACACATTATTCCAAATGTGTCATTTCCCTCTCTTATAAATTCATATCACCTCTCCTATATTATCGACACTTTTCATGATTTCTATCTAAGCCAAGACCTCCCATAATATCATCCAAAATTAATTCTCCACATCATAGTGCTTCTATTCATTATAAAATACAAATAATTCAGGCCATAAGGCTTAAGCCAAATGTGGTTTCTCAAAAGGATGAAAAACTAATAAAAAAGTCCTCTCAATTAAATTTCCTCTTAGTCCTCATGTCAATATAAGGTATCAAGTATAAAATAATGACTTATCTCTCTTAACATTACTTAATTAGGTTTATCATTGTGTAAAACCAATTATGCATCTCATTTTTATCCTATGGAAATTTAAAAAACTGCTTGTGTTTACCTGGGGACTTCAACCTCCACGAAGCGACGTGTTCCACTTTTCATTAAATTTTAATATTAAAGATTATAGTGATTGATTTACTATATATATATATATGATATTATTGATATTATTATATCTCTATAAATGTTACATGTTTTTTTTAATTATAATTCATTTCATCCATCTAAAAGTTAAAACATGACCCTTATATATGAATAGAATACTATCTCTATTATGTGATGCGATTCATTTTCATCAAAACATTAAAAAATACTTATAAAATTGTTTATAAGGATTAATTAATTTAATTATTTTAGGATTAAAATTACAGGGTGTTTTTAAACAAGTTAAATCTTCATGATTTGGGACTACTGAACCAAAACATGGATGAAAAACGAAAATGTTATCACCTAGAATATTGATTTTAATAAAAAATTATTTTTAAATGGGTGATATGATAATATATGTATATAAAATATTTTATTAATTTTATTAATATATTTCATTAAATCATTTAAAATAAATCGATATTTTTTAATATATTAGGATCTAACAAGTGAATATCATTATGATACACGTGGATTGTGATTTATGGGTTGATCCAATTTCAATTTGGGTTATTTATGAATAAATTTCCATTTATGAAATTATGTGACAGTTATTTGGTAAAACTTTTCAATTTCTCTTATATAATGTTTATTTAGAGAATTATTCTATTTTACTATAATTTTTAATATTTTGGTACTCATTATTGTTAAAAAAATATGAAAATCATTCCTTATTTCCCCTATTTCGGTTAAAAACACATTTAATTCTATATACATGTTTTCAGAAAAGTTATACATATTATTTATTATTATTATTATATAATTATTTTAAATTAAATTGTAATATTTTCAAAATTTTATTAAACTTTCATAATGAATCGAATTATCATTTTCTAAAAAATGTATATTTTACCAAATGAGTAAATTTTTTTTTTCAATTTTAGCATAAACATGAATTCTCACGAACCTGAACACCCACTATTTTAAAATATAAAATTAATGTTTCCATGGTTCACATTAAATAATCATTATTACTTATTATTTTGAAAATATAAATATTTTTAAATATTTAGTTGAAATGTAATCGAGTATTTTACTCAATAAATATTCCAATGATCTTATAAATAAAATTTTTATCTATGCTAACATCATTTTATATTAATTTTTTTTAATAAAGATATAATAGATTGATACCATATTAATTATTTATTTGTATTGTTTATGTTTTGGAAGATAATTTTTTATGAAACCCGCTTTTTAACCCATTTTTATGATATGATAAAATGATTAAATATTTGGAAAACTCATTTCCTTTCAATATATTATTATATGATGAAATGGTGATAATTTTATTATATTTTGGAACACATATTTATATATTTAATTATGTTATGTGTATTCCCATAATTTTATATTCCACTAATGAATTGGCTAAATATAGTTATTTCGTGAGATAAAATGAACTTGATTGGAGATTGAACACAATTTAGTAAGGGATTATTTTCACTATGATATACTAGAATATATGAAATGACTAAGGATATAATGGAATGGGTAGTGAATCCAATAAAATATGATAGTACAATCATTAATCATTGACTAAGTAAATTAAATTAAATTATTCTCTTTATGAAAAAAGGTATTTTTTTAGGCTTATGATATGTTCTCATTACTCATGATTGATTAATGATGATTCCTCATACTAATGTATTATTACTTTTCCTAAAAAAATTCATATTTAATGATTTATGATTTATTCTATTCACATTTTTTTAAATAATATTGTATGCTTTAATCATGTTGTTACACCATTATTCTTACCATTAACTCACTTATTTTCAGTTATTGATATATTTTATATTTACCCTGTCTAATATTTTCATTCCCCACATTATTAATAAATGTAGTACATATAGAATTTCATATAATATTATTATGTGAGAAAATCATTGTCAGATACATTAAATATTGATCATGAAATAAGTGGATTGTGTATCTTCTCTCCAGAGACACAAAACCATAATTTTTCTTTCATGGATCATAGTGTTATGTAATGAATATAAATAAAATAATAGAAAATTATTGTGTATGAAATGTATGGATATCTATAGTTAGTATCATTGAATGTATTACCTATTCTTGTGAGATTATAAATAATTATCCTTATACAAAACCATAGGGATAACTATAAATATAGGATAAAATCAAAATATTTTTACGGTATAGATTATTTTGTTTTTCTAAATATTCATCCCAATCTGGATACTACATGTGGATATGGATTTTCATATATTTATGTTGGTTTAATATTCATAAAAATACTTCAAAAAGATTATATTGCATATCATTTTTCTGTACGGTGAGTGGACCCCTACTGTATATCTTTTTTTACACTCATGGGTGATATTAATTGGATAATTTAATTTTTTTATATAAATATTAAGATATATTTGAATAGATAATGATAATATATGCCAACAGTTGATCCTAATGTTAAATTGTTAAAATATATGAGTTTATAATTTTGATATCATATGAGTCATATTTCATGATTCTATAATTATTAACTATTAATGTAATTTCTCACACTATTATTATTTATTAGAGAAAATGGTTTCAACCAAGTGGAATCATGTTAAAGCTAAATTCAATAGACTAAAGACTGATTTTTTTCATATAAGAAATGGTATGTGTAATGTTTAATATAATTATTTTTTGAAACCCAAAATCCAAGTATATAATTAACAACATAAAATTGGGCATGATTCTTGAACCAGGTGATAAGAGAAAAATTGAGTTTCTTGAAGACCATAGAGGAAATAAGATTCATATTAATACATATTGAGAAATCATTATGAACAACACATGGGATATCTCAATGGAATTAAAAGATGATTTAAATATATAAATAAGGCAATATATAATTTTATTATTAATGAAATATTACAATTTTGATGGAGGAAAATACTGTAGATCATGGTATTCTATTTGAAGTAAAATTACATAACTTTTTGGAACATTAAAATTATATAATCTATTTCACATAATCCATGTACTAACCCCTAGACAATGGAAGGGACTATTTAATGAAAATAATTAATGTGGGACATTGATGCATTCATTTTCTGGGAATCAATAATTTTTGGCTATATGTTTTTAATAAATTATATTCAAGTCAAAAAAACAAATGAAAAATTTAATGATCATTCTACATTAGTTTTAATTTATAATTTTTATACAAGTCATTAATGGTACCAATACACATGAAAAGCTATTTAGTTGAAGGTGGAATTTTCCGATAACACGTTATTGAGGGATAAATATCACTTATGTCTTCATAATAGTGTTTAGTGGGATAACATGTCCATAAATATTGATAAATTCAATATAATACCTAGTGAGGTGTAAATATTTTGAAAGTATATGATATCATTAAAAATTAATAAAGATTCAGGTTATTTTTAGAATATATTAACATGTTATAAGATAATATTTGATCATGTTATTCATGTGTTTGATAAGTGAAATTATGAACAACATCATGGTTTAGATGGATAAATATTAATGTTGAAATTTGAGAAAAAAATCATGTGATCAAATCTCATAGATTTTTGGGTTTTGAATTTTTTCAAATGTATAATGGAGGAGTCTTATGGTGAACTATTTATAGAATTGAAAAATATTTATCACTAAGTGTTCTTATTGATATTTTAGAGATTAATTTATCATATTTATCTATATTAGTAAAAATATGTTTATAATTTTGGTTATGATAAATATATACACACAAAAGGAATGGATTTTGGATCTAATAGTCTATTAAAAGGCAATTTAAGTACTTTATCAATTACAAATTCACCATGAAAATTAATTTCATTAAGTAACAGATGAAGTGGATATTTATTGAAGCATATCAAAAGGATGTCATTATTCATATTAGATAGAAATAAATAAATCAATTATATATTCTTGTGCATTTTTATCATGAATGTAAAAAAACCACTCAAATTATAGAATATTATCTTCAAATTATAATTTTATTATTTTATTCTAATTTAGGAAAAATTGATGGTATTGGAACCCCTAAAATATTTGTTGTTTTGTGTTCATTATCAATCTCATTCCCAGGTTCAATATTTTTCTCTATTAACCGATGGTTTTTTCTCTAATATGTTTACATTTTAAATTCCCACCAACTTAATTATTATACGGAAATCCAAGTATGATTTATATTATGTAACAATTATGTTTCACTCCACCCTATTTTAATGGTTGTTTTATTATAACTTTGAAGTATGTGGGTTATAAAAATTTTATTTCAAAATATCGAAGATTAGATTACCATTATAATGATTGAGAGGAAAACGTTTATTCAAAGGGATTTGAATGTGACCCCTAAATATTTTATATTATATATCTCATTTAATAAATTATTAGGGTATGAAATGTTTCATTAAATGAAACATTGGGCATAAAAACCTATGATTTAAATATTATTATATAAATTTATGAACTTGGGTATTTAGAACAGGTCAAAATCCCGACCCTGTTTGAATTTGTAACATATCCCTATGAAAACTGGGAAAATTAGGATGTTCTGGAAATATCCAGAATACACGTTATGTACTCCAGAGTAAATGATGTGTATGGGTCGAGAAAGTACCGACTGTGCTTTCCGGGTACATGACCTGTGGTGATCGTATAAAGATTTTACTACTACACGGTGTGTAGTTATAGACACATTGTGTACCCTTGACGGTGTGGAGGACATACATGGAGTGTTGTCCTGTTGGTGGGGTAGAATGTTTTTAGCAAGTACACGTCGTGTATGATTTATACACACTGTTTAGAGGGGTCGTGTATGGGGATATACATGGCGTGTTGGGGATGTTGGTAGGTTAAAGAGGTACATGTCGTGTACCTTACGTACAATCCATGTAATCCATCGGAAAGTCTATGGTGAAATATGAGATGCCTCATGAATAGTAAAATGATACATGAAGTATAGTCCTAATGTACACACCATTTATTTTATTTTATTTCACTAAAATGGGCAGTAGCCACATTTTGAGGCAGAACCCAACCCTAGACGGGTTTGAGAGGGGAGAGCCGGTCCGGACATCATTCATTTTCTGTTTCTTCATCTGAAGTCAGATTGAAACTCTGTCTGATCCATTGGAACCCCCTCAGTAAGGCCTTGATTCCTCTTGAGTCGTTCTTTCTGACTTCTGTTCTAGAACGTGTTATAGGGGTTTGAGCAGTTTTGATACTTTTATTGATCTACGACATTTTAGACATAATTGGAGGCTGTTATCAGAGGAGTAGCATCATACGAGTCGTAAGTAGATGCTGCATACCATTGGTTTTTTGTTTTTGCAGACTTTTGGGTGGCATGACCTATGGTTTATTTTTGGGTATTTTGAGCGACATACTAATTTACCTATTATTGCATGTTTAATTGTTAACTGGCCTATGATATGTCTTTGGGTATGCCATGTTACCTATTTTTCTTGGGCGGGGCCGGGTGAGTGGCCACTTCTCATTGGGTAATTTTGGTTGGGAGAGTCCAAAATGGTTATAATTTCTTTGTATTGTTTTAAAATATTGATTTTATTGTATTAAACCTTGATATGAGTTTTTGAAGACCTTAATGACATTAGTGCAGGTATGGGACAACCCAAGGTTATCACATAAAACTGTTTGGATTTTTTTCCTTGATTAGGTGTTTTGTATAAATGTGTTATATATGTAATTCCTGAATTGCATATGTTGGAACCTTTTGGTTGTGATGGGCATGGCCTAGATATTCTTGAGTGAAGATGATCATAGTTTGGGCTTGGCATGGGTTACATTGGGGGGTTTTTACCATGATATTGGGTGTCATGGGCGTCAACATGAGGTATGATGATTTTTAATTTGGGCATGGCCCAGGTTTCTAGGATGGCGAGGCCATCAGACTTGAGTAGCATGGTCACATACACATGTTGTGTTAGAGGTGTTGTGGCTTGGGTACTATTTTGGAGATTACCGCTTACCTGGAACTATGAGTAGTGTGTACACAAAGAGACTCTGTGATGAGGTGGTTTTGACCACTCGTGTGGGTAGAGGCCCCCGTTAGATACAGTTTAGGTACTATTGGTGTCAAGGTTATTTCCTTAGGAATCAACGTGGAAGTTGAGAAGCCTTCTAGAGATGTCATTGTGGTTATTGGGTTGGGGGAAGAGTCCCACCATTATTTGAGGGCAGACATCGTTGTCCCTTCGGTTAATTTATTTGAGGGCATACATCATTGTCCATCTAGTAACATTTTTTGGGGGCATACATCGTTGTCCCTCCGATTACATATTGAGGACATGATTCCTTGATCCTCCAAGTTACTAATTCTTGAGCGTTCCTTTGAGACATCGGTACTTGAGACATGTGGTGTCAGGGGAACAAGTTTCCAGATTACATGATAGAGATCCTGGCATTGGCCAAAGTAGGTGACACTCCATGATGGCTGCTGAGCACAAGTGATGTTTGTGTTTATTTGTGCATCATGTTGTTTACTGTTTACCTTTTAAATTCATGCCTACTTAAACACCTATATTAGGTACAAACTATTGGGTGGTTTCCTACTAAGATTCATCTCACACCCTACACAGGGCCTTTCAGATGCATTTTGACATTATGGATTTACTTGTGGAAAGAGGTGAGATTAAGGATTTGGGCTGCATTAGCTTATGCATGGAGATGGTATACACCTTGAGGTCTTTCCTACCAGGAGTTTACCTTTTTCCGCTTTATTTCCTGTATCAGCACGCTTACTTGTTTTATAGATATGGTTGTTTATCCATTGGCACCCATTTTATATATGGATGTGTATGACCATCATTGGATGCATGTTCTGTTATTCAGTGGTAGTTTCACATGATCGAATAGCTATTGTGTTTACTTTCCTCTGCCATTGTTTATATTTATTTCTTCTGTTGTTTATTGATATCGATTGTGCTTCTGCTCTGTGGTTCTGGTTCAAGTTTCTATGTCGTTATTCTACTGCATCTTTATTATTATACTCGAACCAGTACCATTATTATCCTCTGATAGGGTATAGCCTCCCCACTATATCTATAATGACTATTGATTCTAGTCGGCAGCCTCTGGAATTTGGGTTGGTGCGCCTAAGGTAGTAACACCTGACCCATTTAGCACTTTTTTGGTGGCTATTTGGGTTCAGGTTCTTACAGTGGGGTATCAGAGATGTTTTTATAGGGATTTAGTAGAAGTGTTTAGCTGGATACTAATGAAGTTGAGGAATATCTTTTATTTCTATTGGTTTACTATTTGGGATATTATAGACTAGAGATAGGTTGTTACTAGAACTAGGTTTCTAGCTTGTTATTGGGTTCCTACAGCCCTAGGTAGAAGGGATGGACCAAGTTTCCATGGGTGTAATTTGCTTTTGGTTTTTTTCTCAGATTACAATTTATATGATTTCAACCTCAGTGGATCACATGTTTTGTAATGTTAATGATTATGATATGTAATCCTCGACCCAGTGCGATATGGGAGAATGGACCTTGGCCTGGTATGGCAAGGGTTTTTTTCTTGGATTTTAATATTCACATTTTTAGGTTATTTTAATTTCATAACTGCAGGTATTCTTTGTGAAGTGATAATTTAGGTGAATAATATCAATTTCCGTGATTTATATTATTTGAAATGTGAGAAGGTAAAATTCTTGATAAAATTTCTTGTTGTTGCAATGTGTTATACCATGATTTATACATTTGTAGAATTGTATTTGGTATGGTATTTGAGTCTATCGCTTGTATTAGGACTTGACCATAAAACATTACATAATCATGACTAAAAATAATAATTCACATTGAAGATCTTTTCAGGATTAGAGATTTCGATAATTAGGACATAACTATTAGATCTCAAATATTACAAAGTAGACCCTTCAACTCAGTTTCCATTTTTTCATAAAATAAAAACTCTTAAAAAGAAACATGTCTAGTTCCATGTTTTAGGAAGCATGTCTTTCCATGATCTCATCCTTGACCATATTCATCTTTATGTCCTGTGGAAAACATTTCAAAAAAATCGGATTAACATAAAAATCTTAGTAAGAGATACACAATGAAGGGAAACTGTTAGTTTTTCAAAACAATAAGTAAATCATGAATACTTTATCAGAAGTAATAATTTTCACCTTTATGAAGTAGTAAATACTATTAATTGAATAAAGGATCATTGCTTACCCTTTTGTAACCAAAATATCACCATAAAACCCTTATAAAGAAAACATAACATATAAAGTTAACTTGGGACATAAACATACTTAAATGGAATAACCATACAGCCAACTTCTATACATGTCACTAAAGGGAATATCCCTATGGCCGACTTGCATAACCAATTCATTGGATGTTATAACGTAACCACCCATCCTGGTTTTCACGACACCACCTGTTATTTGGTTTATCACGTAACCACCCATCAAATGTCGATGTACCATAAGAAAATCATAACACATAAAACCAATATAATGGAATGATAACATTTCATCATTTTAATCACAGTGTGTCATTTAAATATATTGACATTAAATAATACTTTATCAAAACCATTTCCAATACCAAAATATGTAAAAGAGTATATGGTAATTATTTTCTTTTTAAACATTACATCTTTTTGAGGAATCCAAAGATCAAATAATACCTGCGGCAGTGGAAAGGTCGTTGTCACCACTTAGGTTGAAAAAACATAGTTTTTGTCATTTAGTAAAATGATCCGTAGAGAAAATATTCCTTTTGAATAAAATTAAAAGTCAAATGGATTTATACACCATATAAAATAATGGTGTGTATAAATTAAAATATGCCTCAATGAAAAAAGATTGAGACGAAGTCCCTTACAAAGACGGTATCCTTAAATTAAGGATAAATCAATTACATAAATTTTTGAGAAAAATATAAATACATCCAATATAAGAAGATATTATGTGTAAAACAATCAGAGGTCATACACAAATATTCATATTACTACATAATCAATAAGTAGAGTTTTAACCCAAAAAATTGAAATTGGATTAAGTAGTTCCCTTACAAAAATTTGATAGCCTAACGTCGTCACTTTAAACATCATAAAATGAGGTGATGTGAGATTAAAAGGGTATCTCATCACTTGGACATAACATTTACAGCAATAAGTATATATAAGAACATATCCAAACATATGAATATATAAATTAAAAGACCAAACAAAAATAAGTCTTTTAAAAAGATGAGGGTGAAAGGTTCCCTTACCGATTTGGGTAACATTCAAAATGTACACCCCATGAAAGAAGGGTCATACAATGAAGATGTAAATACCCATAAATTAAATTATATTACACAAATAATATAGTCATGAGTAGTAAATACACCACACAAAAGGAAATAGTGGCAAATGTAGCAAGAATCTCATGGGAATAAAAAGTAAGATAAAAACCCCTTACCTCGTAGTAATCAATCGAGTCGTATGACCAAAATATAATAAACACCAAATGAATAAAATAATAACATGAAAATAAATATAATCATGATAATATATATGAAATGTAATTAAAAAACACACTTCATGAAGTATATAAGTTGCGAACAATGGAAATCTCACGGAATTAAAAATGAGATAAGAAACCCCTTACGAAAATTCTGCAGCCTAACAGCGCCACAAAAAACATCCAAAAATGGTTTGATGAGATCAAATAGGGTCTCTCATCATAAAAAATACGGTTATATTAATATAAAATAACATCCCCAAACATTAGAAAGAGGAGCTTAAAAGTAATGGCATAAAAGAGAGTACATAAAAAGAAATAGAGAGGTAGGATCCCTTACCTCAAGTCTGACTTGTCTTGTTCGTCTCATTATATTGCTGATTAATAAACTTTGGTAAATTTATAATTTCTTATGGACCTCATTTAATGTTTATTATCAAATTCATATCACATATTATAATGTTATAATAATTAGTTAATTATGTGAGTTCATATCATAAGTTTTTGTCGATGTTCGGTACATGAGTCAAAAAATGGACTTCTAATAATTACATAATGTTCTTGTGGTCCAAAGTTAATTAAATACAGAATTATTTTCATCTTTTATATGTAATATATATCATATATATCCATTATATATATGTAATTATAAATGTAAATAACATTTTGAGATATGAAATGAAATGCACCGTTCATGGAGACGGTAAGCCGTATGTACGCATGAACGCTACTTTCATTTCTATTTTATACTTTAATGGAAGAAAAAAATAATGATACAACGGTATATTATAATTACATTATAATATATATTTTATATATGTTACATATGTTGATAAATTCTATCCTTTATACATTCCACGTATGGAATTAACGAGTCATATCACTTTGAGGGGCGGTAGTCTGCACTTCCTAAAATGAAATTATCACGTTTACCTCTCATGGAAACCATAATGGTATGCCATAAAATAAAAACACTAAGGAATAAGGAAAACATAAAAATAATATATATCATATATAAATACAGTGACATCTTAATGGCCACCATGAGAGGTGGTAGGAGATAATTGAACAATCATCATTTCGTGAGACAGTAGTTCGTCGTCCACAGAAAAAGTATGTTCTTCCCCCATTAGATGGATGTGTGTGTAAGTATAGCTTGAATATGTCTCATAAAATATCCAAGTATATTGAAGATACTGGTTTTGTTACAAAACAAAGGAATAAAGGGAGTTTAGGGGGTAGCAGAAGAAAAATAAAACAAAAGAGCATAAGAGAAGATATTACCTTTAAATAGGGTAACTCTTTTTGATTTGAGACAAAGGCTTCCTTAGAAAGACTCGTGCCCAAAGTGAGGCTTCTAGGAGTAGGATTTGGATGTGGATAGATAATATGAGAAGCGTTTGGATGATCCAATGGCTTGAGAAGTGTGGGTGTGGGGGTAGAGGTGTGGGCATTTTATAAGAGGGAGGAGGGTCACTGTTGGAAGGTATTGAAATTTCACTTTATTATAAAATGAGTTTCAAAATATAAGGGTCCCAAAATGATTAATTTTGAGGATAATGTGATAAGGGTTCGAAATCCACCCATCCAATAGGTTTTAGACAAGTGTATGTCTTAGATTTTACCTTATCTTTTCATTTTATTTAAATCGTTCATTAATGGTAATCACTGCATCATCACAGTGTCATAAATAAATTATTTATATAATGTATAAGAATTAAAAAAAATACCATGATGTAGGAAATAGTTTTACCTTCCCAATTAATATTTATAGTCTAATATATCATTTATATAAACAAAACTAAAATTGTTTTACTTAGGTGATACATACTTTGGTAATATTTTCCATTCTTTAAAAATAAAATGATAAAAGGTCACTATCACACAATTGTGATTCCATGGGGTCCCAAAGTTGGAACAAGGCATCCCATAGTCTTCCATGACACAAAAAATAACATTAAGACTCATTGATGGGTAATTTTATATTATTATGATATTATTTTATTACCCTTAGCTACCTGATTACTAATTAATCACAATAATTAAAGATAATTGTCGTCGTTACTATTCATAATGTCCAAAAACAAAAGAGTCTTAATTACATAATTTTCACATTTTGATTCCAAATATGGAATCCATTTTACCAAATTCCAAACACAGAAATTGTTTTAATTTACTTAAAAATAGTTCTCAGTGTCAAAATCAACGACGAGTTTTTAAGAAGTAAACTTTATCAATATATTGACTTGGGTTTACATCCAATTGAATAGTGAAATTACTTCCAGGGAAAATAATTATATTAAGTGATAAAAACATAATTCAATTAAAATTTATAACTAATTAAAAGTACTATATGTTTGTATAATTAAATTATATGAAAGAGCAGTTTTGAAGTAAAATGCAGTATTTTTCACTATTCATTAAAAATAATCATTTATCAGAAAAATACCAAATATTTTATCCAATGTAAATTTGATATTAGAAATTAAAAAATCAAGTCAATTTTTACCAAATTAAAAACATAGAAGTTGAATTAATTAATTTTATAATTAAATCCCGCAGTCAAAACAAATAGCTTGTTTTTAAGAAACAATATCAATCAAAATATTGACACTTGTTTATGTCCAATTTCAATGTGAAATTAATTCCAATGACCACCATTGGATTAAATAGTAAAAATATATTTCAACTAAACTTTAAAACCAATTAAAAAGATAATCTATCCATATAAATAAATTATATTAAAAAAATGTTTTGAATTAAAATACAGCATTTTAAATATTCATAAAAATGATCTTTATCAGAAAATTCACAAATATTTACAAAAGGTAAATTTTGATGTCCCAATTCTAAATAACGATATTATTTTGTCAAATATTACATATAAAATTTACAAAATAGTTGTTTTGAAAAGGGTTCTCCATCAATAGGTGGTTAATCGACCTTTTAAATAACATTAGAATATGTATTCTTAAAAACAAATTCTTATCTTATTTTAAGCTTCTAAATTTTATTGGATAAATATAAAAATATTTAAAAAATATATATAATCATTTTTTAGTTAGTTATGTTCATTCCCTCCATTAGAACGGCTAGCCGTTAACTACCACATAAAATAAAATTATTATATTATTAGTGTGCAACGTAAGATTTCAAAGAAACTCGTTATTGCGTATTGGGTATGCAATCGAACATAGAATTCCACTTATAGTAATACCAAAATTTTTTTAAAAAATAATAATATATATAAACATTTCATATTCATTATTTACCTGGGATGTTATGACTTGTATGAGCAGTCAGGTACTATGGTTGAGGTGATTTTGATCATCAGGAATGGGTGATTCGGTCGTCGGTTTGAGGCAACATTGGTTATCGGGATGAGCATGACCCGAGGTACTTTTGATACTTGGCTCTATTGAGGGTGAGTAAGGAGGCCATGAGGTCAGGATGTCGTGGGCATGGTTGTAATGGGGGAGATTAATTGTGGTAGTTATCTGCTACCTTTTACTGCATTGTTTATCTGTGTTGAGAATATATTAATATATATATATATATATGGGATGTATGACCATTTATGGAATTTAGTGGTTTCCTCTTATACGTTTTGATGCAGCGTAAGGCGGGTGATGATACAGTGCCACAGGTGCAGGATCATGTTTAGGATCTGGTGCAAGCTGAGCCGGAGCATCATGTATAGGGTCAGGGTCAGGATTTGGTTCAGGATCCAGCGCAGGCAGGACAACAGCCGTGTTTGGAAGTTTTCGGACCATGGCTCGACAAGAAGCTCAAAGCAATCCTGGTACGTGTCTTGTAGGGGATCGACATATGTACACATGGTACAGATCCACCTATGGAATATCTGATGTGGGAGTTCCAGTCGCAACACCTACCACTTTAAATGGTGAGGGTGGTCCTTGGGTGGTTGAGGATTGGATAGAGAGCATGAAGATGATCTTCAAGCAGTTCGAGATGCCTCCAGGGTGGGGGGTCAAGCTGGTGATGTACATGCTTCAAGGACTAGAAAAGCATTTGTGGGATGACTAGGTTCAAGCTCACATGCAGGAAGGGATATCATGGAAAGACTTTGAGAATAGGTTTCTCGAGCACTTTTACCCAGAGGCACTGAGGGAAAAGAGAGATCCTGAGTTCTGAGAATTCATTTGGAGGACAAATCTATCATGGAAAATGAAACTAATTTCGCTAAGCTTTCTCACTTTTCCCCTCATATGGTTAGTAGTGACGTAGCTATGGTGAGGTTCTTCAAAGATGGATTAAAACATACGGTTCAGATCCAGGTGAATATCTTATGGATGGGTTCATTCTCAGTGGTGGTGAATTAGCCTCTCATAGAGGAGGGTATCCAGAGGGATATGCCCCTGGTTGGCTGGATGATGGCTTCAGTTGATGGTTCAGATAGCAGGAAGTGAGGACGAGATGAGTTCTAGTAGGGCAGTCAGTCCAACGATTCTTCTAGACGACCTTATAGTAGTTCTTCAATGTTTTTCATTCAGTGTGGACAGTTAGGAAATGTTTAGACTCAATGTGAAATACCTAAAATGGAGTGCCATGCATGTGGATAGTTCAGGTATATTGAGAGGTTTTGAAGGCAGCCTTCTTAGACAGTCAAATGGTAGGGACTAGGACAGATGGTGGCATCTGGATTTGGATCACGTTCAGTACCATGAGAGGGTAGCTGAGGTTCAGCTGCATGCAAGGGACGGGAACGAGACAATGGGATCCATCTGAGGGGTAAGTGGATGGTGGATGGAGTGACACCTCATATAGTTCAGGCATCAGGAAGCCGTACTTCAGACCAGGTGCATGTCGTGGAGCTACCAGAGGCTAAGCCGGCTGGTGATCCAATGATTATTATAAGTACAGCACAGGTGTGGAAATGATTTCCATGTTTTTTTTGGCATTACCTTTAGTGGCATGTCCATTTTTAGTTCCCGTGATGTAGAGGATCTATGTGGACTGACTAGATTCTAGTCAGTGGGATTTGCGCCATATCAGGTAAGTGATCTATTTATATATTTGTATGAGAGCCATAACATCAAGTTCATCAAGGATGCTAGTTCCTTGAGGTGTCGTGGACATTGGGGCATTGAGGATGCATGTTACATGACGTGACGTGGGCATCGGGGCATCGAGGATGCAAGTTACCCTAGGTTCCTTGGACATCGTGGCATCGAGGTGCAAGTAAATTGAGGTGCATGGAATGGGGTTTCATTTTGAGTGTCCATGGGATGCATGACCTAATAGAGGCGAGCACAGATGTGGTGAGGGATATGTATGGGTATCAGAAATAATGTGGGGTCACCAATGATTCACAGAGGTGATGATGTGTTACGAGAGGACCATGCATCCGGAAAATAGGTTAGTGAAACTTTTCTTGTTTTGATTTTTTTTAGGTTTACACCAAGCAAGGAAATTCTTATGGGGGGGAGCCGCTTGAGGAATTTAGCCAAAACCATTGAGACCAGGGATGTCCGGGTTACATTGATCAGGGTGGTATGTTTGGTTCCATCTCCGAGTTTCATTTGATCGCTCGGGGATGAGCTATATTAAGGTTGGGAGATTATAAGAACCTGAATTTTTAGAATAGGTCCGAATCACAACCCCGTTTGAATTTTTTACTTTCCCATGAGAAAACATGGAAAATCTGGAAGTACTGGAAATTTCCAGAATACACACCGTGTACTCCAGAGTAGAAATCATGTATGGGTTGGGAAAGTACCAGCTTTATGCTTGCTTAATACATCCCATGTGTTGACATTTCAGGAATTTTACAACTACATGGTGTATAGTTATAGACACATCGTTTACCGTTGGCTGTGTGGAGGACATACATGGTATGTAGGCCTGTTGGCAGGGTAGAATGTTTTTATTAACTACATGAGATGTCTGATTTGTGCACGCTGTGTAGAGGGGCCATGTATGTGGATATACATGGTGTGTTGGGGATGTTGGAATGGTAGAGAGGTACATGTCGTGTACCATAGGTACATGCCATGTTGGAATGGTAGATAGGTACATGTCGTGTACCATAGGTACATACACGGTGTGTAGTCCTAATGTACACACAATGTATTTTCTTTTTTTTCCGCTAAAACGGGTAGTAGCATCATTTTGAGGCAGAACCCAACCCTTAACATGTTTGAATAGGGAGAGACGGTCGTGACATCATTCCTTTCTGGTTTCTTCATTAGAAGTTGGATTCAAACATCGTTTGATCCATTAGAACCCCCTCGGTAAGGCATTGATTCCTCTTGTGTCATTTCTCTTGATTACTGTTCTAGAACGAGTTATAGGTGATTGAGTGTTTTTGATTCTATTTTAGATCTACCTCATTTTTTACCTAATTGGAGGCTGTTATCGGGGGAGTATCATCGTACGAGTCTCAGGTAGGTGGTGCATACATTTTTTGTATTTTCGTTGACTTTTTGGTGGTACAGCCTTTGGCGTGTTTTGAAGTATTTTGAGGAAGACCCTAATTTATCTATTATTGCCTGTTTAATTGTTATCTGACCTATAGGATGCCTTTGGGTATGAAATCTTACCTATTTTTCTTGGGCAGGGTCGGGAAAGTGGTTTTTGCTCATAGAAGCATTTAGGCTGGGGAGGCCAAAATGGTTATAATTTCTTCATATTGTTTTAAACTGTTGAGATTTGTGTATTAAACCTTGATATGAGTTGTTGGAGACATAAAAGACCCCAGTGCTGGTATGGGACAACAATTGGTTATCACATAAAACCGTTTGGATTGTTTTTCCTGTTTACGTGTTTCGTTTTAATATGTTATATATGTAATTGCTGAATTTCATATTATGTATCCTTTGGTCTGTGATGGGAATGGCCTGGATATTCTTGATTGATGTTGATCATAGTTTGGGCTAGGCCAGAGTTATGTTCGGAGGTTTTGACCACCAGATTGGGCATCATGGGCATCGACATGAGGCAGGATGACTGTCAGGTGGGGCATGGCTCGGGTTATTGGGAAGGCCAGGCCATCATACTTAAGTGGCATGGTAATAGGGACATGAGGTGTTAGAGGTGTTGTGGCTTGAGTACTATTTTGGTGATTACAGCTCACCCAGAACTATGATTTCTATACACACAGAGAGACTCTAGGATGAAGTGGTTTTCACCACTCATGTGGGTAGAGTCCCCCCTTAGTTTCAGTTTAGGTACAATTGTTTTGGGGGTGTTTATTGTAGGAATCCAAGTGGGAGGTGAGGAAACTTCAGGAGATAGCAATGAGGATATCAGTTTTGGGGCAGAGGCTCTCCATGATATGAATGCAGACATCGATGTCCCTCCAGTTACATTTTTTGAGGGCATACATTGTTGTCCTTCTCTTTACTTTATTTTGATGGATGACATTGATGTCCCTCCGGTAACATATTTAGGACAGGAATCTTTGTTCCTCCAAGTTCCTAATTTTCAAGAGTGCCTTTGGGACATCGGTACTTGAGACCCGTAGTGTCAAGGGGAACATGGTGCCGGGATACATGACAATGATTCCAGTATTGGCCGGAGAAGGTGACACTCTGTGGTGGCTTCTGAGCACCAGTGGAGTTTGTGTTTATTGTGCATCATACTGTTTACTGTTTACGTTATAAAATCATTCATCCTTAAACACTTAAATTAAGCATGCACCGTTGGGTGGTATCCAACTAGGATTCGTCTCACACCCTGCACGGGCCCTTTTGGACGCATGTAGACTTTATGGAATTACGTGCAGGAAAGTGGCCAGCATCAAGAGATGGGCCACATTAGATGTTTCATGGAGAGGGTATGGACCTGGAGGTCCTTCCTAGCTAGAGTTTACCTTGTTTTGCTTCATTTATTGTATCAACGTGCTTAATTGTTTTGTAGCTACAGTTGGTTATCCATTGGCGTCCTGTTTATATATGGATATGTATAACCTCCTTTGGATGCATGTTTTTTTATTCAGTGGCAGTTTCAAGTGATCAACATGATGTTGCATTTACTTTCAACTATTATTGTTTATATTTATTTCTTCTGCTGTTTATGGATATTGATTGTGCTTCTGCTCTGCCGGTTTGGTTCGAGTATGCTAGGTCGTTATTCCTCTACATCTTTATTATTATACTCGGACCAATACCATTATTATCCTCTGAGAGGGTATATCCTCCCCACTATACCTATAAAGACCTCCGCTTCTAGTCTGCAGCCCTTGGCATTCGGGGAGGTGTGCCTACGGTAGTAACACCAGACCTGTTTAGCACTGTTCGGGTGGTTGTTCGAGTCCGGGTCGTTTCAAAAAACATGTCTATTATGACATTTCCATTAAAATTTATGTTATTAATAATAATATCCACATTATCATAAATATTAATAAATAGTTTTAATAATTAAAATAAACCAACTAATTTATTAAAAATAATTACACTATTTTACGAAAAAAATCCTTTAATTCATTAAAATTACTTTTTTATCATAAATAGTTGTTTTTTGGTTTATATGTGGGAATATTAAAATTTTCATCTAAAAAAATTATAATAATTATTTGATAAAAATTAAATCATTTTTGAAATATCATATCATTTTTTTGGGGTTAAATTTTGTAATATATCTCACATGATAGATTATTCAATAAAACTTGAAAAATATCAATTTTTTCAAAACGTGCTTATCTTTTAATTGAAATGTCCAATTATGATTTAAATAGTGTACTAAATTAGTAAAAATATGTTTTAGATATAGGTAATTTAATTAATTAAATATGATCAATATTTACACTTGATTTTGTATAATTATATTTTTGTTCTTAAAACACATTTTTTATATGAACTATTTTCAATGATTTTTATGCATATTTTTTTAATATGAACTAATTAAACATATATAAATTTACTATTTTAAAATTTATTCCATGTTTTGGATCAGAAAAAATAATTGTGTGGAAAAGGTTAGTTATTTTTTTTTCATTATTTGTAACACCTCAAAATTCTAAAGTTAAAACATTATGTTTCATATCATGTATAACATGAAACACAAATCGAATAAATGAATATAAAATCATGGTCGATTTATTTATCTTTAATAATTTTAATAAATCTATTCTGAAGATTTTAATTCATGAAAAACTATGGTGTCTTACGTTACACACCAGAATGACATTGTTCAGAATTTTGCGTTAAAAGTAAGACTGTGTTGTACCAAAAAAAATATATTATTAAGATATTATTATTCAACATAATAAGTTAAAAATTAAACATTAAATCGATGGTTCTGAATATAATTATATGACATAATAAAATAATTTCTTGAATTAAATGGGTAGAAATTAATTACAATTTAATATAATAAGAAATATAATATAGTGGGAATGTTTTTAAAAATAACAATATTTAGGCTCTCAGAATTTTTTTATCCTGAAAAACTGATTACCATTATTAAGTGATATTAATTTAATATATATTTTATATATTAATTACATTATTTTTTAAATTATTTTAATATATTTAATATAATAATATAACAAAAAATCCTATATTACACATAAAAACATATATTTTTATAAAAGTAGATTTATAACTTATTAATGGAGGACCTATTTTAAATCTGAAAATTGACACATTTGTAAAATAAATATGACAAAAAACCTTTTTTCATATATAAATATCAAAATTATTTTATGGTGTATTTTTGGTAATTTTATGTGATTTTTCATTTTATGTATTTTTCTATGAGGTTTTAGTTTTTTATGAAAAGTAAAAAATACTCTATTTTGTTTGAAAATGGATTTTTCATCTAACTTATTTGTACAGTAAAATTGTATTTTAAATTTATCTAATGAAAATTTAGAAAAATTATATATAATATAATACAGTTTATGTATCTTTAATTAATTATAAATTGAAATTGTGTATAAAATAATTTCAACCTTTTGATCATTTTAACGTTAAAAAACCTCTATGTGGTCCCGTCAATATGATTAGATTTAAATTAATTTATACTAGTTTATGATTCAAATTTTATAAAATATATTAAATTTAATTAATAAAAATAATTTATAATTTAATATATAGTACACATAGTTTTTTACAAAAACAAATATTAGTGAAAGTAGTTTAAATTGTTTACAGTGATTAGGTGAACATTTAGCTTAACAAAGTACAAGACGATAATGATAAGGAAAAAAATGAACCATAAAATTGTCAAAAATCTATTTTATATTTATATTTCCACCCTATACACCATTTTATATTATTGGGACCATTATTGGAGCCACGTCACATGGTGAAACCATTGCTGGAATTATATTCTAAAAAATTTACAAGAAATACACTCCTCCACCACTATAAAAAGACACTCGCCCTTCCCATTTATTCTAACATCCAACGAAATTTTGATTATTCAAACCCAAAAAAATAATAATCTCGTGATATATATCCCCTTATCCTAGAAGCATCAATTTTTGAATAAGATAACAAAATAATTATTTTGGTATAATCCAAAGGGAGGTTCCAAACAAGAGGTAACATTCTTTAACGATCACTTTTGTTTTTTTTATCAAAAAAATTAATTAATCACATTCCATTATTAGAAAATAATATAATTATCCAGAAAATACTGATTTTTTATGGTTTACACCTACACATATACATTCTTTCATCAAATTATTAAAGAATTTTCCTTTCATGTGTACAGCTGACTACCTCCTTGCAAAATGATGTCGTTCATTTTCCCTTTTCTAGTTCTCATGGTTGGTATTTAATATGGACTCAATATAATTAAATGATATAAATTAAATATATTATGTATTTTTGGTTTTTGAGTTTTTATATAAGAAATACCTTTATGATTCCTATTTTTTGGGGATACGATAACATTTTTTGTGGAAGGGTGGACTACCGCCTCCTCAATGTGATGTGATTCATTCAAACATTACATGGAATTTAATAAATATACTTTCAAATAGTCATATGTTTCAAATATGACATAAATATGATCCCTGAAAAATAATAAAATGATATATCACTTCTTTTTTATTTTTTTAATATGAGAAATAAATCGAATAATTGTTAATACATATGTGTGGGAAGTCGTCACCAAGAATATTGCCTTCCATTTACAATCTACAATTTTTTTGATTTAAAATATACACTTATATAATTATTATATAAGTTATTTATTTATTTTTTTAAATTATTCACACAATTAAATCGTGATATAATTAATAGTACAAACAATTAACAGGTCGACCTTATAAAAAATAGGAAATTATCACCAGGAATAGTGAAAATAATGAAATATTATTAACAAAAGCATAATGTGATATTTATTGAAGATAATATATGAAATTATATATAGGATTATGGTTTAGAAATAAGTTTATAACATTATTTAAACCATTATATTAGTGGTTAAAATAAAGTTCTCAGAAAAAGGAAACATAATGTAATGTATTTTCATCTCACTTTTTACATCTATGAGATACATGTCAAATTCAACACTCATTTCTTTTGTGTGGTGTATCTACTTACCCTGATGATATTTTATATTATGAGTTATTATATATTTATGGTATATATTTCTTTACATTGAATTATATCAACCAAAGGGGTTTTAATTTACAATTACCAAGGGTTAAAAGTTATCTTTGTAATATCACATTCTTCTGTGATTGTTAACATTCACTTAAAACAATCACCCCCACATGAGAATTTTAATTAATTAAATTTAAATATCCACATAGTCATAAACATTATATCCTTATTACCTATATTTTATATCATCTATACATATAGTAATCAAATTTAAAATTATTTTAAATGTTGATCAATTTGTATATTTTACTCAATGTATATATTTGATGATAAATAATGTTATTCATTAATTATATTGATTATTAGGTATGTAAGGAATTATATAGACACAAATGGAACGGTATGGGGACAATATAATACAATATTTAAGAGTTGGGGACTGGTTAATGATATCCCCACGATGCATGAGTAGTCTCTGAAGAAGAATCAGTATGCCAAATAATAGTAGTTTAAAATACTTTGAGAAGAAATCGTGGCGGAAAATGAATCTTGGCGGAAAATGAATCTTGTGCCTATGAAACATGACATAGAATAATTAATCATTTAAATTATTTAACAATAAGTTAATATTACTATTCGTGATATTTTATTCTGTGAAAACTCTATAGAGTATTTTCACTCCCATATTATTGATTAAATAATATGTGTTTGAGTTATCTTCTTTTCCATATTGATTATTCCTTACAGAGATATTTATATGGAATGTGTGCTTAGTTATTTACCCTTCCTTGTCGATTTATTTATATTGATTCATTAATTTTTCAACATTAATTTCCCTTAATGGGAATGTGATCACACCCTTATTATGATTCTTTTCCCCAGGTTATGAATTACAATCCATTGGATGAGTTTCATGGAATTTGTGATTTTAATTATGTTATTCTTTATATTCAATTCCCATTTTGTTATTAGAATCATGTTGGTAATATGTTTTTCCAAAACTACTAAAATATTTGGTCCTTTTGGATATGATTCATTATATTCATCCCAATTTAATAAAGTATGGTACCATATTTGAACTTTTTAGATCATGGTATTATAGTTCGTATCAACGGAAGCTTAATAGAAACCATAAAAACTATATTCAAGAAAAATAGATTACTGAACATGGTCTCAATATAGAAATTGAGGGTTTTTATATAATAACATCATAGAATATGTGTAAGGTAGTTATTATGTGTATATTTTTAGAAATATAACCCTTTCTGCGTACTAAATGTGGATGTGGTTCAAGCACAGATGTGCCTATGGGTAACAGCTCTGAAAAGTTGTATATAGCCTAACTCAATCATATCGTGGTACGCAAAAATAGGATTTACTGCATAACTATTCTGAAACTCATGGGGGATACACTTAGGATAATTTAAATTATATTTACAAATCATTTTGATGAATTTGAATGTAATTATATCCCCAATGAAACCATGTTTATTATTATGATATTAGCTATATATCAGTATATCAATTTTAAATAATGTGTTTTTCCATATTTATAATTATAAAATGTTCATAATTTTATGATATAATCCAATATATTCCATTGTTTATAAAATGTTTCTAGAAAGAAGAATGGTATCAATAATCCATAAAAAATTTTGTTGATTACCTTATGAGAAAGCTGATATAGCTAGTATTGTAAATGAGAAAGTTATGGCTATATTTGGGAAGCATAACAAGGTTATGAAACATAAATTTTATGGGATAGAGAGACCTATTACGCAATAATATTCTATGGTGTTTTTTCACATATTGATACAGTTTCCTAAATCACGTATTGGGTCTACTGACCGAGGGGAAGATACGAAATGGATTATGTATTTTGAGATGACATTCATGGCATTGGGATGTGTTGAAAAGGAAAAAGATACACTTGCATTTTATTATATCAATTGAGATACTGAACAGTGGTGGTAAATTTCCCTAAATACTATGGAGGAATAGAAAATATAACGCATGGGTTGGAATGATTTTATGGAATCATTTTTTGATATATATTTCCCTCCTGAACAAAAAAATGAGATGAAGAGAATGTTCCATAGTTTAATGTAAAAGGATAATGAAATATTTTCTGGAGTATGAACTACCTTTACAGGGTTATCAAGTTATGCTATGGTTTTCATATGAAACTTATAAATCATGAATGATCACTTCCTTGAAGGGATTAATACATGTCACCAAATGGAACAGGATTTTCAAACCTTTTCATGATTCGATGAAAATATTTTATGATATATAATGATATATAATGAATTCTCCATGTATTATGGATTTAAAGGGAAGACAAAGACTAAGATGACAGAAGATAAAATAATAGATAAAGAGAAAAAAATTATCGAATGATTTTATAGCATGTGATAATTTTGTAATGATTCACCCTAAGAAATTCATTAAAGGATTGGGAGTTTATTTTAAGTGAAAAGAGAATGGCCCCAATTAAATATAATTAAAAATAAAGAAGGAAAATGATATTATTTAGTGTCACAACTACATGTATATTGGTAATTATAAAAATGAGTTCCCAAATATTCAAGATAATATTACTAACAAGAAACTAATATATCCTAGTCTTGCATATGTTATTAAAATAACCTATGTGGAATGATTAATGTGATTATGTACTTGGATGTCATTAATTTATTGTAAAATTGTTTTATGGCTGATGTTCTCATCATATGATATATAATATATATGTTTATTTTAATGTAGTACTTTTTCATTATGAATTTGAGATTATATATTTAATAGTGTCTTGAAAACTGATTCCGTACCAATTTAAAAAATTTAATAAACACAAGGTTAAAGTAAATATAATTTCTTATATGTTCATCATGTTGAGGTAATGATGATTGATAAAGTGATGATTGATGTGGATAACCTAAATCAGATACTACTAACTACCATGAAAATGATTCTAAAGTGTCAGATCATGGTTTTTTTAATGGTAATATATTTATGAAATGATAGTAATTTTACATTTTATGTTGACCTAGATAAGGATGTATTAATTATACCTATGATGAATCTTGTGAAAAGTGATAAATTAGATAAATATAAATTAAAAAACAAAGGATAGTATTGTTCTTATCAAATAGTAACTTATCATGTAATTATATTTTTACATACTATTATTGTGTGAATAATTCCCCAACTCTAGGGAAAGGGTCTTTGAAAAAAAATGTTGTCCCATTGTCATAATTTTTTATTATATTAATGACCTTTTATCACACCTCTATTTTATGGAATTTTTTACAACAACATTCTCATGAAAATTTTCTCAATCACTTTCAATCAAATGATTATAGTTAAATTTCTCTCCCATATCCATGTTTTCACCAATGTTCTCCAATTAAAAACTCTTGTTATGTGGTGACTCTCACATTTTATTTTACATATTATTAATAATATGTGTTTTGAACCGTAATTATGATGTGATTTATTAAAAAATAGTATTTAAAAATATCAAACTCTCAATTATCTATATAATGTGTTAATTGTGATGACACTATTTAATTAAAATGGGGAGAATGTTACACCCTGAAATTCTAATGCAAGTCATTTAATTTAATTGCATGTATGAAATGAATCACCAAGTGTATAAATGAATATATCATCTAGATTCATTATGATAAATTTATAAGTATTAATAACATTATTATATATATTTCAAATTATGCAAAACTATCTTATCTTACGTTACATGCAAGAACAATGTTTTTCTATAGTTTGAGTTACGTGCATAATCAGGGTTTAACAAACCACAATATATTATTATGAAATTATTATTTAATATAATAATACTCCACCAACCCATTTAATTTATGTATATTAAAACAATAATCTAACATAATAAAGTATAATATTTAATTCATTGGTTACAAATTAATTATAAATGAATATAAGAACCAATTGATTATAAAAATAATGTTTTTATAAAAAAATATTTTCTATGATCACAATGTTGTTTTATCAAAATAAATTAAAATAATTGTTATTATTAAGTTAAATTTATGTTATATATATATGTGTATATATTCAATGAAATATTTATTACATCCATCAAAAAGACATTATAAGCATATAATTAGAAATAACGTAATATTACACAAAGAAACTTCATTTTTTTAAATGTAGTTTTTTCACCATTTATTGGAGAACCTAATTTATTTATAAATTTTGACACTTCAATTAATTTCATAAAAAAATAGACATAATTTTTGAAACATAAATATAAAAATTAGGTTAGGGTGAATTTTTTTTATTTTTCTGTGATGTTTCATTTTTTGATAAATTGTTAAAAAAATTGAGTTTTAATTGAAGATATATTTCTCATATAATTTATTTATATAGGTAAATTATATTTAAAATTTTAATTAATCTCTCATTAAAAAAATTATAAATAATTTAATGCATTTTATGCAATGGAATCAATTTTACATTCAATTTTTATATAAAAATATTTCAGGCTTTTGAACATTTTTTCAATAAAAACTCTCATTGTCATCCCGTCTAGAAGATTAATTTGAAATTATTTTATGGAACTTCTATTATTGGAATTTTGAAAAATGAATTTAATATTTATAAAAGGAATTAATTATTATTTATAAAAATCCACATTAATCTATACAAAAATTATTAGTGACATTGATTATAATTAATGACAGTGATTAAGAAAAATGTTAGCTTAACAAAGCACTAAACCATACACAAATATCCAAAGTGATATAGAATATTGTAAAAAACTATTTTATGTCCATATATAGACCCTATACACATATTTCAATAATTTTTACAATTATGGGAGCCACATGATGTGGGAAAACGTGGGTGGAATTATTTTTTTTATAAATTTACATGAATGCCACTCCTCCTCCATAATAAAAGGTCACTCACCCCTATGAATTATAAAAATTTCTAAATCCATTTGGATAATAATAAACACACCCAAATAATCTCCCAATATACAACCCCTTATATTTTAATCCTAACTTTTTTAATAAATACAATCATGTATTTCTGCTGGTATAATCTAAAGGGAGTTACCTGAAAAATATGTAACATTCTTCAAAGATCACTTTTGTGTTATTTCATTATGAAATTATGAAATTATTCATATTATATAATTAAATAATAATATATTTATAATGAATATAATGAAACATATTTATTTTATTGGTTTTTCCATCACCGATACTCACTTCCACCAAATGGGTAACAAATTCTCCATTCATGCATTTCGAAAACTACCTCCTTATTAAACGATAGGGTTTGTTTTTTCATTTACCACATATAATGATTGGGAATTATGATGGAAACACTATTTTAAAAATATATATATGATATTTATTAATTATTTTATAATTTAATTTTTATAAAACACATAAATTTATGAATTCAATTTTTTGGGAATCTGATGACATCATTTGTGGAAGTGTGGGCAAAAACATCCTCAAAAAGATGTGATTCCGCCAAACCATACATAGAATATATTAAGGATTGTTTTAAATAAACATAAATTAAATTTAAGACATAAATATTAAAATATAATTTTTATATACACATATACATAATTTATATTTCATTTTATTGATAGTACAATGATATGGAATTAGCATTCATGCGTACTTGCAGTCAACTTTCTCTATGCATGGTGCATTTTATTTCCTATATCAATATTTTTGGGAAATTTTAAAAAAATTCATACTGAACGTGTATAATATATAAATCATGGTTTACATTCTATAGATGTTGAAATCAAGATCAAATTAATAGGAAAAAATGTAAAAAGTCAAAACATTTTCAAAAAATTAGGCAATGAACACCCAGAATAGTTAAAAAATAATAGATTATTAAAAAAAGCATAATGAGATATTATAAGATAATAATATATAATATAATTAATTTTATTAGGGTTTTATAAAATTTAATTACATGATTAATAAAATAATATATGAGGTAAAAATATGTTTTTACGAAAAGGAAAAGTAATGTAAGTGAATTTTAGCTCACTTTTTTAATCTTTGGGATAAAATTCATATTCACCACTCACTTATTATCTGTGGTGAATATAGTACCCCTATTGATATACAATATTATGAGTCGATCTATATTCATGGTAATAAATTTTTTACTTTCAATTAGCTCATCAAATTGTTTTTTTACTTGAATATTTCCATGTTTTAGATGATGTCATTGCAATTTTACTTTCTTTTGTGATTTTTGACTTTCTCTTGAAATAATCAGTCCCTTATGATCATTTTTATTTTCAAATTTTATATATTCATATTCAAATTCAATTTATAACATTATCTGTTAAATAAAATACCAATTTCAAATATGGTGTTCACTTTTACAATTGTTGGAAATATTGATAAATCCACATATTTTACTCAATGCAAATATATTTTGACAATGCATGGTCTTCATTAATAAAATATATTATTTGTTATATGTGGCATGGTTTCGACATGAAATAAATGGTGCTAATATCATATAATGAAATCCATATGGGCTAGGGACTAATTAATGAAATCTCTATGATGCATTGGATGTATCAAGAGAAAAATAAGTTATCTAAATAGAATTACATTAAATTTTATTGAGAATAAATCCTGACGGTATAGGTATCATGTTCCTAGGAAACATGGAGTCCAATTATGTAAGATTTCCTTTACTTAATATTCAATTATTATTACTATCCATGATATTTTTTCTTTTACATACCTATGGATGATTTTGATTATCATTTTATTTATTAAATGGAATGTGATTTAGTTATCTACCATGATATAATGATTATTCCTTACAAAGATATTTATATGTCCTGTGTTATCCGTTATTTATCATTCCAGGTTTCTTTTTACTTATTTATTCATAATTTAATCTGATTTAAGGACCCTTGAATTGAATTTTATATCACCCTTATTATGATTCCTTTCCCCATGTTATAAAGTTGAACCCATTAGATCAGTTTTAAGGATGATGATCATTATCTTAAATAAGGATTTATTTTCTTTTACGAGTGTATTATAAGAATAATGTATGTAATCTGGGTTTTTAAAACTACTTAGGTTCCAGTTATTTCAGGGTTTTAGTCCATATAATCATCCAATGTAATAATGTTAGGCACTGGCATCAGGCTTTTGGTGTTTGGGCATTACATTGTGAATAGTGACTATCAAAAATATTTTCATCTCAGTAAAAGAGGTAAAACAAGTTTAAATATATGGGTCAAATAAATAAAATATAACTATCAAATTACATTATCCATATTATGAGTGGTTTCAAATCATATTTTCTTATATTTAGTAAAATAATATATTCAAAAATTTTATTTCAAAATTATAAACCATCACATGGCTTTTATGAAGATCTTCTATATTTATTTCAAATTTAAAACTATATATAGTATTTTCATTTAATGACATGATTAGAAGATAAATTGTATTTATTTCTATAAAATACTATAATATTAAATTTATTTTTAATTTAACCAGAAAAATAATGTAAACCAACTTGTTAAATTATTTCATGGTGAAATTATTTTGAATCTTAAATTGGGTATTTTCATTAAAATATATTGCATTTGGTGTTCTTATATTATATAAAATATTTGAAACCTATACAAATTGAATCTGATTAAATGGAAGGAAAAAAATTTAATATCCATTTTTAATTTTTGTATGATGTACCATTTTACATTAGGTCATATAATAATGTTATCATGGTAAAAATTTTGGTCATCACGATTAAGGTTAAAGATAGTTTCATGATATTTAAAAAGAATATAATTGATAAAATTTATGAAAAATATTTATAAATATAAATATATGAGTTTATTTGGACCATATAACATCACATATTCTAATTTGGGATTCCATTTTCCCATTTGAAATGCTTATGATATATATATATATATATATAATTTAGGGTTTTAGTAATTCCAAGTCTATCCTTTTCCCCCTTACAAAAGGAGACCAACTCTCTTCTCTTTTACACAAATCATGCGAATTATATCTTCTCCATAACATTCAATAATAACTTCTTATATTCCATTCCCAAATTCAAGATATTTTTTTCTTTAAAAAATTACATAATTTTATGTCTTACGGTGTAATAAAAAAGACTTTTCCCAAAAAACATGTATAAATATTAACATATTACATTAAATTTTATTTTTTCTTATACTTGTTATAATTTATTATTATCAATTATAAAATAAAAAATATATATTAATTTTACAAGTCTTTTTTATGATTCGGTAAATTCCATTATCAACCTACTATTCATTCTATGGTATAAGAAAACGTTACTAATATATAGGTGTAGACTACCAAATCCAAGAAGCTATTTTTTCATTTATTTACAAAATTTCAATATAAAAGTTATAATAATATATTTAATGAATATATATGATATTTGTGTTATTATTATTGTTCTATAAAGTTGAATGATCATTTTTATTTTTCCTATCCATCAAGAAGTGGAGATGTCCCTCGTGCATATGTATAGTATACCATTTCTAGGATGTGATTTAACTAGTTTTTCAGCACTAATTTTTATCATTAGTTGAAAAATTATGTATAATGATTACATGTATTACATATTACATGATTAACATTTTTTTATTGTGGAACCAAATCAAATTATAGAAACCGGTACTACTAAACTGAAACACGAATGAAAAATGAAGGAGTTATCACTAAGAATAGTGGTTTTAATATGGTATTATTGTTAAATTATTATCAACATGTTATAATTAAAAAATTTCATTTTAATATATACGACTATGTCTCACTAATTTTCCCTAAATATCTCTATATTTATTATACTGCAGATCTGATGTTGTATGAATAAAAATTAACACATGACTAAATGAATTTAGATTTCTATATTATTTTTATTATTATTGATTATTCTTGAATTTCCATTAAGGTGATTATAAGATCATTATTTGATACAAACCTTCATTTTTCATATCCAATAGTTATATCTATAATTTTAATGCCATATTACAATTTTCACTATTTTATACTCATCATTTTATGAAAATTTTATTTGGAAATGTTAGAGTTATTTCACTTCATTCGGTTAGAAAACATTTTTCTCAATATAAATGTATACTAACATTGTATTAGGAAATTGTTTGGAAATTATAATTAAATTTTTTATGAATTTTCCCCCAAATATTATTTTCTTACAAAATGGTTAAAAAATACTGCTTTATTCTAAACAAATTCGTTTTTACCATAGTAGTTAAGAAAATCTTTGATTTAATTATTATGACATTAAATTTTTTTTCCAACATCATGACTTCTCAGTGTTTATAGCTTCATTTATGAATTTTTATTCATTATTTTAATGAAAACCATCCTGTTATATTTTTTAAATATTTTTATTTTAAATATATTATTTCAAAATGAAAATATTATTTTCATCAAATAAATGAAAATAGTCTTTTAAATAAATATTTCATTTATGATGTTGTCCTTTTTTGTTAATAATAATCAATTAGAGTTATGATCTAATGATACTATACTCATATTTTATCAAGATAGTTTCTATTTATGATGATGATATTATTATGAAACCTTTTTAATTCCCTTGGTGTTTTCTATAATGAATTTATAAAATTTTTTATGAGTCATATTTTCATACCATGTGCGATGATATGATGATATTAAGAATGTTTTATGATCATCTAGAAAAATATGAAAAATTTTAATTTTTTGATGAGTGCACAATGAATTATATATCCCTCCAATTAATTGAGTGTAGGTGGATATCTCATGAGATAATATATTCTGTATTTGGGATTGGAACCAGTTTAGTAAGGAACTATGTCCACTATGATAGTATTTAGATTACACTATGACTAAGGATATAATGGAAATAAGAGTGAAGTCAAATATGATAGACATTCCAATGATCCATGACTATGGTAATTAAATTCAATTCATATATATTCCCAAAACACATGTCTTCTTATTATTATATTCCTTAGTGTATCATGATTTATTATTGATGATTCCACACAATTATAACTTATGTATTTTGATATGACAAAGCCTATTGCTCTGATTTATGATTTCTGGTTTTTTACATCATGGGTATGATTTTTATCATCTTACCAAACAATTATGCTTAAAATATTTTCACTTATTATCATTGATTGATATCTCTTAGGATTACCCTTACTACGAATCTGATCTCACCCATTCATATATTTCATTTCACATAATATAATGAAATATTGTATGTAGGTTATCTCAAATAATTGTTATATGTGAGAATTACTTTGCGGGAGATGATAAATATATTTCATTAAATTATAATATTAGGTGTAACATATTTTTATCTCCCTTCATTTATTTGTTTTCTAAATTTTAATTTTCATCACTTTTTGGGTGTGTTTTGGGAATACTGAGGATAGAAAATGTTTTCTAGTGAATATTACAATATTTTACGGATGTATATTTATTGGAAATAATGGAATCCACATATAACTGTGTAAATCTATTTTTGAGGACCTCTAAGACATCACAGGACACCATAAATGATCTATTATTTATATATAAAATTATATATTTGATGTCTTCTAGAATTTTTCATATCATTAATGTTTTACTCGATGCCAATCATTCAATGAGAATATATCATGATTTTTATCCTATAAATAATGTTTAATGAACCATGAAAAGTATTCAAATATTACAATGTTAAAAATTAGTTATTTAAATTTTTGTGATTTATTTTTTTGCATGTTAGATTTCATGGAATTCACATCATGAAATAGGGACATAGAATGTGTAATTATCATAGTCTATAGGTTTTAAGGTACTACACAACAAGTGTTATTTTACATTTTTGTGAATCCATTTTTTCATAGAACTATGTTTAATTCCATTCAATTATGGAGGTTTTTACGCTTTTTATATTGTTTCATTTAGCGATTTATCTTCATTGCAGTTTTTGTGAATTTCACCATTTGAGTAATCATTCTATTTCATTATTTTCATCGATCACAATGACACAATTATATGATGTTTATGGTTTTTTTGGTCTATGATGATAATCATCTTGTTCTATTCCATACCCATTGTGGGATATTAATAAACAGAAAGTCATTTCTTTTGATTTTAGTAAGACATACAAGTTTCTTTGAGGAGGGTTTAAATCTATCCTCTCCACCATTCATTTAAATTTTTGAATAGATTAGATGATTTCAAGATTAATTTTAGGTGTTTTTTCTATATTTTCATTCTTTTGTGTTGGAGGATAATGTTATGGGTTTGTTTGATCTGAGTTTTATGTAGGTAGTTTCAAAAGATTTCAATGACTGATAAACAAAATTTCCCTGGATTAAATTTTTTTATAAATGAATTTTATTGTTTGAATTGTGTGTATGGAAATGGTTTTATGAGTAAATATGTTTTTTCCAATATTTAGAAAAAACAATATTGTAATTTCAACGAATTTTAAAATGTTTTTTCGGAATGTTTTTCAAACCCTAATATTGTTGAAATGGTTTAGAAAATGTAGCATATGGGAAGACTTGGTTATATTGGTTGAATGTGTAGTAATAAGCCTCATCTATTGATTATATCAAGGTATTCACACATAGAGTATCCTTCTTCTTCATATGATCTTTTTTAGGTATTTTTTAAACAATGTTGGGAGGTTCACATTCTTGGGTGTTCCTCTTCTCTCTAGATTCAATGAACATATCTAAGGGCATGATGCACAATATTTCTCATTCATAGTAAACTTTTCCTAGATAAAATAATCAATAGTTATCCTTGGAATGATATATCAGGTGGTTTTTGATAATATTGGATATAATATGATATTTTATGAATTCTTTGATTTTATATCATTGATTTATATGATATTAAATGAAACTATTTACCTGCTTTGTTGGGATCTATGTAAAAGGGGATAATGTTCTATCCTTTTCTGGAAAATTAAACTATTTAACAGATTATGATTATTTTTTTAATGTTGAGAGTGTTCCTAATGTTTTAAAGGAACATGATATGGAACACATGGGTGGGACCATACTGATCTTTTTTATATCACAACTCACAGACCCCTAGGAAGTTGTATTTAATTTATATGTAATCTGATACAAGGAATATAATGATATAATAGTGGGATGATGAGGAATAATTCAGCCATTTTAGGGATGATGGTGTTGATATGGTTGTAGTTTTCTCATATTATCACATGGAGTGGATATTTTTGTTTTAGTTTACCTTTTCTATTAAACACATATCTTGGATATTTTTTACTACAATCAGCTTCTATCACTTTTTCATCTTCCTTTTTGATATGAAATATATTTCATGAATACTCACCTATTATTTCTTCAAATAAGGTATATACACATTCCATGTTGTCTTATTAAAGATGGGAAAAATAATTCTCAATGGTTGATGATGATTCCTAGGTGATAGTCTCCATCCCTCAAGGATAGAGATTTCCCATTCGTGTATGTGATTGCTTGGGTCAGATACTAGTTTGAGAGGGTATCCATGCCAGGTTCTCCACAGTTTTTTATCAGAGGTGTTAGTCTATTCTCAGGGGACCTTGTCCTGGGATGTAGACACCTTAGAGACTGTATATATTGTACTTGAGAAGTATGTTGTGGTGGGTTCCTCACAATATATTTTTGTGGGGAGACAAATGTAACCATGCTTTGTTGGGATGTGTGTCACCAATATTGAGTCCCTGATTTTTGTTTCAATTGTTTCTTATTATCTTCATGTTTGAATATGGTAATCTAGTTTTTTATTAATTTATTATGTTCAATGTGGAACTGTTCTCCTTAAAGACATCATCCATGGGTTCTTTAGGAGGGTTCAGTGGATTCCCATCTAGGTAATCCCCATATAGATTAGAATAATTTTGGATATATCATGTGGATCATTCAAGTTTTTTTATCAAAATGTACCATAATTACAGAATGTAGTTTTTGATGTACTTACATGAGTTGAAGGTGATATGGAACGATAATGATAGTTTATATTTGATATGCCACCCTCATTTATGTGTATGAGTGAACCTCAATTTTTTGAGTACTGGTTGGACTAGATCAGTTAAATCCATGACTTATTTGATTCACCTGATAACATGAAGGTGAAATGTGTGTCCTTCGGACAAGAGGGTCCTAGCATCTGATGGTGGGATTCTAGGGTACAAGAGAATAGACGTGATCGATTTGACTAAAACGGTTTCATGACACTATTCTTCCAATGGTTCTTTCTAGATTCATTCTTGATCGATAATTATATTGGGTTCCCCACTAATCAGAATTGAGACTGTTCAGTGTCAAAATACAGTAATATATTGCCTAACCTGAATCCTTTTCAGTAAAGGAAAAAATATTGACATGTTGAATGATTTACCTCACCTTAAAGGTTGGTGACATGATATAAGATCACACGATTTATAATGACTCTTTTGACATATGCCGAGTCATTAAAAAATTTAATGATTGATGATATGAATATAGAAGGTATGTTTGGTTATTCTTCCCCATGTCATTCACTATATTGAATCATCAGTAGTTTAAAGGGTATAAATAAGAATTTTTATGAACATTTCAAGAGTTTTGGGGTTGTTCATTGTAACTTGGATCTTATGTACCCTCCTTTGTGGTTAGTAGTGTACCCTGACTTTTATCAGTGTTGTGAGGATGGGAGCACCTGGTGATATTTTTCATCACATGTGAAGATGTGTAATGGTTTTGAGTTTCATGACCATCTATATTTTTAAGGTCAGTATATGCTTACTCTTCATTATAGTCAAGGATCATCAGCTCTAAAGCTACTACGGTATAGTCAATTGCTTCAAAGACTACATTTATCATGTAATATTCCTCCGGAGAGAATCACTTTCATATAGTAGATGAGTTTTCGGAAGAGTTTTATGTGTGTCTTGTGATACTGAGAGGTACCATTTCAATTTCATCATCAGAAGTGACTAATTTATCTGACGGTGTTGCTTCCCACTAGTTTATATGTTGACATTATAGGAATATTCTTAAACAAATAGGGGATTTCACGTCCTTTATATTATATTTCGTGAAACCTCTTGAAAATATGAATGTGTAGGGGTTTTAGTGTCCATGTTCACTTTTTATAGATGATTTGGGGATGTTCTGTGTTTTTCTAATTCCTGATCTAAATAGGGTTGACATCATCATTGGAATGGATTAACTTAGTGAACACTGTAATGAGATTGATTTTTATATTCATTGTGTTATTTTTTTCTGTCAATGAATGCACATAGTGTTTAATGGAGAGATGGATTTGATGTTTGGTTATAAAGGACCATCCCTTCATGAGAATCCTCATTTTGGCATGTTGTGGTAGCTGATGAAGATGACATTTAATCTATTGTGGATCTTCCTGTAGTTTTTCCAGACTTTCTTGACATTTTACCAGATAATTTATCTTATATAACCCACAAAATGGAGGTAGAGATTATAATTGTTATTGTCAATGGTATGAAGACACATTTGATACCATATAATCATATGGATCCATCAAAGTAAAAAATATAAATATTCAGTTGGGTAATCTCATGGAGAATGTTTCTTCCCCTTATTGTTTCCCATAGGGCAAAACTTGGATCATTTTAAATTAGTTAAATGGTTCAATACAATTATTTGAGAACTGTAAAATGGTAATGGTTATGAATAACTATCCTTTTCCTCATGTGGATTATTTGTTGAAAAATTAATTGGATTTAACTGGTTAATAAAGAATTATCTTCAGTTTGGTTATCATCAACATAGAGTTCAATAGTCTCATACAGTGAAGTTGTATTTTGGGAATATGTATGTAAATTATGAATATCTTGTGATTTCATTTGGTCTAACTAAAAAAATCCTTGAATAAACTAATTGTATATTACATGGGTATATCAGTACATTGTTCATAGTTTTCATGGATTATATTTTCATTTATTCTAGATTCTTGCATGATCACCATTATATTATGGTTATTGGAATTTAATGGACTCACCGTTTTTCTTGAAATAATTAGAAAATCTATATATGGATCAAAGAATTGATGTTCATGCGATACATGATTTATCATCCTGAATTATCAGTTCATCCTAATAAGGCGATGGATGTTTTTCATGGGAAGATCCATGTATTGTATTTTCTATTTAGAGATTCCATGGTCTTGATGGATACTACTAGCGATTATTAATGATTTTATAAATGACAATGTCACATTTGACTACTCTTAACTAGAAATTGAATAAATTAATGTGGTGTTCAATTTTTTAATATTCATTTTATGGGATGAAATGAATTCTATCATGGTCTTTATTTTTTATCTTTTCTAAGCATGGTATATGGTATGTGGTTTTTTATGATACTTATGGTTATTTTTTGGGTTGTGTTATATGGAAAGGTGATCATGTGGTGTATTGAGGATCTTAATATCATTAACCACATGTGAATAATTACCACACTAATGCTATAGATCATTCCTTTATTACTCATGCATATATGTATTGGTGGTGATATGTTTTTAAGAGATGTTCATGCTCTTTTCGTACCATTATAGTCTAAGATATATCTTTTCCAAGATATTCGTGAATATCAAAAAAAACTTGGGTGGAATAAAATCCAATTTTTTATATTTACATAACCAACAAACCATTTAATACATACTAAATTGGATAGACCCTGAAACAGTCACCTAAATCAGTCTGTGATAAGGCATCAGAGGCACTCTTGATCCTCTTGAGGTAGTGACTGGCATAAGAAATCAATGTTAACTAAGTGGGAATGATTTAACACAATAATAACCATGATTTCATAAACAAAACAGAGTGTGTGTCATAAAAAAATAATGACTGAGCATCAATTAATAAACAAATATTATCCCATACAACTAAAAATAATTTAAAAATAATGTGACAATACTAAAACCAATTAGGACTAATAGGATCTTCATGAGACCTCTTATTCAAAACCATCTATAAAATAGTATTCACCAATGGAATGATAAACCTGAAAAGAAAAGTGGTTCAACTAAAATATAGTGACATAATTAGGGCGTGAGCAGAAACAACTCAATATATAAGCACCACAAATTCTATATGTTTGATTTCCCAAAAAAGTCTATAAATTATAGTTAAAAAAATTATATAAAGTTTTTATCATATTAATGAAACAAACACAAAAATCATTTTTTGAAATATTTTTCTATTCCAAACCCCAATTTTGGATGAAAAACCCAAACCGAATCCATTCCATGTGATAGAAATGTATGTAGATAACAAACGAAACTGAAAATTAGAAATAATATACTATGGATAACAATCAATGTTCATAAAAATAAAATATAACATACATATTATAGTCATAGTAATTTAATAATTATATCTTGAAGAAATATGTATACAAAAATTGTCAAGAATCACTTTCACGTGTATGGTCTAGTGTCATAGTGAACAACTAACTGGAGGCTGGAAACTAGAATCATCAGCGGCACAACCCACCTAATATTTCAATAAATATAACGGTACTGACTAGTCTAATTTGGGATGATAAGAAAAAATGAATTTAACCTCTAGATTCCACCCAAGAATTCCAAGATAATAGTACACATTGAATGGGGAGTTCCTTACACATATGTAAAAACCAATAACCTACATATTCCACCATGCGAGCCTTGACCAACCCTTGAAAACAACTATGAGATGACCCTCTCCTCGGATTGATTTCCATTGAAGTTCCCATCACTCATTGAATCATTTTAGGAACAAAATGTTCCTACACATCACAAGAGTTCCTAATGAAAATTTAAAAATACCACAAGTTACCAAAAAGTAACTTTCAATTTTGAATCCAAAATCATTTCTAAAACATTTCCAAAACAATGGTAAAACCTACCACATGCTAAAAAACTCACAAACATGCCTCTAATTCATTTTTTTACAAAACCCACGTCATGGTGATAGACTATTTAAACACTATGAATCACAATTATAAAAGGTGAGATCATTTAAGAACCAATGAAACTTTTCAAAACTATTTGAATATGGAAGGGAAACATAATAGAATAATGAATAGAGATTGGTGTTTTGAGATCGAAGAATTAAAATACAAATTTCATGGGAATAATACATAATTTTCATCCATATATTCATGTTCACCCCCACTAACATATAGATATTTCTAAATTGAATGGTACATCCATTGAAAAACATAAAAATACAAATGAAAATTATTTAGAAGGTCTCCGCTAATATTTCCACCAATCATGAAACTCACACAAAAAACCAAACCATGGATGTCACCAAACCCCTAGGACATATATCAATTGAAAAACATATTTAGTTTGTCAAATATAAAAAATAAAAAAATTAACCCCATTAAATAATTTCCAATTTTAGAAATCAGTTTTCATTTTATCAATCATTTTTTACACATATTGATATATTAATAATTGTGGAAACCCATTGAAATCCCATTTTTACGTAGTTACGAACAGGAAAACACAACAAAAAATAAAAATTGAACATAAAAAACAATGATTAGACATTTTTAGATTAATCCAAAACTATCAATCATTAAGTGGAATGTTTAATAAATGAAATAGATAGAAACACCATCCTAAAAGATGTTTAGATGCAATGAAATATTTGAAGTAGGAACAAAAATCCTCAGAAGACAATCACTAGACCCTATCAAGAATGAAATATAAACAAAACATAAAACATAAGTTCAATAGTTTTTCCAATAGATAACCCAACAATGTAAAAAATTTGAACCAGGATGGGGAGTAGAGAGGGAGAGTTAATAAATCTACAATCTGAAGGAAACACACCTAGATTCTTGGAGTAGCATAAACCAATGGAGAATAAGTAAGGGAGGAGGGGTTCAGGAGGACTTCTATTCACAAAAATCTACCAAGTGGAGGAGATGATTAATTAGGTTAAATCATAAGAGGGTTAGGATATAAATATCAAATTTTTTAGAATAATGGAAAGTCACATATTTTTTTATACATTTTCCCAAATCGTGCACCAACCATGTAGACCATACAATGGTGTTGGTTGCATGTCTTGGGAAAGCACACACCAACATCACAGAATAGATTTATCAAATTAAAAATCCTACACACTAGATTCACTCATGTTTTCCCCTAATAAAGTGTCTGATTTTTGCTTTTTACAAAATACCAACTGGGATCCACATTGCTTTTCTTAGGCCTTACATGGCTTGGATAAAACCCTGCACAAACCACCCATAAGGCCAAAACCCACCCAAATGAATTGAACCCTAGAAATTGTCACCAATAACTCTGACCGAATGTCAAAAAAACAACCTACTTAATTAAAGGAAGGAAATAAAATTGAATATATTGTTATAGTTTTCAATTCTCCCCATGATGTAAAATTTATTTCCCCATACAGTTATCTAGTCAAACACAAACAAAAATCAAACTCGAAAGTATATGAATCAAAATGAAACCATGTTACATGGTGTAAACCTTTGACTCCAAAAGTCACACATTAAAACCTCTTCAGAAATACACATTTAATAGAAAAATAGGAAAAGGAAACGTGGATTCATCCCACCACAAGAGACCAAAAAAAACAATGAAAAACACATGGGAAACCCAACATAAACCAACCCATACACTTCCTCCACCAACCAATCAATACAACTCCATGGTTAATTTCCCAAAAAACCAACAAACAACACCCTCAGGATCACTCAATAGAACCAAAAACACACCAACACACATGAAATACCATGAATGGTTCTAAAAAAAAGGAAACCAAAACGCAATTCATCATTTATTCATGAAAATGGAATGTTTGAAACAATCACAAAAAACCCAATACAATAATAAACTATATATCACACCAAATAGGTTTCTCAAAAAGAATAATAACTGAAAAAAAATATAATAATTCATGGTTTCCAAGACACAAGGAAGGAGATACCATTAAATGATTGCAACTAAATAAGGAAATTAAAAAAAATAAAATAAAAAAAGATAGAAAATAATCCATCTCTACTAAGACATAAGAGAAAATGGATGGATAATAGTTCTACACCCCACCAAAAAGTCCTTTTATAAAAGAAGAGATTCACTATGATGCTTTGTCTGGAGCCCTACTTTCTTAAAGAATCTGTTACATGATAGTAAGGAGATAATAGACTCCACATGAGACTTACTTTCTAGAAATTCATCTTCTATAACATCTCAATATAATCAAAATAACCACCTAGGTAAAACGAAAATTTGGAACAATTCAGCAAGATTAGTTCAAATTTCCAAAACTAAATGCATTGAAAGCACACAATTGACTTTTCCGATGGTATAAAATCTAGAAGATGAGTATTTTTGGGAATAGTATTATTTGGAACACACCTCTCCCTATATAGGTAACCTTCATGTGTTCCAAGAGAGACTAGATTTCAATCCTCAATAGACAATGCTTTGGAACAAGCTTAGCTAGAAACACCTCATCCACCAACATCTGGAACTGAACATCCCCTGATTAGGGAACTCTCTCCTTGATCTCTTGATAAAGACACCAAATGAATAGATGATATTTCAACTATTCCTTTGATTATAAACCTCATGAAAAGGAATATATCTCATGAAAATGAGAAGTATATGACTTCATCATCAACTTACATTTCTATATTCCCATGAGCTCTTCCACTTTCCATAACATCACCACCTCGAGAATGAACCATCAAATGAAAGCAGTCTTAAACAATTCCCTTGAAATCCCAATATGAGACAGTGATGGGTAAATCATATTATACTAATCCAAACTCAGACCATTAATGAAAACCTTAATAACTCACAACCTTATATAAATAGTTGTTCCTAAAAATCATAAGGAACCTATAACTATATCAAGTGACTCCATAGCATCTGAAAGAATTTGTTTTCTATGGAATATTGGAAATGACTATGAAGAGACCTCATTTACCACTATACTAGAGGTCTAGGAAGACACAACAATTGAAATGGACTCAGTAGAAACATTTAGGGTCTTTCTGGGTGGCATATTATAAATAATATATTGATAAAAAACTGAGTCTACATCAAATCCATACTCAACGAAAAATAATTTCCTAAATCAAAAAACAAATATCATAAACCAAAAATCACAAAAATCCATAGCTCTTTTCCATTACCCACCATTTCAATTCCAAATTCAAAACCACCTTCTTCTAAGGCCAATTTTCAATCCTATAAAACAGATTCCAAATACAATTTAAACACCAAGGACCAATTTTTATTTACTCTAAAACTATGTCATGAAAAATAATTTTCCTTCTGAAAACCATTTTCTAAAAAATCATATTTTCATTTGAAAATACACTCACACTAACAAAAACCAATATAAATAAGAAATATCACAAAAAAATAATCAAATAAGGAAATATTTTTCAGGCATGTCCTTACAATGTTGTTTATTGGACTATTCCCGAAGAAAAAACCAACCATTGGAAGTATCTTAAATTGTGCACTTAGGCTCCACATGGTATATTAATCCATGAAAGATTATTGTGTTACACCGGTTCACATTAATTGACACCCCCCAAAACACAAAAACAAAATGAGATTCAATAGGTGAAACATATAATCCATAACAAAAGACTCAATTCCTTGACTACCCTTTGTAACTCAAGTATTAAAATGATAAAGAGTTCATGACACTCTTCCCAAACCCACCTCTCATGTTCTGAATCTGCTTTATCCAAAATACATAACTCCCCAAATAATAATGGGAAAATAGGATACATTTTTATCACAAAAAAAGACCCATATTGAGCCTAAAATAATCACCTAACATGTCCATGAAAAGGCCATGGAGGTGTTCTCGATTCTCTTAGGATGATGACTAGTGGTGGGAATCAACATTAACATAGTGGTTTCGATTTATCAAAATAATAACAAGGATCCAATAACAAAAAAGTGAACTCAATATATTCCAATAAAGATAGGACATCAATGAATACACTAAATGGATCTAAGAAAATAGAAAATAATCAAGATAGAATGTAAATCAAAATGAAAAGAAAATGGGACCAAGATGATATCAACATGACCTATTGTCACCACCATCCATAAACTAGTCTCCACTAAAGGAAACCTAAATAAGGAACCTAATCCTAAAAAACAAATTATTTATACTAATGCCGAGTGGAACAATTAGGGTGTGATAATAAATATCATTATAGTTAAGTAGCATAGAATCCACTTATTTACATTCCCAAAACAGTCCAAAAACACTATCTTGAAATAAATTTTAATGTTGTTTTTTATCAATATATAGACATATAAAAATTATTCCTTTTAATTATAGTCTTTCATTCCATATCACAATCTATAAAACCAAATATAAAACAATAATCCTTACTTGGTGATAAAAACATTTTATAAAAATAAAACAAGAAGAATAGGTATGAATAAACTAGTAGGTATAATAATAAACTTATATAAATATAAAACATAAAATATAGATAGTAATCATGAAAAGTTTCATAAAAAAATCCATAATAAATCCCCATACATTTTCAGTTTAGACTCTCTTTATAGAATATAGTGTATCTCCATTGTAACATCCCAGGTAAGTAAAAATAATAGATTTTAATATCTATGTCTATTTATGAATTAGATTGTGTTTTATAGGCTTAAAATGAGAATAAATACAATCTTAGGCATAGAATACTCGAATATTTTTAAAAGATTGTTTTACCTCCATTTGATGGAAAACCATTTTTAAATATAACATTTAACAATTTAATAAGCTCTATTTGTCCAAATAAACTTATTCTTTAGAAATGGGGGATTGAAATTTTCTTTGGATCAATTTTTGGTATTTTTCCGACAATGTTCATTTTTTAATGAATAGTGAAAAATATTGCATTTTTCTTCAAAACTGCTTTTTCATTTTATTTTGTTATAAGAATATGTTATCTTTTTAATTGGTTTTAATTTTTAATTAGAATATTGTTTTACCATTTAATTATGTGGTGGTCATTAGAATTAATTTCACTTTGAAATTGGACATAAACAATTGTCAATCATTTGATAGATATTGTTCTTAAAAACACGCTATTTTTTTGGCAATGTGAATTATTTTTAAATTAATTATGTAAATTCCTGTGTTTGTAATTTGGTAAAATAGATTCCATATTTGGAATCATAATGTCCAAATTATGTAATTAAGACTCTTTTTTATGGAAATTATGTATAGTAACGACGATAATTATCTTTAATTTTCGTGATTAATTAGTAATCAGGTAGTTAAGGGTAATAAAATAATATCATAATAATATAAAATGAACCCAAAATGTGTCCATAATCCTCTTGGTTGTGTCATGGCCGATGATGGGATTGCTTGTGCCAACTTAGGGACCCAATTTAATCACTTTTGTGTGATAGTGACCTTTTATCATATTATTTTTATTGAAAGGAAAATATAAACAAACTTTATTACACATAAGTAAAAAAAATTTAATTTTGATTATATAAATGATCTATTAGACTATAAATAGTAATTGGAAATATAATAAAATTTAATATATCATTTTTGTTTTTTAAAAAAAAATTGATATTAAATAAATAATATTATTTATGACACCATGATGATGCAGTGATTACCTCATTAATGAACGATTTAAATAAAATGAAAAGATAAGTTAAAATATAAGACGTACACTTGTCGAAAACCTATTGAATGAGTGGATTTCAAACCCTTGTCACCTTATCCTTGAAATATATAATTGTGGGACCTTTAAAATCCAAATACCATTTTATAATAAAGTAACATTTCAAGACATTCCAAAAGTGACCCTCCTCCATCTTATAAAAGGCCTCCATCTCTACCCACATACCCACACATCTCAAGCCCTTGGATCATCCAAACTCTACTCATATTATCTCTCCACATCCCTCTATTTCTCCTAGAAGCCTCACTTTGGTCAGAAGTCCTTCCAAGTAAGCCATTGGCTAAAATCAAAATGAGTTACCAGATTTAGTGGTAATGTCTTCTCTCGAGTTTCTTTCTTTTATTTTACTTATTTACTCACCAATATCTTATTATTATTTGTCCCCATAAAATCACTAGTATCCCCAATATACTAGTATGTTGTAATGAGAAGGATTCTTCCTACACTCACACACACCTCTGTCTAATGGTTAAAAAAATTATTGTTTCTGTGGGTGGTGAATTACTGTCTCAAGAAACGGTGACTATTCGATTTTATTTTAACACCTCCCAGGCTATCCATTATGATGTCACTGTATTTATATATGATATATATGGTATTTATTTATTATATGTGCTTCTGAATTTTATTTTTAAATCACATCTTTATGATTTTCTTGTTATAGAACTGCGATAATTTCATCTGAGGAGGTGTGGGCTACTGCCCCCTCAAGTGATGTGACTCGTTCATGCCAAACATGGAATTTATAAATAAGGTAATTAATGAACTTATTTTGACTATATAACATATATATTATAATGTAATTATAATATATATATGTCTCATTTAGTTTTTATTCCTTCAATATGACAAAGAAATGAACATAGCGTTCATGCGTACATACGGCCTACCGTCTCCATGAACGGTGCATTACATCTTTTATCTCCAAATGTTATGGAATATTATAAAATGAATATATACTAGATATATATGATATTTAAATCATTAATACCATTCTGTAGATTATGTACTTATAACTATATGGTCAATTCTTTTCAAACAAGATCATTTCTGACTCATGTACTGAACATCAACAAAATGTATGATATGAAATCTCATAATTAACTCATTATTATAACATGATAATATGTGATATAAATAGAATAATAAACATTAAAGTAATTCCTTATGAAATAATAAATTTCTCATGTTTAATAATCAAGAATATAAAGAAACGAAAAAGACTAGTTGGACGTGAGGTAAGGGACTTCGTCTCAATCTCCATTCATTGAGGAATATAATATTTTATACAATACTTTCTTTATATTCTGTATAAACACCTTTGTCTTTTAAATTCATTCAAATGGAATATTTTTTCTACAAACCGTTTTACTAAATGACAAATGGGATGTTTTTAACGTTTACGGCGACAATGACCGCTCCGCAACCATAGTCATTATTTGGGTTCCACTATAAGCCTTAATGTTTTCTAAAATGAAAAAAAATATATTATTCTCTTTTTGGTGATTTTATACTGAAAATTTCTTTTGAAATTTATTTTTTATTTCAATATCTTGAAATTCTTTCTTGTGATTGAAAATTAAATGTTATTAGTGATATGTTTATATTTTTAATATTTTATGTGTTATGATTTTGTAATGGTACTTGGACATTTGACGGGTGGTACCATGATAAACCAAATGATGGGTGGTGTCATGATAAACTAGGATAGGTGGTTGCATTATAACCTCCAATTCATTGGGTATGGATGTCAGCCGTATGGATATTCCATTTAGTGACATGTGTGGAAGTTGACCGTATAGTTATTCTATTTAAGTATGTTTATGTACCAAGTTACCTTTATATGTTATGTGTTCTTTTTATGGGTTTTATGGTGATATTTTGGTTATAAAAGGGTAATCAATGATATTTTATATAGTAAAGAGTATTTACTACTTCATATAGGTGACACGTGTTACTTACAATTAGGTATTCATGGTTTATATGTTGTTTTGAAAAAATAATAATTTCTTTCTTTGTGTATTCCTTACTGAGCTTTTTATGCTCATCCCAGGTTTTTGAAATGTTTTTCACATGACATAAAGTGGAATATGGTTAAGGATGGGATTATGGAAAGTCATGTTGTCTACAACATGTTACTAGACTTGAATCTTTTTTTTCAAAGGGTTTTATCTTATGAAAAACATGGAAACTAAGTTGAAGTGTATACTTGGTAACTTTTCAGATGTAATATATATGCCTTAATTCTCTAAAACTCTAAACCTAAAAAGATACTCAATGTGGATTATTCTTTTAATTCATGGTTATGTAATGTTTTATGTCTGGGTCCTTATAGTTGGTATCAGAGGTCGGTTTAGATAACTTTAAGAGTTAGAATATTGTTAAATTCATGTCTATAAATTAATTTATGGTATGATTAAAATGATATAGAATTTGTAGATTACCATGTTGCTTTGCCTAAGACATTTTTGTGTTCATAATGATTTCCATAGAGGAAACTGGGCAGCTTTGTTGGGAAGATATTATTAGGAAAACAACCTTCTAAAAAAGCAACCTGAGAAGGTCAGAATAGGAACTGAACAGTTTGTTGTGGTGATGGAATAGTTGACTAAGGCTATAAATGGTGGTGGTATCCATACATGAGATCAGCCAGATTGACCACAGAGGAACATGTTAGTAGTGGGGAATTTTATGAGGCAACATCCCCCATCATTCAGAGGATCATCTGACCATGTGCAAGCAGAAGGGTGGATTAAAGCACTGGAAAATATTTTTGATGTCATGGGTTGTTCAGAACATCAAAAGGTTAGTCTCATTGTTTACCATTTTGAAGGTGAAGCTGATTAGTGGTGGTCGATGGTTAAAAATATCATGGATAGTGAGGAGATTGATGAGATTGTCTAGGATAAATTCAAAGGTATGTTTCTAGAGAAATATTTTCCTAAGGTGGTTCATCTTAGGATGGAAAAACAATTCCTAGAATTGATGTATGAGGATAACATAGTGGATACTTATGAATCAAAGTTCACTCGATTGGAAAGGTATGCTCCAAATTTCATATGAGATATTGATAGTAAAATCAACCATTTTTACTCAAGGTTAAAGACAAATTATCGAAGGGATTTAGCTTATCGTGAGTTAAAAAGTTATGAAAAACTTGATCGATGTGCGGAGAAGGAGGAAATGGAGTTTGCGATGATTAGGTGTTCTTTGACAAAAAATAGTGTAAGAGGTCTAGTTGGCTGTCAAAGGGAAAGATTTCCTCAACTAATCCTTGAGGTAAGAAAAACAAATATCCATCCTGTGAGAAGTGTGGTAATATACATCCTAGAGAATGTTTATCCAAGTCTGGAAAGTGTTTTCGGTGTGGTAAGTCTGGTCATACTACTCGTAACTATAAGGAAGATGGCCAAGAAGGCAATGAAAATCTAGCAGTAAGATTTTTTAAGTGTAATGAAATGGGTCATTAAGCAAATGAGTGTCTAATGATGAACTCAACTGAGGGAAAGCAGCCAGACTACAAGCATAAAGGGGTGGTGAAATCATTTGCAACAACTTTAGCAGATGTTGGGCCATCGAATGAAGTAGCATCAGGTACACTGTTTGTATGTTCAGATTATTCCAATGTGTTGTCTGATTGAGGTTCTACACATTCATTCATTTCTGAGAATTTTTCTAGTAAATTGGTAATTCCATCTCAATATATGAATCTTGATATTATGGTAAAAACACCAGTGGGAAACGTTGAGACAAAAAGATATTATAAGAACCTTCATATCCTTGTGTGAAAAAATAATCTACCTGAAAACCATATTGTTTTGCCACTAGATAGTTTGATGTTATTTTGGGCATGGATTTGCTTTCTGTTCAACATGCTAAGATTGACTGCAGAGGAAAAGAGGTTTCTATTCAAAAAAAAATTTCAATTTGTGTACCAGAATGAACACCTTCTTTTGATAACATACCAGGATATTGAGAAACTATTAAATGATAGAAATGAATTCTACATTGCATATATTTTTGAAAATAAAGGAACTATTCAGATTAATGATGTGTTAGTGGTAAATGAGTTTCTTTATGTTTTTTCTTGATGAGCTTCCTGGTATTATATATGATTGGGAATTTGAATTTATTATTGACTTAGTTTCTGATTCTAATCCAATTTCAAAACCCCCTTATCGAATTGCTCAAGTTGAACTTTCAGAGTTAAAGAAGTAATTTCAAGTGTTATTAGGTAAAGGATTCATTCGACCTAGCACATCACCATGGGGCTCTCTTGTCTTGTTTGTTAAAAATTAAGATGGTTCAATGAGACTTTTCATTTATTATAGATCATTGAATAACATCACTATTAAGAACAAGTATCATTTTCCTCATATCGATGATTTGTTGGATCAGCCCCAGGGAGCTCAGTATTTTTCGAAGATTGGCTTGAGGTTGGGGTACCATCAGATGAAAGTAAAAGAAGTAGATGTTTTGAAGTCCACGTTTCATAATAGATATGGCCATTATGAATTTGAAGTTATGCCTTTTGGGTTAACTAATGCACCTAGTATATTCATGGATCTAATGAATAGAATTATCCATGAGTTCATGGATAAGTTTTTGGTTGTGTTCATTGATGATATTTTGTTTTTTACAAAAGAAAATAGGAACATGAAAGTCATTTAAGGGTTATCATGAAAACATTAAAAGAAAAGAAATTGTATGGAAAATTTAGAAAGTGTGAGTTTTGGTTACAAGAAATTTCTTTCCTTGGTCACATTGTTTCAAAAAAATGGCATAACTGTTGATCCTGCTAAAACAAAAGTTGTTGAAGAATGGCCATGACCCACAAATATAACCATGATCCATAGTTTTCTTGCTTTGGTAGGTTATTACTAGAGGGTTTTTGAAACATTTTCACATTTATCTAGTCCAATGACTAAGTTATCTTGAAAAGGTGTTATGTTCATTTGGACAAAAGAATGTGGGATTGTTTTCAGGAATTGAAAAGAAGATTGGAGAATGCTCTAGTTTTGGAACTGCCTTCCAGAAATGGTGAGTTTTTTATCTACAGTGATTCTTTGTTGAAGGGACATGGTTGTGTCCTTATGCAGAATGATCAGGTAATTGCTTATACTTCACGTCAGTTGAAAACTCATGTGTTAAGTTACCATAAAAATTATTTGGAATTATATGTTGTTGTTTTTGCTTTAAAAAATGGTGGAATCATTTGTATGGAGTAAAGTCTGAAATATATACCAATCACCAATGTTTAATGTATATATTCACTCAGAAATAATTGAACATGAGATAGAAGAGATGGCTGGAATTAATCAAGGATTACGATTGTACAATTCATTACCATCAGGGAAAAGAAAATAAAGTGGTTGATGCTTTGATTCGAATAATTAATTCATCATTAACCATGCTACGTTTGGATCCAGATCCATTGGATTTTGATTTGATGAAATTTGGCATAGAATTTGTTGGTGCAGGATGTTCTTCTGTTTTGTTTCAGGTGTCAGTGAGATCAACTCTATCAAACAGAATTAAGCAAGCATAGAAGAAAGACAGCGAGTTGTAGGAAAAGGTATAGCTAATTCAAAAGGGTATATAACCTGAATTAAACCATGATAATTATTGTGTTTTGAGGTTTGGGAAGAGATTATGTGTGCCTTGTGATTCACAGTTGAAGGCTGAGTTGTTATGTGAGGCTTATAGTTCCCCGTTTTCAGTTCATCCTGGAAGTACTAAGATGTACAGAGATATGCAGGAGTATTACTGGTTGGATGGAATGAAAAGAGACATTGCTAATTTTACTTTGAAGTGTTTGACTTGTCAACATGCTAAAGCAGAGCTGAATTTACCAAAAGAGATGATTGAGCTTTTACCAGTTCCAGAGTGGAAATGGGAGAATATATCTGTGGAATTTTTTGTGGGATTAATAAAGACACCTCGAGGTAATAATGAAAATTGGGTTATTGTTGATTGTTTGATTAAATCTGCTCATTTTATTGATATACGACATACTTTTTCCCTAGAACAACTTTCTCGTTTGTATCACAAAGAGATAGTCACTTTATATGGAGTTCCCCTTTCCATTGTATCTGATCGGGATTCCAGGTTCACTTCTATCTTTAGGAAAGGCCTTCAGAAATCATTTGGTAATGAATTAAATTTTAGTACATCTTGTCATCCTTAATCAGATGGGCAGTCAGAACAAACAATTCCGAAATTGGATGATTTTCTACATGCTTGTTCGATGTATATCCAGGGAAGTTGGGACCATCATCTTTTATTGGATGAGTTTTCTTATAATAACAGTTTTCATTCCAGTATAAAAATGACACCATTTGAGCCATTATATGTGAAGTGGTGTCGAACTCCATCTTTTTTGGATGAAGTAGGTGAAAAAAGTTGATGGGCCAAAATTGGTAGAATATTTGGAAGAAAAATTTATACTAATATAGAAACACATGAGAATAGCTCAAAGTAGGCAGAAAAGTTATGCAGACAACAGGAGTAAGGATCTATCTTTTGAGGTAGGTGATCATGCCTTCCTCAAGGTTTCACCATGGAAAAGTGTGATGTGATTTGGTATGAAAGGAATGTTGAGTACAAGGTTTATTGGACCATATAAAGTTTTGGAGAGAGTTGGATCAGTTTTAAACCGAGTGGATTTACCTCCGAGTTTATCTCTGGTACATAATGTTTTTCATGTTTCAATGTTAAGGAAGTAATGCCAGATCCATCTCATGTTTTGAGTCCAGAGGTATTTCAGCTAGAAGAGAATCTATCTTATGAGGAACAACCGGTCCAGATTTTTTACCACAAGGAGAATGTGTTCCAAAATAAGGTGATTCATCAAGTAAATTTTTTGTTAAAAAACTACATGATTGAAGAGGCAACATGGGAATCTGAAAATGAAATGAGTGATAAATACCCCCACTTATTCGATTCGTAAATAAATTATGATGACGTGATTTCCTAAAGGGGGGAAGGACGTAACATCCCAAGTAAGTAAAGAATAATATATTTTCATATCTATGTCTATTTATGAATTAGATAGTGTTTTAGAGGCTTAAAATGAGAATAAATCCAATCTTAGGCATATAATACTCTAATATTTTTAAAATATTGTTTTACCACCTTTTGATGGGAAAATATTTTTAAATCTTACTTTTGACAATTTTATAATCTCTATTTGTCAAAATAAGCTTATTCATTAGAATTGGGACAATGAAATTTACTTTGGATAAATTTTTGGTATTTTTCTAACAATGTTCATTTTTTAATGAATAGTGAAAAATACTCCATTTTACTTCAAAAATAATTTTTCATCTAATTTAATTATATTGATAGTTTATCTTTTTAATTGGTTTTAAAGTGTAATTAGAATATATTTTTACCATTTAATTCAATTTTGGTCATTATAATTAATTACACTTTGAAATTTGACATAAACAATAGTCAATTTTTTGATAGATATGGTTCTTAAAAACAGAATATTTGTTTTGACAATGGGAATTATTTTTAAACTAATTACTTAAATTTTGGTATTTATAATTTGGTAAAATAGATTCTATATTTGGAATTAGAAGGTCTATATTATGTAATTATGACACTTTTGTTTTTGGGCACTATGAATAGTAATGACGCTAATTATCTTTAATTATCGCGATTAATTAGTAATCGGGTAGTTAAGGGTAATAAAATAATATCATAATAATAAAAAATGACCCCAACATGTGTCTAAAACCATCTTTTTTGTGTCATTTCCAACCATGGGATGCCTTTTTCTAACGTAGGGACCCCATGAAATCACTTTTTTGAGATAGTGACCTTTTATCATATTATTTTTAAAGAAAGGTAAATATAAACAAACAATCTAACACCTAAGTAAAACAATTTTTTTATTACATAAATGATCTCTTAGACTATAAAAGATCATTGTAAAGATAAAAATATTTCCTAAGTCAAGGATTTTTTTTATAATTTTAAGACATTAAATAAATAAAATTATTTATGACACCATGATGATGCCGTGATTACCTAATTAATGAACGATTTAAATAAAATGAAAAGATAAGGTAACATATAAGACATATACTTGCAAAAAAAGTATTGCATGGGTGGATTTTGAACCCTTATCACCTTATCCTAAAAATATATTATTTTGGGACCTTTATAATCCAAAAACCATTTTATAATAAAGTATCATTTCAAGACTTTCCAAAAGTGACCATCCTCCCACTTATAAAAGGCACCCACCTCTACCCCCCTTACCCACACCTCTAAAGCCCTTGGCTCATCCAACCTCTACTAATATTATCTATCCACATCCCTCTATTACTCTTATATGCCTCACTTTGTGCAGAAGTCTTTCCATGTAAGCCTTTGGCTCAAATCAAAAAGAGTTACTCGATTTAGATTTAATGCCTTCTCTCGAGTTTCTTTCTTTTATTTTCCATCTTCACTCACCACTATATTCATATTATTTGACCCATAATAACACCAGTATTATGAATATACTAGGATTTTGTTATGATAAGGATTCTACCTACACTCACACATGCCACTGTCTAATGGTTAAAGAACATACTGTTTCTGTGGGTGGAGAATTAATGCCTCACAAAACGTTGATTGTTCAATTTTCTTTTAACACCTTTCATGGTGGACATTATGATGTCACTGTATTTATATATGATATACATGGTATTTATTTTTTTATGTGCTTATGAATTTTATTTTTAAATAAAATCTTTATGCTTTTCATGTTGTGGAACTGTGATAATTTAATCTGAGGATGTGTGGACTACCACTCCCTCAAGTGATGCGACTCATTCATGCCAAACATGGAATTTATAATCAATGTAACTAATGAATTTATGTTACCTATATAACATATATATTATACTGGAATTATAATATATATATGTCTCATTTATTTTTAATTATTTTAATATGACAAAGAAATGAAAGTAGCGTTAATGCGTACGTACGGCCTACCGTCTCCATGAACAGTGCATTTCATTTTTTATCTCTGAATGTTATGGAATAATATAAAATGAATATATACTGGATATATATGATATTGAAATCATTAATACCATTCCAGAGATGATTTACTTATATCTACATGGGAAATTCATTTCAAACAAGCTCACTTTTGACTCATGTACCAAACATCGAAAAGACGTATAATATGAACTCAAATAATTAACTAATTATTATAACATGATAATATGGGATATGAATTGAATAATAAACTTTAATGTATGTCCTTAAGAAATTATAAATTGACCAATGTTTATTATTAATGAATATAAAGAAACGAACAAGACAAGTCGGACTTGAGGTAAAAGACATCATCTCAATATCCTTTTATTAAGGCATATACTCTTGTATAAAATAATTTATTTATACTCTCTTTAAACACATTTGATATTTACATTCATTATAAGGGAATATTTTTTCTATGAAGAGTTTTACTAAATGGCAAATGGAATGTTTTTAAAATTTGTGGCGACAATGACCTCTCTGACGCCGTAATCGTTATTTGGATTCCTCTATAAGCCTTAATGTTTTCTAAAATGAAAAAGAAATCCCTTATTCTATTTTTTGGTGTTTTCATATTGAAAAAGGTTTTTGAAATGGATTTATTATTTCATTATCTTGAAATTATTTCTTGTGATTTCAAATTAAATGTTATTAGTGAAATGTTTATATTTGCAATATTTTATGTGTTATGATTTTTTAATGGTACTTGGACATTTGAAGGGTGGTTACGTGATAAACCAAATTACGGGTGGTGTCGTGATATACTAGGTTGGGTGGTTGCATTATAACCTCCAATGCATTGGGTATGGAATTCGGCCGTATGGCTATTCCATTTAGTAACAAGTGTGTAAGTCGATCGTATGGTTATTCCATTTTAGTTTGTTTATGTTCTAAGTTACCTTTATATGTTATGTGTTCTTTATATGGGTTTTATGGTGATCATTTGGTTACAAAAGGGTAAGAAATGATATTTTATTCAGTGAAGAGTATTTACTACTTCATATAGGCAAAAAATATTTCATAAGATTAGGTATTCATGGTTTACTTGTTGTTTTTTTAAAAATAACAGTCTCTTTAATTGTGTATTTCTTACTGAGCATTTTATGCACATCCCAAGTTTTTTAAATGTAATTCACAGGACCTAAAGATGAATACGGTCAAGGATGTGATCATGTAAAGTCATACTCTCTAATACATGGAACTGGACATGACTCTTTTTTTCAAGAGTATTTATTTTATGGAAAATAGAAACTATGTAGAAGTGTCTAATTTGTATCTTTTGAGATGTAATAGTTATAGCCTATTTCTCTAAAACTCTAAACATGAAAACATCCTCAATGAGAATTTTTATTTTAATTCAAGATTAACTATTATTTTAAGGCTGGGTCTTTATATCCATAGTTAACAACCAATGGTCAGCTCTATACTATCCCCACCAGTAGAACATCCCACCAAACATCTCAAAAAAATTGGGGTTCCAACCAATCTAATCAGTGTCGATATGTAACCCTCACTCACCCATATAGATGACACCCAGAAATCCTTTTATAAAATATTAATATAATGATGTGGTCATCATAGGAAGGGAACAATAAAATAACCCACAGATCCCACTATTATTGCCTCACCAAAAATCTAACCCCAACTATACAACAACCCCCTCCTTTGAAGGAGAACCATTGAGTTTCTAACCAGACATTAAATCATCCAAGGATTCAACTAGGAAAACACATCACATTTGTTCCTAAAACTAATTTCAAAATACCAAAGTGTACCAATTAATCATTATCATTGTAAAGTAAAAAATAATTTCCAAACCATTTCAAAAACCAATGTAAAACATAACACATGATTCAATGGTGCTGAACGAACTACTATGTCATTTAGTTACCAAAAACTACTCCAAAGTTCCAAATGGTAGAAACCATAGGAATCACATCTGAATACATTATTTTATATCATTTAGAAACTAAATTACCATTTTAAGGGGATAGGATTAATGAATAGATGAAAGAAGATGGATTTGTGTTTTGAGATCCATTTCTTAAAGTGAACATTTCCTAGAAGGTCGTCATTATTTGTCTGCCTATACATATGTGAACCCAGTAAACATATTTATATTATCACATGTAAGGTAAAATCTATGTAAATAAAGAAAATTAACCAAGAAATCAATTTAATGGGTTTCTATTGGCATTACCACCAATCATGAAACTCACACATAAACACCGAACAATAAATGTCACCAAAACCCACAAAAAACAATTAGCAAACTAATCATGATTCCTAGACTTAAAAAAATAAAATTATATCCCAAAACACCAAATTATATTTTTATAAACCAATTAACATTTCTTTAAACACTTTCTATACAAATAGATATTGGGATAATGGAGGAATCTATTTAAAATACAATTTCAGCATGTTTCTAACATAATAACACCATAGAATAATATAACTTTTACATCAAAAACAGTTATTTACCATTTATAAATTATTTATAATATCTCATGGATTAAATGGAATGTTTAGAATTAAAAATTTAAGGAAACACCAAACTCAATGACATGTGTATATGACAAAAATCAATGAGAAGGAAGAACAAGACTCAAGAGACAATGTACACACCCTATCATGAATGAATCACTATCCAATCATCAAATCTAGGTTATAGGATTCAACCGAGATTGAAATCACCCCCTTTAAACCATGTAATCAATAACGGTAGATGAGTGGAAGAAGAAATCGATTACAAATCCAATGAAAACTCAGCTTGAAGCTTGTAGGTGAAACAACCAAGGGAGAGGAAGAAAAGGAGGATGATTTGGTATCAATACAATCTTCAAAAATTGATCAAGGGGGAGGAGGGACCTAATGGAGTTTAAACCATAAGAAATATAGAATAATAAATTCATGTTTGTACGAATCAAGAAAAGTTATATGATTTGGAAGAATGATTTTCCAATCATTATGGAAACTATGTGTACCTTGATAGAGCGGATGGACACATGTATGGGTTTTCCACATGGTATGGGAAACTATAAGAAAACCATGAAAAATGAATGTTTAAAATAGTAGATCCTCCTCAGATACATTCAAAAAAATTTCATGTAACTATTTTCAAGACATTAATCATGTCCTAGACACTGACTTGGAGCATCAGGGTTCTTCTTTGACCTCGAACGGTTTGGGTCAAACCATTATAAACACTTGCGTAGTTCCAAAAACCACATGAATGGATTAAAAATCAAAAATATTTTCCAGGAAGTCATCCCAAACCTCAACCAAAAGAAAAAAAATACAAGAATGGAATAAAAAAATGGGAATTGATGGTCAGGGGATGGAAATTATCCTCATTACAAAAACATTCATCCCCTAAAATGTTATCCAGTCAAATGAATAGAAAAACCCAAAATCAAAGATACACAAAGCTAATAGAAACCATGATCCCCACTGTGACTTTTAATTACACATGTCATACCCAAACATCAATAGAGAAAACAATAGTGAAGAGGACCAATGTAAGAAAAAGAAAGGGTTCTCCCCAGAATAAGAAATAATCTTAAACAATAGAACTGAAAAGGGAAACTCTATATGAAGAAAACTTCATACTTTTAGAACCGACCAATCAACACCCCCCCTCCCGGGGAAACCCCACTACCAAAAAATAGAATAGGGTATATTAAATGAAAAAAAACCTAACAAAGGGGAAAACCTGTGGAAGTTAATCAAACCAAACAATGAACTAGAATAGAATGCATCATTTCCACAAGCCAGTTTCATCTCGAAAACATGCACAAGAAAAAACCAAATCCCAAAACCATTCAATAAGGCTAACCACATTATTTTCTGAAAATGATATAAACCCACAGAAAATTCTAGAATATAAAGTTACTAATCCAATTGGAAGATGATACCACAAAAATTTTACAAGAGAATAAGGGATATATTAAAACAATAAAATACCACATTAGGGTAAATTAATCCGCCACCACTCTAATAGTGAAGATAATGGTTGGAAAATGGTTCCCCACACTCCCAGCATTTACTTAATGCATTAAGATCATAAAAATGAGGAATATGGCTCGATCTCTAAAGTCTTGAAGCTTCTACTTCCTAGTAGTCCGAATCTGAATACCTCTTCCAAAAAAATCCTCCTCTAGATACACATCATACATAACATATCCAGATTACCCAAATAGTGACATTAATGGAATTTTTTTTGTGTGGTACAAAAATATGTCTTCGAATTCTAAATCAAACAATGTTGGAAGAACTTGATCAAACAATCCGATGAATGAGAACCTAGAAAATGAGACTCTTAGGGGAATGGTTACTGTGGAACATACCTCATGATGGATTGGGTACCTTCATGTACACCAAGAGATACAATATTTCCAACCACAATAGACTTCACTCTGATGACCAATATGACCAAAAATGACTCACATATACAGTTCTTATAATGAACATCCACAGATGAGAGAACGCACTCCATGATCACTAAAAAACCTATATGAAGAGTGGGTCTTTCAACTGAGTTGTTGATGCTATATCGAGAGAAAAGGAACCCATATCATCAAGATGATTACCATATGAAATCATCACCCACTGACCATGTTGAATATCTATGATATCTACCCCAATATTTCCATTCACCACATTGGTAATGAACAATTGTACAAATGTTTTCTTCAACACATCCAAAGACAACTCGACTTTTAATGATACTGGGATGATCACATTCCACCTATCCAAATCATTCCATCTGAAAGAACCCAAATAATCTCACACCATTAATTCATCGAGAGTTCCTAACAATTAGAAGACACCATAAAATTTTTTGTGTATCTTAAAAACTTTTTAAGGATATTTATTACCATGAAAAACAATAAACAATACATAGGAGCCTAACTCTTTCAGTCAACTATAAGCCTAGGCTGGACCTATAACTAGAATTGGATTTCAAGAATACTTTGGGATCATTCCTAGTGGGATAATCAAAATAACATAAAGACACAAATATAAATCAACATCAAACCAGATTTCATCAAAAAATAATTCCCCAAATGAAAACCCTGAACTCATAAAAATAACATCGAAAAACCAAACAAAATAATTTCAAAACCCAAAATTTCCATTCAAAATATAAAACCACATTCTTACAAGCCTATATTTCATCAGGTTAATTAGATTCTAAAATCAATTTTTAAATTAAGACCAATTTCATTAACCCATACCATGCCTTATAATATCATTTTTCTTCTGAAACCCATTTTTCGAAAAACGAATTCCTTGTTTGAAAATTGACTAACGCAATCCAAAACATATCCATATCGAAAGTCACACCTAATATCTTGAAATTATTAACCAATGGGTATGAATATACATACCATATAGTTTAGAAGACCATGAACAAAGAAAGAACCAAAAATTGGATGTATCGAGAACCTGGCACTCAGTCTACTCAAGGATAACTACTCTATGATATCTTACTGTGTAGTACAATTTGGCATCCATTGTCATCCCCCAAACCAAATAATAAAAATGAACACCGATATGTAAACCCCAATAATCCATAAAAAATTCCCATGTCCCTAATTACCCCTTGTAACTATATATTTTTAATAGAAATAATTACAGATTCTATAATTAAACCCACTTATTGAGTTCCAACAATCCAATATCCAAATAAGATGAATCCAGATGTAAAAAAATGGTCGACTCTAGTCATATTTTACCACAAACCATCCACATTCAATTGGGTACAATTTTCCCAAACTAATCTGTGAGAAGTGTTTTATCCTATTGTTTTTAGTAAAATTTGTTCATTGAATAAATGACCATTGTATTATAAAATCTATTACACATAAAAAATATACATAAAATAAAAAAAATATTATAAATATGATTAAATTAATGAACAATGAAACCAATTAAAAATTAAAACATTACAACCTAAAAAAATATAAAATTAGAAGGAAAAAAATTAGAAAATAAGGACTGCCCCAATCTACTAATACCATCTCCCCAACTAACAACACTATATTAAAGAAAAAAATTTCTGTCTTCTGACGAATGTTATAAAAAATAAAAATATATATCCTTGAGAGTATTTAATTAAAATATTTATGGAAAATTAATTTTTTTTATATGTGGTAATGTTAGTTTTGGGATAGTAATGTGACCATTGGAATAGTAACATGACCGTTGGAAATATTAACCTAACTGAATGGAATATTAAACAGACCATTGTAATAGAAAATTTATCTCAAAATAATTTATTATGATATAAATAATTTTAATTATGTTTATATATAGTATTTATATATTATATTTATTAAAGAAAATAATGAATAAAAAACTCCAAGAAAATATAAGCATATTTTCACTCAACTATATTTTAGGGTTTTAGTAAAAGTCATATTTTTTTACAAAAAATCAAAATTCAGAGTTATATAAATTTTTTTTGATAAAAATAATATATTTTTTCAAACAATCACATTGAAATTTTCCAAGTAATTTTTTTTATGTTTTTTAAAATACATTAATATTTTAGAGAATAGTAAAAATACATTTTTTACATAAACAATGTAAATTAAATTACATTATTTATGATGAAATAATGAAATAATCTATTTGAATAAAACTATTTCTTAATATTAAATATTTAAATTCACAATAAATTAATTAAAATGAAATAAAATTAATTTACAAACCTAGAAAAAACTTTGCAAAACCCAGTTTCACAAGTTATTCCTTAATAAACAATTTCAATTTTTCCATTATACTTTTTATTAAATTAATAAATCTAAATTGAAAAGTGTATTTAATGTGTTGAAATAATTTTATTATATTAATATATCATTTTATTGTCAAAAATTAAATATTACAATTTTTACCTTTGATATAATTTTTTATGTAGTATTATATTCCAAAAACTCCCCTTAATTATTTATTAATAGCCTATCTCCCTCGCCTTGGAAAACCAATCCATACACACAACAAAATGTAAAATATATTCCTAGATCCTCCATATCAAGCCCCTTTTAATACTTAGGGAAATTTTAGATAAATTCAAATGCAACCACCAAGGGAATTATAGGGTTGTTCGAGATAAGCTACAATGATGAGAGAGTAATTCTCTATTAACTTTTCCCTCTCTTGTTCTTCAATTTCTTATTTTTACCAGTTACTATAAAAAAATGTGCAATAAAATTAATTACATAGAAACAGAACATTATCTTAATGATTTTAGTGTACTTTAGTTATCATATTTATGACAAATATAAATCTCATACCTCCCATTACGACTCTATCGACAACGTCCCATTAATAGCTGGTTAGACCCCTGTAGATACATTGATATGTCAACACATGTGACCATCATCATGGATGGATATAATAAAATTTATATAATATATAAATATAAAATTATTGGTATTATAATATTTTATAAATTACTTTTACTAAAAATAAGTAAATCAATGGAAAATGATAGATTTTTATGATAAAACATGCTGAAAAAATGGTTCAAATTCATCAATGAAAATTATGAATGATAATAGAATGGATATCATTGATAAATATTTTTATGAATGAATAATTTATTTCTATATAAATTCATGAGTATGTATAATTTTATTATACAGGATTTGAAAAAATTACGAAATTATGCAAGGATAAATGTGTTGGGATTTTTGAACCCAACTCATATTCTTTTTGTCATCTATCTTTCATGATTTATTTGAAATGAAAAATCATATAATTTCCTTAAATATCATTTAATCATTAAACATTATATTTTTTGGTAATATACAGTTTTTCTACTTTATTTTATGAAAGATACAAAGAATCTCTAAAATAATTATTCTTTCCAAAGACACATTTTTTCACATATTTAGTTGTTTCTTATTTACTCATGAATGATGATGATTGTGCCAAAAATATTCTCTTATATAGTTGGTAACCCAATTATTATTCATAAAATTATCTTTTAATTAAATCCTTATAAAAACCTTTCCGTTCCATTGGTTATTTAATGATTAGGATTGTTATATATTCTTTGGGGCATGCATGATTATGAAAATATTATTATGTGACAGGTGGTCCTATAATTATATATCCCTTCAATGCATTGGATAATTATATGTATCTCATGAGGTAATGTGTATTATTCATGAACATTATGATCCCTTTTCTCACAATATGATGTTATTATTATTCACATATGTTATTTGTGATCTTGATGGTAATTTTATTTATGAACATGTTTTGTATTTGACTACTATAAAAAGATACATAATTTCTATGAAATGAAAAGTTACATAACCTTATCATATCATTAACTCTTGATATTTATGATGAACATATTCTTATAATATTATTATTATCCTCACCTATGTTATATTGATTCATATTTCATATTATTTTTCTTATAGGGATTTTTACTCCCCCTTTCTTTGACATGTATCCTCATACGAGTACATGTAATAAGGACAACATTAGATTTATATGATTAATAAATATGTTTTAAAATAATTTTTATTTTTATTATTTATAATTGATTTATGGTCCATATTTTATCAAGATACAAAAACTTTGGATCATAAATTATAAAACCTTTATGATTTTTTATATTTTTAATGATGTAATAGTAATACAAGGAAAAAGTAGGGTCACTATAGCATAAACTATATGTATTAGCCTTTTCATAGGAAAAACCTTCTAGAAGTTTTTATTTATAAAATGAGAAATATTAGAATCATAAAATATATCCCCTTAGTGTTAACTGTGTATAAGAATACATAATTCATAAAATTTTAATGTAATTTTTTTTCAAAAAATTTCTATTTTAGAAAATGGTGGGAACCGGGATAAACCATTCCAGTAACACATGTGTGGGACATGGAAATATTTTTTCTAATGGAATACCCAATTTTATGGGAGGTGGGGTTCAAAACATCATGTAAATTAATAAAATATTTCATAGGCTTTGAATAGTAACATAAACCATGTGGAACTTCCTCTATCATGAAGGAAGGATCAATTATCCGTTAATTCCATTATGTGGAAATTCCACCAACATTTATGGAAACTTTTGATCCACTTATTGAATTAGAGTGGGTTAACTTATGGGAGAAATTATTTTATGTGGGCCATTTTTTTGATAAGTATAATGTGACTCTAGAAATGTATCATTTACATAGATAATACGATCCATGGTCGATGTGGATAATAATAAAAAATCCAAATAATAAAATATATGACATAGTGTGGTAGTACCATAATAAAATATTCCATTACAGGTATTTCCATTGAAATATTTGAACAAATATACAGAGAGAATTCATATAGTTGAGGTAGATCGATGGTGAATTCTTTACGGTTTATGAGGAAAACATCACAATGCTTTTAGGATATTCTTAATGTTTTGTTATCAGAAATGATAAAATAATTGAGAGATTCTTTTTTGTTAAAATGCACACCATTTAAAGGATATATTTATCTAATACTTTTATAGATATGAATATTTTGTTAAATGTTCTATCATGGAAAAGATAGATTTCAAAAAATGGTCCCATGGTTATTGAGATAAGAAGAGATGAATAGTGTATCAAGATGGCATGTCAAATGAAAAAGGGGGAATGAGGATCCAACTAATCACATGTCAAATGTGTGGCAAGAAATGTTATGGGAATTTTCTCAATGGGGTGAACAAATAAATAAATTATTGAAGTGAAGAACATCAATTTCATCAATTTCTATGGGAAATAAAGAACTTGACCGACTTAATGGACGATAGGAGGGGAATTCATTATAAACTACTAATAGTTCAACGATTAGACTATATGGATAAACGGTACTATAAAATACATGCATTAAACCATGATCACTTATGTGAAATTGGGGCCAACAATCACCAAATCCAATAGAGAAAAGTAATGATTATCCCATCACTACATATGAGGTAGAGCATGAAAAAAAGTCATTCCATGTACCCTTCCTATTCAATCAACAATATAAAAGGTCTTATTTTATTATGGTTCTATAAATTCCTTTATATCCAATAATTTTTCAATGAACATTGAATCGAATACCAAATAATATGATGTAGAGATATCATTAAAGACACCTAGTAGTTCAATAACTACAACCCATGTATTTTAATACTTATCCAATCGGTGCCTATGGGAATATTCTTTGGTAAAATCTCATAATACATTTGTTGTTGGAATTTGATGCAATACATGGAATAGATTGGATATCATTAAAGAGAATACAACAACTATCATTATAAGGAAATATATATTCAAATTATGAAACCACCCAAATATCATTTGTAAATTCAAGGAAGATCAAGGATCTCCTTTGAAAAATACCTAAATAGTTTGGGTGTTGATACCCAACGAAGAAGAAAATCATTCCAAAATGGATGAATCTATGTAAGGTAACACCATTAAGTAAACTCCCATTGGTTGGGAATACATGGATGTATTTCCTAGAGTTACCTAGTCATCCCCTAGTTCTTGTGGTAGAGTTCCCAATAGATACAATACCTTGAGAAACTGATTTCTCTAAATTCCCCTTGATGACGTTCTTGATGATATTGGATGTGTAAATGAATAGTTTTTAATAATATTAGGAAAATGTGTTTCTATGCTCTATTTCATCACCGTGGATTCGCCCAGTGATATTTTTTAGGAACCAGAATAGATCAATACAGATATGTATTGATTATAAATAGCTCAACATGATCACCATAATGAAATAATATTTATCTTCCAAGGATTGATGACCTATTCAATCAACTATGAGTTGAACAGTACTACTTAAAAGATGATCATTTTTCTATATATCATCAATTTATGGCGATGAATGATGATATTCATATGAACACATTCCTTACAATGTATAGGAATAATGATTTCATAGTTATTCCATTCATACTTACAAATTCCCCTAAAATATTCATGGATTTGTGGAATTTAGTTATCCAATAATACCTGAATTGATTTGTGGAAGTTTTTATCGATGATATTATCATTTAATATTAGATACATGAAGAACATTAATAGCATATAAGGATTGTAATAGTAATTTTAAAGTACGTGAAAATCTAAACTAATTTCAAAATGTGTGACTTTTTTATGCAAGAAGTCACATTCTTGGTGGATGTGATCTCATGTGAGAGAATTTCTATAGACCCTATAAAAAGGCATTTGATCAATTCCTAGAACCACTAGTGTCATAGATATCTATATGTTTTATTAGAATAGCTAGGTACAACCAATGTTTTGTAAGAAATATCTAATGATTTTCTAGAATGCTAAAAAATATTGTTTAGAAAAGAGTATTGTATGTCCTAACAAAAGAATATATGGAATGATTTAAAATGAATATGAAAATTCCAATCAATTTACATGTACTCACATTACCAACAACTAAATAATATTTTGTTATGTACATCAATTATTCAAAAACTGATTGGGTTATGTACTCATTCAGAATGATAAATTGATAGCCTATAGAAGGTGGTTGTTGATGATCCATGATCATAACTACATGGAAAATGATCTTGATTTAGCAGCTATGATATTCTAACTAAATATTTTCTATCACTACCTCTATGGTGAAATGTGTGATATCTATACTGATCAAAATATTATAAATTATAGATTCACACAAAAAGAGATCAATATGTGTCATAGTAGATGGTTAAGGTTAATCATGGACTATGATTTCTCAATTCACAACCATTCAAGAATGGGGGACAAGGTAACTAATGCAATTATAAAATAAAAATTCTACTCTATCTATGATGTTTATTGATAGGGAATATAAATTATTGTATATGAAAATTTTGGAATTGATAATCATTTTTATAGGGAATATGTCCAACCCTACCAAAATGATATCCTATAATTATATGAAGGATACTACCAATGAGGAACAATGTGATGACCTAGAGTTATAAAATAAGGTGAATGAAATAATTTGAGGGAAGATACTTGGGTTCCATGTCGATAATGATGGTGTGATTAGGTTTTTAAGGATGCTTTCTATTTATTTATCACCTAAAATATAGAATAAGCTACTATAAAATACACATGGCACATATTTCTAAATTAATATTGGGAGTACTAAGATGTAAAATGATATTTGAAAACAATTTTTTTGGAAAACATGTAGAAGGAGATTCTGGATTATATCTGATAGAGTTTGGTATGCTATAAATTTAAATAAGTGATAAAAAAGTCTAAAAGGATATTTCAAACATTATCTACTAGCATGTGTAAATGGAATAATGTCACTATATGTAATTTTATTGGTAGATAAAATGCATATCAAGGAAACAAAGTGATATGGTTAATGGTGGATTGACACACAATGATATCCCACTTACTTACTATTTAGGAAAATTTAATTATTGAAAAACATGAAACGATATATGTGAATGATATTATGAGGCTGCATGGGGTTCCACTTGTGATTGTATCTGATCATAATCAATGTTTCACCTAAATATTTTAGAGATGTATTCAACATGGTGTGAGTATTAAATTAACTTTTTTCATGACCTATAACTCTCAAACTGGTTTTCAATTTAAAATTAAAAGTCAGATACTCAAATACATTATATGAGTATTCTCAATGGAATTTAATGGGTTATTCAATCAGATTCTCTCATTGGTTGAGTTCTCATATGAAAAATTCTTCCACTCAAATATTCAAATTACTACATGTGAATATATATATGGGAAACTATTTATAACTCCTAATTGTTAGTATAATGTTTCTTAATGAAACCTACATGGACCTGTCCTTGTGCGAGAGATAAGAGTTATATTTCAAGCCATCCAACAACATCAAAATCCAACTCCGAGATGATAAAAGCGCTATAATGAAAACCATTAAAAGGATATAGAGTTTAATTTTTGTGATAATATTTTCCTTAGAATATCACCCTGGAAGAGAGTCATACATTTTGGAAGTAAATGGTACCCTAGTTCATGGTACATTGGACCCTTTGATGTCATTGATATCAGATTTCACTTCCACTATTCATGGATCGATTTCATTATGTTTTATACATACAACTCCAGAGGATGTACATACATGATCTATAATGTGTAATGAAATTTTTTGTGGTATATCTAGAGAATTAACTATCATATGATGAATAAGAAGTTAATATCTGGGATTACAGAGACAATTTTCTTGGCAAAAAGATAACTCACCTTGCCCAAATGTTATGGAGGAACCATAAATACGAAGAGGTGATGTGGGAACTATAGTAAAAATTGAAATAGAAGCACCCTCATCTATTCTTGACTAGGAATGTGAGATAAAACATTAGGGATGATGTTTTTAATGGGCGGAAGAATATAATGACCCACCTCTTTTTAGTAATATTTGTTTCTTGAATAAATTATTCATTGTTATATATTATTATACACATAAAATATACAGAAAAAAAATTAAATTATTTCATTACCAAATAATATTAAAATAATCAGATATGTAATCAATTAAAATTGAAAACATTACTACTGGACAATAAATAAAAAATCTAAAATAAAAAATTATAAAATATTGATTGGCCAAATCTTTTAGAATAATCAAACCTACTGCAATAAAGTATATAAAATAATCGAAATATTTGTTAACCAATCGGCATATTGGAAAATGGATATATAGAACCATGAGAGGAATTGAGTTGAATATTGATTAAAATAATGTAGTGGTACTTATTTGAGGTAATGTGACTATATGGGTAGGTAATGTGATTGTTGGAATTATAACCTAACCATTGAGATTTGTATCATGGCCATTAGGAATTGTAATCTGGCCTTTGGAGTAACAATTTTAACTCAAAATAATAAATTTTCAAATAAATAATAATTATCATAATTAATTTAAGTAAATATAATTTGTATAGTGTACAAAAATCGATATATTAATGAAATATCTCAAAAAATATATACGCATGATTTAAATATAATTTATATTAATGTATTTCATAAAATTCAGAGAAAATTATTTAAAAATAAAATTTCTTATTTTAGAAATATATTTTTAGAAATTAAATATCATTTTTGAAATAATCACATCCAAATTTTCCTAGTTTTGTTTTTTTGTTAATTTTCTTAAATACATCAACATTCAGGTAAATAGTTAAAATATGGGGTTTTTCACATAACATGTATATCTCAAATGACATCATTTCCAATTTAATAATGATATAATTCATTATATAACATTAGGATATAATATTATATATTCTATTTCCAAAATTATTCATTTATATACAATGAACATAATTTTAAAACCTAAAAGAACATTCTAAAACCTAATGTCTAAATTGATTCATTAAAATAACAATTTCCCCTTTTTTCACTTTCAATTTATTAAACTAATAAATTTGAATTATTAAGGGTATATATAGTTTAAAACCAATTATATTATGTTTTTATATAATATATATTGTAAAACATTTCCTATAACAAGTTTTAACTTTTATATATTATATAATTTATTATTTTATTCCAAGAATACCCTTTTCTTAATGTACTAATAACCCCTCTTCCTCCACATGGGAAAACACTAATTACACCCATTAAATAGTCTAATATCTATCCAAATTCTCTTTCTCAAGACGCTTATAATACATTGAAATATTTTAGATCTATCACAATCCAACCAAAAAGGGATTAATACTATAATAGAAGATAAGCTACACTGAGGAGAGGGTAATTTTCTATTATCTCCTCTATTTTGTATTCTTCTATTTCTTCTATTTCCCAATTCCATTAAAAAGATATATTATAAATAAATTATTATCTGAGTAAATATTTTTAATGATCTTAACATACTATAATTTTCATATTTATGATATATGTAATATTTATACTTCTCATTCCCTCTCTTTCGACAATGTCCCATTAAAGGTCATTTAACCACCAAAGGAGACATTTCATTCTCAAAACATAATATCATAATAATGGATGGATACTATAAAATATATAAAATATATAATTACATGTCATATAATATTATACAATTAATTATAATAATATATAAATCACATTTATATTAAATAGTAAAATCAGAATGAAACATGACATTTTTAAGAAATACATGTTGTCAAAACCAACCAAATTCAAAAAATTTAAATAATGAAATATGATCCAATCATTATAATTTATAAATATTTATATAAATTACTATAATTCACTCCTTGGTCTATTTTTAAATAAATATATTTGTGTTATTTAACAAGTACAAGTTCCAAGAAATAAAAAATAAATTAATGTATGGGTATTCTCAAACCCAACTACTTTTATTTGGGATTTATCTATTTGACAATATTTTTGGTATAAGTACTCCTAAAATATTAAAAAATATATTTTATTACTCCAACATATTAATTTTGGTTATTTTAAGGTTTTAAAGTTCATTTTATATCAAATTAAAATATTGTCCAAAATAACTCTTCTTTCCAACTACATATCATTTGGTCCACTTTGGTTGGTTATTATTCGCTAATGAATGCTGATAATTATGCCAAATATGTTTTTCTATATTACCCAGGGAACCCCAATTTTTTCATGAAATTGTTTTTTGTGAAATAATTATGTAATCCAATCCTTTCCAATGGTTATTTCAGTATTATGGTTGTTATACTTTCTTTGTGGCTTGCATAATTATGTAAATATCATTATATGACATGTGGGATCAGAATTATATAGCACTACAATGCATTAGATAGTGTGATATGTCTGTCAAGATAATGGGTGTTATGTGTTAACATGACTATACCTTTGTTCTAAGGATAACATTATCATTATGAGCATTTATAAGTGTGAACATGATGCTAGATTTGTTCATAACTATGTGTGGTATTTGAACTCTAAGACTATATGTTTTATTTTTATGACAGTCCACATTCTGTGAGTTTATCAGATGTTTCCCATATGAAATTATTGATGATAAAATTATAATGATGAGTTAATTATGATCACCCATTCTATATTTATTAATATAAATTATTAATCCCTTTATTAGGGCATTAGATCACCACTTTCTTTGATGTATATACTTATGTGACAACATGTATTAAGGTGTATATGATCATTAGAAGAATAAAAGAGACTATTATAAATTAATTTTTATGTTTTATTATGTATAAGTGATTTATGGTCTTGATTTTCCCAAGATACTAAACCTTTATATAATGGATTGTAATAATTTTATATTTTTTATCATTAAAATGATGTAATAGTGATGCATGAAATCAAAGGGTTTCTATAACAAGAGGTGTTACTAATTCCCCAAGGTTGGATAATAGTGTATAGAATCCATGTTATCCTTGTGGGAATTATTTAGCACCATAATAGTGAGGATGAAATAAAAAACACAGATAACACAACATAAACCTATATAGACTTATAATTAATTAATAAAGAAACATTATCTATTATAACTTCAACTAAAAAACATCATCAAAATTGAAACCAATTGGGACCAACACGATCTCCATGTGACCTCTAGGTCAACACAATCCATAAAATAGCCTACATCAAAGGAAACTTTAACAGAAACAAAAACCATTAGATTAGATTAGGTATACTGAATCAAAGTGGCACATGTTGTGCATGATCATTATCCGCTCAATAGTCTAGCACCATGGAATCCATAAATTTCCATTTTCAAGACAGTCCAAAAAATGTTAGTCTAAAATAAATTTATAAATTATAAAATTTATAATATTAATCTTGAAAAGACACATTTCCTTTTGAAAATATATTTTTATTACAATAACTAGTTTAAATAACCAAAACACAAAAAAAATGCATAACATATTTTAAAAATAAATGATGAGAACAAAAAAACATAATATACAGGAATACACATTTAGGTATAATAATCCTAGTGCTGCAAAATAAAATAGTACATATAGATAGTAATCATGTTAAATTCCAAAAAACCTATAAAATAAATCCTCGGACATACTAGGTTTAGACTCATCCTCCAGCATATAGTGAAACTCCATTTTCAATAACTAACCAGCTACTCTAAACAATCCTCACCAGTGTCATAACCCACATAGCCTCTCAAAAAATCTTTGGGAGTAGAAACCCATTTAATCCGGGATAATAAAAAATCTTAACATGACCCATTATATGATTCACATTAATCTCATGATAATAGGAAGCTATTAATGACGAATTTATAACACACTTGAAAAAAACCAATAACTCAAAGGTTCCTCCAAGTTTTCCTTGCCCAATCAATGGCACTAACTCTGACATGACCCTCTCCTAAGAGGCATTAGCGTTGAGTTTTTCATGAAACATAAAATTATCTTTGAAGCTAACCAGGCCTACATATCAAATGAGTTCTTAAAACATGTTTTTGAATACCATAAAGTACCAACTAGGTGATTTAATTTGAAAAATATAAAACATTTCAAAAATGATTTCAAAATCCAAGGTAAAACACTCCACATGCTCAAAAAGTGCTAAAGAGGAATGTATAAAATTTAGTTATAAAAAACACACTTCTAGGTTTAAAACATGCCATATATTTGGAATCACTTTTTAAGACCTTTTTTGAGATCAATTTGGAATTGAATAACCATTTTGAATCCATTTTAAGGGAGAATAATCAAGGAAGATAATAGATTAGAGGGATTTGTGTTTTGAGATCCAGGATTTTAAATTAATATTTTCTACAAATCCATAATAATTTTTGTTTATGTCTATATGTGAATTCTTGTACTTATTGATATGACCACATCCAATAGAAAATTAATGTAAAAATATAAAAATACCCAATAAACCAATTTATTTTTTTCAACTAGTATTTCAAAAAATCATGTAGCTCACACATAAACACCAAACCATGGAAGTCATCAAAATACATACATGAAACATAATTCACAATAATATCATGTTTTCAATAAATAATCATGTCAAAACATATCCCAAAGCACCAAATTTGGTTTTATAAAACCAAATAGCATTTCATCAGAATTTGAATACAAATAGATATATGAATAATTGATGAAACCCATTTAATATCCATATTCACCAAGATTCCAACAAAAAAATACCCCAAAAAAATTTAAATATCACCTTAAAAAATGTGTTTAAATGTTATAAATTAATTAGAAATTATCATGTTAAAAATTTGATGTTTTGAAATGTGTATAGGAAGAAACACCTACCTCAATAATGTGTTGATGAAAGGATACTCTTTGAGAAGTAATATCAATCCTATAGTGAAAATTGACACACACTATCAAGCTTGAAACAAAAACCAAATATCAATCCTAGTTTCTCAAGTTCATCCAAGAGAGAACCCACCTAATGAAAAACATGTAACCACAATGGGGATAAGAAAGGGAGTGTAAATCAAGCAATAATCAAATAGAAACAAAGTTAAATTTTTTGGAGCATCATAAACTATGGGAGGATAAGCAAGAGAGGATGGGTTTGAGATCATTCTCATGTTCTAAAATAGACAAAAGTGGGTAAGGGTTGAAATTTTGTTAAAATATAATATAGTTAGGATATGAATTTCTTTTTTTAATTAATTTGAGAATCTTCCATAGTTTTTTTTGTAACTACCCAAACTGTTATAAATAAAATTCCCCATTCAATTTAATTTAACGTCTTATTATACAATATTTTTATATAAAACTGATGCACTCATTTTTTATTTTTTTATAACATTGGATTCAAAATACCAATAAGTATCATTAATATTTATAATATATCTATTGAAAAATGAACACATGATTAGTATAAACATAGTGTTTTATCAAATCCAATTGACACATTAAAAGTATGTGATGGCCACAACCTATAGGAGCATACCCTATGAAGAAAATTCATCATATTTTCCATGGGAGATAGAATTACATAGTTTTTCCCTCATCAAATCCCATGATGAGATCCAACAATGTAAGCATGATTGAAAAAAATTATAGAATAAGATCAAGCTCATTTAGATCACAAACCAAACCATGTTTTCCAAAACACCACATGAAAGTGTCACAGTCACACAACTTACACTAAGGTCATTTTTTGTTGTATTAATGATATATGTATCATGACCCTATAAAAATGAGTATTTATAGTATTTTTTTTATTGAATTATGATTACATTTTCATCCTATTTTTGTAACTTTATAAATGTTTTCATTTTGATACAATAAAACCCATGATGCATTATTTGGTAATATTCAAATTCAATTAAGAAATTTATTTTCATGAATTAATGGATTTAAGAAAATATTATTTAAAGAATGTATTATTATTAAATATTTTTTATTAAATATAAATTATCATATAATTTTTATGATGTCATATTTAATTTTTATAATTTTAGGAAAACATAATTGTTAAAAAACCCATCATCACTTAGTAATTACTTATTTTCATTTGGAATCATAAAATGCATATATTTAGAAAATTATTTCCATAAAATGAATATAATTTTTTTTAATAATTTAATCAAAATTATCCATTGTTTAATTTTTCATGTTTTTTAAAGATTGCCAATTTTTGGCTAAAACATCAATACCCAATAAATATACACCATTTATTATGACATCATAATGAAGAAAAAATGATTTAATAAATACTATATAGTGTATCCAAGACTAAATATAATTATTATCCTTTAAATAATATTCTTTTCAATTGGTTTGATTAATTTTACACTCTCCTTATGAATCCTCCAAAACCATTAATATATTTGAAGGGTTTTTAATCATTTCATTAAGAGTATTCCTTATGCTGACATATGAATGGGTGTTATTTTTTTATGATAGGTCCATTGGATTATAAAATAAAGAAAACCACTACCATTATTTAGAAACCATGGTAATTTTTGTGTTTTTTGTTCTTTTATTATATAGATTCCAAACCCAAAGTTTAAGAAAATGATTAAGAAATACCCACTCATTTCCAATATAATACCTCCCAAGATCCCACTTATCTTACTTACAATTAATAAAGAATGTACTAACTCTTCCTTATCATTACTAATGTCTATCCTATGTTTCCCCACTCTCTCATGAAGCCCGTCAGATTCATTAGTAGTCACGAACTCAAGTAAGTGTTCTTTGTTTTCCCCCTTTACTTATATTTCATTATGGATTCAATTTCAAATCACTAATGTTGGTATATGTCATTACATTACCCTATCAATTCTGATTTATTTAATTATCATGAAATATTTCTTATTTTATCAATAAATTTTTATATAAATATCTTTGTGATGTCGTTAGGTGGTTGAAATTCTACCACGATTTTCCACTCCCAGATAATTGTGTACTGAATAACATACCCATTTTCTATCAACTGTATTCCCTATCATACACATATACTTATTTGAATTTGTAATTATACGTATGTATTCTACACTCAATGAAAATGGAATAAAATATGTTGATGAATGAAATCATGTTGTATGATCTATGTGGCACACTTAAGAATGAGAATTAAATGAATGTGATGAATGCACCTATAATTATATAGAACTCCATTGCATTATGTAATGTCTTGTATCATGAGACGTCATTTTTGGATAGAAAGTGAACATGATTCCTTTATGGGGTTTTTACATCATTTTTTCATGTCATGTACCGTAGACCCTTGTCTGTGATGAAATATTTTAAATTGTTGTTACATTCCCCATGTTTCCTTCATGATTATAATGATATATCAAGCCTTGTTTTTCATGATTATGTGTCTCACTATTTTTATTCCCCATTGATATGCCTAATGTATAAAATGTTTTATCATATTAATTTTATTCCATGTTAATTCCCATACTGGTCTTTTTAGATCACACATTTCTTATGTATGTCCTCAGGTTATCCCATGTCATTTTAAGAACAATCATGATACGAATGTTTTCAATAAATATGTTATATTATATATTTTTTATTTTTTATTTAATTTACTTAATTCTCAATGAAACTAGAAATCTCAATCTTCTAGTTTTTATAATGTGTAAAATTATGTAATAAATCATGAATTAATGTGTAATAAAGATATGTTTTGTTATAGTTGGTATCAAAGGAAATGGTTAGCTATTTTTCCATTATGATTAACAAAATTCTAGAAAACTAAGTTGGGATAAGAATATGTAATTTAAAACAGCAATATATTTAGGTAATTATACCAAAATAGGTTTATCAATTAGATAAATCTATATTTGAATAATACTAGTTGATGTAGCTCTACAAAAAATGTACATAGTGGTAAAACCTAAATAAGGCGCATTGAGATAGACTCAACTGTGAACAACTGCATGACAATGGTCCTTGTCTAAAACATGTTTCAAAGTCATATGGAATACACTATATGAAAATTATATTCCAATTATGTACTATTATTAAGGGAACATAAAATTACCATAAGAATTTATGTTATGAAATAAATCAGGGAGAACAGAGATTGAATCCTAAAAATTCATATGTTAAGAAATTGATGTTATTTATCTACAACCAAGTTAATCTCATCAGATCCACTAATGATGTGTTTAATAGAATAAAAATACTCATCTTAATTTTCCTTTTATTCTATACAATGTTTTTCAATAGTGGGAATCAAGTATACGACCAATGTAAAAGGTTAGTGTGATGAAAACCCCAACAAGATACCCAACCCAATGAGACTGGGAATCACGAACATTATGAAGATACTCTCTCAACTGACTCGAGAACCTAGATCATGAGTAGCTTACAAATAACCCTAATAAAGAACAAGATATTATTGAGTGAATTATATGGAAAAGACCTAAAAAATTCAATGGAATATCAAATACCTTAATCGAGGATTAATAGATCAACTACTTTGGGAATATCTTATCCATCCATCAATATTATACATAATATAAGGTTCAACTAGATATTTTTATTATGGGTTGAGAATCTAACTATTGGTGAACATTGATTTGGAATACAAAACTAGAATAATATATAAAATTTATGGGGTGGATGGAATTTCAGAAACAAAATTTCAATAAATATTTTCTTTTCACTTTCAAAAAGAAAATGAAAAGGTGTTTCCTTACCCTAGGGAAAAAAGATGATGAATATTCCAAGGTATATGAGAAAAACATCATGATAATTTCATGATATTCCATTCACTTTTTCATTACCCATGAATTCATGGTTGAATTTATATTTTGTGGGCTAAAACCTAGTATGTGAAAATAAATGGTGATATGATACTTTGATAACTATGAGTAAATTATTTGATGTGCCCTAATAGTCTAAATAGGATCAGTGAATATCAAGGTTATTATGGGGATAAGAAACATAAAGTGGAGTTTATTTTGGTTGGTCAAATAGAGAAAGTAAATGGCGCCCGAAAATTTCAACATCCCACTTGTCAATGGTGCTGAAATAAGAACCATGAAAATTTCCAAAGGGGTGAGGATAAGATTTAGTTGTATGAAGGATGGACAACTTGTCGATGATTAATGGTAGGTGGACCGTGTTAATGTGATAGAGGAAAATAATTCTATATTCAAACTTCATCTCCTTGTTTATTTCTTCAACTACAAGAAACAATGGCACTTTTAAAATGAATGAACTAAGCTATGAGTTTTAGGAGACAACCAACAAACTCTAAGGCTATAAGGGTGATATTTTTTCCATCACAACTTCAGAGGTGGATGTTGACCACAAATATTTTACTGATATTCTATTTAATAATTTAATAATTGTTGACATAATTTTTGATTCATGTTTGGCACATTCATTCATATCAAAAAAATTTAGTATAACTATTTAAACACAACCACAACATATAGAAGTAGAGCTATTCTTGAAAATGGAAAATGGGGAAAATATTTCATCATATGTATGTAAATAATCATCTTATAGAATTATTTTCACTGAACATCCAATTGAACTTTTTCATACCCTTCTTTGTGTAATTTTATTCAATATTGGTCATTTATTGGTTTTTCCTATTAGATCGAATATAAATTTCTGTGATAAGAAAATCACTCTCTATTTCATGAATCATCCTTCAATTATATAAATGTTCAAGGAGTAAGATAAATATTATTTAGCACCAAAATCTCTAGAATAGTTATTATTTCCCTATGAGATAGTGTATCTTGTTCAAATTGTTGAGTCTAACAGAAGATTCATCCTTGAATACATGCCTATTATGAGGGAATACACTGATGTATTTCCTGTGTAATTTCATAGTCTATATCCTACTAAAGAGGTTGAATTTATAATTGATATTATACATGTTGTGTTACCATTATCCCAGACTCTATATAGAGTGGATTTTGTGGAACTTGAAGAGCTGAAGAAACAAATATAATTGAATTCCGATAAAGGGTTCATACGCCCAAGTGCTTCCCTATTGGATTCACCAGTCCTCTTAATCAAGAAGAAATATGTGTAAATGTGACATTTAATTGATTATCATGATCACAAAAATATCATGTTAAATAATAAGTGTAACACCACAAGCTTTCATGGTACATTTCCCTTTAAATAATTTAGTAGCTTGCATTGTACAGAACATGGAGTTTTAACACTCTACGACCAATCAAACTAGACATAATGAATAGTAATACCCACATTTTCAAATTTTATAAATTTTATTTTTCATAATGGGATTCATTTTTGAATTGGGAAAATAGAAATTATCTTTGTATGAATTTTTGTTACTTTTCTGAAAACATTCAATTTTTGATGAATAGTGAAAAACACTATGTTATTGTTTAAAACTGAATTTTTATTTACATATTTATTATATTTTTTTAATTTATTTTAGGTAAAAATAGATACATAATACCTATATATATTCAAATGTAATTCATTGGAGTAATTTTATATTATTTTTAGATATAAAAAATTTTATTGAACTTTTTACAGTCTTTTACCCACCTTCTAGGAGCATTTAAAAATTTGCATAAAACATAATTTTACTGCTTATGTGAGTTGAATTTCAGAAATCCTAGAAACGAGGTTGAAATCAGTAAGTAAAATTTGGTTCAATAAGATGAAAATAATTTTTGGTGAAAAGTAAATTTTGACTTTTAGTTACAACTGTTAAAGGTAAAAAGGGTAATTATGGGTAGAAATGATAATATAATTACCCTTAAACATGTACTAATTCTTTTGGATAATTTTAATTAGACCAAAAAACCTTAGGAATAAAATTTTATCCTCTTTTATCCACTTTACTAGATTAGGACATTTATTATTATTTTATATAATGAAGAGGTAAAAGTGTTAAATTCAATGTTTAATAACTAAACCATTTTTAATATAGGGTTAGGAACAATATACATTTGACGATAAATATTCCTTATAAATCTAAAAATATTTCCTACATAATGACATTTTATTTATAATTTTTATACATTAAATAATTTAATTTATTTTTGACACAATGATTATGCAATATTTACCATAATAATGAAATATTAAAATAATTTATATTATAAATATCCAAATAAATGTAAAATGAGACTTCTGATTAATTAAACTAATTTCATAGATTAATATACAATGATAGGTTTGATTAAATAAATTTTATTGTAAGTGATAAAGTCATTATGTCTTTCAAAAAAAATCAAATACTAAATAGTTTCAAAATTGACATAATTGAGGTTTTAAAACAAATACTATATTACTAATTGATATAATGTTCCAAAAAATATAAGGTTCCTCCAAATGACATAGATAAGGTTATATATATTAATAAATTATCACATGTGGTTCCCTTGGAATGTTATAGTATAAGGCTCTAGCCTTAAACCTTACTTAATCTTGATATATTTCAAGAATACACAATGAGGATCTTTTCAGGTTTAGAGTTTTAGAGAATTAGATCATAAACCATGCATTACATTCCACATTTAAATAGGGTGGTTACATAAAAACCAATATTATTTTTTCCCATAAAAGGAAACATATTCAAAATAAAACATGGATTCTTTCTTGACACTTCCTCAACACTATCATCACATCATGTACTTTTCCCTTGACCTATGAAAAACATTTCAAAAACCTGGGATGAGCATAAAAAGATCAGTAAGGGATATAAAAATATGGAATGAAAACATTATTCCATGTACATATAAGAATCAATGAAATCATACATTACTCATAAAACATAAGCACTTTATCATACCTCATGAAATCATAAGATTTAGGAATAACTCATAGAAAACATTAGACATAAAGGTAACTTGAGGCATTCATAACAATATTACGTAGGGAGTAACCCTCATGGTTATGTTTGGAATACCCATCATAGTATATTCCCCAAATCTCTTTAGATAAACCTTAGCGTTTAACCATGTCGCATTACCCAATGCATTGGAGAGCTATATCAGGCTCACCCGCCCTTAGTTTATCACGGAACCACCCATATTCAAAAACAATGCCCAAAAACCATAACATAATAGTATCACATAAAACATGAATAAAGGAAACATAACATTCCCACATTTCAATCACCAGATATCAGTACATCACATTATAATAATAAAAATATTATCATAACCATTTTCAATACCAAAATAAAATAAATGTAAAACATAGTATTTATTTTTAATTTAAAAAAAGTTATGGCTTGTAGAGGATGCCGAAACACAAATAATGGTCACAGTGGCGAAGAAGTCTTTGCCGCCGCATACGTACGAAAAAAACATTCCATTTTTTCATTTAGTAAAACTATTCATATTCAATGATTCCTTTTTAATAAAAGTAAAAGTCAAAGGGGTTTATAGACCGTATAAAATAAATTTGTATATAAAACAAAATATGCCTCAATGAAAGGATATTGAGACGATGTCCCTTACCTCATTCCTGAATTGACTCGATCCTTCTTTAATATCCTGAATAATAAGCATGAGTTAATTTCTACTTGATTTAGAACCTTTTTCATGTTCATTATTCTATTTATATCACTTATTACCATGTTATGAACAATATGTAGTTTTTTAAGTTAATAACGGTCGTTTTGTCGATCATTGGTACTTGAGTCAAAAATCGACTTCTAATAATTAAATGTTGTTCATGTGGTCAAATGATAATTATATCCAGAATTATATTCATGATGTAGATATCATATATATCATATATATCCATTATATACATGAATTTATAATATTACATAACATTTATAGATAAGAAATGAAATGCACCGTTCATGGAGACGGTAAGTTGTACGTACGCATGAACGCTACTTTCATTTCTATTTCGTATTTAATGGAATTAAAACATAATGATACATAGTATTATTATAATTACATTATGGTATAATATATAATATCATTAAATATATCCTTTATACATACCTCATATGGTATTAACGAACCAAATCAGTTTGAGTGGGCGGTAGTCCGCACCTCCAAAAAATGAAATTATCCCGTTTATCCATAATTGAAACCATAAAGGTATGCGATAAATGAAAAATACAAAAGCATAAAGAAGATATAAAAATATTATATATCATATATAAATATTGTGACATCATAAAGGCCACCTTTAAAGGTGTTAAAAAAATATTGAACAATCATCGTTTCGTTAGGCAGAAATTCGCCAACCAAAGAAACAGTATGTTCTTTAACCATTATACAGAGGTGTGTGTATGTGTAGTTCGAATCAATCTTATAAAAATATCCTAGTATATTGAAGATACTGGTGTTATTACAAAGGAAATTAATAAAAAGAGTTTAGGGGTTGGAGAAGCAAAATAAAACAAAAGAACACAAGTGAAGACATTACCTTTGAATTGGGTAACTCCTCTTGGTTTGAACCAAAAGGGTTCCTTGAAGAGCATCCTGCCTACGTTAAGGCTTCTAGGATGAGGATAAGGATTTGGAGAAATAAAATGATCCAATATTGGCGGAGCCAATCTCTATGGAGATGTGGGTAAGGTGGTAGAGGTGTGGGCCTTTTATAAAAGGGAAGAGGGTCACTCTTGGATAGTCAAGAAATGTTACTTTATTTTAAATTGAGTTTCGGATTTTAAAGGTCCCACATTGAAATATTTCGAGGATAATATGATACTAGTTCGAACTATACTCATCCAATAGTTTTTTGACAAGTTTAAGTCTTAGATTTTACATTATATTTTCATTTTATTTAAATCGTTCATTAATGAGGTAATCGCTGCATCATCATGGTGTCGTAAATAAATTAAATTATTTAATATATAAATTTTTTTTAAAAAAATACTATGATGTAGGAAATATTTTTAGATTTACAATGACTATATATAGTCTAAGATATCATTTACACAGACAAAACTAATTTTTTTTACTTAGGTGTTACATACTTTTGTGATATTACCCTTTCTTTAAAAATAAAATGATAAAGTGTCACTATCACCCAAAAGTGACTCAATGGGGTCCCTAATTTTGGCACAAGTCATCCCATGGTCGGCCATGACAACAACAGTAGCATTAGGACATATGTTGGGATCATTTGTTGTTATTATGATATTATTCTATTACCCATAACTACCCGATTATTAATTAACCACGATTATTAAAGACAATTACCGTCGTTACTATTCATAATGTCCAAAAAAAGAGTCTTAATTACATAATATGGACCTTCTGATTCCAAATACGGAATCAGTTTTACCATATTCCAAACACAAAAATTGTAAAAAATAATTTAAAAATAATTCTCATTGTCAAAACAAATAGCATGTTTTTTTGAAACAATGTCAATGAAAATATTAGCACTTGTTTATGCCCAATTTCAAAGTGAAATTAATTATAATGACCACAATTGGATTAAATGGTAAAATTATAATCTAATTACATTTTAATAACAATTATAAAGACAATCTATCCATATAATTAAATTAGATGAAAAAGCAGTTTTGAAGTAAAATGCAGTATTTTTTACTATTCATTAAAAATCAACATTGTCAGAAAAAAAAAAATCCTTATCGAAAGTAAATTTCAATTCCCTGATTCTAAAGAATATGTTTATTTTGACAAATATATCTTATAAAAATGTCAAAATTTTGATTTTAAAATTGTTTTCCATCAAAGGGTAGTAAAACAATCTTTTAAAAATATTAGTGTATTTCATGCTTAAGATTGGATTTATTCTCATTTTAAGCCTCTTAAACACCATATATATAAGGACCCAGCCTTAAACCTTACTTAATCTTGAGTTATTACAAGATTAAACATTAATAATCTTTTTAGGTTTAGAGTTTTAGAGAATTAGATCATAAATCATGCATTACATTCAACATTTAAACAAGGTGGTTACATAAAATACAGTATTCATTTTTCCCATCAAAGGAAACATCTTTAAAATAAAACATGGTTTATTTTTCTTGACACTTCGTCGAAACTATCATCACATAATGTACTTTTCCATTGAACTGTGAAAAATATTTCAAAAACATGGGATGAGCATAAAAAGTTCAGTATGGGATATAAAAGTACAAAATGAAAACATTAGTCCTTGTATACATAAGAATTAATGAAATCATTCATTACTCGTAAAACATAATCACTTTACATACCTCATCAAATCATGAATAAATCATAAAAATCATATGAATTAAAGGTAACTTGAGGCATTTATAACATTCTTACATAGGGAGTAACCCTCATGGTTACGTTTGGAATACCAATCATAGTATATTCCCTAAATCTCATCTGAGAAACCTTAGAATTTAACCCATTCGTGTTACCCAATGAATTGGAGAGCTATATCAGGCTAACCCGCCCTTAGTTTATCATGGAACCACCCGTCTTTATAAATAATTCCCAAGAACCATAATATAATAGTATCACATAAAACATGTATAAAGGAAACATAACATTTCCATATTTTAATCAAAAGATATCAATACAACACATTGATATAAAAAAACATTATCAAAACCATTTTCAATACCAAAATGAAAGAAAATTAAAACCTTGTATTTATTTTTCATATAAAAGAAGTTATGGCTTGTAGAGGAAGCCGAGACTCAAATAATGGTCACAGAGGCGGAGAAGTTATTGTCGCCACATACGTACGACGAAAACATTCCCTTTTGTCATTTATTAAAACAATTCCTATACAAATATTCTTTTTTATAAATGTAAAATTAAAAGGGGTTTATACACCGTATTAAATAAAGTTGTGTATAAAACAAAAATGTTCCTCAATGAAAGGAGATTGAGACGAAGTCCCTTACCTCGTGTCCGACTTGACTCGATCGCACTTTAATCTCTTGAATAATAAAATGAGTTAATTTCTACTTTCCTAAGAACATTTTTCAAGCTCATTATTCCTTTTATATAATTTATTACCTTGTTATGAATACTATGTAATTATTCAAGTTAATAACGGTCGTTTTGTCGATCTTTGGTACTTGATCCAAAAATGGACTTCATATAATTACATGTTGTTCATGTGGTCAAAGGTTCATTATATCCAGATATATATTCATTATTTAAATATCATATATATCATATATATCTAGTATATACATGCATTTATAATATTACATAAAATTTAGAGGTAAGAAATGAAATGCACCGTTCATGGAGACGGTACACCGTACATACTCATGAACGCTACTTTCATTTCTATTTCATATTTAATGGAATGAAATCATAATTATATAAAGGTATATTATAATTACAGTATAATATCATATATAATATCATTATCTCCATCCTTTATACATCCCTCATATGACATTAACGATTCAAATGACTTTGAGGGGGAAGTAGTCTGCACTTCCTGAAATGAAGATATCGCGTTTAGCCATAATGGAAACCATAAAGGTATGCCGTAAATAATAAATAAATAAGAAAAAGGAAGACATAAACATATTATATATCATATATAAATATATTTACATCATAATTTCCACCTCTAAATGTGTTAAAATAATATTGAACAATCATTGATTCGTGAGACATAAATTCGCCAACCACAGAAACAATATGTTCATTAACAATTAGATGGAGGTGTGTGTATGTGTAGATCGAATCATTCTTATAACAACATCCTATTATATTGAAGATACTGGTTTTATTATAAAATAATGTAATAACAATAGTTTTAGGGGGTTGGAGAAGCAAAATAAAACAAAACAACACAAGTGAAGACATTACCTTTGAATTGGGTAACTCCTCTTGGTTTGAACCAATAGGGTTTCTTGAAGAGTTTCCTGCCTAAGGTAAGGCTTATATGATGAAGATAGGGATGTGGAGAGATTAAATGGGAAGATATTGGCTGATCCAATGGCTTGAGAGGTGTGGGTAAGGAGGTAGAGGTGGGGACATTTTATAAGAGGGAGGAGGGGCACTCTTGGAAAGTAAAGAAATGTTACTTTATATTAAAATGAGTTTCGGATTTTAAAGGTCCCACATTGAAATATTTCCAGGATAAGGTGATAAATATACTTATCCATTAGGTTTTTTACAATTCTATGTCTTATATTTTACAATATCTTTTCATTTTATTTAAATCGTTCATTAATGAGGTAATCACTGCATCATCATGGTGTCATAAAAAACTAATTTATTTAATGTCTAAAAATTTTAAGAAAATTATATGACGTAGGAAATATTTGTAGCATTACAATGACTATTTAATTTCTAAGATATAATTTATTTAGACAAAATTAAAATTGTTTTACTTGGGTGATACATACTTTGGTGATATTATCCTTTCTTTAAAAAACAAAATGATAATGTGTCACTATCACCCAAAAGTGATTCCATGGGGTCCCTAAGTTTGGGACAAGGTATTCCATGGTCGGCCATGACACAACCAGTATCATTAGGACACATTTTGGGGTCATTTGTTATTATTATGATATTATTTTATTATCCTTAAATACCCAATTACTAATTAATCATGATAATTAAAGATAATTACTGTCGTTACTATTCATAATGTCAAATAACAAAAGATTCTTAATTACATAATTTGGACATTATGATTCCAAATAAGGAATCCATTTTACCAAATTCCAAACATAGAAGTTGCAATAATTAATTTAATAATAATTCCTGTTGTCAAAACAAATAGCAGGTTTTTTAAAACAATTTATATCAAAAGTTTGACAATTGTTTATGTCCAATTTCAAAGTTAAATTAATCCCAATGACCACCATTGTATTAAATGGTAAAAATATATTATATTTATAATTTAAAATAAATTAAAAATATAATCTATCTCTATAATTAAATTATATGAAAAGGTAGTTTTGATGTAAAATGCGGTTTTTTTTCACTATTCATTAAAAAATCAACATGTTCAGAAAAATACCAAAAAATTATCCAAAGTAAATTTCAATGTCCCAATCCTAAATAATAAGTTCATTTTTAAAAATAGATCTTATAAAATTGTCGAATGTTATATTTTAAAATGGTTTTTCATCCAAAGGTGGTAAAATAATCTTTTAAAAATATTAGAGAATTCTATGCTTGCGATTGGATTTATTATCATTTTAAGCATTTAAAACACTATCTAATTAATAAATAGACATAGATAATAAAATATATTATTAATTACTTACTTGGGATGTTACATCCTTCCCCCCTTTAGAAAATTGTGTCCCTGCAATTTATTTACTTATCGAATAAGTGGTGGTATTTATCCCTCATTGTATATTCAGATTCCCATGTTGCCTCAACAATCATGTGGTTTTTTCAAAAAACCTTTACTTGATGAATCACTTTATTCCATAACACATACTACATGTGGTCAAGAATATGGACTGGTTATTTCTCATAAGATATGTTATCTTCTAGCTGAACTACCTCTGTACTCAAAACATTAGATAGATCTGGAAAGTATTTCCTTAACATTGAAACATGAAAAACATTATGCACCTGAGATAAAATCAGAGTTAAAGCCACTTGGTATGCAACTTATCCAAATCTATCCAGAATTTCATATGGTCCAATGAACCTTGGACTCAGCTTTCCTTTCTTACCAAATCACATCACACTTGTCCATGGTGAAACATTGTGGAAGACATGATCACCTACCTCAAAAGAGATATTCATCCTCCTGTTGTCCGTATAACTTTTTTGCATGCTCTGAGATGTTCTCATTTGTTTCTATATTAGATGAACTTTTTATGCCAACGCTTATACCAATTCTAGTCCCATAAACTTTCTTTCACCCACTTCATCCCAAAAAGCTGGAGTTAGACACCGCTTCCCATATAATTCCTCAAATGGTTTCATCTGTATACTGGAATGAAAACTGTTATTATAAGAAAACTCAACCAAAGAAATATGTTGGTCCCAAATTCCCTGATAATCCATCGAACAAGAACGTATCATATCCTCCAAAGTTTGAATTGTTCATTCTGACTGCCCATCTGATTGAGGATGAAAATTTGTACTAAAATTTAATTCAGTACCCAATAACTTTTGAAGGCCTTTCCATAAGCTAGAAGTAAACCTGGGATCATGATCAGATACAATGGTGAGGGGTAATCCATGTAACCTGACTATCTCTTTGTGATAGAAATGAGAAAGTTGATCTAGGTAAAAAGTATCTCGTATAGCAAGGAAATGAGCAGATTTAGTCAAGTGATCAACAATAACCCAGATTGAATTATTACCTCGATGTGTCTTTGGAAATCACATAATGAAGTCCATGGATATATTCTCCCATTTCCACTCTTGTACTGGTAAAGGCTGAAGTATACCTTTTGGAAACTACCGCTCTACTTTAACCTGTTGACAAGTCAAACACTTCATAGTAAAATCAGCAATATCTCTTTTCATTCTGTCCCACCACTAATACTCCCAAAGATATCTATACATCTTAGTACTACCTGGATGAACTAAAAATAGAGAACTATGAGCTTCACATAACAACTCTCTCTTCATCTGTGAATTACAAGGCACACACAATCTCTTCCCAAATCTCAAAACACAATCATTATCGATGTTGAATTCAAGAAACATACCCTTCTGAACCAGCTCTAACTTTTTCTACAACTCACTATCTTGCTTCTGTTCTTGATTAATTATTTCTGATAGAGATGATTTCACTGATACCTGAATCAAAATAGGTGAACATCCTGCATCAACAACTTCTATGCCAAATTTCATCAAATCCTTAACCAAAGGATCATGCTCCAAACGTAACATGGTTAATGAAGCATTACATTTTCGACTCAAAGAATCAGCCACATTATTTTCTTTTCCATGATGGTAATGAATTGTACAATCATAATCCTTGATTAATTATAGCCATCTCCCATGTCTCATGGTCAATTATTTATGAGTGAATATATACTTTAATATTTTGTGATTAGTATATATTTCACACTTTACACCATAAAAATGATGCCTGCAAATTTTTAAAGTGAAAACAACAGCAGCTAATTCCAAATCATGTGTAGGGTAATTTACCTCATTAGTTTTCAACTGATGTGAAGCATAAGCAATTACCTGATCATTCTGCATTAGGACGCAACCAATTCCATTCAATGAAGCATCACTCTAGGTAACAAACTCACCATTCCAGGAAGGTAGTGCCAAAACTAGAGCATCCAACAATATTATTTTCAACTCCTGAAAACAATAATCACATTATTTTGTCGAGATAAACATAACACCCTTCTGAGTTAGCTTAGTCATTGACTAGATAACCGGGAAAAATTTCTAACAAACCTTCGGTAATAGCCTGCCAAACCAAGGAAGCTACGAATCACAGTTACATTTTAGGGTCTTGGCCATTCTTCAACAACCTTTTTTTGCAGGATCAACAGTTATTCTACCTTTAGAGACAATGTGACCAAGGAATTAAATTTTTGGCAACCAATACTCACATTTGCTGAATTTCCCATACTATTTCTTTTCTTTTAAGGTTTGAAAAATAAACCTTAAATGACTTTCATGCTCCTCTTTACTTTTAGAAAACATCTAAATATCATCAATGAAAACAACCACAGACTTATCCAAGAACTCATGGAAAATTATATTCATAAGGTCCATGAATACAGAAGGTGCATTGGATAGCCCAAAAGGTATAACTACAAATTCATAATGGCCATATCTTGTATGAAAAGTGATCTTCGGAACATCTTCTTCCTTTACCTTCAACTAATGGTACCCCGATCTCAGGTCAATCTTTGAAAAATACTAAGGTCCCTGGAGCTAATCAAACAAATCAGTGATATGAGGCAAAGGATATTTTTTCTTAACGGTTATGTTATTCAAGGCTCTATAATCAATGCAATGTCTCATAGAACCATCTTTCTTTTTAACAAATAAGATAGGAGCACCGCATGGTGATGTGCTAGGTCGAATGAAACATTTCTCTAATAAATCTTTCAATTGATCCTTCAACCTTAAACGTTAAATTTGAGCCATTCTATAAGGGGGTTTTGAAATTGGCATAGCATCAGGAACTAAGTCAACAGTAAATTCAACTTCCCGATCTGGTATTATTCTAGGAAACTCATCATGAAAAAATCAGGATAATCATTTACAAATGCCACATCATTAATCTGAATAGTTCCTTTGTTTTCAACAATACGTGCAAGGTAACATTCATTTCCATATTTTACATGTCTCTCAACCTCTTGATATGTTATCAACAGTAAGGGTTCATTCTTGTACACAAACTGAAAGTCTTCCTGAAAAGAAACTTCTTTAGCTCTACAATCAATCCTAGTATGGTAAATAGAGAGCCAATACATACCCAGGATAACATCAAACTCTACTAGATGTAAAACAATAAGGTTTTCAAGTAGGTTCTTTCCACAGATAAGGATTGGGAGATTATTATAAATTCTTTTTGCCGCAACATTTACCCCATGTGTTTTAATCATATGTTCAGGAGTCATTTATTGAGATGGTATTCCCAATTTACTAGAAAATGTTGCAGATATGAAAGAATGTGTAGACCCTGAATCAAACAACACACTGTCATAATCTGAAAAAACAAACAAAGTGCCTGATACAACTTGATTTGATGGCCCAACATCTGCTGAAGTAGTTGCAAAGGATTTCACCTCACATTTGTGCATGTAGTCTGACTACTTCACATCATTTGAGCTATTTTTTGAACACTCATTTGCATAATGACCCATTTCATTGCACTTGAAACATTTCACTAACTGTAAATTAAATTTGGTCTTACCATCACCCTGATCTTTTTCAGTGCAATCACGTGCCTTATGTCCCATATTACCACATCAGTAGCACCTTACAAAATTCAGAAGACATTCCCCGGCATGCCTTTTACCACATTTATCACAAATTGGAAACATAGTTTTCTTACCATCAGACCTTTTTGAAGAATTCATCCCTTTCTCCTGCCACCTTGGTCTCTTCTTCTGTTGGTTGTTATAGAACACTTGATCATCGGAAAACTCAATTTCAACCATCTCAGCACATCGAACAAGATTTTCATAACTCTTGAACTCGTGAGAAGCTAAATCCCTCAGATATTTTGGCTTCAATCTTTAGTAAAAATGATTGATTTTACTATCAAGGTCTTAGATAAAATTTGGAGCAACCTTGCCAATCGAGTGAACCATTCCTCATAAGCAGCCACTGAGTCGTCCTCTGGACTCAATTCCATGAATTGGTTTTCCATCCTAAGTCGAACAACAATAGGTAAATACATCTCGAGAAACATACCTTTGAATTCATTCCAGTCAAGAGCATCAATCTCATCAGCTTTTCTGATATTTTCAACCACCGAACACCACTGATCTTCCTCACCCTCCAAACAGTAAACAGAAAGACTAACCTTTTGATTGTCTGAACACCCCATGACATTGAAAATATTCTCTATTTTGTTAATCCACCCTTCAGCTAGAGCAAGGTCAGATTATCCTCTAAATGATGGGGGATGTTTCCTCATTAAAAGTTCCACCACTAACATGTTCCTATGTGGTTGATCTGGCTGATCTCATGCATGGATACCACCACCATTTATCACTTCAGTCAATTGTTCCATTACTGCAACAAACTGTTCAGTTCCAATTCTGAATATCTCAGGATGCTGATTCGGAAGGTCATTTACTTCTGTATTCCTTCCTAGCACAGCTTCCCTGTTTCCTCTACGAAAAACCATTCTGAACAAGCATATCTTAGATGAAGCAACATGGTAATTTTAAAATTCTATATCTTTTCAATTTGACCATAAAAAATATTTTTGGATAATCATTTAATAGAATTCTAACTCCTAAAGTTATCTAAACCGACATCTGATACCAACTATAAGGCCCCAACCTTAAACCTTACTTAATCTTGAGTTATTACAAGATTAAACATTAAGAAGCTTTTGAGGTTTAGAGTTTTAGAGAATTAGATCATAAATCATGCATTACATTCCACATTTAAAAAAGGTGGTTACATAAAATACAATATTCATTTTTCAAATCCAAGGAAACATCTTTAAAATAAAACATGGTTTCTTTTTCTTGACACTTCCTCAACACTATCATCACAACATGTACTTTTCCCTTGACATGTGAAAAACATTTCAAAAACATGGGATGAGAATAAAAAGATTTGTAAGGGATATAACATTACGAAATGAAAAAATTAGTCCATGTATACATAAGAATTAATGAATTCATACTTTACTCATAAAACATATACAGATTAACATATCTCATCAAATCATGATTAAATCATAGAAATCATAAGACATAAAGGTAACTTGAGGCATTCATAACATTATTACGTAGGGAGTAACCCTCATGGTTACGTTTGGAATACCCATCATAGTATATTCCCTAAATATCTTTAGAGAAACCTTAACTTTTAACCCCTTCTTGTTACCCAATGCATTGGAGAGCTATATCAGGCTCACTCACCCTTAGTTTATCATGGAAAAACTTGTCTTCATAAACAATGCCCAAGAACCATAACATAATCATATCACATAAAACATGAATAAAGGAAACATAAAATTTCCACATTTCAATCACATGATATCAATAAAACACATTTATATAATAAAAAAATTATCAAAAAAATTTTCAATACAAAAATTAATGAAAATTAAAACATGGTATTTATTTTTCATTTAAAAAAATTTATGGCTTGTAGAGGAAGCCGAAACTCAAATAATGGTCACGGTGGCAGAAAAGTTGTTGTCGTCGCATACATACGGAAAAAACAATACCTTTTGTCATTTAGTAAATCGCTTCATATAAAAAAATTCCATTTGAATTAACGTAAAATTCAAAGGGGTTTATACACCTTATAAAAGAACGTTTTGTATAAAAGAAAAATATGCATCGATGAAAGGAGTTTGAGACGAAGTCCCTTACCTCATGTCCGACTTGACTCGATCGATCTTTAATCTCATGAATAATAAACATGAGTTAATTTATACTTGCTTAAGAACAATTTTCAATTTAATTATTCCTTTTATATCACATATTACCATGTTATGAACACTGTAATTATTTAAGTTAATAACGATTGTTTTGTCGACCTTTGGTACTTGAGCCAAAAAAGGACTTCTTATAATTAAATGTTGTTCATGTGGTCAATGGTTCATTATATCCAGAATTTTATTCATGATTTAGATATCATATATATCATATATATCTATTATATAAATTAATTTATAATATTACATAACATTTAGAGGTAATAAATGAAATGCACCGTTCATGGAGATGGTAAGCCGTACGTACGCATGAATGCTACTTTCATTTCTATTTCATATTTAATGGAATGAAATAATAATGATATAATGGTATATTATAGTTCAAGTATAATATCATATATAATATCGTTAACTCTATCCTTTATATGTCCCACATTATGGAATTAATGAATCCAATCATTTTGAGGGGGCAGTAGTTCGCACTTCCTAAAATGAAGATATCGTGTTTACCCATAATGGAAACCATAAAGGTATGCCATAAATGAAAAATACAGTAGCATAAGGAAGACATAAACATATTATATATCATATATAAATATATTGACATCACAATTTGTAACATCCCATGTAAGTAATGAATAATAGATATTTTTATCTATGTCTATTAATGATTAAGATATTGTTTTAGAGGCTTAAAATGAAAATAAATACAATCTTATGCATGGAATACACTAATATTTTTAAAAGATTGTTTTACTCCCTTTGATGGAAAAACATTTTTGAATCTATATTATTACAATTTTATAAACTATGTTTGTCAAAATAAACTTACCCTTTATGATTGGGACATCAAAATTTACTTTGTGTGAATTTTTGGTATTTTTCTGACAATGTTCATTTTTTTAATGAATAGTGAGAAATACTGCATTTTACATCAAAACTGCTTTTTAATCTAATTTATTTATATGATTAGATTATGTTTTGAATTGGTTTTTAAGTGAAATTAGAATATATTTTAACCATTTAATCCAATGGTGGTCATTGGAATCAATTTCACTTTGAAATTGGACTCAAACTAGTGTCAATCTTTTGATACTTATTGTTTCATAAAAACATGCTATTTGCTCTGACAGCGGGAATTAATTATTAAATTAATTAATGTGACTTATATGTTTTGAATTTTTTAAAATAGACTTCATTTTTGAATTCGTAATATCAAATATAGCTTAGGGTGAATTTTTGGTAATTTTCTGAAAAACTTCAATTTTTGATGAATAGTGAAACCACTAAATGGTAATCAAGCAAACTGATTTTTCAGTTAAATGAAAGTTTACCACTAATGTGTATTGAATTTTGAAAATCCGACATACATGGTTGACATTAAGAAGTAAAATGTGGTTCAATGGGATGAAAATAATTTTTTGGTGAATAGTAACATATTAAGTTCTTAATCGTGATTAGTGGTAATTAGTGTAGTTTAAGGTAAAAATAATGCTTTAATAAAATAAGATGAGATTGACACATGTCCTACCCTTATTGTTTGTGTCATGGCCGACCAATACAAGCCATGGGTCAACTTGGTGACCCCATGGAGACACTTTGGTTGGGAAATGACATAAATAACTTTTTATTTAATGTAAAAGTAAAAATGACACAAACATAATATGTTTTCCGAAAAAATATTTTACATGGGGTTATAAAGATCAGATTTTTTATTATAAATATTCATTGGAAAGATAAAAAGATTTCCTATATCATAGTATTTTTGTTTATAATTTTTAGACATTAAATAAATTAAATTAGTTATGACATAATAATTATGTAGCGATGACATCATAATTTGACGATTTAAATAAAATGGAAAGATAATATAAAATCTATGAACTACACATGTCCAAAACCAATTGGATGAGTTTATTTCGAACCCTTATCACCTTATCCACGAATCCTATCAATGTGGGACCTTTTAAAACCGAAACACATTTTCAAATAAAGTAATATTTCTTTACTTTCCAAAAGTGCCCCTCCTCTCCTCTTATAAAAGGCCCCCACCTCTACCTCATTTCACACACTCCTCAAGCCTTTGGCTTGGCCAACCCCTGCCCATTTACTCTCTCCTCATCCCTCTACTCAGCCTAGGGGATTCCCGTTGGGCAGAATCCTTTCAAAAGAAGCATTTAGGCTCAAATCAAAAAGAGTTACACTTTTAAATGTAATTCATTCTCTCATGTTCATTTGTTTTATTTTGCTTCTCCAACCCCCTAAACTATTTTTATTTACATCTTTTGTAACAACACCAGTATATTCAATATACTAGGATGTTGTTATAAGATTTATTTGAGCTACACTCTCACACAACTACATCAAATGGTTAAAGAACATACAGTTTCCGTGGATGGCGAAATTATGCCTTCCGAAACGATGATTGTTCAATACTCATTTAACAACTTAAAAGGTGGCCATTATGATGTCACTATTTTTATATGTGATATATAATATGTTTATGTTTTCCTAAAGCTTCTGTTGTTTTTTCATTTTGGGAATACCTTTATGGTTTCCATTATGGGTAAACACGATATCTTCATTTTAGGAAGTGCGGACTACCGCCCCCTAAAAGTGATTTGATTCGTTAATACCATATGTGGGATGTGTAAAGGATAAAGTTAATGATATTATATATGTTATTATACTAGAATTATAAGATACTCTTATATCATTATGATTCCATTCCAGAAAATACGAAATAGAAATGGAAGTAGCGTTCATGCGTACGTACGGCTTACCGTCTCCATGAACGGTGCATTTCATTTCTTACCTCTAAATGTGATGTAATATTATAAATACATGTATATGATGAATATATATAATATATATGTTATCCAAATCATTAATATCATTCTGGATATAATGAACCTTTGACCAAATTAACAACATGTAAGTGTAAGAAGTCTATTTTTGACTTTAGAACCAAATACTGACAAAATGAACATTATTAACTTAAATGATTACATGATGTTCATAACATGGTATAAAAGTAATAATGAACTTGAAAAAGATTCATAAGCAAGTAGAGATTAACTCAGGTTTATTATTTAGGAGATTAAAGAACGGTCGGGTCAAGTCGGATACGAGGTATGGGACTTCGTCTCAATCTCCTTTCGTTGAGGCATATTTTATTTTATACACAACTTTATTTTATACGGTGTATAAACCCCTTTGACTTTTACATTTATTCAAAAGGAATATTTTTTATACGAAGCGTTTACTAACTGACAAAAGGGAATGTATTTGTCGTACGTATGCGGCGACAACGACCTCTCCGCCGTCGTGACCGTTATTTGAGTTTCGGCTTCCTCTACAATCCATACCATTTTTTTAAAAGAAAAATAAATACCATGTTTTAATTTTCTTTTATTTTGGTATTGAAAATGGTTTTCATAATGTTTTTATATCAATGTGTTGTATTGATATCTCATGATTGAAATGTGGAAATTTTATGTTTCCTTTATGCATGTTTTATGTGATATGATTATGTTATGGTTCTTGGGCATTATTATGAAGACGGGTGGTTCCGTGATAAACTAAGGGCGGGTGAGCCCGTTATAGCTCTCCAATGCATGGGTAACGTGAAGGAGTGAAACTTTAAGGTTTCTCCGAAGAGATTTAGGGAATATACTGTGATGGGTATTCCAAACGTAACCAAGAGGGTTACTCCCTACGTAAGAATGTTATGAATGCCTCAAGTTACCTTTATGTCTTATGATTTCTATGATTTATTCATGATTTTATGAGGTATGTTAAAGTGCCTGTGTTTTATGGGTAAATTATGATTTCATTCTTATGTATATATGAACTCATGTTTCCTTTCCATGTTTTTATAACCCATACTGAGCTTTTTATGCTCATCCCAAGTTTTTTTGAAATGTTTTTCACAGGTCAAGGGAAAGGTACATGATATGATGATAGTGTCAAGGAAGTGTCAAGAAATAATCCATGTTTTATTTCAAATGTGTTTTCCATTGATGGGAATCAAGAATACTATATTTATGTAATCACATTGTTTATATGTGGAATGTAATGCAGGTTTTATGATATAATTCTCTAAAACTCTAAACCTGAAAAGATCCTCAATGTGTAATCTTGTAATAACTCAAGATTAAGTAAGGTTTAAGGCCGGGGCCTTATAGTTGGTATCAAAGGTAGGTTTAGATAACTTTAGGAGTTAGAATTCTATTAAATGATAATCCAAAAATATATATTTTTTTGAAATGATATAGCATCTAAAGATTACCATGTTGCTTCATCTAAGACATGTTTGTTCAGAATGGTTTTCCGGAGAGGAAACAGGGAAGCAGTGCTAGGAAGGCATACAGAAGGAAATAACTTTCCGAATCAGCATCCAGAAATGGTCGGAATTGGAACTGAACAGTTTTTTGCAGTAATGGCGCAGTTGACTCAAGTGATAAATGGTGGTGGTATCCATACACGAGATCTGCCAGACCAACCGCAGAGGAACATGTCAGTGGTGGAACATTTCATGAGGCAACATCCACCGTCATTCAGAGGATCATCTGACCCTGTGCTAGATGAAGGGTGGATTAAAGCACTGGAGAATATTTTTGATGTCATGGGGTGTTCAGACAATCAAAAGGTTAGTCTTGCTATTTACCGTTTGGAGGGTGAAGCAGATCAGTGGTGGTCTATGGTTAAAAATATCAGGGACGCCGATGAGATTGATGCTCTTGACTGGGGTGATTTCAAAGGTATGTTTCTTGAGAAGAATTTTCCTAAGGCTATTCGACTTAGGATGGAAAAGAAATTCTTGGAATTGAGGCAAGAGGAATACTCAGTGGCTGCCTATGAAGAAAGGTTCACTCGATTGGCAAGGTATGCTCCAAATTTTATCCGGGACCTCGATAGTAAAATAAATTGTTTTTACTCAGGATTAAAGCCAAAATATCGAAGGGCATTAGCTTCTCGTGAGTTTAAAAGTTATGAAAAGCTTGTTCGATGTGCTGAGAAGGTGGAAATGGAGTTTGCTGATGACCAACTTTTCTATAACAACCATCAGAAGAAGAGACCGAGGTGGCAGGAGAAAGGTAAGAATTCTTCAAAAAAGTCTGATGGTAAGAAAACTAAGTTTCCAGTTTGTGATAAATGTGGAAAAAGGCATGCTAGGGAATGTCTTCTGAATTCTGGAAAGTGCTACCGATGTGGTAAGATGGGACATAAGGCTCGTGATTGCACTGAAAAGGATCAAGGTGAAGGTAAGAACAAATTTGATTTACAGTTAGTGAAATGTTATAAGTGCAATGAGATGGGTCACTATGCAAACGAGTGTCCGACAAAGAGCTTGAGTGATGGGAAGCAGTTAGACTACAAGCAGAAAGGGGTGGTGAAATCCTTTGCAACTACTTCAGCAGATGTCGGGCCATCAAATAAAGTTGTCTCAGGTACTTTGTTTGTTTTTTCAGATTATGCCATTGTGTTGTTCGATTCGGGTTCTACACATTCTTTCATCTCTGAAACCTTTTCTAGTAAAATGGGAATACCATCTCAAGAAATGACTCCTTAACTTTTGGTAAAAACACATGGGGGAAATGTTGAGGCAAAAAGAATTTATAAGAATCTTCCTATCCTTATCTGTGGAAAGAACCTACTTGCAAACCTTATTGTTCTACCTCTAGTAGAGTTTGATGTTATCCTGGGTATGGATTGGCTCTCTATTTACCATGCTAAGATTGACTGTAGAGCTAAAGAAGTTTCTTTTCAGAAAGACTTTCAGTTTGTTTACAGGAATGACCCCTTACTTTTGATAACATATCAAGAGGTTGAGAAACTTGTAAAAGATGGAAATGAATGTTACCTTGCACACGTCGTTGAAAATAAAGGAACTGTTCAGATTAATGATGTGCCAGTGGTAAATGAGTATCCTGATGTTTTTCCTGATGAGTTGCCTGGAATAATACCAGATCGGGAAGTTGAGTTTACTGTTGACTTAGTTCCTGATGCTAATCCAATTTCAAAACCCCCTTATCGAATGGCACAAATTGAACTTTTAGAGTTGAAGGAGCAATTGCAAGATTTATTAGAGAAAGGTTTCATTAGACCTAGCACATCACCATGGGGTGCTCCTTTTTTATTTGTTAAAAAGAAAGATGGTTCTATGAGACATTGCATTGATTATAGAGCCTTGAATAATATCACTGTTAAGAACAAATAACCTTTGCCTCATATCGATGATTTGTTTGATCAGCTCCCGGGTGGTTAGTTTTTTTTAAAGATTGACTTGAGATCGGGGTACCATCAGCTGAAGGTAAAGGAGGCAGATATTCCGAAGACTGTGTTCCGTACGAGATATGGCCATTATGAATTTTTAGTAATGCCTTTTGGGCTAACCAATGCACTTGTTGTATTCATGGATTTAATGAATAGAATTTTCCATGAGTTCTTGGATAAGTTTGTGGTGGTTTTCATTGATGATATTTTGGTGTTTTCTAAAAGTAAAGAGGAGCATGAAAGACATTTAAGGGTTATCTTGAAAACCTTAAAAGAAAAGAAATTGTATGGTAAATTCAGCAAGAGTGAGTTTTGGTTGCAACAAATTTCTTTCCTTGGTCACATTGTTTCTAAAGATGGAATAACTGTTGATGCTGCAAAAACAAAAGTTGTGGAAGAATGGCCAAGACCTACAAATGTAACCGAGATTCGTAGCTTACTTGGTTTGGCAGGCTATTATCGAAGGTTTGTTAGAAATTTTTCACGGTTATCTAGTCCAATGACTAAGATAACTCGGAAGGGTGTTAAGTTTATCTGGACAGAAGAATGTGATGATTGTTTTCAAGAATTGAAAAGAAGATTGGTGAATGCTCCAGTTTTGGAACTACCTTCCAGGAATGGTGAGTTTGTTATATACAGTGATGCTTCATTGAAAGGACTTAGTTGCGTCCTAATGCAGAATGATCAGGTAATTGCTTATGCTTCACGATAGTGGAAAAATCATGAGGTAAATTACCTTACACATGATTTGGAATTAGCTGCTGTTGTTTTTGCTTTAAAAATTTGGAGGCATCATTTGTATGGAGTAAAGTGTGAAATATATACCGATCACAAAAGTTTAAAGTATATATTCACTCAGAAAGAGTTAAACATGAGACAGAGGAGATGGCTAGAATTAATCAAGGATTATGATTGTACAATTCATTACCATCTGGGAAAAGAAAATAATGTGGCTGATGCTTTGAGTCGAAAAAGTAATGCTTCATTAACAATGTTGCGTTTGGAACGTGATCCTTTGGTTAAGTATTTGATGAACTTTGGCATAGAAGTTGTTGGTGCAGGAAGTCCTTCTGTTTTGTTTCAGGTATCAGTGAGATCATCTCTATCATATAGAATCGAGCAAGCACAGAAGCAAGATAGTGAGTTGCAGAAAAAGGTAGAGCTGGTTCAGAAAGGTAAGTTGCCTGAATTCAACATTGATAATGATTGTGTTTTGAGATTTGGGAAAAGATTGTGTGTGCCTTGTGATTCACAGTTGAAGAGAGAGTTGTTATGTGAAGCTCATAGTTCTCCGTTTTCAATTCATCCGGGCAGTACTAAGATGTATAGAGATCTGCGGGAGTATTACTGGTGGGATGGAATGAAAAGAGATATTGTTGATTTTACTGTGAAGTGTTTGACATGTCAACAGGTTAAAGCAGAGCGGAAGTTACCGAAAGGGATGCTTCAGCCTTTACTAGTTCCAGAGTGGAAATGGGAGAATATATCCATGGACTTTGTTGTTGGATTACCAAAGACATCTCGAGGTAATAATGCAATCTGGGTTATTGTTGATCGCTTGACCAAATCTGCTCATTTCCTGGCTATACGAGATAATTTATCTCTTGATCAACTCCCCGTTTGTATCTTAAAGAGATAGTCAGGTTACATGGAGTTCCTCTCTCCGTTGTATCGGATCGTGATCCCAGGTTTACTTCTAACTTTTGGAAAGGCCTTCAGAAGTCGTTGGGTACTGAATTAAATTTTAGTACAGCTTTTCATCCCCAATTAGATGGGCAGTCAGAACGAACAATTCAGACATTGGAGGATATGCTACGAGCTTGTTCTATGGATTATCAGGGAAGTTGGGACCAACATCTTTCATTGGTTGAATTTTCATATAATAACAGTTTTCATTCCAGTATACAGATGGCACCATTTCAGGCATTATATGGGAAGCGGTGTCGAACTCCAGCTTTCTGGGATGAAGTGGTTGAAAGGAAGTTGATGGGACCAGAATTGGTAGAAGAGATGGCAGAAAAAGTTTAGCTGATTCAGAAGCACATGAGAACAGCTCAGAGCAGGCAGAAGAGTTATGCGGATAACCGGAGGAAGGATCTATCTTTCGAGGTAGGTGATCATGTTTTTCTCAAGGTTTCTCCTTGGAAAAGTGTGATGAGATTTGGTAAGAAAGGAAAGTTGAGACCAAGGTTCATTGGACCATACGAAATTCTGGAGAGAGTTGGATCAGTTGCATACCGAGTGGCTTTACCTCCGAGTTTATCTCAGGTACACAATGTTTTTCACGTTTCGATGTTGAGAAAGTATATGCCAGATCCATCTCATGTTTTGAGTCCAGAGGTAGTTCAGTTGGAAGAGAACCTATCTTATGAGGAACAACCGGTCTAGATTCTTGACCACAGGGAGCAAGTGTTACGGAATAAGGTGATTCACCAGGTAAAGGTTTTGTGGAAAAACCACATGATTGAAGAGGCAACATGGGAATCTGAAAATGCAATGAGGGATAAGTACCCCCATTTATTCGATAAGTAAATAAATTGCGGGGACGCAATTTTCTAAAGGGGGGAAGGATGTAACATCCCATGTAAGTAATGAATAATAGATATTTTTATCTATGTCTATTAATGATTAAGGTAGTGTTTTAGAGGCTTAAAATGAAAATAAATACAATCTTATGCATGGAATACAATAATATTTTTAAAAGATTGTTTTACTGCCTTTGATGGAAAAACATTTTTGAATCTATCTTTTTACAATTTTATAAACTATGTTTGTCAAAATAAACTTACCCTTTATGATTGGGACCGCAAAATTTACTTTGTGTGAATTTTTGGTATTTTTCTGACAATGTTCATTTTTTAATGAATAGTGAGAAATACTGCATTTTACATCAAAACTGCTTTTTAATCTAATTTATTTATATGATTAGATTATGTTTTGAATTGGCTTTTAAGTTAAATTATAATATATTTTTAACATTTAATCCAATGGTGGTCATTGGAATCAATTTCACTTTGAAATTGGACTCAAACTAGTGTCAATCTTTTGATACTTGTTGTTTCATAAAAACACGCTATTTGCTCTGACAGCGGGAATTAATTATTAAATTAAATAATGTGACTTATATGTTTTGAAGTTTGTAAAATAGACTTCATTTTTGAATTCTTAATATCAAATATAGCTTAGGGTGAATTTTTGGTAATTTTCTGAAAAACTTCAATTTTTGATGAATAGTGAAACCACTAAGTGGTAATCAAGCAAACTGATTTTTCAGTTAAATGAAAGTTTACCACTAATGTGTATTGAATTTTGAAAATCCGACATACATGGTTGTTATTAAGAAGTAAAATGCGGTTCAATGGGATTAAAATAATTTTTTAGTGAATAGTAACTTATTAAGTTCTTAATCGTGATTAGTGGTAATTAGTGTAGTTTAAGGTAAAAATAATGCTTTAATAAAATAAGATGAGATTGACACATTTCCTACCCTTATTGGTTGTGTCATGGCCGACCAAGACAAGCCATGGGTCAACTTGGGGACCCCATGGAGACACTTTGGTTGGGAAATGACATAAATAACTTTTTATTTAATGTAAAAGTAAAAATGACACAAACATAATATGTTTTACGAAAAAAAAATTTACATTGGGTTATAAAGATCAGATTTTTTATTATAAATAGTCATTCGAAATCTAAAAAGATTTCCTATATCATAGTAGTTTTTTTATAATTTTTAGACATTAAATAAATTAAATTATTTATGACATAATAATGATGAAGCGATGACATCATTATTTGACGATTTAAATAAAATGGAAAGATAATGTAAAATATATGCTCTACACATGTCCAAAACCAATTGGATGAGTGGATTTCGAACCGTTATCACCTTATCCACGAATTCTATAAATGTGGGACCTTTTAAAACCGAAACACATTTTCAAATAAAGTAATATTTCTTTACTTTCCAAAAGTGTCCCTCCTCTCCTCTTATAAAAGGCCCCCACCTCTACCTCATTTCACACACTCCTCAAGCCTTTGGCTCGGCCAACCCCTGCCCATTTACTCTCTCCTCATCCCTCTCCTCATCCTAGGGGATTCCCTTTGGGCAGAATCCCTTCAAAGGAAGCCTTTAGGCTCAAATCAAAAGGAGTTACACTTTTAAAGGTAATTCATTCTCTCATGTTCATTTGTTTTATTTTGCTTCTCCAACCCCCTAAACTATTTTTATTTACTTCTTTTGTAAAAACACCAGTATCTTCAATATACTAGGATGTTGGTATAAGATTTATTTGAGCTACACTCTCACACAACTACATCAAATGGTTAAAGAACATACGGTTTCCGTGGATGGCGAAATTATGCCTCCCGAAACGATGATTGTTCAATACTCATTTAACACCTTCAAAGGTGGCCATTATGATATCACTATTTTTATATGTGATATATAATATGTTTATGTTTTCCTAAAGCTTCTGTTTTTTTCATTTTGGGCATACCTTTATGGTTTCCATTATGGGTAAACACGATATCTTCATTTTAGGAAGTGCGGACTACCGCCCCCTGAAAGTGATTTGATTCGTTAATACCATATGTGGTATGTGTAAAGGATAAAGTTAATGATATTATATATGCTATTATACTAGAATTATAATATACTCTTATATCATTATGATTCCATTCCATAAAATACGAAATAGAAATGGAAGTAGCGTTCATGCGTACGTACGGCTTACCGTCTCCATGAACGGTGCATTTCATTTCTTACCTCTAAATGTGATGTAATATTATAAATACATGTATATGATGAATATATATAATATATATGTTATCCAAATCATTAATATAATTCTTGATATAATGAACCTTTGACCAAATTAACAACATGTAAGTGTAAGAAGTCTATTTTTGACTTAAGAACCAAATACCGACAAAATGAACATTATTAACTTAAATGATTACATGATGTTCATAACATGGTATAAAAGTAATAATGAACTTGAAAAAGATTCATAATCAAGTAGAGATTAAATCAAGTTTATTATTCAGGAGATTAAAGAACGGTCGGGTCAAGTCGGATACGAGGTATGGGACTTCGTCTCAATCTCCTTTCGTTGAGGCATATTTTATTTTATACACAACTTTCTTTTATACGGTGTATAAACCCCTTTGACTTTTAAGTTTATTCAAAAGGAATATTTTTTATACGAAGCGTTTACTAAATGAAAAAAGGGAATGTTTTTGTCGTACGTATGCGGCGACAACGACTTCTCCGCCGTCGTGACCGTTATTTGAGTTCCGGCTTCCTCTACAAGCCATACCTTTTTTTTAAAAGAAAAATAAATACCATGTTTTAATTTTCTTTTATTTTGGTATTGAAAATGGTTTTCATAATGTTTTTATATCAATGTGTTGTATTGATATCTCATGATTGAAATGTGGAAATTTTATGTTTCCTTTACGCATGTTTTATGTGATATGATTATGTTATGGTTCTTGTGCATTATTATGAAGACGGGTGGTTCCGTGATAAACTAAGGGCGGGTGAGCCCGTTATAGCTCTCCAATGCATTGGGTAACGTGAAGGAGTGAAACGTTAAGGTTTCTCCGAAGAGATTTAGGGAATATACTGTGATGGGTATTCCAAACGTAACCAAGAGGGTTACTCCCTACGTAAGATTGTTATGAATGCCTCAAGTTACCATTATGTCTTATGATTTCTATGATTTATTCATGATTTTATGAGGTATGTTAAAGTGCCTATGTTTTATGGGTAAAGTATGATTTCATTCTTATGTATATATGAACTCATGTTTCCTTTCCATGTTTTTATAACCCATACTGAGCTTTTTATGCTCATCCCAAGTTTTTTTGAAATGTTTTTCACAGGTCAAGGGAAAGGTACATGATATGATGATAGTGTCAAGGAAGTGTCAAGAAATAATCCATGTTTTATTTCAAATGTGTTTTCCATTGATGGGAATGAAGAATACTATATTTATGTAACCACTTTGTTTATATGTGGAATGTAATGCAAGTTTTATGATCTAATTCTCTAAAACTCTAAACCCGAAAAGATCCTCAATGTGTAATCATGTAATATCTCAAGATTAAGTAAGGTTTAAGGCCGGGGCCTTATACAATTGCCCCCTTTAAAGGTGTTAAAAGAATATTGAACAATCATCGTTTCGTGAGGCAGAAATTCACCAACCACAGAAACAGTATGTTCTTTAACCATTAGACGGAGGTGTGTGTATGTTTTGCTCTAATCCTTCTTATAAAAACAGCATATTATATTTAATATACTAATTTTATTATAAAATAAAGTAATATAAAGATTTTTAGGGGGTTGGAGAATCCAAATAAAACAAAAGAACACAAGTGAAGACACTACCATTGAATTGGGTAACTCCTCTTGGATTGAACCAAAAGGGTTTCTTGAAGAGCTTTCTACCTAAGGAAAGGCTTTTAGGATGAAGATAGTGATGTGGATATATAAAATGAGCAAAGACTGGCCGATCCAATGGGTTGAGAGGTGTGGGTAAGGAGGTAGAGGTGGGGGGCTTTTATAAGAGGGAGGAGGGGCACTCTTGGAATGTAAAGAAAGGATACTTTATATTAAAATGAGTTTCAAAATATTATGGTCCCACATTGATATATTTCTAGGATAAGGTGATAAGGGTTCGAAATATACTCATCCAATATGTTTTTGACAATTTTATGTCTTAACTTTTACAATATCTTTTCATTTTATTTAAATCGTTCATTAATGAGGTAATCACTGTATCATCATAGTGTCATAAAAAATTTAATTTTTTTAATGTCTAAACATTATAAAAAAACTATGATGTAAGAAATATTTTTATATTTACAATGACTATTTATAGTCTAAGATAACATTTATGTAGACAAATTGAAATTGTTTTACTTGGGTGATACATACTTTGGTGATATTCTCCTTTCATTAAAAAATAAAATGATAAAGTGTCACTATAACCCAAAAGTGATTCCATGGGGTCCCTATGTTTGGCACAAGGTACAAAATGGTCGGAAGTGACCCAACTAGTAGCATTAGGACACATTTTGGGGTCATTTGTTATTATTATTATATTATTATATTATCCTTAACTACCCGATTACTAATTAATCATGATAATTAAAGATAATTACGGTCGTTACTATTAATAATGTCCAAAAACAAAAGAGTCTTAATTACATAATTTGGACCTTATGATTCCAAATATGGAATATATTTTACCAAATTCCAAACACATAATTTGAAATAATTAATTTAAAAATAATTTCCGTTGTCAAAACAAATAGCGGGTTTTTTTGAAACAATTTCTATCAAAATTTTGACAATTGTTTTTGTCTAATTTCAAAGTGAAATTAATACCAATTACCACCATTGTATTAAATGGTAAAAATATATTCTATTTAAACTTTAAAACCAGTTAGAAATATAATCTATCCATATAATTAAATTAGATGAAAAAGCAGTTTTGAATTAAAATGCTGTATTTTTCACTATTCATTAAAAAATGAACATTGTCAGAAAATTTTTTTTTATCCAAAATAAATTTTAATGTCCCAGTCCTAAATAAGAAGTTTATTTTGACAAATAATGCTTATAATATTGTCAAAAGATTGATTTAAAAATGGTTTTCAATCAAAAGGCGATAAAACAATCTTTTAAAAATAATGGAGAATTCATTGCTTAAGATTGGATTTATTCTCATTTTAAGCCTTTAAAACACTATATAATTCATAAATAGACATATATATAAAAAATTATTCATTACTTACTTGGTATGTTACAATATAATTCATAATTAGAAATAGATAATGAAATACATAACTCTTTACTTACTTGGGATGTTACATCATTCCCCCCTTTAGAAAATTGCATCTTGAAAATTTATTTACTTATAAAATAAGTGGGGGTATATATCCCTCATTTCATTTTCATATTCCCATGTTGCCTCTTCAATCATGTGGTTTTTCCAAAAAACATTCACTTGATGAATCACCTTATATCGCAATACTTGCTCCCTATGGTCAAGAATCTGGACCGGGTGATCCGTATAAGATAGATTCTCTTCCAGCTGAACTTCCTTTGGACACTAAACATGATATGGATCTGGAATGTACTTCATTAACATTGAAACATTAAAACCATTGTGTACCTAAGATAAACTCAGAGGTAAATCCACTCGGTATGCTACTGATCCAACTCTCTCCAGAATTTCATATAGTCCAATGAACCATGGACTCATCTTTCCTTTCATACCAAATCTCATCACTCTCTTCCATGGAGATAAATTGAGAAAAACATGATCACCTACCTCAAAAGAAAGATCCTTCCTATGGTTATATGGATAACTTTTTTGACGACTCTGAGCTGTTCTCATGTGTTTCTGTATCAGCTGATCTTTTTCTACCAACTCTTCTACCAATTCTAGTCCCATCAACTTCCTTTCGCCCAATTCATCCCAAAAAGCTGGAGTTTTCTACTGCTTCCCATATAATTCCTCAAATGGTGCCATCTTTATACTGGAATGAAAACTGTTATTAAAAGAAAACACAACCAAAGAATGATGTTGGTCCCAAATTCCATGATAATCCATCGAACAATCACATAGCATATCCTCTAAAGTCTGAATTGTTCGTTCTGACTACCCATCTGATTGAGGATGAAAATTTGTACTAAAATTTAATTCAGTACCCAACGACTTCTGAAGGCCTTTCCAAAAGTTAGAAGTAAACCTGGGATCACGATCAGATACAGTGGAGAGGGGCACTCTATGTAACCTGACTATCTCTTTAAGATACAAATGAGAAAGTTGATCTAGGGAAAAAGTATCTCGTATAGTAAAGAAAAGAGCATATTTAGTCAAGCGATCAACAATAACCCAGATTGCATTATTACATTGAGGTGTCTTCGGTAACCCAACAAAAAAGTCTATGGATATATTCTCCCACTTCCACTCTAGCACTGGTAAAGGCTGAAGCATCCCATTCGGTAACTGTCACTCTACTTTTACATGTTGACAAGTCAAACCCTTCACAGTAAAATCAGCAATGTCTCTTTTCATTCTGTCCCACCAGTAATACTCCTGAATATCTATGTACATCTTAGTAATTCTAGGATGAACTAAAAATGGAGAATTATGAGCTTCACATAACAACTCCCTCTTCAACTATGAATCACAAGGCACACACAACCTCTCCCCAAATCTCAAAAAACAATCATTATCAATGTTGAATTCAGGCAACTAACCCTTCTGAACAAGCTCTACCTTTTTCTACAACTCACTGTATTGCTTCTGAGCTTGCTTAATTCTGTCTGATAGAGAAGATTTCACTGATACCTGAAACAAAATAAAAGAACATCCTACACCAACAACTTCTATACCAATGTTTATCAAATCCGTAACCAAAGAATCGCGTTCTAAATGCAACATTGTTAATGAAGCATTACTTTTTCGACTCAAAGCATCTTCCACTTTATTTTCTTTTTCCCGGATGGTAATGAATTTTACAATCATAATCCTTGATTAATAGTAGCCATCTCCTCTGTCTGATGTTCAATTTATTTTGAGTGAATATATACTTTATACTTTTGTGATCGGTATATATTTCACACTTTACTCCATACAAATGATACCTCCAAATTTTTAAATTGAAAAAAAACAGCAACTAATTCCAAATAATGGGTAGGGTAATTTACCTCATGATTTTTCAACTGAAGTGAAGCATTAACAATTACCTGATCATTCTGCATTATGACACAACCATGTCCTTTCAATGAAGCGTCATTATAGATAATAATCTCACCATTCCTAGAAAGTAGTTCCAAAACTGGAGCATTCACCAATATTCTTTTCAGTTTCTAAAAGCAATCATCACATTCTTTTGTCCAGATAAATTTAACACCCTTCCGAGTTAGCTTAGTCATTGGACTAGATAATCATGAAAAATATCTAACAAACCTTCTGTAATATCCTGCCAAACGAAGAAAACTAAGGATCTCGGTTACATTTGTGGGTCTTTTCCATTATTCAACAACCTTTGGTTTTGCAAGGTCAATAGTTATTCCATCTTTAGAAACAATGTGACCAAGGAAAGAAATTTGTTGCAACCAAAACTCACACTTTCTGAATTTCCCATACAATTTCATTTCTTTTAAGGTTTTCAAAATAACCCTTAAATTTCATTCAGGCTCCTCTTTACTTTTAGAAAACACCAAAATATCACCAATGAAAACAACCACAAACATATCCAAGAACTCATGGAAAATTCTATTCATATGGTCCATGAATATAGCAGTTGCATTGGTTATCCCAAAAGGAATTACTATAAATTCCTAATGGCCATATCTTGTACGAAACACGGTCTTCGTAACATCTGATTCCTTTACATTCAACTGATGGTACCCTGATCTCAGGTCAATATTTGAAACATACTGAGCTCCCTGGAGCTGATCAAACAAATCATCGATATGAGGCAAAGGATATTTGTTCTTAACAGTGATGTTATTCAAGGCTCTATAATCAATTAAAAGTCTCATTGACCCATATTTATTTTAAACAAATAATACAGTAGCACCCCATGGTGATGTGCTAGGTCGAATGAAATCTTTCTCTAATAAATCCTGCAATTCCTCCTTCAACTCTAAAAGTTAAATTTGAGCCATTAGATAAGGGGGTTTTGATATTGTCTTAGCATCAGGAACAAAGTCAATAGTTAATTCAACTTCCCGATCTGGTATTATTTCAGGCAACTCATCAGAGAAAACATCCGGATACTCATTTCCCACTAGCACATCATTAATCTGAATTGTTCTTTTGTGTTCAACAATATGTGCAAGGTAACATACATTTCCATCGTTTACAAGTTTCTCAGCCTCTTGATATATTATCAACAATAACGGTTCATTCTTGTACACAAACTGAACGTCTTTCTGAAAAGAAACTTCTTTAGCTCTACAGTCATTCTTAGCATGGTAAAATGAGAGCTAATCCATACTCAGGATAAGATCAAACACTACTAGAGATAAAAAATAATGTTTACAAGTAGATTCTTTCCACGGATAAGTATAAGATGATTCTTATAAATTATTTTTGCCTCAACATTTCCCTCAAGTGTTTTTAGCATAAGTTTAGGAGTCATTTCTTGAGATGGAAATCCCAATTTACTAGAAAATTTTTCAGAGATGAATGAATGTGTAGACCCTGAATCAAACAACACACTAGCATAATTTGAAAAAAGAAAAAGTACCTAATACCATATAATTTTATGGCCCAACATCTGCTGAAGTAGTTGAAAAGTATTTCACCACCCCTTTCTACTTGTAGTCTGCCTGCTTCCCATCACTCGATCTCTTTGTCGGACACTCATTTCCATAATGACTCATCTCATTGCACTTGCAACACTTCACTAACTATAAATCAAATTTGGTATTACCATCACCCTAATCATTTCCATTGCAATCATGAGCCTTATGTCCCATCTTACCACAACGGTATCACTTTCCAGAATTCAGAAGACATTCCCCAACATGCCTTTTACCACATTTATCACAAACTGAAAACTTAGTTTTCTTACCATCAGACCTCTTTAAAGGATTCTTCCCTTTCTCCTACCACCTCAGTCTCTTCTTCTGTTGGTTTTCATAGAACACTTGATCATCGGAAAACTCCATTTCCACCTTCTCATCACATCTAACAAGATTTTCATAATGTTTTAACTCACGAGAAGCTAATCCCCTTTGATATTTTGGCTCTAATACTGAGTAAAAACGATTGATTTTACTATCAAGGACTTAGGTAAAATTTGGAGTATACCTTGACAATCGAGTGAACCTTTCTTCATAATCAGCCACTGAGTTGTCATCTTGCCCCAATTCCAAGAATTATTTTTCCACCCTAAGTCGAACAGCCTTAGGAGAATATTTCTCAAGAAACATACCTTTGAATTCATCCCAGTCAAGATCATCAATCTCATCAGCGTCCCTGGTATTTTTAATCATCGACCACCACTGATCGGCTTCACCCTCCAAATGATAAACTGCAAGACTAACCATTTTATTGTCTGAACACCCCCTGACATCGAAAATCTTCTCTAGTGAATTAATCCACCCTTTAGCTAACACAAGGTCAGATGATCCTCTGAATGATGGGGGATGTTTCCTCATGAAATTTTCCACCACTGACATGTTTCTCTGTGGTAGATCTAGCTGATCTCGTGCATGGATACCACCACCATTTATCGCTTGAGTCAACTGCGCCATTACTGCAAAAAACTATTCAGTTCCAATTCTGAACATCTCAGGATTCGAATTCGGAAGGTCATTTCCTTCGGTATTCCTTCCATACGCTGCTTCCCTGTTTCCTCTGCGGAAAACCATTCTGAACAAACATGTCTCATATGAAGCAACATGGTAATCTTCAAATTATATATCATTTCAATTTGACCATAGAAAATATTTTTGGATAATAATTTAATAAAATTGTAACTCCTTAAGTTATCTAAACTGACCCCTCTGATACCAAATATAAGGCCGCAACCTTAAACATTCCTTAATATTGAGATATTTTAAGAACACAGATTTAGGATCCTTTCAGGTTTAGTGTTTTAGAGAATTAGATCATAAATCATGCATTACAGTCCACATTTAAACAAGGGGGTTACATAAAAAATATTAATATTTCCCATCAAAGGAAACATATTCAAAATAAAACATGGATTCTTTCTTGACACTTCCTGGACACTATCATCACATCATGTACTTTTCCCTTGACCAATGAAAAATATTTCAAAAACATGGGATGAGCATAAAAATATCAGTAAGGGATATAAAAATACGGAATGAAAACCTTAGTCCATGTACACATAAGAATCAATGAAATAATACATTACTAATAAAACATAAGCACTTTATCATATCTAATAAAATCAAAAAATTTATGAATAACTCATAGAAAACATAAGACATAAAGTTAACTTGAGGCATTCATAACATTCTTAAGTAGGCATTAACTCTCATGGATATGTTTGGAATACCCATGATAGTATATTCCCCAAATCTCTTCAGAGAAAAAATAGTGTTTAACCCTTTTGCATTACCCAATGCATTGGAGAGCTATATTGGGCTCATCCATCCTTATTTTATCACGGAACCACCCATCATCATACACAATGCCCAAGAACCATAACATAATCGTATCATATAAAACATGCATAAAGGAAACATAACATTTCCATATTTCAATTAGCAGATATCAATACAACACATCGATATAATAAAAACATTATCAAAACCATTTTCCATACCATAATAAAATAAAAGTAAAACATGGTATTTATTTCATTTAAAAAATGTTATGGCTTGTAGAGGAAGCCGAAACTCAAATAATGGTCATGGAAGCGGAGAAGTCGTTGTCGCCCCATATGTACGACAAAAACAATCCCTTCTGTCATTTAGTAAAACGCTTCGTATACAAAGATTAATTTTAAATAAATGTAAAATTCAAAGGGTTTTATACACATTATAAAATAAATTTGTGTATAGAACAATATATTCCTCAATGAAAGGAGATTGAGACGAAGTCCCCTACCTCGTGTCCTACTAGACTCGATCATTCTTTAATCTCCTGAATAATAAACTTGAGTTAATTTATACTTTCTTATAAACCATTTTCAAGTTCATTATTCATTTTATAACACTTATTACCATGTTATGAACACTATGTAATTTTTTAAGTTAATAACGGTCATTTTGTCGATCATTGGTACTTGAGTCAAAAATGGACTTCTTATTATTACATGTTGTTCAGGTGGTCAAAGGTTAATTATATACAGAATTATATTCATGATGTAGATATCATATATATCATATATATCTAGTATATACATGAATTTATGATATTACATAACATTTAGAGGTAATAAATGAAATGCTTCGTTGATGGAGAGGGTAAGCCGTACGTACACATGAACGCTACTGTCATTTCTATTTTGTATTTAATCGAATTAAAAAATAATGATACATAGTAGTATTATAATTCTAGTGTGTTATTATATATAATATCATTAAATATATCATTTATTAGTACTAAATATGGTATTAACGAATCAAATCACTTTGAGAGGGAGGTAGTCTGCACTTCCAAAAAATGAAATTAGAGCATTTATCCATAATGGAAACTATAAAGGTATGCCATAAATGAAAAATACAGAAGAATAAGGAAGACATAAAAATAGTATATATCATATATATATATAGTTACATCATAATGGCCACCTTTAAAGGTGTTAAATAAAGAATTAACAATCATCGTTTCGTGAGGCAGAAATTCTCCAAACACAGAAACAATGTGTTCTTTAACCATTAGATAGAGGTGTGTGTATGAGTAGCTAGAATACTTTTTATAACAAAATACTAGTATATTGAAGATAATTTTTTTATTAAAAAATAAAGGAATAAAAAAAATTTAGGGGGTTGGAGAAGCAAAATAAAAAAAAAGAACACAAGTGAAGACATTACCTTTGAATTGGGTAACTCATCTTGGTTTGAACCAAAAGGGTATCTTGAAGAGGTTCCTGCCTAAGGTAAGGCTTCCAGGATGAGGAGAGGGATTTAGAGAGAAAAAATGAGAAGATATTGACCGATCCAATGGCTTTAGAGGTGTGGGTAAGGTGGTAGAGGTGGGGGCCTTTTATAAGAGGGAAGACGAGCACTCTTGAAAAGTCAAGAAATGTTACTTTATTTTAAAATGAGTTTCGGATTTTAAAGTTCCCACATTGAAATATTTCGAGGATAGGATGATAAGGGTTAGAAATATACTCATTCAATAGTTTTTTGACAAGTTTAAGTCTTATATTTTACATTATCTATAATTTTATTTAAATCATTCATTAATGAGGTAATCGCTACATCATCATGGTGTAATAAATTAATTAATTTATTTAATGTCTCAAAAAATATAACAAAATAAAATGATTTATGAAATATTTTTTGATTTCCAATGACTATTTATAGTCTAATAGATCGTTTACATAGACAACACTAAAATTGTTTTTCTTATGTGTTACATACTTTTGTGATATTCTCCTTTCTTTAAAAATAAAATGTTAAAGTGTCACTATCACCCAAAGGTGATTCAATGGGGTCTCTAAGTTTGGCACAAGGCTACCCATGGTCGGACATGACAAAAACATTAGCATTAGGACACATGTTGGGGTCATTTGTTATTATTATGATATTATTCTATTACCCTTAACTACCCGATTAGTAATTAATCACGATTATTAAAGATAATTACCTTCGTTACTATTCATAATGCCCAAAAACAAAAAGGACTTAGTTAAATAATTTGGACCTTATGATTAAAAATATGGAATCCATTTTACCAAATTACATACACAGAAATTGCAATAATTAATTTAAAAATAATTTCCGTTGTCGAAACAAAAAGCGGGTTTTTTTTGAAACAATATATATGAAAAGTTTGGCACCTGTTTATGACCAATTCCAAAGTGAAATTGATTATAATGACAACAATTGGATTAAACTGTAAAAATATATTCTAATTACATTTTAAAACCAATTATAAACATAATCTATCCATATAATTAAATTAGATGAAAAATCAGTTTTGAAGTAAAATGCAGTATTTCTCAATATTCATTAAAAAAATAACATTCTTAGAAAAATACCAAAAATCTATACAAGGTAATTTTCAATGCACTTATTCTAAATAATAAGTTTATTTTGACAAATAGTGATTATAAAATTGTCAAAATTTTAATTTTAAAATGGTTTTCCATCAAAAGGCAGTAAAACAATCTTTTAAAAATATTAGTGTATTCCATGCTTTAGATTTGATTTATTCTCATTTTAAGCCTCTAAAACACTATATAATTCATAAGTAGACATAGATAAGAAAATAAATAACTCTTTACTTACTTGTTATGTTAAATATAGTATGTATATTAACTATATAATATAAAAATACAAAGAGACATGGTAAATGTCAAACTATTTAACAAGAGTTAAATCTATAAGATAAGGTTGATATGGTAACCAAAACTAGTCCAATAACTATTAGTTGTTAGGTTTTAGACCCATAACCACCATATACTTGAAAGTAATAATTTTGGAGCCATTATAAACCGAAGATTATATTATTATAAAATAATATTTCAAGCTTTTCCTAAAGTGACCCTCACCTCTCTTATTAAAGGGTACTTCCCCTTCTCTTAATTTCACACCTCCAATGACATTTGGATTGGAATAAATCTTCCAAAGTATGCTCCACTAATCATAGAGGCCTTAATTTGGTAAAAAATCTATCTTATGGAACCCTTTTGATCAAATAAAAAGGGAGAACCCAAAGAGAGGTAAATATTTCATCACCCCTTTCAAGTTCTTTTCTTCTTCCACATCTTCTTTCTTGGTTGTTTCAATTTTAAAATAATAAATAAACTATATTATATATAATATGATGTTATTATAAATGTTTTACAATGATATTAATTATTCTATCCATCTTATGAATGATAAAGTCACCATAAGTGCATACATATAGTTTACCGTCTCCACGTCATGGTGTAGTTTGTTATTCAAAAACTTCATTATTTGGATAGGTATAATATTGAATACAAGTGATGAAAATAATAAATATAACATATTCATTATTCATTATATATGATATTCCATCCAATTATATATGATTTAACCATCAAAATAATGATATTATCGCTCGGGCGTATGTACAGATTACCGTCTCCACAAATGCAATGAGATTCATTCCCAATCATAATCATTCAAGAATTATTATCCTTTTATGATTAAAAATTATGTTTATGAACATAATATCATTCTTTATATGAATAAAATACATCTTATCCATAACAAACATGTCTTGCGTAACCAAGAATATAATTGAAAACGAATCAGTTAACACATGTAACGATGATACTACTAAAATATTATTAACAAAGAAATATTATAAGATTATATATGAGATTATATTTATATATATTATTCTTTTATAATATAATATAAATGTTTCAAATATTATATAAGATGTTAAGATACCATCTAATATGAAAAAGTACATGGCAAGGGTTAATTCTATAATCTCTTCATTATCCAATGTTGTTTTTACTTGAGTATCTATTGGGACCTCTATATCATCCACATTTGTGTTTTATAAAACTAATTTTAAAAGGAATATTTTAAGGTTTTATGGAAGGTAATATTTAACGAGATCATCATTTCAAATGGTTTAAAGATTTATTCTTTTAAATCAGTAAAATTAATGTCCATGTTTTGAAAATGGGTTTCAAGGATTTATTTATATGGACAGTAATGTTTTCAAAATGTTAAGTCCATTCAATAACTTCAAAGTGGTATTGGAAAACTTGATTAAAAAATGACTTTAAATGCATTCCTTTATAAATTGTGAGACTTTTAAATGTTTTTGTGAAAAAGGGATATTACTCTGAATGAGTTTTTCAAATCATTTTCATCTATGTCAACATCCTTTGATAGATTTTAAACTTATTTGAAGTTGATTTATTATGATACAAATATTCAATATTGTATTGAAGGTCTGTTGATATGTTTGACTGTGGATTTGTTATTTTTATACTATTCATGGTTTATGAATAAAGTATTGACATTTCATATACTAGTTATAATAATAATGTTTGTGTTATTTTTAAACCTTTTCATATGTGGAATGCATTGGACTTAGTAAGGGACAAGTGGAGCCCGCTATAGCTCATCGATGCATCGGTATGTCTCATGAAGAAATCTAGTGTCTTGGAACAAGGCATTGACAGAATCTTATTTGTAGTCTTGTCACAAGGACTTCAATATGTGGTTATAAAGTATTGAATTATGCATTCCATCATTATGAAAGTGGCTACTGATATTGCATTTGATTATTGGACTAGTATAATATCCATGTGAATAAGTAAATGGCATTATTTGATTTTATCTTTTCCATATTATGCTGAATTTTATGTTTAAAAGGCTTTTGTTTTAGACTTATACATTGCCTTAATTTTTTTGCATATATATGAATGTTTCTGCTATATTGTTTTCCTAACTGAGCATTTGTGCTCACTCTTTTATATGTTTTATTATTCCCAGGATGCGATGAAATATTTTATGGTGGACCAGTAGGGATAGGATAATGATATAAGTGTGGTCAATGGGGAAAAAAGTTTATTGATGTTTTTATATCATGTTGTAATGTAAAACTTATGAATATATCTACTACATCAAGGCTACTAAACTAATTGGTCGTTTGGTACATGATTCCTTGTATCATTCCAATGATACGTAATAATTCACCGACTATAGATAACTGGGGTTGGGGAATTACAGTTGGTATCAGAAGATGATTAGTAAAATCCTTGGAAACTAGATTTTGATAAACTCTGATTAGAGCACATTACTTTAAGATAGTCTTTGAGTATTGGTATAGAAGAACTTCCTATAATTTTGGAAATGTAGAGATTTTGTGTATTTTCCATGAAATACATCCCTGTCTAGATATGAGAAGGTAGAGGCGACTCTAGTATAGATGTAACTAGGAGTGAAAACTCCAAAAAAGAGTTTCGGGATTGACAAGAGGTATCCTAGTACAATGAAACAGGCCTTGCTGCACTCATGGTTATGACACTACCAGTGGATACGCTTATGATAATTCACATTTTCATTACAAACCATTATAAAGCATTTATGAGCTTATACCTCCTCAAAGAAAACATTTTTTTATTATGGATTATATCCATAAAATGATCAATTTATTTTAACCTTTTTGCAAGTTTGGAATTATGTATTACGATGCATAAGCTAATCTAGTGTATGTAATTATTTAGATATGGTGCCTAGTTGAAGGAATAGAAACCATATCAATGAAATTAATCCATATAGGGAATTCCCTCCTACTCAAGATAATTATAGTGGATCTGGTGGTGCAACTGGTGCTGATTAACTTATCACCATACTGGGATAAGTCACTCAGGTTATGAATAATAACATTACCCATATAAATCCCCATGATCCACAATGAAAATGATCAATGTTAGACCAATTCATGAGGCAGAAACTACCAAAATTCAATGGTAGTACAAATCCATTAGTAGCTGAGAAATGGATAAATTCCTTAGAGAAAATAATTCATGCTTTGGGGAGTAGGGAAAGGGAAAAAGTTTTCATGGTAGTTTATCGCCTCACGGGAGATGCAGATCAATGGTAGTCATAAATATAAAACACAAAGGAAGATGATGAAGTATCAAACATGGAATGGAGGGAGTTTAAACAAATAAAAATGCGTACAAAAGTTATAAACATCGGTAGTGGCCCTTCTTGTATTGCATTTTTCTTTGAAGTTTCAACAGAGATTCCATCCTTAGAACAATATGGCCATGAAAAGAAATCACTTGAATCCAGAATTCACACTTGCTAAATTTCCCATATAATTCATTTCTTCTAAGAGTCCTTAGGATAATATGCAAGTGATTTTCATGATCTTCATAGCTTTTTGAGTATAACAAAATATAATCAATAAATACCACTACAAAGTCATCAATATATTCCTTGAAAAGACAATTAATTAGACCCATGAAGACATATGGTTCATTAGTCAATAAAAAATCCATTAATGTAAACTTGTAATGCCCGTACCTGGTTCGAAATGCTGTTTTAGGAATGTCTTCCTTCTTCACACAAAATGGATGATATCCAGATCGAAGGTCAATCTTTGAAAAAAAATAGATCTCTATTAAGTTGGTCGAATAAATCATCAATGCGATGTAGGGGATACATTTTCATTATTATTATAGCATTGATCTTCATGTAGTCAATTCCCAACTTCATAGATCCGTCTCTCTTCTTAACAAAAATGACAGTGGACCCCCATGGGGAAACACTAGGGAGAATAAATCCCTTGTTACTCAATTAATCTAGTTGTTTCTTTAGTTCTACTAATTCAACAATGGACATTCTATAAGGGGTCTTCGATATGGTCCTTGAACCAGGAATGAAATCAATGGAAAACTCAATTTCTCATTCTAGAGGATATCCAAGTAAATACTCTAGAAACACATCAACATATTCATGCACAATAGGTACATCCTCTATTCAATCATTAATTTCCTCACCCATAGTTATTTCATTCTCTTCCTCCACAATTATTGAATTTAGTAGACTTACTGAGGTGGATCAAGATTAGAATTTGTAACCTCATTATTCCTAGAATAAATTATCACATCATGGTCAAAAAGCCAATCCATTCTATGGATTATATCAAACTCAACCTTGGGTATGACGATGATATTAGCAGATAAAGAACATTTATATGCCCTAAAAGGAACTGATTCACAAAAAAATTGTTGCGATGATAATTCCATTAAGAGTTTTTACTGATAACTCCCTTGTTAATTCAAATTGAAAGTAGCTAATTTTCTTAGAAAACTGGGATGATATGAAACAATATGATGCTCCAGAATCAAATAAATAATTGGCTAAACTTGAGGAAACCATTAAATTACCTGCCACCACGTCTTTTGGAGGTTCAACCTCAGCAGTATGATCACATAAGGTTGGCCTTGCCTCCTTGGCCTTTTTTTAGTTAATATCCATTGGTTATTAAGACATTAATTTTCATAATTCCTCTTTTCCCTATAATTTTAGCATTCAACATTGATAACCTATTTCTTCCCTTTGCAATCACGACCCTGGTGCCCCTTTTCACCACACTTTTAACAGACAATCATTTCCTTTTGGAAAGTACTGGGGTGTTTCTTCGAACATTTACTGCAAGATGGATATTCAACCTTTAACTTCTTTCCATTTTTTCTTTTTCTATAGTGTTCAGTAGATCTATTCTTCTATTTCTTTTATTTGAAGTCCTAAGACTTAGAAAATTCATTTTCTATCTTGGTAGCGCAATAGATAGTATCTTCGTATGATGAGAAGGATTGTGAGACTAATTAAAAGAATGGACTAGGTTGTGTCCATATGCAGAATGATAGAGTTATTTCCTATGCATCACTACAGCTAATAATTCATGAGAAAAACTATCCCACTCAGGATCTTGAGTTAGCAGCTGTAGTCGTTTCTCTAAGTATATAGATACACTATCTCCATAGTGAAAAATGTGAGATTTAGACTGATCAAAAGAGTTTGAAGTATATTTTCTAAAAAAAACTCAACATGTGGAAAATTAGATTTCATTAACTACTCAAGTATTATGATTTCACAATACACTACCTCCCGAGTAAGGCAACTAAGGTAGATAATTCTTTGAGCAGAAAGTATCATGGAGTTTAGAATAAGATTAGGGTTGAGAGGAATCCTACTTTCATGGATCTAGTAAAGATGGTTATGGGAATAACCATCGAAGGTGAAACATCAATACATTATTAAATGGGTGCTAAACCATCTTTACTAGAAAGGATAAAATGTTCTCAGAGTAATTATGAGGAGTTTCAAAAGAAGATTAACGCTGTAAACGATTGTAGAACGAGTGACGTAATATATAAATATGGAATTTTGAAATTTTGTATAAGAGTTGTGTTATGAATATACCTAATCTAAAAAGATAATTGTATGATGATGCTCATTGCTCCAATTTCCTTATACACCTTAGGAGAATTAAGATGTATAGATATATGAAGGAACATTTTTTTCTGGACTACATGGAGAGGGAGATGGCTGATTTTTTTGTCAAGATTTATGGTTTGTCAAAAAGTTATGGATGGAAGGAAACAGCCTAGAGGAATCATGCAACCTCTTCCCATACCTGAGTGGAAATTGGATAATATTACTATAGACTTTGTCATTGGGATACCAAAGACTCCTAGAAAAAATAATGCAACATGGGTCATTGTTGATCGTCTTACCAAGTTAGCACATTTTATTTCTATAAGAGAAGATTTACCACTGGAATGCCAAGAAAGACTATATATTACTGCAGTTTTAAGACTCCATGGTGTACCTCTATCGATGTTTTTTATCGTGATCCCCGTTTTACATCAAGATTTTGGAAAATTATTTAGAAGGCCTTGGATACTGAAGTTTTTTTGAGCACTGCCTACCACCCTCAAACCAATGGACAATCAGAACATACTATTCAACTATGAGAAGAGATGTTGAAATCTTGCTCAATTTTCTTTCAAGGTATGTGTGATCAATATTTACCACTGGTAGAATTTTACGATAATAATATCTTCCATTCATGTATTCAGAAGTCACCATATGAAATGTTATATAGAAAGAGATGTTGTAAACCAACATGTTGGGATAATTATTGTGAAAGAAAACTCATAGGACCAGAACTTGTTGAGAAACAACTAAAAAGGTGAAGGTTATCCAAAAACATATCAAAGCATCTCAATGTAGGCAAAAGAGTTATTATGATAATCGTAGAATGGATTTGGAATTTCAAGTAGGAGATTAGGTTTTATTGATGATATCTCCATGGAAGGGTGTTATAGATTCAGTAAGATAGGTAAATTGAGTCTGACGTACATTGGACCTTTTGAAATTCTAGAACGAATTGGGGCTGTAGATAACCATTTGGAAATGCCGCCAATTCTCTCCAAAGTTCATGATGTTTTCCACATATTGCTGTTTAGAAAATACATGCGTGGCCCAAAGAATATACTCACCTATGAACAAATTGTACTGGAAGTTGATCTTTCTTATTATGAAGATCCGGTCAAGATTCTTGATACCAGAGAACTAGTGCTGAGAAACTGGAGGTCACATCTGGTAAATTTTCTATGAAGAAACCATAAAATGGAAGAGGTAACGTGGGAACCTAAGGAACATATGTTAAAGAACCACATGATTCTTTTTATGCAATGATATTCTAGAAATTTTAATGATTAAATTATTTTAACGATGGGAGAATGTAACAACCCAATCTTTTATGGTACATTTCCATTTGAATAATGCAGTAGCTTGAATTTTACGCAACATGGAGTTTTTACACACCACTACCATTAAAACTAGACATTATTAATAGTAATACTAAATTTTTGAAATTTTATAAATTTTATTTTTCAAAATGGACTTCATTTTTTAATTCAGAATATCGAAATTATCTTAGGATGAATTTTTGTTATTTTTCTGAAAACTATAATTTTTTTATGAATATTGAAAAACACTGTGTTATTGTTTAAAACCAATATTTTATTAAAATAATTTTTTATATTATTTTATTTTTATTTTTTTGTTCAAAATAGATATATAATACCTTTATATGTTCAATTTAATTAATTGGAGTCATTTTATAATAAGTTTAGATAATTAAAATTTTATTGACCTTTTTACCGTCTTTTACACACCTTCTAGGAGCATTTAAAAATTTGCATAAAACATAATTTTACCTCTTCTTTGAGTTGAATTTAAAAAAAATCTGATATACATATTTGACCTCAATAAGTAAAATGAGGTTCAATATGATGAAAATAAATTTTGATGAATAGTAACTTTTGACTTTTATTTACCATGGTTAAAATTAAAAAGGGTAATTAAGGGTAAAAATGATATTATAATAACCATATCACATGTCATAATTCTATTGGATATGTTTTATTCGACCAAAAAAACCTTAGAAATAAAATATGATCCTCTTCGATCCACTTCGATTAGATTAGGACATTTATTATTATTTTATTTAAAGAAGAGTTAAAAGAGCTAAATTCCGTGTTTAATAACTAAACCATTTTTAATATATGGTAACACACAATATAAATTTGACTATAAATATTAATTATAATGATAAAAATACTTCCAACATAATGATATTTTATTTATAATTTATAAACATTAAATAAATTAATTTATTTAGGACATAATGATGATGCGGTAAATAGCTTAATAATAAAATATTAAAATCAATAATATTATAAATATCCCAATAAATGTAAATTGAGATTCAGATTAATTAAACTAATTATTTAGGATAATATTACATGTTATAGTTGATTAAATAAATTTTCTTCGAAGTGATAAAGTTTTTATGGCTTTCAAAAAAATCAAATTCTAAATAGTGTGAAAATTGACATAATTGAGTTTTTAAAACGAATACAATATTATTAATTGATATAGTATTCCTAAAAATATAAGGGTCGGCCAAAAGACCTAGATAATGTTATATATATTAATAATGAACAGAATGGGGTTATTTTGGCTTGTTATTTTTTTTATTGACCATATAATATAAACATACAAAGAGAGCAGGTAAGTGTCAATCTATTTAACTAAGAGTTAAATCAAAAAGATAAGGTTACTATGGGGACCTAAACCTATTATGGACCTATTGGATAAGAGTTTTATGACCAAGCCATACCTTAACCATGAAATAAATCATTTTGGAGCTATTAGAAACCAAAAATGATTTTATTATAATATAATATTTCATTATTTTCCTAAAGTGACCCTCACCTCTCTTATAAAAGGTTACTTCCCCTTCTCTTAATTTCGCACATAAAAATAAATTTGGTTCGGCCAAACCCATCCAAAATATCCCCCCAATATTCCTACCTTCATCTTAGAGTCATTCCTTAAGTCATACAACCAACCTAAGGAACCCTTTTGATCAAATCAAAATGAAGAACCTGAAGAAGAGGTAAATATTTCATCCCCCCTTTCATGTTCTTTTCTTCTTCCACTTCCACTTTATTTTTTTCCTTTCCAAAATAAAAAAACCATTATATTATATATACATTAATTTTATAATAAAAATTGTACATCCATATTCATTATTCCATTTATCATATGAAGGAAAAGAGTCACCATACGTGCGTACGTAGGGCCTATCATGTCGATGTCATGGTGAAGTTTGTTATGCAAACAATTCATTATTTAGATGGGTGTAATAATGAGTATAAATGATGAAAATAATAAATATAACACATTGATTATTATTTATATATTATATACCATCCAATTACATTCGATTTCACCCTCAATATAATGATATTATCACTCATGCGTACGTACAGATTACTGTCTCCACGAATGAGATGAGATTCATTCCCCATCGTAATCATTCAATAATAATTTTCATTTTATGATTAAAAATAATGTTGCTAAACAATATATAATTCTATATATGAATCAAATACTTCATTTCCATAAAAAAATGTCTTACATAATCAAGCATATAAAGGAAAAAGAATCATTTAACACCCGAAACGATGATACTACTAAAATATTATTAAGAAACAAATGTTGTAAGATCATATATGATATCATATTTATGTATATTATTCATTTATAATTTAATAACAATGTTTAAACTATTATACAGGAGTTTAAAAAACCATCGACTAAGGAAAAGTACAAGGTAAGGGTTAATTATATAATCTCTTCATTATCCAAGGTTGTTTTTACGTGAGTATCTACTTGGACATCTTTATCATCCATATATGTGTTTCATTAAAATATTTTCAAAATAAATATTTTAAGGATTTATGGAAGGAAATATTTAACTAGATAATTATTTAAATTTTTAAATACTTATTTTTCTAAATCATTCTCATTAATTTCCATGTTTTTAAAATGGGTTTGAAGGATTTATTAATTTAGACATGAATGTTTTTAAAATGTTAATTCCTTTCAAAAGTTTCAAAGTGGTATGGGACACATTGAATAACAAATGTCTGTAAATGTATTTAATTCTAAATATTGTGACTTCTAAATGTTTTTATGAAAAATGGATTTTTATATCAAAGAGTTTTACAAAACATTTTCATGTACGTCAACATCCTTTAATGGATTTTAAACTTTTTTGAAGTTGATTTATTATGATACAAATCATCAATATTGTATTGATAGTTTTGTGATATGTTTGACCATGGATGTGTTATTTTTATACAATTCATGGTTTATGAAAAAAAATATTATCATTTCGTATGCTAGTATTAATACAAATGTTTATGTTATGTTTAAACCTTTTCATCTGAAGAATGCATTGGTCTTACTAAGTGATGGGAGGATCCTTCTCTATCACCTCGATGTATCTGTAGGTCTCAAGAGACAAACTAGTGTCTTGGAAGAAGGCCATTACACAATCTTATTGGTAGTATTTGCATAAATCCTTGACTATGTGGTTATAATGTCTAACATTATGCCTTCCATCATTATGATGGTGGCTATTGATATTTCCTGTGATTATTCGACTTATAGAATATCCATGTGAATAAGTAAGGGGAATTAATTGATTTTATCTTTTCCATATTATGCTGAATTATATTTTTAAAAGTATTTTTTTAGTCTGATACATTTCCCTAAATGTCTTTTCTTATTTATAATTGGTTCCACAATATTTTTATCCTTACTGAGCATCAGGGAAGACCCATTTTTATGTTTCATTTTTCCCAGGAAGTGAAGAAATATTTTATAGATGTCCAGCCGGGATAGGCTAAGGATATAAGTGTGGGAAATGGGGACAAAATGTCGTTTATGTTTTTATTTCATGATTTAATATAAAACTTATGAATTCATCTACTACTTCCAAGGAAACTAAATTGATCGGTATTTTGGGACAAGATTCCTTGTATCATGCCAATGTTATGTAATAATACACCAAATCTGGGTAACTGGGGATGGGGTGTTACAATAAGTATCATATACCACTGATTGATGACATATTTAATATGGTACATGGAGCAATATACTAATCCATGGTGAATCTCTAGTTTGGGTATTTTCATGTAAGGATGAATAAAGAGGATATCCCCATGATTTCTTTTTATAAAAGGTATAGTCACTATGACTTTATAGTGATTCCATTCAGACTCACTAATTCTCTAGAAATAATCATGTAATTGATGAATATAGTTCTAGAGATTATGTCCATAAATTATTTTTTTGTATTTATAAATGATATTAAAATATACTCCAATTGTAAGTAGAAGCGTGAGGAGCATCAGAGCATTGTCCTATGGTCATTATGAAAAGTTAATATTTATGCTATGTACAAAAAATGTGATTTCTGGTTGAAGGAAGTATATTTCCTGGGGAAAATCATTACATGAAATTATATATCTATGGACCCTTCAATTACAGAATCAATTATATAATTACTATGCACAACATCATTGATATATATCCACACCTTCCTTAGATTAGTTAGGTTCTATCATCAATTTTTGTGAAATTTCATACCATTGTCATACCCACCAATTAAGATAACACAGAAGGGGGGTCATGTTTTATTTGAATGATGAGTGTGAATAGAGATTAAAGAAGTTAAAAAGGATTCTTATCACTAAATATATACTCATTTTACCCACAATTGGAGAATTGTTTGTGGTATTAAATGACGCTTAAATGAAGGGATTTCACTATATGTTAATGAAAAATGAAAATGTTATATCTAATGCATCAAGGAAGTTGATATTTCCTGAACATAACAACCTAACGCATGATCTATAGTTTCATATTGTGAAATTATCTTTCAAAATATATAAGTATTATCTCTTTGATGATAATTGTGTAATATATATTTTCCAAAAAAGCAACAATAAAACAATTACACAAAAAGAGTTGAAAAAGTTCCATTGAAAAGGGTTATAGATGATCTAGAACTATTAATTGTCAATTTTCCACATTCCTGGGAAAGAGATTAATTTGTAGGTTGATATAAGTATAATGGATCCATCTATTATATCATTTATGATAATTTATAGGGATACAATCTTCTTCTATTATAAATTGATGGACATGGGAATAAAAAAAATAACTCCAGTGATTATTTAAGAAATTATTTATGAAGCGTCCCATCAGAAGAGAATAAATGATTCTCAAGTAAAGTATGTGGTGATTCAAAATAATGTGTAATATTTAAGAATTTGGAAATATGTAGAGTTCAATGTTAACGATTAAGTTGTAATATTTGGGTTATGGCTAAGTGAATCATCAAATCCAGAGGTAAAGAAGGAGTTATTTGATGACTCACATACTTCGTCCTTCTTTATCCATCCTAAAAGAACAATGATTTTTAGGATCTCTGATAAAACTATTGGTTCGTTAATATGAAGAAAGATATCATGGAATATACATCAATATGTCTTATATGTTAGCAAGTCAAGTCTGAAATAAAATTGTCTAAGGGCATGATACAATCATTACCCATACCAATATGGAATTAGTAAAATATCATCATGGAATTTCTCACTAGAATTCAAAACTCAAGAATAGGAAATAATTACATATGGGTTGTTGTCGATTTTTTAAAAAAGACATCTGACATTATTACAATGCGAGAGGACTTCTCAATCGATCAATATGAAATGATATATATCAGAGAAGTGGTAAGGCTTCATGGAGTACCACTATTGATTGTTTTTAACAGAAACCCAATAATTACCTTCATGTTATAGAAGAGTCTCCAACACACTCTTAATACTGAGTTGAACAACAACACGACTTATCACCCTCGAACTAATGACCAATCTGAGTATTGTATAATGAAACTCGAGGACATGTTGGGATCATGCTCGGTTGACTTCAAAGTAGGATGGGAACAAAATCTTCCTCTGGTCGAGTTCTCATAAAATCACAGTTTCCACTCAAGCATTAAAATGGCTTCCTATGAATCCCTTTATGGGAAGAGGTATAGAAAAAATGTATGATACAATGAATTTGGGGAAAGAAAATAGCTGGGTCCTCAGGTAATCAAGGAAATAGTGGAAAAGGATCATAACATTCAGAAGTATATCAATGCTACATAGAGTCGATAGATGAGTAATTATGACAATAAGCAAAGTGACCTAGAGATTAATGTTGGAGACATGGTATTTACTTGCATATCTCCATGGAATAAGGTGATGAGATTTGGGAAGAATTGAAATATTTTTCAATGATACATCTATCCCTTTGAGATCATTGATCACATCGTAGTAGTGGCCTATCAGCTAGCAATCCAACCTTACCTATAACTAGTTCATGATTTATTCCATGTATCCTTATTGAGTAAGTACATAATAGACTCCTCACATGTAATCAATATCGATGTGGTACCAATATAGAACTACAGTTCCTATAAAGAGTATACAATAAAAATGTTACTCCATAAAAATGTTTTTTACAAAATAAGACAATAATTCTTCTCAAAGTGTTTTGGATAAATCAAAAGATTTATAAGAGATATGGGAATCATAGGAGGTTATGAAATAGAGTTACCTTCATCTATTCTAGTATGGGGAATGAAAATTTTGGGTGTGAAATTATTTATGGGGGTGGGGGGAATATAATGACCAAACCAGTAATAAATAAAATTAACCAGCCAATAAAAATAAATGTATTATTATGTAATATAGTTATAGAAAAAAATTCACCCCTTTTGTTTTATTATATCCATTTGGATTTAAAATACCATTAATTATCAATACTTTTTAGAATATAATAGTTCAATAGTGAATACATGATTAGTATTAGTATAAGGTTTCATCAACTCTAATTGATACAGAAAAAGGATGTTATATCCTCAACCATTATGATAATTCCCTACTAATCCCGTTTCTCAAAGAATTCAAGGGAGATAGAATCACATGAAATTTACCATGACCAAGAAAAATTTGATAACCAACAATTTATGCATGAGTGAACTTGTTTATGGTAGAATTTCAATGTCATCATTATCACGAGCCAATCCATGTTCACTAAACCAACCCATGAATGTCTCACAGTCTCTCACCGTACCATTAGAGAGCTTACTAGTGTATTAATGGGATATAAATTGAGACCACAAAAATAGGTGTATGTAAACTGTTTTTATAGAATAATGAATTTATATTCATCATATTATTGTTAATTTATTGAAGATATTATTTTTGATACAATAAAACACAACTTTTAATTTTTTTGGTAATATTAAAATTCAATTAAAGAATTTATTTTCATGAATTAATATATTTGTGAAATAAATAATATTTTATGAAAATATTTTATTAAATATTTTTTAAATATAAATTAACATAATATTTTTATGAAGTCAGATGAAATTTTTATGAGGGTTAAAAAACAATTATTGTTAGAAAACCCGTCACTCCTTAATAAATGTCAATTATTATTTAAAAAGTGAAAAAAAACATTTAGAAAAATATTTTTTTTAATAATATTATTTTAGAATAATAATGTCAAAATTATCTAATGGTGATTTTTTCATACAAATCAGAGTCAATCGAATTATCTGGTAAAAATTATATACCATATAAATATACATTGTCTATTATGACACAATAATGAACCAAAAGTGATGTATTAAATAATATAAATGGGCACATGAGCCTCATCCCAGTTGATGAGGACCCCTTAATTGCATCCATGAGTACCAATATCAAATATACTCATAGGCTAATTTTCAGTCACTATAGTTGTACTGTAGTTGTGTTGTAGCAGTACTATAGCAGGAACTATACAATATTATAGCAGGTACTAAATCAAGAGTTGTAGTAAGAATTGTTTGGCACTGTAGTAGCCTGGAATACTCCTCTGTATGGGCCTTCGGGCCACCGATTTGGTCACCCAGTCTTTTAAAGACTTCGGGCCACCCAGGCCTTCGAGTTAGTAAGGCCTTCAGGGAACCTCATGGCCTTCGGTCCACCATAAGTGCAGATGCAAACTAGGAAACCCTCAAGGAACAAGCTTTAGAAGGAGGATGAGCAATGAACTTTCAACATAATAGAAGCTAAACGGATTTCATGAATGAAAGGGTATGGCACCTTCCATTAGGAAAAGCATGTGTATGCATGAGAAAGCCATGCCGAACAGCCCTGTGATGGTGGAGAACTGATTTCATGATGAAGATGCTGGGGAGGAGAAGTTCCAAGTAGTTATTCAAGGTTGTATGTAATGTTTGAGGCCTATGGGAAATGAATTTATCTATGTCCTATGGTCCATGTGATATTTACGACTTTGGGCAATGTTAGGTTTTCACCTTACCCCTTGAAATTAGGATTATCAAAAATCAAAAAAATGAAGGCCTTCGGGCCATTGGAGGAAATAATATAAAGGGAATAGATAAGCAAATATATGTATTCTTTTAAAATTATATGAATTTATTTTCATTTTATTTATTTTATCATTCCCTTAAGAATCATCCAAAACCATTAATATATTTTATGCATTTGAAATCATTTATTTTTGAGTATGACTGACTTCCACATAAGAAGTGGAATTATTTTATTATGTTCAGTCGAGGCCTTATTAATTAATGAAATAAGATCCCATTTAGAAAAAACCATGGGAAAAACCATGGTATGTTTTTTGGTAGTAGTTATATTATTATATAGAATCCAAAACCTATGTTTGAGAAAATGGTAAAGAATTCCCCAATCATCTTTAATATAAACCCAACAAAACTCCCACATATCATAACTAAAATTTCATGTACGACTTCATTACTCTTCCCTCCCCTCTTTAAATTCCACCCAAGTTTCCCCAAGCTCTCAAGAAGCACCTCCCATGCATTTGGAGTCACATAATCAAGTATGTATTTTTTTCCTTTTTCTCATTATTAATATCCCTTTATGCCTTCTACTTCCAATTACTAATGTTTAGATATGAATTTATATTTCCTTATTAATTCAAAATTTATTTAAAAATTATGGGAGAACTATTTCACTCCCATCAACACATTTTTATAAATTTTTATGCTCTTCATTTATGCTTCCAAAATTTCATTGTGATATTCCATGCTAAAACAATTTTGTAGTGAATACTATACCAATTTCTTGTCATGAGTATTCACCTTCATACACAATTACCTATTTGAATTGGGACGTACACGGATTTATGAAACACTCCTAGATCATGGAAAAAAATATGATGATCAATGAATCTGTGTTGTATGATCTATATAGATTAATTAAGCATTAAAATGAAATGAATGTGATAGGTGTTCCCTGAATTATATAGAGATCCAATGCATTGGGAAATTTATAGTCCCAGGATATATCACGTTCGGTTTTAGACTGTACCAGATTCATTTATTAGAATTTTTCCATCATGATGTATTTGATGATATCTTTGAACAATGTTTATGATAGAGTTTTTTTGCTGTTTCAATATTATCCATGATGGAATTATGATTATCATGTTATGTCATGCCTCAATGTGGGTTTTTATTATTCCCACTCGTTTTATTCCCTGTTTTTAGGGCCCCGACCCTAGAAGCCTAGATATGGTGCATTATTTTATTTAATTAGAATGAATACAAGGAACAAAATATTAATGGACCATTCATTTTAGCAGGCACGGAAATCCAGATTACATACATGATACCCCTAATACATTTGAAAAAATAAATCAAACATTATACATAATAAAAGAAAATGAAAATCATCCATGAACTATATTCAAATATTTCATATTATTAAATGGGGAAGGAAAGATAATAACTACCAGCTCAATCCCTCGGTAAGGGTAAGTAAACAAGAAATAATAATAAATTAATATAAATAAATCAACATTTAATGGTTAGTAACTTATAACTCATTCCATTCAAAAAATTTAGATGATGAAATATCAATGTGGAATTGTAAGATAATGAAACTCGTGCCATCTAAATCAATAAACTAAAAATGAATTGTCTATATAGATATGTTGACACAAAATATTATAGATGAATAATGATTGAATCTAAATGTTGGAAATGTGTAATTTTTTGATGTCATGTGTAAGGCACCTGAAAATATATTACCTTCGAGAGAATTAATATGACATTTTATAATTTCAGATACAAACCCATTTAATTTGGCTAACTAATTTGTCTCACGAGAACCTATAGATGCATCGAGGGGATATATATTGTCTATTCCCCACCAATCAATACAAATAATAATAAATCCCTTCTATAAAATATTTAAATGAATAATATTCATTATCAAACATCTATATTGGATAAATATTAATGTTTTTACAATAATTTCCAAAATAACCATATAACTATCAAAGTAGATACTTTAAGTAAAATAGTATACAGTTTAGAAAATGATAATAACTATTGTTTTAAAATTCAATATTAATGTAAATTTATAATTAAAAAATATTATAATAATTTGATTATATATATAGACTGTTAACAATAACAAATGAAATTGAGATTGAAAAGATAATAATTATAAATATGTTTTAGGAAATTGAGCGTTAAACATCCCAAATTGTCCCATACCACATAAAACATTGAATTCATAATCACCATGAATAATTTTTTTTAATTGACTGAACAGTATTCATGTAATAATTTAAAAAATTATAATTTGGTAATAAAAATATGTAAGTGTTGTATAAATCATATGCCTTACAAAAAGAACCGAAAGACTGGAATCCCTTACCATAAACATCATTGTGTTGAGTGGTATTTATCATAATGTATAGTGCGTATGAATAATTTACTAAATTATATAAAACCATATTAGTATTTATGATATCATATATGATACTCTTATAATATCATTTTTCGTGTTCGCTAATAACCTTTCATTATTTTACGTATTTCTGGTGTTAATTTCCTTGTTTTCCAAGAATGTTTTAAAATGTTATTTGTCATTCATATTTAACATATCATTGTTTCATCATATAATGAAAGTAAAACATGATTTTAAAATCATATATATAAATAATATATGTCATTATAGTAGTCTATAGTAGTTTGATATGATAAATTAAGTGCACCAACCATGTAGAAGGTAGGTTGTACCTACGCATGAAAACTACATTCAGTTCTTTATCATATATAAATATTAAATGATAAACGATAAAAATGAATAATATAATTGAATTATAATATCAATGTTAAATATGTTACATATGTTTTTAAAAAAAATCCTTTATATGTTCCATGTATGTCATGAATGAGTCATATCACTTTGTGGGGGCAGCAGTCGACATTTCATCAAAGGAAATTATCCAACATTCTCTTTATGGAAAGAATTATGGTATGTTATAAATAAAAATTAAATAAGCATATAAAAATAATAAAAAACATATATAATAAAAATATAAGCATTGTTTCAATCATAATATCCACCATGAGTGGTGGTAAGTAAAAAATGAACAATCATTGTTTCAGGAGGCAGTAGCTCACCATACATAGAAACTGTATGTTCATTACACATTATATGGATTTGTGTATATGTATAGGTGTATCCATTTACATAAAAATATCAAAATATATAAAGGATAATGGTTTTATAATATTATAATTCAAAAAAATAGATTTTAGGTGGACGATAATGGAAATGAAACTAGAGATCTTGAGAGAAGACATTACATATTAATTAGGTTACTTCTTTTGGTTTGAACCAAAATATTTCATGGATTTTATTCCACCTAAGGGTTGGATTTTAATATTAGAAGAGAGATTTTGGGAGACTAATTTGGTAGATATTGGATGATTTAATGTGGAAATTGAGGTTTCAAGAAGTGTGTGATGTCGTTTCCTTTTAAATGGAAGGAAAACGACTCACTTGGAAATTTTGGAAAAAAGTTTGTAGTGGACATGTTCATACATTAAAAATTCATAAAAAACATATTAAAATAAATAATGGATATTAAAAGAAATAATTATACATGTTTAATGGATTTTACAAGTATCGTGGTCTTTTGGGTTCTTACGATAATGGTTTAGTCCTTTATGAAGCCTAATTTCACATTAATAGTTGTAATTAATTTTAATCACTTTCACTATTCATTTTGATTAAAATAATAAACTTATTATAAATTATAAATTATAATTATTCCAGATATGGAATCAATTTATCAAAATTCAAATAACCTATGTTTTATAAATTAATGAAAAATTCATCCCATATGCGGGAAAACAATGTAGGTTTTCTTAAAAACCGTTTGAATGTATGTTATCTGTTTATAATAAATTTCAAGGACAAATTGATTCCAATGGAATAAATTTTATTATTTGATAATAAATTATATAATTTAATATTAAAAAAAATTAAAATTATGATTTATCCTTAGAAATAAAATAGATTAAATATCCATTTTGAACTAAAATTTAGTATTTGTAACTATTAATTAAAAATGACATGTTTTTAAAATATATTATAAATATAGCCTATAGTGATTTTTTTGAATAGATTTCAAATATGTAATTTATTTTTACAAACTAAATCAATAAATGTTTCAACATTAAAATTTAAAATGTTTTTTCAAATAAAGTTGTTAAAATGCCTTAAAAAGATTATAATATTTTATGCATATAATTGTGTTTGTTTTTATCTAGAGCCTATCAAATATAGTTAATAAATATAAAAATATTTATTTGAATATATAAATTAAATATTTCAATAAAATCATTAAATGTATGTAAGTAATTATTTTATTTAGATAAAACTCTTTTAGAAACCAAAAAATAGTAATATTTCTATTTATATCCAATTGGTTCTTAATTCTATTTATATTTTATTATTAAACAGTGACTTAATTTTATATTTATATAAATAAAAAAATTTATACTGTAGTCATTAATATTCATGACTAATAACATATAAGATGTTTTATGTTATATTAATTTTCTATTTTTCAAGAATACATTTTTATTTGTTTAAAATCATTCTTGCATGTGATACAAGCTATCAAAGATGGTCACGCTTGCATTAAACACAAGCTAACTAGCTATTGTGTGAATTATAAGATATAGAATATATTATATATATTTTATACTATAAATGTATTATAATGTATCAGGATTATCTGTAACTGTTTTTTAAATTTCTTTTATATATCATAAAAACTATAGAATATGATGTTGTACAATATAATTACAGGTCGTTACATCCTCCCCATCTTAATTAAATTTTGTCCTCTCAAATTAAAACTTATCTTGGTAATATTGGTAATGAAAATAAACTAATTTTGAAAGACTGAAATTTTTAAAAGGTTTAATATCAAAACTTCATAAAAATGTAGAACTCAACTACAATTTTCATGTAACTAGTTTCCCTAATAGGAGAAAATGGGTGGGAAATGAAAAAATATATATGGAATAAAAAAATAAAAAAATTTATTTTCTAATAAATAGTGCTACAGAACTTATTAATATGATATTTTAGGCTACAAGACCATAAACCATAGGTGAGAGTAAATGTAACTGATATTAACAAAAATGATGGTAATAGGAAATTTTTTTTGTTTCAAAACCATTTTTTTAGTTAAGGAATTCATTAAAACTCTATGAATGTAAGTTAATATATATTTTTATAAATATGATATTCTCCTTTTATTATGCCATGAACTATTTCTACTTAATCTCTTGGAAAATTATTCATTATATGGTTATGTAATACATCAATCATTAAAACCATATCTTAAGTTCAACATAAACCATTTCATAAATGGTTAACATTTTCAAAATATATTGATCCAATATATAGAAAATAATGTCACTAAATATCGAAAATTGACTTTTCAATATCATTTAGTCAACATGAGGTAGCTTTAAATTTTCACATTCTTAACATGTCAATAACATCATCAATTATCCTTTTAAAATATGGTAATAACTCTAATTTTACAAAAACTATTCTAGAAACATGAATACGTCCTTATTCCATAAGTAAAACACATGTTACTAATATGAAATCCTTAAATCCAAATATGTGGTAAGCTCTATCAATGATAGCATAAACCACTTGTTGAACAAGTCATTAATCTGTTCCATGGTAGTTATCACTTATCCAAATCAATCATTTATTCACCATTATCTCAATATAATGAATATATTATGTTTTTCCCTCAGTCATGTTTTTTCTGAAAAATATTACTTTCTACTCAGTATGATCTTTTGGTACAATTCAACAAATAATCTCAAATACATAATAAAATGTACTTTAGTACAATACATTATTTTTTCAAGCATCAAAATTAATATCAACAAAAATAAAATAATTTTACAATATATTAGGTATATTAAAATACAAAATTATATTTATCATTCCACTTCGACTGTGCCAATAACATATGTTTGACCTCGATCCATTGTCTTCATTGAATGTGTATTCCCTCAAAGCATAGGGAATTTTTTTTCATAGTGACCCATCTCCTTGTAGTTCTATAACTAAACATCGTTGATCAACATCATCCGATTACATTATTTTCCCTAGTGACCCTTTTCTATACACTTATAACAACATCCCAATCCATTCAATCATTTACCTAGGTGATTCATTCCATAATTATCACATATTGGAATATCATTCTTTCCCTTCATCTTCATTAAATCATTCCCTTATTCATAGTGTTCATAATACCTCTTCTTCTTTTTTCCCCATTAATACATGGGTTCTATAGAATTACCTTTTTATTTTAATGGAACATAAAAAATTATCTTCATAGGATGTCGAATTCATAGAATCCAGTGCCCATTGATTATTTTTCCTAATACATACAATGAAGTGGTCGTTATTTTACTATATGTTGTGAATAAAATATGTAGCATACCTAGATAACCTTGTAAATATAGCTTCATAAAACACAACACTCTCTTCTTTATTTTTCTCTAATATAGGAATCATTCTCTTCATTTCAAGTTTTTTAATCATGAGGGAAGGTTTTATCGAATAATGTATCCTTAAATTATCTTTATTCCATGAGTTCTATTTATTCATCCTCCCTAATATTATGGATCCAGGACCACAATTGATAAGAATCACCTTAGAGATAATAGACTGCAAGTGTATCCTTTTCCTTTTCTATCCATTCCATGTCCATAAATATCTTCCCCGGATACATAGTCCATTTCACACCTAAAATTGAATTAGTAGCCCCACAAAAATATGGGGTTTTATGGCACACAAAGAGATCCATCATATGATATTCTCTGCAAATAATAGGTTTTCCATTAGGTCAGGGTTATTCATCATAACCTAAATTTTTTCATATAATATATCCATAACTTTCTTAGTTCTAATATCTGATATAATGACTTCCCCATTCAGGGAAGATCTAAATTGTTTATTAGTGTTTACACACTACTTCCTTCCAGGGGTCATTTCTAGGAAATCACATATACTAGAATAGCTTAAAATATTCTATAAATTCAATAAATCTAAACATTTTATAGTATATAACATAAATTAATACATTATAAATCCCTAAATCATATACATTGTTTACATTGGGAAAATATTTACTTTTAAATCAATCATAATTCTAGTAAAATAAAATGTGAACTATCCGAAGGATATCCCCCAGGTGTGTGAAACTAGGTGCCCAGTAAAGCCCGTTTTCATATACCAGGTCACCACGATTCAGGCCCAGAACATATTTTTAGAGTTATTATAGTTAGGTACCTATATATGAGAACCACATCCACTTATAGTATCTAGACCATGATATATTTCTAGGAATACCCACAAAATATCTACCTTGAAAAAATTTTAAATTATATTCTATACTCATACTCAATATATATCGTAGTCTTTTGATCTAAAATATAATTTTTCTAAATCTATATTCCAATGTTACTGCTAATCTTCCTTTCATATTAGCTATAATGCCCCACCCCCAGATGCTCAGGGCCGGTGTATTATTTTATTACATAGGCACAATTAGAAGAATTTTTTTTTGAAATACCATTTAGTTTAACAGTATTAGAAGTCCATATTACATAAATGGTACCCATAATACATTGTAAAAACAAAATAAAACATGCTACACAATAAACTGAAATAAACTTCATCTATGAATGCTTCGTCAATGGTTTATTATTCATAACATATGGAATGAAATATAATACATGGGATATTAAATTCCCAATAAGGCTATTTAAATAAAAAACAATAATAAATATATATAAATCAATTATCAAGGAAATGTATGTATCTTAATCACATTCCATTAAGAAAACTAGATATGAAAATATAGATATGGAAAGCTATGATACTGAAACTCAGGCCATCTAAATAAAGAAACTGAGAATAAAATGTGTTTATATAGATATATATGAAAAGTCTCACAGATGAATAAAAACTAAATAAAATTAATGGAAATGATTAATTATTGGATGTCATGTCCAATGAACATGAAATCCTATTAGCAAAAATACATTTCCCAAGATGGTTTAAAACTATAGAGACAAACCCATTTAATTTAGCCAAAAAATTTGTCTGATGAGAACATGTCAATGAATTAAGGGACTATGTAATGTAAAGGAAACACCCTTCAATACCACTATAAATAATTCCTCATATGAAATAATCAAATGAATAATATTCCAGATCAATTATTTTTTTAATAAATAATTTTATTTTATTCATAATTTTACAAATGATCAAATAACTTTAAAAGTAAATATTTTTTGTAAATGGTATATGGTTTATGAAATACAAAAATACATTGTATAATAATATAGATATTCATGTAATGTTCTAATAAAAATGATTAAAATAAATTATTTTTTCATGATAAGTTTAACAATCACAAAAGAAAGTGGGACAACAATGATAACCATTAAAAATATATTTTTGGAAATTAATCACTATACATCCCAAAGTGTCCCACAAAACATCAAACATTTAATTCATAATACCCATGATGTTATTATTTTTATACCATGATGATAAATGATTCATGATATGACTTACAAAATAGAAATTAGATACACTAAATAAAAGAAGTAAGTGGTGTATATGGTATATGACTAGCAAAAAAACTAAGAGAATAATCCCTTTCCATACAAATTATTGTGTTGTGTTGTCAATATCCTCATGTATAGTTGGTTTGAACATGTTAATAAATTATTAAAAAGCAATATTAATTTTTATGATAACATATATGATCCTTTTATATTTTCTTGTTACCCGTCGGTTAGTAACATTTCATTATTTTAAATATCTCATGTGTTAATTGCCTAGTTTGTTGAGAATGTTTTAACATGTTATACTCAATTCGTATTAAATATATCATTTTTTCATCACCTCTAGAATGTAAACCATGATACTAATATTATATATATTCTATATTTATTTATTTATAGTAGTCAATAATATTTGGATATTAAAAATTAAGTGCACCCTTCTTGGATACTGTAAGATTTATGTAATCAAGAAATATAATTTCATTTCTTTGTCATATAAAAATAAAAAATTATAAATGATAAAAATATATATTATAATTTCATTTGAATATATATACTATAAGTTACATTTGTTTATTAATATCATAATTTATATGTTCTGTGTATGGCATGAACGAGTTATATCACATTGAGTGAGCGATAGTCCACACTTCGTCAAATGAAATTATTGCATTTAAAAATGATGGAAAAAATAAAGATATATCATAACTATAAATTAAATAGTAATAAAGAAATTATAAATATCATATATAATATATATTTAAACATATCTTCCATAAAAATGTACACCATGAGAGGTGGTATGTGAAAAACTAAAAATCATCTTTTTCCGAGGAAATAGTTCATCGTATAAAGAAATAATATGTTCATTAACCATTATTTAGAAGTGTGTGTATTTTTAGGTACACACATTTACATAAAAAATCCTAGTATATTGAGCATACTTGTTTTTTTATATTTTTATGTGACAAAATATATTTTAGGGGGTTGGTAATGGAAATAAAAATACAAATCTTGAGAGAAGACATTGCTTCTTAATCAGGTAACATCTCTTCGATTGGAGAAACAAAATCTATGGACTCCATTATTCCAAATGGGAGTTTTATATAATTATAGGATGGATTTTTAGAGACTACTTATATAGAGGATGGAAGATCCAATGTTTATTGATAGTTGTGAGGAAGTGGGAGAGGTGGTATCCTTTTAATTGGAAGAAAAAGAACTCAATTGGAATTTTCGGAAACATATTAGGTGTGACCACGTTATTATATATCAAAAGTCATTAAAAACGAAAATAAATAAACAATGGAATGTTAATGAATAAATTATATCCATTCATTTGTTGTTGGAAAATTGGTTGGGTCATTTGGGCCTTTATGATAATGGTTTTGTCCATTATAAATCTTAATTTATAAATAATAATTGTAATTAATTTGAATCAAATTCACTAATAATTTTTTTCAAAAAATTGGTCTTATTAGAAATTAGAAATTATGATAATTTTAAATATTGAATATATTTTATAAATTCCAATAATTGAAGTGCTAGAAATTAATTTAAAATTTATCCCTCAATTGGGACGACAATGAGCATTACTAGAAAAGTAACCTATAGCCACAGACTTACAGCCATGGTTTAATTATCCAAGGAATATTGGTTAAACTATAGCCACAATAATTTTAAAATTGTTGCTTTAGAATAGATAATCACATGGAATAAATGTGTCCTTGGAAATAGCTCCTCAAATGCGTTATCTCCTTCACAACTCAGCTCCCACCCACAATCTCCCCGTCCCAAATCATCTCCTACACATGAAACCCTTCTCCCTCATCCCAAAATGATTAATTATCCATCAATTTATCTGAAGATGATTATCCATTTGATTCACCCCTCCCTTGAATGATCCCCCATCCACTTCATCATTCATTCCTCTCCTCCTCTACCCCCTTCATTTTGTATCCCTTCTTTAGTCGGTGCATGAGCCAAACTACGACCATCCATGATTAGGTTCTGAACAATCCAACCCCTACACATTCTGTGATGATTTTTGACATTAATCCTTCACGAAATCTACACTACCATGCAATTTATTCATATCTAAAGTGATAGTTTGGCCATACCACGACAATAAAAAGTAATTTTAAATGTTCTCCAAGACTAAACCGTGTAAATTTTGAAAATAAATATTACTAAAAAAACTAGGGAATTCTCTGTTCCTTATCATTTTTAGTTTCACCTTTTTTGTTTAGAGTTTGAAATCCATGAATCATAATTTCTCTATGTTTCCAACTAACGTTACTACTTCAGAATAGTCACACCAAGCTCAACTAGTCATACTTGCTTAGAGTCAACATAGAGTAGTCTTAAAACACATATACAAAAATTGTGAAATATCTTCCAAAAAATCTAAATTGGAATCAAGTTCCTCTTTCTTGTCATTCTTTTTCATTATAGAAGATAATTTTTCTATCTTAACATAGTATCTTTTATACTTATTACTTTGCACACAATTTAATTTAATTGTTTTTTATATGTCTATTGAACTTAAATGTCAACATAAGAAATTTTGATCTCCTTCAACCCAATTTTGAATGTCACACACCTGTTTTAGACTGGTCAACCCTAGGTTAGCTGGACATAATGGATTAGAGACAATTTATTCCTCACCAAAATATTCTTACTCATTCTAGAATAATTCATTCCTTTTTCCTTTTTTCTCTACCCAAATCAACCATTATAGAAATTCATATCGATCAATAAATTCAATGAACACCTTAATTTTTGCCAATAGAACAATCCAAAACTCATGTTTCACCCCTTTTATCTCTGTCATTGTAATTTGAAACACATTCATACATAAATCATGATTTTTTATCGTTTTTATTTATAACACATTCAAGAAAATAAAACTTGTCTGGGATCTTCACCCCTAACCTCTACAACTTCCTATATAGTGAATTTTTGTAGAAGCAATGCTACTCCCCATTCTACATGACATTCTTCAATTATACTAAAAATACCTCAACAAGCCATTATCCTCTCAATACAACCAACGAATTTTAAGATCATTGGTGAAGTAATGATAAAATATAGATAAATAATTTATAAATGTTGTTTTAATATTAGTTTAATAGGATTTAAAAGATTATTATTGTGTCATTGGTAGTAGTAGTAGATGATGAATAAGAATACGAAAAACCTTTTTAGGAACAGACTCCTTGAGGCCAAGGTACTGAACATCAAGCTACCACATGGCTAAAAAATAACATGAATCATAATGCTATATAATTATCTCCCTTAATTATAAACCCCAAACAAAAAACCGCCATCTTTCTACTTCCATATAAATAGACTATCAATAGTAACGTACAACTCTTCCCCTAGAAGCCACCCCAAAAAAAATTGCTCCGTAGTATCTCCCTAAAATATCCCTAAACCATTACACATAATAGATATAACCAAACATTCCAATCATTAACCCTCATAAAATTAAGGAATATAAATGAAATTCCATTCTTTTGATACGGAACATCTTGGTGGGATAGTACTTATCCTATTTAGAACAGACCATGCGCACTGCTTCATCGTTTTGTAGACCTTATTATAAATTTCCATGCATAGAATTTTAATGTGTTGTACAAAGGTTTCATGGTTTTTATCAACTGTGTCTAGTCAGCTGGTGGTGAGATTATTTGATTTTACTTATAGTGTAAAATTTGGTTACTATTTTGGTTTTACATTTCCTTTTCCATTTAAATTTTATCTTCAATATTGTTTAGATATTTTTGAGTTGTATCCCTTCTACAGTTTCCATTTTTGATATAAAAAATATTTATTTTATAAAAATCCTCTATATCTTTACAATATTTATAAATATTTCATTTTTTTTCTTCATGTTGAGTGAAATTTTTTTCTATGGTTTTTTCTGATGCATGGGTGCGGGAACCCGGCCTAGGAGGATCAGTAATTCCCATCGGGTATGTGACGGTTTGGTTCGAGTACCCATTTGAGAGGGTATTTGGGTTGGGTTCCCAACCTTATGTATCTTAACTCCAAATCATAAATCACTTGATGATTTTTGAATGTATCGTAAGTCAATGTAATAAATATACTTCTAATAAGATTTTATAGGTATTTATGAAACTCATAGGTCTCTATATTTCATATTAGAGAAGGGCTTAGTTAATTTTTTGGATATAAGGGTTATAAAATGATATATAAAACACTAAGGATATGTCTATGTATCATAAATTATCCTAATGATTTGGTAATATTCAAATTATATGGTTTTCCATGAAATAATTATCTAAATGGATACTATAACTATATGTGATTTTGGAATAGATGCATCAATGGGTAAAATCCTTGAAAAAAGATAGATAAGTATATAATAGCTATCATTATATTGTATTGTGAATGAGAAGTTAGTATACACCATGTATGATACATATATGGTATATAGATGGGCTAAATTATATTTTTTAAAACCATTATAGATTATTTAAATTTTTAATCACTATTTTTGGCCTAGGTTAAACCTACATTTTAATTTTATGATATTGTTTTGAACTAGTTGAGAAATAAATGTAAATTTTAGTCTTCATTTAGTGGATTTGAAAATTTTCAAACTAAGATTCACAAGGTAATTTTATAACTTGGAACAAAATAAAGTGTTTAATATGGATGCATTTTATGTCCAGAGTTGTGCATCAAAATATAATATGAACTTCAACAGATTCAAGCATCTAAAGCCCAATTTTAGTAAATACTAGGGATGCAGACAATAAGTTTTAACCATGCACCAAAATTTTGAGGCCCTAAAGTGGTGTCACATGGGATGTAAATCATTGAAATAGAGGTAGAAATGATATGTGATTCTAACCAATGTACTATATAATTGAAGAATGTATTACACGTAGTTTTTCTCACTATTAACCTAGTCCTAAGGGGTGTGGATATTGTGATTTGTGTGCTTCATGGTCAGTCTATAGATAAACAAACCATGTGGCCAAACTATGAGAGCCTTGGAAAATAGTGTTAATATTTTTTCACATGTTTCCTTTCACTATTACACACAACTTCTTCTCCCTGAAATAGATATCACCCCTCTATTGGATGGCCTCTTTTTACCTCAAGATAGTTTTTTAGGTAAATCTTTTGTTTGATCTTATATTAGACGTATTTTAGTCTCTCTACACAACCCTCAGTTTTTATATCAATCTTCTTACTTATTTTCATTTCATTACTCACCGTCTTGGATTATATTTCCATGCAAGCTCATATGACATCAATATAGTGTATTTTTAATTCCAATATTTTCACTTTTCAAAACTAAATCAATTGAAGAAATTTGATAAATGAAGCTTCCTATGAATTAGGTAGGTGTTCTTTTTTTTTCATTAATCAAAATTAGGTCTTATAATTTTTTTTTCAAGAAACACACCAAAAACATGGTTAGTGATCTTAAAATGGTTAGTTCCATGTGTGAAATAATTAAAAAATTACTATTGTGTAACATAGACTCTTTAACATGGTTTTAGGGTGATGATATCATCCCAAAACACCACTTAATTTGAGTTCAACAAGATCCTTAAAATGATGGTTTTTCTTCTTTCAAACAAACCAAAAATATAGGGGGTTAGACATTCCACTTATCTATGGGATTATATAAATGAATTTAATGGAAAATAAATGTTATAGACACGCACCTTTATTTTAGTTATTTATAAATGATTAGATCAAAAATATGAATCGTGATTAATTTAATGTTGAATGTAAAAATTCATGGATTTTTATCAATTTTAAGTGATTTTATAAATTCAAAATAATGACATTATAAAGGGTTCAGATAAAAATATTGGACCTTGATTATATATATTATTAATTAATGTTATCATATATTAACAAAATAGAATCAATTGAATTGAATTGAAATTGAATAATGGAATGAATCATGATAAATTCTGAAATGGAATGGATGTTTCTAATTGCCTTCTTATTTTCCTATAAATGATGTGGTCTAATTAAAAATAATAAATCTTGATGATTGTAAATATGAATGGATGTTTCACATGGACTATGTAAATTTATTGAATTCTATTTTCATGTCTATTATATAATTACTTGAGTGTTAATTGGGTTTTAATATATTATTTCTTGGAGATGAAAATAATGAATGAGAAATTATATGAATCGTGAATTGTTAAGAGGTGTTGAATACAGACCTCCTCATTGAATATTTTCTAATAATATAAATAGTGTTCCAAAATTTTTATCAATGATATAGAAATGGGATTACTTATTTTTTATAAAAATCATCAACATGAAATTTCTCATTATTGGAGATGGTTTTCCTCAAAATTTTATAGATGATTGTGGACATTAATTTACAACTTCCTCTAGTTAGATGCTCATGTTGATTCCCTCGTCTTGATATGAATCCCCATCTGATTATCCATGTACATTGACAACTTATTTATATATCACGGGTCCTTTATATATATATATAAGTAAAAATTCTAATAGACATTTTAGCTTTGGGTAAACCATGTATAGTAAAATAAGAAATGTATGAGGAACTAAACCTCAACATGGTTTATATATACTTCACTTATTCATTTTGATATACTTAAACACAGTAAAATTTTGTATTTAGAATCTATTTTTTCATTAGATAGTCTTTTTTGTCGCCTACTAATTTTTACTCACACCCTATTCCAGAATCTGTTTTTTTTTCATTGAAAATTTCATGGATACATATTTGGATCATGAACTAGGCTTCATCTTATTAATCATTATGGAATAGGACATGAAAGGGGATCTAGGGTCTATGAAGGTACTCTTGCTTCTATAGGAGTTGGATTCTATTATAAATTAGTTAATTTTTTAGTATTTTCATATTTGTATATATCTGCACATTGTAGATTTCATTATCTTTATGGTCCATGAATAGATGACTTTATTTTCATTTCCTAGATTATTTGGTTGTTATTATCTATCAGTTATATTTATATTCCCTTGTTTATTACATTTATTTATTCATTTGTTTTAATTCTTATTGTTATATATGATGCAATCTCTCCATTGTACAACCTTTAGTCCCTCTATTATAATTGACATACTATATCATGTAGGGAGGAATTTGTGTTTCCTTCTCCCTGAATGTCTTGGTTACTATTTATTGACTGAACTATGTTGGAACATGTCAAAGTGGTATCAAGGACTTATTTTTCTTGTTTAATATTTTTTAGATAGGTTACTATGAATTTATCATGAACCTGTAAATAGATTGTGTAGATGAATTTCTAAACAATATATGTTGGAAATATCATGTTTCCCATGATGAGACAATTTTTCATTTTGTTCGTAATATAGTTGATTATTATTTCAGCGTCAATTATTGTTGTATTTCTACTACCTACTGATTTATAGTATTTATATCATAGATCATTATACAGATATAAGATGTGTTTTAATGAATACTTTCAATCACTTAGGTTTCACATGACATTATCATTGTTATCTATATAACATGATTTTTTATATTCCTAGTTATATTCATGCCTTCCCCACTGCTCTAATAGATTTATTTTTCAGGGAATGAAACATATATGGTAATATAATGTGTATGTAGGACCCTAAAATATCCTGACAGGGGAGGGGTGAATGAGGGTGTCAGTTTTATCTTTTAAATCATGGTTTCTTGTTGAAACATTGTTATAAACTTGTTAAACATATCTGTTAGAATTTTGAATAAATAAAACATTCACATGAAAAGAGACAAAAAAATAAATTTTACATGGTTCACCACTAATGGATAGACCACGGAGAATAAAACCAAATTGTATTTTTTATACTAAAATACAATAATCATAAATAATTGGGAAATACTATGGTTCATACATATTCACTATGTTCAATGCACACTATTTTTAAAATATTTTAGGGAAAACACACTATGCCCTTTGCAACACATCCGTTGACTCCCCCTATATCACTAATTTGAGAGTACTATAACTCAGTTTATAAACATGAAGTTATATTCAATATTATTTCATTTAATTAATTATACCCATCTGTCACGAGACGATTCTTTCATTGAAGTCATGAATTGATGCACTTGAAGGAACAAATCAGACAAACTAGATGTTATAAACATTCTAGAAGCACACATTAGAATGTGTTCATAGAACTGAATCTTTCACACAAGATTTAGAATTGGAATTCAAGAATAAATTGATGCAACCCTTATATTTTCCACAATACTTATCTTTCATGTTACTACACTATGCATTTCACGTGGTCTTTAAAGACTAAAAGAACACTTTGCACGGAATATTTTTTTTTCTGTAACTCTTTCACTCATCGCTCTTTCAAGTTGTAGAGGAACCTGCTCATCATTAGAAAATTCAAAATCACTAATGTGGGTAGTCACATATTTATAGTAATCAATGACACTGTATTTTATATTCTCACTCTCTAAACTCGTGGGAAACATTTCTCTGAGCACAGAAACCCACTTTTGATGTCTCATTGGGTGTATAAGTATCTCTTGTACATAACCAAATCTTTTATTCAAAAAGAATATACTTCACATTAATATTATAAATTTATTATTTCAAAAGATTATCTTAAACAATTAATTTCATGAAACATTCAAATCCATCATCATCTTTCTCCACAGCATCATTTTCCAGAAACATTATTCCTCATTCTCTAATTGTTTAACCCAAAAAAATTGTCAAACACTAGGAAATGATGCTACCTTCCACAATATTATAATCTTGTAATGTAAAACCTCATACCTTGAAAACTACCTGATCTATCTTCTACATATGATAATAAACAAAAACTAAACATCATTTTTAGCTATGAAATTCCTGGGTTCCAATATTTTTTTCTTCAAAGAAAATTATGCTTTCCCGAAAAGATTGATTTTTTAATTCTCTATAATCATCTAGGAAATAATTTAATAATAAAGATTATTTAATAATGTATAATAAGATTACCTAATTTTTAAAATTTAGTGTCAATTAACATAGAATTGCGTTAATAAATTCATGATATTTCTTATGGATAATAGTTAAATGGCATCTTAATTGTAGCTTACGGATTCATTCCCTATATAACCTGGGATCAAATCCCCACATAATTGAATCATTATATTCATCATATGATTCTTGTTGGTTAGTAGTATAATTATTTTCTTGAATGATAATTTTCTATAATTTCAATGTAATTAGAATCTTTCATTATTAGTATTTTATATTCATCACTGATGGATATCCATTAAATGGTGTGTCAGTTACAAATTATAATGGATTATACCTCTATTACATGGGAATAACGACATATATAACTGAATCCTTATAACTGTAACATGGGAATTATAGCTGAGTATTAGAATAATATAACTATAAGGTAAACCTTTAGAGTTTGTATTAAAAATCGTGATATGTTTAACTATTATGGATTTCACATATATGGGATTCCATTAATAATGTATAGTGTGATGAATCCATAAATTTGGAATGGAAACCCAACTAACTAAAACCAAATTTATATAACTGGACTCTTATGGGTATCCAATATTATTTTTAAGTGCATAAAAATTAACCCATTGGGGTCTTTATATGATAAATATGGAGGGTTATTTTATGTGTAAGTAACCACTTATATGATGTATCATATTAATGTATGGTGACATACTACTAAGCTAATCCCCCTTAAATGATAAAATCCCTTCATTAACCTTTGAGATTTACGATATAAGGTGTTAGTTAATTTAAATTCTAGTTACAACCAAAATAGGATTTTACTCTATAGCTCATGAGGGAACTTTTCTTCCATAAAGCCAGTTGTGAGAAATTATGGGTAAATGAAATAGTTTAAAATGTAATTATGAAAAAAATTACTTCAAGCTTTGATATATTATGTAAAAAATGTTCTATCTAATTATTGATCTCCATTATAATGGGTAGATGAAATTGCATATATCTAATCCTCTTTTATGTGTATTGTAAGTGAAAATTGATTTAATAACATGAATAAAAAACCGTATTGGTGTTCTTATCATAAAACTAGTGAAAGGATTACTTTTAATGTTTATTTTATGGATTATTTTAATAATAAACTAGACATTTACCAAGGGTCTTAGTTAACTTATTCTTCTATTTACATTACCAAGATGATATTCAGTAGATCCTAGTGACATTTTTTTGGTGTGAATATAGTTTTCTATTTTATGTCGTATGTTAATGTAATGGGTTTTCTTGGTTTTGGGTTCTCTATAGAGATAAGAAACTACTATAATTTTTCACCAAAAATTCTATACATTGCAAGTGATTCTTTTTGGAATGTTAGAGCTAGGTATGACTCATTTTTGATGCAATAAAACCCCTAGGTAAGTGTTTGCTTATCTAGTATGTTGGACCTTGAAGGGGTATTAGGATATTCATATACGTAGTGTGGTTCATCTCATTGTCCTTTTATTTTTTCATTTTTTCCCTCAATGGAGAAATTTATTTGTGTGGTTTTTAAAAGAGAATCAGGTACTGGGATCATGGAAGAAAATTTCTCTAAACCAATGTTTCCTACATATAGAATTTTTTTGTCAAGGATCTCATTACCTAATTCATTATTGCCTCTTTATTGATATTATACATGTGTGTTATATTCCCCGAAATAATTTCCCTTATGTGGGACGTGATAATCAAGTGAGTGTTATTAAGGATAGGTTGGAGACCGAGAGTCCCATTGATTAATTGTCACCCAAGTGGCCCAGTTTCCTTTTTATCAAGGTAAATATATGATAGAGGTTATACTAGGTTAACAGATGTCTTTGTGGTAGGGATATTGGTTTTATAACCATTTGTATAATTATTCATATAATTTTATAAGGTATTACAATGTATTCATGATGATTCCATCAGTTTTTCTCCAAAAACCCATAGGCTGATTTTTTATCAAAAACTTCTTTGTGTTGAAGTATTTTTCTATTTCTTATCCCTTTTGGTTGGTAGTTGTGTATGATTCTTTAATTCCAGAATACTACATAGTGGGGTTGGAATTGGTTATATAATACATAACATGGGTGTGGTTCCATATTATGAATAGGAGTTCCAAGGGTGCTCCCGGTGTGTCAAAAAAATGATGTTCCATGTAGCATGGTCAGCCTAACCATGTCGATTTTTAACTCATGGGAGAATGAGTCAGGTCTTGAATCATGTTGAATGGGATGTAAACCTGTATTGTATTAATGGATTAGTTTATGATTGTTTCTCCTGGAAACTTGTTGAAGTATGATATCGATGAGTGGCCAAGTGTAGTATGTGGATGAAAATTTACAAATATAATGATTAAGGTCATGGGGATATAGTGACCCATGTACACTTATTAATGTTCTCATAATGATGATTAATTTTGAATTAAATTAGGTTTCATGATATTTCTAACCCATGGGTGGATCAGGAGACACAATTTCAGTAGTTTTGTTAATATGAGTGTATTAAAATATTTTTCATCCTAGTTTCATATGGCCATGTCTTTGGATGAGAGGACCACCCCTATTAATGAAATTGTAGTTTTATCAAAGAATTATTATCATAAAAAATAATATTTGTACATCATCTGATGTAATGTGAGAGAGAATCAACTATACACTGAGCTATCTAAACTACCTTTTGTTTGAATAAATTTTTTTATTATAGTCTTGAAGGATGAGTGATTTAATGTAATTCTTATAGAACATAGCACAAAACTAGATGTCGAGGGTGGTTTCCATCACTGTTAGTTGGAATTTAGTGAATTCCATGAGAATCGATCCATTGATGTGAGAATGGGTGGTAGGTGAATTTATCATTAGCACTCAATAATGAGTGAGTTTTAGCTATTCTAGTCGTTATGTTATTGGATAGAAGAATAATGGGATGCGGTAATTTGAAAAAAAAATTCATTGGTACACTAAAATGGATTTTCATAAATCATAGAGATGGACATTCATAGTCAGTGGTTGACCCTCATGTGAGAAATATTTTGGAACCTTGATACTAGTATGGTGACATTCATTTAGATATATTATACCAATTGAGAAATTTAATATTCTATGATCATTTTCATTAGTAAAATGTACAGTACATGTTTGAATATGGATTTGGGTGAAGTCCAGGATTGTGTAACAGGCTTAGGATAGCCTGTGATGATCCAAGGATGTTGGCCTAGGATTTGTTCAGTGTTCATGATAAGAAACTGTAATGGAAATCATCTAGGTATTTCATGGAAAGGAAATGTCACAAAATATAGTTATGTTAATCAATGAGAACATTCTAATGAATTTTGGGCTCCCCATATTGATGGATCAGAGAACATGTTTTTGAACCACAATTACTATTGATGAATAAATTTTTTAATTTATTCATTCAAATGTTGTCCGACCTGAGCTTCATCAAATGTTTAGAAGTTGTTGGTATGGAACCAAACCTAACACACCATTTGGATGAGGTATGTATAATCACTAATCCAGTCATGGATTTTTATGGAAAATATGAAGTCCCAAGCATATTGGAGTATATTGGGATTCATATATTTTGATAAAATTATGTTTCATGATGACAACATCATTTGGATTCTATGTACTTATTCAATAAGAAATTTAGATTTTGGGAGTATGGTGACTTCTAATTGGTTGTTAAAGGATAGAACATATGGTGTGTATGAATAGTAGTTGATTGATGAAATAGGTTATGACATGATCTTGGGTAGGGTGCACATTGGCTCGGTATGAATTTTCTTGATGTTTATATAATGATTGTAAGAAATGGATATTGTTTTAGCGGATTAATTTACATATGTCTATGTTAAGAATAAGAAGAAAATTGGGAATTTTCAAATGCAATGAATCCTTTTAAGAATTAATTCATGATAATTGCAGATTGGATTGAAAATTGTTTTCCTGATGAAGTTTCTAAATGAAAAGAGTTTCTATGGTGAGGATGTTTTATGATCCCATGTTTTGAACAATCTAAGAAATATGATGGAATTTAATTTTCCTTTGTGGTTAGGCCAATTTTTAAAATAAGCTTCAAAATTTTATTTAGAGATTTGAAACATAGTACTTTGTTATTTATGGATGGGGTTTAATTCATAAGTTGCTCCACAAAATCCAAGATGATTTTAGGTAGATTTTTTCAATAAAATATTTATTTTTTGAAAGCTCGGGGAGGCACATGGTTAGTGCATGACTAGTTTATTGTTACTACTAAAATTTAACCACATCAATCCATCCATGTATAGTGTGAAATGGTTTATAAAACCATGAACCTAAGGCCGCACAACCATGTAATTTTATATAGTAACATTCATATGATAACTGCATGGATTGTATAAGGGTGTTCAAACTGTATGTCTAGCCCATGTAGTGTGTGGCTCTTTGGAGGTGTGAGCTAAACATTTGGCACATAGATAGCCAAAACATCCATCCAAACTATTCAACACTTTTAAAAGGGTGATTTTATGATTTTCTCATGCTTTCTTTAACCCTTATTATCCATATTTTCTCTATCAAATTCACAACATCCCCATCTATTGGATGTACTCTTTTTTTCCATAAAGATTGTCATTAGGGTATTTCTTTCATTTTAGTATAGATTCAAATAAATTCAATATCTTTATATCAATATTATATAATCTCACAATCATATTTCTCTATTTAAAGGTTACTATATCTATCTTTGTTGTTATTTACATGCATTATCATATGACCAATTTTCAGGGTGTTGGAATATTCCTCCATTTTTTCTCATTTGTGCCAAAATAAAATGTAAATATTGAATGAGGGAAGCTTGATAAGCATGATTTTAGTGGTCTAGTTTCGTTTCCATTAATTTTATATCTATTATAAAGTGTTTTCATCATGATGAACACTAGACTTACCATTTGTTTCTCCTAAAATAATAAATTCCTTAAATTTAATACTCATACAATTGGCATGATATTTTATAGATCTTTTTACATGGTTATAGGTTTACTCCATCAACAAAAACCACCATGTAAGGTGAGTGTGATTATATTCATATAATGATTGTTGTCTTGTGTTATACAAAAAACATATCTGTGGTGTATTATAATTATGACTTATTAGTGGAATGCATTAAAGGAATTAAATTGAGTGTAATTGTTATGGTAACACACTTGAACCTTCTTATAATAAAAATTATTTGACAAATGAAAAGAATCGTGATGAATTATAATATGAAATGTATGCATTTTTGGACCTTTCTATCACTTATGAGATATTTCATTGATGGAAAACAATAACTTTTTTAATATTTTGAATAAACTGCAAGGTTCTTGATACCATACATTTTGATTTAAAATTATTAATTATCAACCTCAAAGAATGAAATGAATTGAATTTAAATATATTAATAGAATTACTCATGAAGCATTGTAAAATGGAATGGTTGTTTCTTATGGGCTTATTTTGTTCTTATAAATGATGTTTTCTTATGGTATATAGTGAATCATGATTATTGTTAGTTTTAATATATGATTCTCATTCCATATGTTAAATTATTAATTCCAAAAGTTAGGATAAATATAGTATTCCTTGAGTGATACTTGGGTTCTGATGCTGAATTCCTTGGATGGGCTTGTAGTGAATGTTTAATTGTATAAATTGTGAATGGTTAAGACGTTTTGGACATAGTTCCCTTCATCAATTCATTGAAAATAATATAAATGGTTCTCTGAAACATTTATCAATGTTTAGGACATGTATTTAGATATTATTTATTAAATGAATTATCATGGAGTTCCTCATTATTGGATATGGCATTCCTTATCATTTATTTGTTGTTTTTAGACATGATATACCATGTAACTCTAGTTAAATAATCAGGTTGATGACCTCATTTAGATATTAAACCCCATAAAATTATCACATTAAATAGAAATCTTTGTTATATACCATAGGTCTTGAGTCTATTTATATACAGTGTAAATTTATCAGAAATAGTCCAAATTATACAAAACAAGGCATTATTGGTCATGTATCCTATAATGATCCTAAGCTAGAAATTGTTTATATTTACATTGATGTACTGCATACGATATACCAACATACTAATAAATTTTATATTCCCAAGATGTATTTTCCATAGACACCATTATTGGTGGCCTACTCTGTATCACCGGCATTCTGTTAATGACACAAATTATTACCAAAAATAATCTAGTGGATGTAGGTTTATATATTAAATTGTACTTCTTACTTCTGCTCATTATAGATATGGAATTAAAATGGGAGCACATGGGTGATCATGTATATTATATTCCACAAGATTCGTATTCTTTTATTTATTTTTGGTAAGTATATTCATGTTTTATGTATCTATATTGTGTCCACAAATTTTTATCTGTGGAATAACATGTTCATGCACGATTGATTTCATTGTAATTTTCCATAATGTAAATTAATATTATTTCTCAATTATGTTAATAATCAGTTGTCTGTTTCAATTAATTATTACACCACTATATGAATTACAAATATACAAATTATAGTCTCCCCACTGTACCACATTTATAACCTACCTTTTAGTCAGCAACCAATTTTATTCATAGAGGCACGCATGAGGATTTTTCACTAATAGGTCTAGTTTCAATTTATTGAGAGAACAAGGTATGGATGTGACCGTAATAGATAGAATATATTCTATCAATATGTAGATATACTATGAACTATTGTTCATGATTATATTATTACTCATTATGATTATTTTTTCTCATAATTTTTTCTAATTTAGTTAATGGATGTAACAATGAAGAATCTTGATATAAAATGAAATGTAATATGAAACGAAAAAGCATGTGATTACTCCAAAACATTTATATAATTATATAAATAACAAACCCAACATGGGTTATTTTTAGGACACACTTAATTAGTGAAAAATGATGTTTTATGAATACTATGGAAGAAAGAAGAGTTTTCCTCCTACATACAGAGGATATTTGAAGAAGAACTAAGTAGAACTTCTCTATGGATTTGGAAGTTGTATTAAATGTTTAAAATAAAATTGTACAATAAGTATGTGTCATAGAATAATTAATATACCAACAAAAAAATGAGTACATCCTAATGTAACCTTAATTATCCAATATATTATTTGTGGGATCTTGTGAATTATCTGAGACAATTCCCTAATCCAATGACTAACTCTATGAACATGGAAGAAAATATTCTTATTCAATATTTTATGTGGACTGATTAATATGTTTATATATTTGGAATAAATAAATATATTGTCGATGTTTTTTGTAGATTATATTATTTTTATTCAATTCATGTAATATCTAGTAATCATTTTACAGAAGATTTTCTTATGTATTTTAATCATATGATGAATTTTACCATTAAACATCAACTTTGATTTATTATAAATGTATCATTTTTCTAAAACACAGTATTTAGGGATAGATAACCCTAAATATTTCATTGATATTGTGGTAACAATAATATTTTTCGATATATAGTAGATTGAATTGGATAAAGAAAAGTGAATAGTGTTTGTATAATTAATTTCTAATGGATGAATTTTTTTGATTATTTATGATTATTTTGGTTATTTTGGGATATTATTAATACATTTTAAGAGATTATATGATCATGGTATTAATTTATGTGGAATGAGACATTAAGTGATACATCAAGGAATCTTGGTATAAATTTTTATTTTGATATTTAAAAAAACTATTATGCAATTAAATCATTTTGCATTTGGGGTTTTTAATTTGAAAAAAAATAGTTTGAAGGATAAATAAAGATTAATATTTAATAAATTTATTTATTTTAACATTAGGTGTTATTTTTGAGGTTTTAGAGTATAATGTATTATATATTTCTATACTATATAAAATTCTATAAAAATATTGTTTTTGGTAAATACATAGAGAAAAGAATAATTACTTATGGATCTTATGATCAAAAAATGTTATTTTTAGTACTTTTACAATGAAAAGTACATCACAAATATTCACTTTATAAAGTAATAGGTGAAGGGGATATTTATTGATGAAAAATAAAAGGTTAAAATTTTTCTAATGAAGTGAAATGAAATTAAAATGTATAAATTATAACGTAGTATACCTTTTTAGTAAATTAATCCCTCAATATTAGAAAAATTTTCATGATATAAATAAATTATTCATTTACCTTCATCTTTGATGAAGTTATTGTATTTTAATCTCTGACTGATTTATGGTTTTGTGGTCATTAACATTCTCATGGCCATATTCTCTATTACTCTCTATTAATATCAGGGTATTACATTTTCCTCCAGGTCATTAATGTAACATACCTTAAATGATTTACTTATCTAGGATCTAAATTATATTTTATTTTTAGAAACCCTTTTGTTTATGATATTCCATTTTTAAACGTAGTTTTATTATTCTATCATATGATGTGGGTTTTCAATAAATTTATTTCATAAATATTGATACTTAAATTACTAAGATAAAAATTGTGATGTTTCAATTTTTTAATGGGGATAGAATGTTGAATACTTGGATTTAGAATATGTTACAATTGAAATAATTTTACGTTTTTGATATCGTTCTTTACATCAAACATGGATCATAACATGAACTATGATTTGGGTATTATTATTTAAAATTAGACATTAGAACCCTTTCATAAAGACTAGTATAATGAAATATAATAACCAAAATATTAAAAAATTGTATAAATGTATTATATAATTCATTATTGTTTTGAAATTTATAATAAAAAAGATCTATATTTTATTTAATATAATTTCATTCTTTAAAAATATATTTTCATCAAAAAATTAATTATATATTTTAGTGAGTGAATATTTTATTTAATTTAAATTTAATTTATAGATATTATATAATGAAAAGGATATATTTTTTAACTCATAATATTAAAATTATCCTAGTGAAAAATTTGGGATGTTTCCAAATATATTGAATTTTTAAAGAATTGTAAAAAATATTGATCCTTGAAGAAATATCATTTATTTTCATTAAAAAGACCTCATATTTCATTTAATGTTCTAATAAATTAATATATGTTTACTTTTTTTATAAATATTCTAATTAATTACATAGTAGTAAAATTTTAACATGATTTGGTATGAGTACATTTTGGTACTTATAAATGATTTCAATAAACTATTTTTAATTATGTTTTATAAATTAATAATAAAGTTATTTTATAAATAATAAAATAATAAATCATGTAAAAATATTCAATATTTTGAATCTTAATAATTAATTTAATTTAATAGGGTCGACATAATTTTTTCTTCTTATTAATAGTAACCATGGTAAAAAAAACTTCACATTATTAGAAGAGGTAAAACTGGGTCAAAACATTAAACTCTCTCTAACACCTTCCAAAATAATGTAGTCTGAGAGTTTCTTATTGAAATATATGTTCATGGACATAAATAATTTATATTAAAGCATTATTTTGGAATCGGTAATGCAAGAATGACTTTTCGAAGTTATGCTAAATTTTATTTAAATTAAATATATATTTTTGGTCTTTGTAATGTTGTGGTTGGAAGATTCCATTCTATTTATTGTTATTAAAAAGTTTAAAAACATTTAATTTTTTAATAATTAACTAATTTTTTTAACCATGTAATTAATTTATTTCATGGTGAAATTATTTCTACTTATAATCTAGTAGTTTCGTAAAAATTATTTTTAATTAATTTTTTTTATTATATAAAAATTATATTCTCCCAATTAGAGAAATTATTAAGATAAAATTATTCAAAATTATGAATAATCGTGTTATTTTTTTATATTTCCACATTTATTTTGTTCGTATAATTTTTTGGTTGATTTAAAAATGTATGTTATTATGGATTAGGTTTAAATAGGTATAATGTGGTCTAACAATGATATAGTTATTTAATATTAATCAAGACATATCTAAATGATATTAGTTGAGTTTATTGATAGTATATTCCATATTGAATTCATTTTTAGGGTTCCTTGATTCAAAATTACATGATTAAAATATGTATAATTTAAAGTTTTATGTAATTTCATATGTGTATTTTCCCTCCCATGTAACAGGATACCACATATCATATATTCTCAACACATAGTGGGACTTTTATTTCATAAAATTAAGACCATAATACCTTCATAAATTTCATCTCTATGTCCTATATATTATGGTATTTCCAAAATTCTATCATTATATAGTGTAATGTATAATCCTAAATAGGTTTCTCAATAAATATGTATAACTATAAACTGAGTACTATCAATTTTATTTTTTTATTCTACCACCTCAAAATATACGGTATTTATTATAAATTTTTTTCTGTATCATAAATGGACTTAATTTATTTTATTATGTTGTTAAAGCCATTATCTTTCTTCGTTTCATCCTTTCAGAATAGAAAACGTCACTCTTGCATACATGTGGACTCCACCTCTATGAAGCAGTGTATTTTATTTTTAATCCTCACATCACAGTGATGAACATAATTATGAATTTTATGAATATATATGATATTATTATATTGATTTTGAGGCCAGTTATTATTTATGGATTTCATTCCATCTACCTAAAAGTGGAAATATCACTACAGCATTTTTAAGGACTAACATCTCCACCAAGTGATGTAAATCATTGTTCTTTATCGCATTTCATGACTAGTCATCAAATCATACTTAATTAATATATATTATACTCATGAAATTATTATAAGTCTTGAGATGATGGAACCATTATCAATGTACCTGAACCAATAATACAGAATATAAACATGAAATAAAAATGAAGTTGTTGTCACCCTTAACAATAATTTTAACAAGGATTTGTTAATAAACATGTGATAGGATAGTATAAATAAATTATTTAAATTTTGATATATATATATATATATATATATATGTATGAGTATTTTTTCATAATAGAAATATAATAAATCTGTATTTCTTATCCAGTTTTTTTTTAAAAACATACAATGCAAGACATTACAAGATTTAATTGATTGGTCTATCAATTTCATATTAATAATTATTGTTTATGTTTTAGTTTCTATTTGGGAAATTATATGGTAGTTATTTGATAAATATATTTTATCATTTTTGAAAAATATTTTTTTCTAGTTTTTTAAAGTTTTGATAATATTTTTAATCTATTATACTTAAGTGGGTCCTAATTTTTTTATTAAATGAACACATTATTTATCCTATTTGGTTGGAATTTGTTTCCATATTTATGTTCTAATTTTTTTCATAATTATGTAATTTAATACTATTAAGTTATTTTTTTATTAAAATTTTAACCATTTATGAATTCACAAAAAATGTATTAAAAATTATCTTCTAGTAATTTTCTCAACAAGGTACATCTAACTAAAGGAGGAATCAAAATATTTATTTAAATGATTATGTCACGTTTAAAATTTACCATCATCGTGAGTGCTCAATTACTTGTTGTTTCATTTTCTTGTTTTCATTGTTAGTTTTGAATAAAATATATTTCTTATATTTTTGAATTATAGATTTTAAATAAGATATTTTAAAAGAATATTGTATTTTTCTAAAGAGATTTTATCAATGATCATATAATGAAATTTTCTACTATTATAACATCTATTTTTGTTTATTATGACTTAAAGGATATGTGATTCAATAGTATTGTTTTTTTCAACATCGACGTAGTTTTTGATTATGATGATAAGATATTAATGAAAGCTATTTATTTCTAAATTTTTCTATGATTGTGTGGTAAAATATTTATGAACCGAATTTACTTTCCACATATTATGACATGATGATATGATGAGTGTTCTTTGATCTAGTGGAACACATAGATGTGGTATTAGTTATGTTAGGCATAGGCTTATAATTACATAGGCCTACAATGAATTAGTTAAATATTGATATATATTGATATAATAAGAACTATAATAGAATTTGAACCATTTCAATTAGGGTTTATGTCCACAATGATGTTCATTGGAGTAATTCATGACCAAGGAGACAATAGAATGTGGAGGGAACCAAATCCAATATTTATGTATTTGAAGTGTTACATAATTAATGAAATTATTTTCTATTAGTATTTTTTCAAAAACACCTATTTCTGATGCTTATGATATTTTCTCATGGATCCTTATTAATTATCAAGGCTTTATTAAAACTAATACCTGTTTCTTTTGTTATGAAAATCCTTATGCAATGATTCATGATTTCTAATCCTTCACCTATTGGGTATGGTTACTGTAAGAGATGATTATGATGTTATAAAATTATACATATCATATGATCACTTTTGATTACTGTCATAAATCTCTTATGGTTTCCCTTATTAATAGTTTTATCTCACCCTTTCTTATGTATCATTTCCCAAAGTTATGTAGAATTTATTTATGTATGGTATGTCTAATATATAAACTATGTCAAAATTTATTTTTAGGAGGCATTGGAGAACATTTATTATATAATGGTATTATATATCTAGTCTCCAATATCACTAAACCTTTATGTTTATTGTTTAAATCCAAATGATATGTAATTAATATATTTTTAATAATATGAAATTTCAATATATGAAATGTATTGATTGTAATTAATACAATTAACAAAGAATGGGTAGTTTAAATCGGGCCATGCTAATATATATATATACGAGTCATCGAAAGAGGGTTAATGCATCTGATAACCAGAACCTAAAGTAGAGTAACATACATAAAGGGGGAGAACCATCATTAGTTCATTGAAAACATTATATCCCTCATAACACACTTAAAAATATATTTGATGAACCCATCCATAGGAAGAAATAATAGAAATCCAAGCATCATTGTTATTGACCAACTACAATTGTTATTATATTGAAAATTCCATCTTAAAAATCCATAATCATCCAATTGAAAAACCAAAGAAAACCAAGAGAAGAAAACAAAGAACCAAAAACTCAATAAATTGAACACAACAACACCCTAAAATGGAAAAAACTATACAATTTTTAATTTATCTCAATTGATATTTCAACCACCTCCTAATCAGTGAAATAGGACACCTAATACCAACTGATGTTATCCCACTCTACTATCAGGTTGTAAAATATTTCGACAAACTAATGGGTGAATTCCCTAGTGAGGGAACAAATTCAACCCATACAGCCCTTATAAGAACAATAGAAAACCAATAATTTTATATGATGATACCGATGAAAATGAAGAATAGTAAAAATTCTACCATTAGTCCCCAATACAACATCATACTATGTTTCCCCAAAACCCTCATCATGCCCATCCAAAATGGGTTTGAGAAATATAGGTTATTGAAAAGAGGAATTAGAGATGAAAAATAATGGACACCACCACTACTTCTGAGAAAGATTAAAAAATAAAATACACACAAATTCGGAATGGGGTATATGAATGATGTTTGGATAAGGAGGAGTAGTGAGAGAAGAATGATGCATTTACTAGTGGATAGAGCCAATAATGAAGTGTGAATGAATAAAAATTAATATGTTATAGGGAAAAATTAAAAGTGTAAAATAGGATTACAATATTCATATAGAAGAACCATAATGCCCCTAGAATTAAGGGGAAGAAGAAATGGTGATCGATGATCTCAATTAATGTGTTCTGAAAGCCATTTTTGAGTTTGAAAGTGGACTGTAAGTGAGAAACACTAATGGTGGATGATATTTTCCATGTTTTTTGGTTTCACTGATGGTGTATTTGACTATGGTAGAGGTCTTTAAAAATGATGTTTGGTAAGGTTAGAGGTTCTATTTCTTAGAACCTGCTCTTAGGGGAATTTCCACATCCATGCTCCACTCACCTTAATAGGCCACTCGATTTCTCATCGGCTAGGAAGAAGGGCACCACCATGATCTCTAATATATGGTTGTGTAGAACCATCACCGATTGAATGATTATCTTATGGGACTCTCTAACATCGTAGCTGGAAATGACTCTTTCTCGGATGGGGCTTCTTTGGGTGACCGCTTTATAGGGATGGGGTTTTGGGTGTGAGTGATTATAAAAGGCCACACCTCGAGATTTCCATATGAAAAAAATGACATTATACACATTAAAAAGATTTTATTTATTATTTAATAATTCATTTTATTTATATAAAATATTTAACAATTTTTTACAATTTTACAATGTAATTTATTCACCAGGGTAACATATTTTTCAAACAAAAAAATGAAATTCACCATATCATATAATATAAATACAATTATTTAAAATATGGAATCAATTTATGTTTATTGAAAAAATAAAAATATTTGAACTTATCCTATTAAATATAATACACAAATAAAAAATAATTATTTGAATGGAAAATTTTTTGTATTTATTGAGTGATTATATTTTGATTTATTATCATTTAGTAATATTATTTATCCTACATGGTAAATATTTTATTAAATGATTATTTCTAATTTATGAAAAAGTATTAAATTCATATTAATCAATTTATAAAATAAAGTGTGACTATGATTTTTAAATGATCATATGTATTCCAAATTACCATATAATGGAAATATAGTCTTTTTAATTCTAATATATATCGATAAATATTTATATAAAAACATTTTTTCTTACACTTATTTATCTCTCATAACTATAAAATACCTCTTATGAATTTTATTATTTATAATGTTATATATCTATGTACAATTTTAATGGTAAACCGTTAGGATAAATACATGAAAACTACTTTATTTTTATTCACATCTGGTTATAGTCCGAAAATAATTTTCTTAATTATCTTTTATTTATATTTTTATCATTAATATTATTTTATTTTTATTATTTTATTTTATACCCAAGTAAAATCATTTATTCTTCATTCACAATAAAATATTACTGTTTTTTAGGATTGACAGATTTTCTTGTAAAAGTTAATTTATTGTTGGTACTTTTAAAAAAAAAATATACCAGTATTTATTTTTTGTAAAAACCATATCACTTGATTTTATTAAGGAAGATAGAATATTTATATTATTGTTAAAATACTACAAACATATAATATATTTTATAGTTAAAAAAATTTATAATATATTCCTATAAGAAATTTATCTATTAATGATAGTATTACCAACATTTTTCATTCAATTGGGATGTGTATTTATAAAAGTGACCTAGACGTCCCTGCAAAAAATGAAAATCAGAAATATATATTGGAAATTCAATTAAAATTGATAGTTTTATATATCATGTATGATAAATCATGATAATATATTTATTATAATAAATATATATGATATAACAAGTTTAATTATTATATATTAAATTTTAAAAAAAATCATCAAACCCTCTAAAATATATTTAGGTTTTTAACATAATATATATATATATTCAATAATATAAATCAATTAAATAAACAAATTGAAAAAATAAATTACATTTTCCTAGGAAACAAAATAAATATTTAACATAAGAAAATATTATATTATGAAAAATTAAATTACTAAATCATCAATCTAAATAAGTAAAAAATTGTTATTAACAATCTTCACATATCATAATGTAATAATATACTACTATTCCTCAAATTAATAGAATATACTTGATTCATAATAATTTATGATTTTCTTTCTAAATTATAAAAACATATATCCAAAACTGAATGGCCATACAATACTTGATCAACACACACTGAGGCTCTAAAATATTTACATCATTATCAATCGAATAGTAATTTAGTGGAACTCATTCTTATATGACATCATCAAAACCATAGTTTTCATATAATATATATTGTCTCCAAAACCATGTATAGAAGTGACTATTTCTCACAACCCATCATCATCCCCAACATAACTAAAGATAAAGAACGCAAATAGACAACACAAGATAACATAATGTGAATTGTATAAGAAACATTTCCTTATAATAAAAATATAATGAGGAAAAAATTTCTTCACCACTCTAGAAACATCACCATTACAATTTCCATGTTTACAAAACTATATATCATTCAATAATAATCTCATATCATTATATTTAAATATCACGAGCTTATAGGGAAGAATGAAGACCCAAAATTTTTATGTGTCGCAAAACCTATAACAGAACTGGGTTTGGAGAGAGTAAAAAAAATTATGATTAAAGTTCCATTAGATACTCTTTTTTTGAAATTTCTGAACATTTCCAAAATTTATCATTAAGAAGAGAACCATATTTTTTAAAATTCATGTAGACTATGAAGATAAAAATAAAATTATCTTGTATTTTATAATAATATTATAAAGAAACAATTGTTTTCCTAGAATAAGATTTTAAAAACAAACAGGTTAACGAAATTTACAAGCTATACATGAATAATGTAATTCCTAAAAGGCTAAGTTTACTAAACATGTGGCTTAACATTTTAAAATCTATAAATACATATCTCTATGGTATAATTAATGAAAACCATGTAAAGTACATCATATTGAATATCATGTATCCTCCATACAATCATGGCATTATTATGTTTATTATGGCCATGTTAAAAAATATACATTACATGAAAGAAAATCTCTATTAAACTATTCATAAAAAACCAAATTTATGAAAGAATAATCATAGATTACATGAGACACTCTAAAAGTAAAATTGGAATCAAATATAACAATAATAATAAAATCAGGTAGTCCTAACCTTAGATCTATTACAAATAATATTTCCTACTAAAATAATAGACCTGCAAAAAACTGACATCCTTTCATCATATAGGTACATATTAAACATGTATAATAATTTTAAAATATCCTGAATAATAGATACAAATATTTCATTTGATAGAATGAATATCATACATGAAAAGTACACTATCTAAAACCACAATATAATGAAGAAACATTCATTTTCACCCATAAATAACCACAATTAACCATAATAAAAAGTATAATAAATTAGTATAGAATCGAAAATAAATTAAGAAACATGAATGAAACCATGATAAACTAAAAATATTATTGGACAAAATAAAATATATGAAACCTAGAAATAAAATTAAACATTAGTATTCCAAATTATTGGGAAAACTAAAATAGTCCAACCTTATTTAACATCAATATTAACCACAACAAATTATCACCACCATGTTATGAAATTGTGGAGATTTATTCAAATTATCAAAAATTAAATATAAAACTTTAACAAACTATCTTTAAATAAATAGAATTCAACATATTATTTTATATAGGAATGAATATTAATCATATGAAATTTCCATGTAACAATTATGACTTTAACAACATGGAGAGCCACGTATATAAATAGAATCAGTCCCAAATCTACCCATGATTTAAATAAAAATTTAATATGGGACTTATTTATAACATAATTTATTTTAATATAGTATATAGAGAAAAAAAATCATTCACATTACCTAGAATGCTTATAATTAATATAATGAAATATGAAATAATATCTAAGAGTGGGTGTGTGTGATTTCCAGGTACCAGTGTTTGGGGAATCCATGAATAATGTGTGATGAATAATGATTTATGAAATATAACAAGCTTTCAAATTTTATCCTTACTAAATATATGCGTATATTAAATGTTCCTTTCCGATTTTCAATTACAACTGTTATATCTACAATTCAATTCTATGGTAGACATATTAGTTTTCCTATAATGTATTGGTCATAAAATGATACTACCAACATGTGTATAGACACAAATGTAGTGACATTTTAAATAAACTATTCCATTATTATCTCACCTACAAAACACATCAATATTAAAATTTATAAATACATACTCCCACTAGAAAAAAATATTTGAAAAAAATCCAATTTCAATTTTCCTATATTTATAAGAGGTAGTGGATTGAACCCGCACTAGATAAAGATCAACATATGGATACACTAGCAAACCATTTACTATCATATTACAAGTTCCTTCCATTGTTTTGAATCATTGAAACCTATAGATAATGATTATTATGGATCAATATAATAAAACCATATAAAATAAAAAAATTTAGAATCCTTATAAAATCTGCATCACATACATGGGTGGGGGCACTGAGTGGAAGTGGTAATTCAACTTTTAAAATTTTAACCACTATTAATTAAAAAATATATTCCAAAATTATTCATTTTAGAATAGGTAAAAATAGAATTCATACCAAATTGTTTAGCCTCTACTTCCAATGAATTGGTATCTTTCTAAAGGATCGCATAAAAGAAATACTTGTATAAATATTATCATTAACTTAAGGGAATTCAATGAAAAGGGGGAGATGGGGGTGAATATATGTGGTTCATCACATCCACAATTTTCATCAAATAAATGGGTTTGATACCCAGTGATTTCTTTTCTAGACCCAATTAATTTGGGTGAATAGTGTTTTGAGTTGGTGTCTTTGATGGAAACATGTGTATGATTATAGGTGGGTGGACCGAACTGCGTGAGGTGTGGCAGGGTGACCGAACAACGTGAGGTGGGACAGGAAGCCTTGGTGGATGTGAGGCCCCGAAGATATGGGGGAAGGCCATCTATGTGATTCGGTGAAGGAAGGAAATTGGTAGGAGCACTGTTTGATGGTTTAAAGGCTAGTTGCAATGAAAGGAGATATTGAGAGGCACGATGATGCCTAGGATAGATTATGGTCATGAATAATCTAAATGGCTTATGGTATTGTTGAACTGGTGGTCAATGAGTGTGGTGTCAAAGAAGGAGGACATTAACAGGAGGGAGATAGGGGAGAGATCTGCAGTAGGTTTTGGTGGAAATACAAACAATGAATGGTTATGGGAGGCCAGTAGTGTGCCAACGGCTAGTATATGACAATTTGTTTATAGAGCATGAAGATTTTATAAATAGGTGGCCTTAGGGCTATTTTAATCTTGGGAATATTTCTCTTATATAGTTTTCAACTCTAGAATAATATTAATAAAAGTGTCTTGACGTGTGGGTTATCCCATGGGATGGGATATGGAATGCGTGCTAATCTCTATGTGTGTGTGGTTGTGTTTTATAGTGTAGTTTTACTCCAAAATTACTCTTATAATATAATAAAATATAATATAATTGAATAAGAAGTGAGTATTTGAGGAAAATTTATGTTATGAGCTATACATGTCATGATTTATTCCTTCAATGTGTCTACACATTTGAATAATGAATCATTAAATATAATTATATAACGAAATATATATCTATCATAAAATCGAAAAAACTATTTAATCAACATGGTGGTGTAAACTAATATATTAATGACTCTATTTATACCAAAAATTTGTATAATAACATATATAATGACAATACAATTCATTATCATGACATTGAATAAACCTCTAATGCTAATGCTTGACATAAGCAAGTAGTATAAAAGTAAGTCTATGGAATAATGAATGAGAGGTAATTCAATCATAGTGTATCTATGATTTAAATCAAATAAATTTTATGACCACGTTGAAGCCATTTTAATGAATGTTTTTTAATATAATTGAAAACCCTAAAACAATTATCCATTTTTATGGATTTTTAACAATATAACATCAATCATGTATTAGAATAATAATAAAAATTCTCAATTATTTCTTAAATGATATTAAATATAAATTCATTCATGTTATTTTTTTCTATTAAAATACATTCATAATAACTATTTTAAAATTAAAATGTTAACATATTTATTATTTATCCCTTTATGATTTAGCTTCAAAACATTTTCAAAATCTTATAGTTTTGATAAATTTAAATTTATTGTCATGCTATACATTTTTAATTTATCTACGATGTAATAAAAAAACTCTATGAGTTTATAGTTTTCAAAATCATTATGATTAACAATGATGATTCCAATATTAAAAAAAACTAAAAATCAATAGATAATCAAATTATACAAAAAATTCTTTAAAAATATGACTGTGGGTTTTAAAACTACATAAGAAGATGATATAAAATGATTTGAGTTTATGATATATATATAAGCATATTTTAAATAAATATATAACCATACATAAGATTCAATATCAATTAGGTTGCGGGAAACCCGAATTGACAAGTGTAAACAAATTAGTGGAAATAAAAAAGGTAACTAAAATTAATATCAGACATAGACTCCACTATCTGGTCTCTTATCCAACCTCAAATAAATTTTCAACATCTTTATTCGATATCCCAATATATATTCCATTCCCTAGGATCATCACTTAAAACCCATTTACATCCTTTCTCATTGAGTATCTTATCAAATACATGATGAACTGCCTTGTCCTGAAAATAATAAATACATCTATGCATCCCTCAAAAGTTATATGTGAACATTTACACCACCTCCTATTATACAAATATAAAATCCTACTAATTATCATAATATCAAGTATAATAAATGCAATCATATCAAATAAGATCACACATAAAATCATCAATAATGGTATAGAAAGATGACAGTGGGAGATTTCAACAATAATTATAAAGTTTTTCATACATGATAGATTTTAATTGGTAAATTTACCGTGGGATGGACTCCATTAACCATGTTTTAAAGGCCTATGAATCTTGTTCTCTATTATAATATGTATATTGGATGTAAATTGCCATATATTGGGACAATCCTGATAATATTTCCTGGAGAACCATCAATAATATTAATGTATGAAAAAAAGGTAAATAAAAAGAATGTATTCATCTTATAAGAAAATAAAACTAGATATGATAGAAATTTTTCATTAATAATATGTATAGATTATTGAAAAACATAGAATAATTTTGATATTGAATCATATATTATCATTAAAAAACAATAGACTCTCACTAGTCAAAATTAATATATACAATATTATATAATTTGAAGAATGTATCTAATATATCATCCGTGTAACCACCAATTCGGAAGACATTCACCATAACCATAAATGATGTGAATCAATTTTAGAAAATATTATGAATAAAAACAAATATACATTTACATAATATCAAAAACTATGAATATTGATCACCCCAACCATATATCACAGTGCGGTTATACACAAAAAACAATAAATGTCAGTAAAAATGATAGCATGAAATAAAAAACTAGGGACAAAAATAGTATTTATGTTTCTCATAAAAAGTCCTACTCTTCTATGGAAATATTTAAAATAGCTTATTAATGAATAATTTAGATAAATAGAATGTTGAACTCTTAATTAATTTTAAATTAATGATCCAAAACAACTATTTAATGAAGGTTTCAATAGGTGCAACCCGTTCCACCTACTTCCAAAAGATGTTTCCAATCATTTACCATTGATTGATCCTTCATTGAGTGACATCACCTCAAATTAATTATCCAATGAATTGTTCACCTTTAAAAAAACTCCATGAATTCTACTTTTGAATCCTTAATAAGAATTATAAACAAAATTTTAAAATCCCAGATGAAATATTATGATTTTTCACTAGAACAATTCATTCACAGGTCCTGGTTTCAAACTTCAACCATCTGGACTCATAATTTTTTGTTTTAAATATTTTACACTAAATATAATTACTTCTATAAATCTATAATCGTTACACGACTATCCACCATCTTTATGTAATTTCAATATCATAATTTTACATTCACCCCTTCAATATAATAACACACTTAATAGAAAAAAGGCCTTCACGTGAATGATTCGAAGAATTTCCCAGATGGTAATCATTTTGTAGAATCAACACTAAATAGTACATAATAATCATAAAATCACTTATTTTTTAACCACACATATTAGACAATATGATTCTAGTCATCCCACCTATTAAAATGCAGAAAACCATCTATATTTATCCATAAATATAACCTTGTCCAATATTTTGTCATGATTCCCAATGCCTCTCTCTTCAATTGACCATAAACTTTTCCCAATAAAAATATCATAATATATTGATATTTAAATTTCGTATTATCCATCAGAGAGTGGAACATTTTATTATCATCCATGTTTATTGTGCCCTATAAATCAAAAAATAATTCCCTAACTTCATTCCTTATTCATAGAACCCCAAATAACCACTTCATCAAAATTAACTACATTTATACTTTTATTATTATAATTTACACATCCTTAGATATTGGTAGGGTTACTAGGGATTGATTTTATGAAATTAAACTCAAAGATACACCTCCGTTAATAGACTCATATAAATTGGTTCTACTCTATGTATCCATATCTTCCATAAGGTCAAATTTCTCACACCCATATTGCAATTTAATTGTTCTTAAATTGAGAGAATTTTTTTGAAACCTTTGACATATTAGAGGATCCACGTTACTATTTGGTATTGTTTTCATCCCGGATTATCCATTAACCTAGTAAAAATTAAAATTTTATTCATAATATCTTACCACATAGAAACAATGATATATATCAAGCTTTCGATATCCACTAAAGATTGAACAAATCCATGTACTCAGTTAATGCTTCTATTTTTTGCCCATAAACCTTACATAGCTCAAGGTATCTGACCAAGGGTGTGGAAAATAGTTTCACCACACTCATTCCAATGTGTTCCATCATATTATATATATATATATATATATATATTCAAACTAATATTTGAATAATGTTCTGGACTTTATAACCCATACCATTCATATCCAAAAATTATACTTCTCTATATTGATACCATTCACCATGAGATATATCAACGATTTTTCCTTTATATCATGTATCAAATCATTATTAGTTCAATATTTTATAATGTCAACATGTAAAAATGTAAATTGACCAATCTCCCATTTTTGACATCATTCATTAATAGTAGAAATTATTATCTCTCATAATGAATATCCACTATACAATAAAGGAATTGAACTTATAGTTCCACTACTTTGGGGAATTATTCACACAATATAGGATCCACTTAAAATTATACAAAAGGTCCTTGATTTTTTTATCCACAAAACCCATCAATTGTTCCAAGTAAATTTCTATATCCAAACCTACATGAAAGAATGATGTTCTAACATCTACCTACACAAGATATAACCAATCCAATTAATCAATTCTGAGCAATATAAATATGGTAATGATTTCATCAACTAACGTTATGATATTTAGAAACTATAATTTATCATTATTGACAAAATCTCAAAAAATTTATTACAACATAAATTTATCTACTATAGGCTTCGTTATTTATTTGATAAACTCATTTATAATAGAGTACTCTCCTCCCACTAGGTATTCCCAATAGCTCACTTGTCCTAAAAACATGTAATTAATACATTTCATCCCACTTGAATAACTCACATTGACAATGGTCAAATAGAAAATAAGATTATATATAACATGAATTTTTTCTATTATATGTGAGACTAATGTTTTTTATTTCACTTATAAATCTCTTAATTTATCATTGAATACTGGGGGACCAGTGCAAAAATATATGTCATTAAACTCTTTAAAAAAATTTATAACATCACTTTCTAGGGATCTCCTATATGATATATCAATATATAATATTTTAAATATAAAATTTTGAAAATCGAAGCATCTATTCTTCCAAACAGGTGACTACGACGATTCATTGATCTCACCAACAGGTTCTCATTGGTATAAATATTTCAATAAGATATCTTAAAAAATTTTAACATCAATTCTTCGAAAACATTCCATATATTGTTATCCATGAGATGAAATCCAATGTATTCATCAATGTAACCAACAAAAGAATACTCTAAAGACTAAGACTCTATCATTATTCATTTATTGGAATCAATATGGATATGTATTAGTGAACCAATAAATATTATAAAAGAAATTAATTATTATTTCAACACTAATAGGCTTATGTCGATGCTTTCCCTAATAGAGAATAAGGAATGTTGTTCACTAATTGAAATTATTCAGGAACTCCACCAAAAAGTATTGGAAAAAATCAGCAAGTGTCTTTTTTTACCTTTCCTTATCTGCTAACATAGGATTCATCCCCTCCAAAACAATATTTTGTAGTTGTTTCTTTATAATATCCAAACACACCTAACTCTTTAGTTACTAGATCTGAATATGTCTATGCATTAGGTGTTTCCCTAACCCTTATTCCTACTTCTTCTAAATAGTTGTTACAGTTTATAAGGTAATATTTTTGAATCTATACCCTATAATGAATAATAATATTAGTATTATTATCACGACAACATTATATGAAATATTAAATAAATTCAATGAACAAGAAAAAATATACATATGATATGAATAATTTGTCAATTATATTTAAATGTTAGTCGTTCAAGAGAAAAAAAGTTCACTTACAGGATAGTCACATATGTAAATGTCTAAACTTATTCAAAATAATCCGACAACTGATGATCCACCTCATCACTAGAAGGACATATATGATAATAATTTAATTTTACCCAAGTAATGTGGAATAATTATTACACAATTCCTGGAGGGCTAGTGAATGGTGTGAGTATGAATGGAACCAGACATCACTAATAGTGTTTGAATGCAGTGGCCATGTATATAAAATTATATCAAAATCATAATAAACAATAACTAAAATGTATTATAAAATCCTATTGACTCATGATCGACCAACCCTATGTGAGCCTTGACCTACTTCAAGAGGTGCTAGAATGGAACAATACATCAATAGTTTGTTATACAATGAGTGATCTCAGTCATCAAAATAATTTAATTTAACATGTTCTCAATATTAAAAAGGTGTAAAATTCCCCAATATTATTTTCACAAACCATATTACAGGACCCATGTGATTGGAATATTCCCTACTGTATATTTAGATGATATAATTTTATATAGTTTTTCATAGGTTATGAAAACATCATAGCAAAATGAATATATTCAACTCTAAATCTATATCATTTTTTAATATAGAGTTATTTAATATAGACTACCTCATATTTTCATATTTTTTTTGGTTGAGTGTTATTTCCATGAATCATAGGGTATAATTAGTTTTGAACTATTATGATTCATAGAATGGAAGTTAATATACTTCACATTTTATTATCATTACTAATTTCTCTTACTAGTTGAAATTTGTCGAGGAGAATTGATTGTTGATAGTAAAAAATGTTATAACTATATGAATTACACAACAATTCTTGTAATATATTAGTAAATAAATTTCTCAAGCATCATCCCGATGAAATATAAAAATAAGGATTCTCCGTTGGACTGTTTTGTGATCCATATATTAACCTATTACCTATCACATACCTCTTCTTACTTTTATAATTACTTTATATATAATACAATATATTTAATGATTGGAAGGTCCATCCTGAAATCATTTATGGGATTTGTTGAAACCCATGGCTACACCATAGAGGAAAGAACATTCAAGATACAGGTGGGTGATCTTCATCAAAAAATGAATGAGGGAAACAAAAATAGTATTGAATACTGTAAGGTTTTCATTTACATTTCAATTATCAAATTATTTTAGTTTAAAAATCTTCATAATTTTGGGTATAATGCTTCATTTTTCTAATCCACTAATTAATATATTCTATATTCTAATAATCCTTTAATTGATGTCAAATCTTTTCCATTTTTTTGGTTCATGAAATAATTTGACAAATAATGATTTTTTAAATCATAATCCTTATCATAATCAGTGTCATAAAATATTGATCATAATATTATTATAGATGATGGAGTCAGTACTAATAATATAATATATCATAACCCATGATATTATATGAATATATTGATTTCCAATTATTCAGTGCACAGGGCGTCATTATTTTTTATGTGTTGATTGTAATTTTCCATTTTTTTAAATTTATATATTGAATCCCCCATTATTATATAAATGAAAAACATAAAATATGATCGATATGTGGTGTTTCTTCCATTTATATGTATGGGTTTTTAACTAATATGAAAGTTTTTCCTTTACCAAGAAATAGAAAATCATTTTCAATGCAAATCATAATTAGAGAATAGATTATCCATTGTAATGTAAAAAAACACACAATGTTATTTTACAAATAATGTGATTCTAAAAAATTATATAAATCCACATAAATTGTAAAATATTATTAATTAAGAAAATTAATTTTTTATTATTTTCAATTAATACTTCAATTTTTTAATATATAAATTACTAAAAAATTATAATAAAAATAAATATTGGGATATTTATTAATTTATAAACATATTAATTAATTAATTAATTATAATCTGTTTAAAAATAAATAATTATATTTTTATGAAACATTTATTAATGATACTTCTATAATGTTATTTGTGAATTTTAAAAAAACTATTTTATAATTATAAAATTTTATTTGTAAATTAAATAATATATCTTTATATGGAAATTATAAGATTAATTAATAAAGTGTCTCTAATGTTTTAGAACATCGTAATGTATAATGTGTTTATATATTCAAAATTAATAATTTTTCATAATGTCAAATTTATATTGTTTAAATTAATAAGTGATTATATTTATAGTTATTATATCCATGTTAAAAGATTTTTTTAGAAATCATTTATTGAAATGGATTAAATAATATATATATATATATATATATATATATTTTTCATATGAAAAAATTTCATATAATATATATTAAAATATAAAATGAAGATATTTAGTAAAATATCTTATATTTGTACAAAATTTTATATAATGATTAATATGATGATGTTACTATTGAGAGTAAATTTAATGTATTATTGTTTATTAAATTATGGATTTACCATAACGATATAAAATTTTATAATATTGTTAAATTATTAGTTGTTTATAAATATCTATTTCCTTTTTGAGAAAATAATAAAAAATTATTTATTTATTTAATTATTGAAATATTTATCAACTGTAAATTTCCAATGAAATATAAATATTGTAATTGATTTAATTTATGTGAAAAAATACATGTTAAAAATTATTATACTATGAACTATACTAAAACATTAGATTTAGTTTCAATCTTCCATCAGCTTGTTTTATAATTAATGTTATTATATTAAATTTTTTTAATTTATAGAGTTTATAGATAATGTGTATTCAAGTTATGATGAATTTGATTATTTGTATTGTAAATTATAACATAGTATCGGGACATTATATTAGAATTCCCACTTTTGTGGTGTATAATGTTTATTCTAGAAGGGTAGGGCTTCTCTATCCTATGATTTAGGCCTTCTAATTTATAGATGAAAATTTTTATATAATTTTAATCCTTTAAATTGAAGGATCATATACCTTAGGCATATAATTTATTTATATATTTTTAAATATTTTTGATTTTCATTTTAGGGTGATCAACATAGAAAATAGTTTGTACAATGTTTTTCATATTAATATCTTGAGAATACAGATATTGTTTTGAAGAAATAGAGATTAAAAAACTAAATATTTAAAATATTTAATATATAATGGATTAAAACATGAGATAATAAATATTTTATGTCATGAAAAATCATTGAGATTAATATATATATATTTACTAAATTATAGATGCTATTAATGAAAAACACTTAAAAACTATGTTAATGTTCCTTTTTAGAGGAAACATTTCATGATCATGATTATACATTATAGATGACAAAAATCATTTGGTGATCATGGATTTTATTTCATTATGAAATAATGAAATGAGGTGACCCTAACCATTTAGTGACATGTTCTTGATATTTTCATTAAGTTAAACTTATTTAAAAAAACCCTAACAACTAGGACACTAATGGATTAGTGATTCTAGAGTTATAATTGAATTGGATAAATAATTATCCATTAAACTATCGAGGAATCATATCTAGTAAGGTGAAAAGTTATTGTATATCACACATATTCAATGCTTATTTATATGATATATGTTATATGTCATGACGATATAAGGGAATTTGAAAACAAAATGGATATTTTCTATAAAGGCATAATTTTTAGTGAGAGTAATTTTAATATATTTTTTCAAATGAATATAAAATATGATACCTAGAAGATAAAATCATCTATTATAGGTAATGTGATTATCGTCATTGGGAATCACCTTGAGAACAATTTTTTTTATAGATAAAATAAATTGTAGAAATTTACTTGACTATAAAAGAATCATGAAAATATTACATAAACAACAGTGAAAATTATATAGATTAGATAAATACCTTCCAAAAAAACTGATTAGTGAAGTCCTTCAATAAATAGAGACATATTCCTAATATATAAATCTTTATGATTCAATATATATCTCTAATATCATGTGTATAACCATGGAATCTACATGTTGAAGGAAACCTGAAAACATGAATGCCTATACCATGATAGATAACATTAAATGATCTATTAAGAACAAGCTACACATGAGTTGTATAATTTAATGGTGTCACTAATTTGGGAAATATTCAATTTGATGGTTTAAAGTTGAGGGATACTATCTCAGGGGTGTTTTTATGAACTCTTGAATATCGTGATGGCAGTGTCCAACGAGCTGGTCCGTCCCACACCAATGTGGGAGGGACCACTGATATTCTTCAAGGGAGCATAATCCTCTTTCTCCCCTTTTTCCAACCCAGGCCACCTCCCACCATTTCCTTAAATCTATCTACACCATAAAGTCCCAGATTTTATTTATGGTTTTCTAAACCATACATTTTCAATCATATAATTTAATGAAGCCACAAGACTTTTGAATCTGACATTTATTTCTCATTTCATGTATAGACAGTTGTCAGTTGATTCATTTGATAGGTATGTCTTCAGGTGTTGGGTGTTATTGGATAGTCAAAAATATGGTTTACTAGATATAAAAAATGTTATCATATGTTTCACATAAGAGTAAGATTTAATTAGATACTAGTATATTTCACCCTATAGCTTTAGTGTATATGGTTTCTACTTATTTAGATTGACATAAAACTCTCATATGAAGCACAACACCCATATAGTGGACATTTGGGTCAGATTCCCTAATCTTCTTTTACAATTTCAAAACCCCTCAGTTAATAGAATGATTGGGAATATAGTAGGAAGTTACTTGTGTTACGACAGCTGAACTATATTGGCTTTCCATCATGTTAAACCTCTTGTTTGTGTCTAAGTTTATGTGTCATGATTTCCATCTGAATATGTTTGTATTACGGAAGGTGAATATTTATGTTTTCAAATGAATTATTAATATGAATCATGGTATTATTTTTCTATATATTTTATGGTAATGGGTCATTTGACTGCTACCTATAGGAGAAGGTCTATGGATCTTTTGATGAAAATGGTGTGGATATAGGTGGTCACTATATGGACCTAGGATCTTTTGGTGAGGAAGGTTCATCTAGACCGAGGTTGGTGGGATTATATAATAATATATATTCATCAATGGTGGTGCTGTATGACTCACAAGAAGTTAATCCCATGGTGACAGACACATTCAACCACATGATAAATGATATGGGTGATCCCCATCCTTTGAAGCTAGATCTGCTGTTGCAAGCAGATTTTCATGTGGGAATGGTTAATGAGGATTCAGTTTCATTTAACTCTCTTGAGGATCCTCAATGGGGAACTATGTGATCTGGCATGGATCTTAATTTCATTAGGGAAACAGAAAAGGTGAATGAGAGAGGCCGTAATAATCCCTTAGTTTTTTCATATGCCAAATAAATGTCTTCGTGGAATGGTAACAGTGGGTATGGACATTCCATGTTTAGGACATGTCCATGAAATGAGGAGTTCTTATGGAGATGGGAGTCTAGATTTAAGGATTGACTAATGTTGATATGCTTATAGAGTTTTAATCTTCTTAGATCATCCCTTCATTGGATGAGCTCAATGTCCTCGGGATCAAGTCTAGTGATGAGTATTCTATCCAATTTTTAGGTGATAGATAAGATAACGTTTAGGTTAGTAGGATTTCAATCTTGAGGAGAAGTCAAAGCCTGAATGTAAATCTGAAAGGGAGAAATGACTACTCATATTTATATCTACCACTGGAGAGAAGATCTGTGATGAAATAAAAATTAAAAAAGATCGCCAGTGATCCTATCCTTTTCCAAAGGGTTGTTGTTGGTCCAAAGTGGTAGTCTGGTGCTGGGCTGGATCATCTTATAGAGTATCCTATTCTCTTGAGAGAATAAGTGAATGAAATTGATCTGCAGTTTGATTATTCTATAGTTTAAGGTTAGAGGATTATTGGAATGCCATTATGGGTGATTACAAACGATTATTAGAATTATTCTATCGACAAAAAATATCTAATATTGATCATGGGATGCAAAAATCGAATGATCTATGAGGATGAGTACATTTAGTCTTGGGACATGCGGACGCATCAGTATGAAGATCTTCTAAAGGATGAACAAGATACATTGGTAAACACAATATCAAGAAAATTATGTATGGAGACTATGTATAGTAGGATTAAATATCACTTTAATTTCTCTATTATTTCCATTAGTGGGTGAACATTACATTTCCCACATTTACCTTAAATATTTTTGATAATAAAAAATGTTATGTTTCAATAAGTCACTCATTCAGTGTAAAATGGTGGAAATAATATCAATATCATCTCATGTGATCTAGATGATTAGGTACACCAATGACATGGATAGATTGAGTTTGCATCTTAGACTATATATGTCCATAGGTTTCATTTTAAAATCACTATAATAATATTCATGGTAAAATATTATGAAATATATTGTGAATTTATTCAATAAAACATTAAGCAGTCTCCATAATATATTGTTGGAACCAAAGAATGAAAATGGTGTTTAAGGTTTAATTATCATTTTGATAGTAAAGAATGATAATAGAAAAAACAAATTATCTAGATATTGAATAAAATAGCTATTGAAGAGTTCGTAACTCTCTCTTATCTAATTAGGTAGTTGTAGGGACATTTTTCAACTATTTTCATACTTCCTAGTGAAAGATAATTTTTTTGAATACTTAAAAGGTTTCATGAAACTATATAGTGATTCCACCTCAAATATTAATGTTATGAAGTTTAATAAATAAATTATTTAGGGTATATGATACCTACTATATTTTCTAACCGTACTGTTGATATTCAAAAGTAAAAGTTATTATATAGTTGAATAGAGGATCTTGATGTTTTATTCGATGAAATAATGTAAGAATTTATATATTTATCTCTTAGATGTAAGAATCACATCGATCATAGATGTGTTTCTAGAAAATGTGTATTATTTAAACATTTTTTATCTTGAGAAGAAATTAAAAAAATTAATAAATGAATTTTATGAATTTTTTTCAATAAAATTATTATAATTCATATAAATTCAATAATAATCTTGAAAATGATAAAATGATAAAATATTATTGTTTCATTGTAATGTTTTTATCAATGAATATGAAATAATTTTACTCCACATCATATATGGGAATATATATTAATGAATTATTTTTAGTAAAATTAATAAATTATTTAATACTATATTTGATATGGTAATTATTTACTATTAGGAAATCATTCCCACTAAATTAAATAAAGTATTTTTTTTACCTAAATGAATTTATGATATGTTTCTTAGAATGTTATTTAGAAAATAATATAGTTTCCAAGATAATTTTTAGTGTATGATTTGACATAGATAAGTTCAACTTTAAAAAATAATGTATTATACTAGACAATGTATTTAGTGATTTTCAATTGATACACTATTCTTCATATAATTGTTAAGGAACAATGTTATTGTTATATTAGTTACCATAAGTGTTTGTATTTCACATGATATACTAAAATGTTTTGGGTATGATGGTAAAAATATAATTTAAATAGGTATATTAATTACAATTAAATATATATAATATATATATATTGATGGGTTCAAGGATTAAAATAATAACCTTTGATAGAATTTTATGTAGAAAATATAAGTTATTGACATTGTGATATAGAATATTTTTTAGTTACCAATTTTGAATATGGTCAAGTAAGTGGATATCAAGAATATCATTTCTCGGTATGAAAAATGTTGAAATTGTATTATTTCATCAATGTTACAAAATAATGAGTATAGTTATAGGGTTGTATAATATATTAATATAATTATATTTTAGAAATTACAAGTACATTCAAAAAGTTTTTATACCCATGAATTTGTATCATACATAAGGGTATTTATGGTAGTGTATAACATCTTATATTATAGGTAGGTGTTTATATATGTATTTTCAAGGAATTCATAAACGTTTATGAGAATAAAAATGCATCATAAAGATGGATATATCATCTTTTTTCATTATATCATGTTGTTTACATAGATATATATATATACACAAATTGGGACGAGTAATAATAATTGACCTCTCCATATATGGCATTGAATTTTCTCAAACCAATGTTCATCATAGAGTATTGTATATTCTTATTAAATGTTATGTTTTTCATGAATACTATTCAACTATAGTGATATTAAATATTCTCAGGAGAAGAAAAAGAGATTTGTACACTCGATTACCCATGATGTATACCACATAGAGTGTTATGAAATAAGTATTTGGTAAACTATGTGTGCATCACTCAAAATTTGAGTCCTCGGACATATATTTAGTGTGATTCCATGTATGGAAACATTCATACAATGATACCATTATAATAGTAGCCTCATGTATTGTTTAACTAGTGTTTAGTTTTGTTAGTTATTGATCATGCAGTCATTTATAGCTTGAATAAGATGATATTTGTCCTCTCATAAGACTGGTATGAAAAATGGTCCCTTGATTTATATATATTTTGGAAATTTATATCCATTCATATATTGTAAATTTGATGAGATTATCAACTTGTGTGATAACACATGGATTTTAGTGTCATATTTAAGTAAAAATTTTATTTTTTTGTCCCCGGATAGGGGATTTACTAGAAATCAAGTTTTGAATTAGCATCTTACTTGTTGTAATGTATCTAAGAGATGCCTATACATATGTACTGAGGAGAAAGAGTAGTTTTAGATTATTTTTTGATTGTAAAAGGGGGTTCTAATTGACGTCATTTTCATATTCATTCAACATACCTCTCTTAATTTCATGACTAGTATAGTTTTCACCATAATAAGTCATCAGATGTTGGTTATCATGATGTGTCTAGTTGGTTTCATGACATGAAATTATTTTCTATGGGTTTTGGGATAATGAATACATCATTATGAAAGAAAATCATACAATAACCTATTGTCTCCTTGTATGGTGAACCTTACAAAAAGGGTTTGAGGATTCATATATTTCCCTTTTATGGTTATCATTACATAAAGACTTGTCACCACAAGACTCATGGGTTATACCATGATGGACATCAATATGGTTTTCCATTGTAATATTTTTAAATCAAATAAATAGTGGATAAGTTAATCAATTTGTTGAGGGCATAAGCATCACCTGGAAAAGGGGGTGTCACACCACTTCCTTGAGGGGTCACACCTTAATATTGTTTTGTGTTTGGGGTTTATCCCCATAGTATGATCATATCGATCCCTCCGTTATATAGATACGTAAGGATTTTATTCCCATTCCTTAGGGGTGGTTACTCTATGATAGATAGGGTCCCTGATGTGACATACACTCATTTTCATTTTTTAATAGGGTTAGACCAATATTTTTTATAATCATCCCCCTTTTGGAATTTGATTTTAGGGGCTATCAAGAGAGGGTTTTCATTACATATATCCCCTTATTGATCCTTTCAATATGTCTCCATCAGTAATAAGATGTTTATTTTCTGTTTCCTATAGCGATTCAAGGTATGGTAGTTCCCTTTATCACTCTATTATCCATCTCAATGGATTTTTGCTGGTTTTGATGTCTTAATGCTTCGGTGTAGAAAACATTCTAACAATGTATCATGGAATAAATTGAGAATGATAGGTATTAATCATTAATTGGATTGAGGATATCCTAAATGAATTATCTCACATTGCATTGATTAGTTTTATAGATTTGGTGAGGTTATGTGATTTTTTAGCCATTATTAATCTTACATCCAAATTTAATAATTAACTATAATATTTTACTATTTATTGGGTGTTGTGATGTGATATAAGATATAGTGTGATTTTTAAATCACACATAAATCATATATAAGATTTATTTGGGATCATATGTTTTTCATAATAATGGTATCATTTTTTTAGGTAAGTGAACCATATAATATAATATCAAATTTTTGGATATGCAATAGTGTGAATGTAATATTGTTTTCATGGGACTCTATAAAGGTATAGAGACTGAGTGATCCATACAAAATGACATTACAGGAATTTTTGCCTCCAAAACATAAGATATATTATCCATAAAACATTGTGTATTTTGGGATTTCTTTGTGATTATGGCCCCAAGGGGAGAATGCGAAAACTATGTTTACATGAGACAAGGTTTGGTATTGGGATACAAGGAAAGTAATTAATATCTATGGTATGTTTTAAAAATCATGTTTGGTATTTATGAGATGATTATTTCTTGTATGTTACGTGAGATGATTGTACTCCTAACATGTAATGGGGAACAAACTATTATGTGTGGATTAAATATTTGGGGTACACAATGAGTTCTGTCAGTCCTTCATTACTAGGCATATTCTTATTGAATGTAGTTTTTTTAGATAAGATATTCAATTGTCATCTAAGAGGATATTTAATATAGACCATAGTATAGTCTTTTTAAATCATTAGAAGACATTTTATTTGGATTTATGAGATTTTTAAAGATATATTTTTATTGTCCAAAGTAAATGGGATATGGTGTAATATTAATTTTTTAGGTGGTTTGGAATAGATTCTTATGGAGAGGTTTGGGTATAGAATATGGGCTATGAGAACACTTTAGAGTGTTTAATACATATTGGTTTCAATGATTGGCTACTGAGAAGGTCTTGAAGTTAATTTTTTCATAAATATATATCAGCATCAAGACATGTTGGAGAAGAAGGTATGGGTATCAACTATTTAATAACCTACTTAAAATAACGTAGGATTTATGAGTTCAGATACATCCTCATAATTTTATTACTTAAATATATAGGGCTTCAAATATATGAAATTATGGGATAGAATTTGGACTATCCATTAGTGGTAATGGATCTCAATGACCGTTTCTTAAGTGATATAGCATTGATAATGTTTTCATGTTATATCGAACCCAACAATAATTGATTGGATAGTGCTTGAGATAAAAGAATCACCAATATTGAGAAAGTGTTTGAATAGACATACCTGAATAAGATGGTTATTCCATGTTGTGTAATGATATTTGGTCATATATTGGGAAATAATATAGTGGTTAGGACGATTTTCATATCATGAGTGAGAAGGTGTTCATATAGAGCACCTTTTCTGAGATGGTTAGAATGTTTTATAATTTGTTATTATACAGGAAAAAAACCACTTACATGAATTTTAACTTATCCTCGTGTGTTAAGGTAGTGGTTTTGAAATAGATTCCAGCCACACCTTGAGTGAAAATGTGATGGAAGGATAGACATGAGTGAAAAGTTAGGACTAGGGATTGGATGTGAGACTCGGCATTGAGTCCTCATATTTTAGTAAAAAACTAGTAAAATATCCTACCCTATATATTTAGGTATGGGTCTAGGATTATTGAATGATATATATTATTCTCGGTATAATCCAAATAAGGTTTGTTATGGTGTCTATGTCAAATAGATAACACATGATGACTTAACATGCATGTTTATCTTTAGTTATTTCACTTGAGAATGCACATTTCTATAATATATTATACTATAAATAGTTGTTTAGTCCCTAATAATATTTAATTATCCCACCATTAATGGAAAATCATGTTTCACTACATACCTTACGTATTTATTTCTTTTTTGAGTATAGACCATACAGAGAATCAAGTTGCATTGGGTCGATGTGAATTAAGGGTAATGAGATATAATGAGGATAAATAATGGAAGTAGAGAATGTTTTCTAATTTATTCTATTTATGTTGTTTAATATATGTTTTCATATGGGTTGGTGGTCAATTGGTTGTATGTTTTTTGACACCAACATATCATTTTTATATCATACTGTGTTATTAATTTTTATTATATCAATGACTATTTTTGTATGGAGTTTTGTTTATTTTGTGTTATGGTTGTTTATCATACTGAAATAATAGTCCCAGAAACTTATGACTTAGTCTCTCAGCAATAGTTTGATGCCGCTGATGTCAACAGAAGCATTCTTGAGTCCACATGTCATTTTCTACCTAGACTTTGATAAGCAGGATTATGGTGGGGAATCACACAATTTTATGAGAGTATAATTTTATATCATACTTTTTAGTATATGATATAAAATGAATAGGGATGTTTCATAGATTATAGGGGTCCATGGTCTTGTGATTCAAGAACACCTTTATAGTGGGATTTCAAATTTACAGTCATTATGGGGTTGTATTTCAGTATTTACATTTTTGTGGTTGTTATTTTTACTAGAATATAATTTATTTTAGAGGTTTATATTTTTTTTTGTCTATACAGAAATATTGGAATGATACCTATATTCAAACAACACATTTTTCATATAATATCCACATGAAATACTTCTACTTATGTATGATTTATTTCAATGATGATAGGGGAAAATTTATTTATTATGTCATAAAAACCAATATTGTGTCTCATATAACTTTTTATGGACATTATACTCATATAAACTAGGATATCATATTTTTATGTAAGGTCATATGGATCATATAGTAATATGTTCTATATTAATGTCTATAAATACCCTATATGTATGTGATGTATAATAATAATTTGTGGTTCGGTAATATAATTAGATTCAATAGAAAATATTTAAGGATGGGCATGAGTAGTATTGGGGATTTTATTAAACCTAAGATGGATGAAGAAATGAAAATAAAATTCATTAAGTACATAAGATGTGATGAACTTAAATTGATTCCAATATTGTGATGTGGTTAGAAGGGATGATAGGATTGATTCAAAAACCTTTTGATTCTTAAGACAATTTTATTCAATTCTGGATAGGGTTTCTTAGTTATTTGTTTTGTGATAGGATTAGTGTGGTTATATAATCCATTCATCAGGTCACAACTCCAATATAATATGGTTTCTAATGGTTTCTAATCATGGAAATGGTAACAACCAATGATTTCCACCCTAGTAATGAGTCATGTACCTACTTTAAAAAGTTAGTCAGTCATTGGGGTTACTTACCAATAGAACATTGGAAAACACATTTGCTCAATGGATTAGAGTTTAGGATAATAACTCCTTGTTGGGGGAATTATTTCATATTCCATTACACTAATAGAAATTTTTTGTAATGTTCATGTATCATTCCAGAAACTCGATATATGAACAAAAACCCAAACATTTAGAATCAGGTTACAGGATCTTGTAAATGAAAACGTATTTATATATAAATGTTGTACCAATAATTTTATAAAATATATGTATAAGAGGTTCTCCATTTTTATCTTATTATTTCTTACTGGTTTTCGTTTGGATCTCACAATACATTAAATCCTCAAAAATTGGTGCTCTAGAGTTTTTTTCTTTCTATAATGGTTGTTGGTGATTATAGTGTCGATATTTGGCCCATGAATTGTATTACTATGTGTCCTTATGAAATGAATAAGAACCCACATAGTTTTGATACACTTAATTAGAAATGTCATATAGTTTTTGGTCGTGCAATATATAATGATCCTTGAATTTTACCATCACGCTGTTGAGATGACTTGGTTAATAGTCTATATAAAAGGCTACTATGGGACTTATATATGATCATACCATTTTGGTTTTCCCCAAAAGGAATAAGGTCCAATAATATGGGTTATTTTCACAAGGATTATATCCCTGTGTGGATGGATCATTTAATGAATATACACTCATCAAAGTGATATGGGAAGACATGGATGGTATATATTCCTCCAGTTGGGGAAACTATATTAAAATGAATACATAATGATAGGTGATTTCTAGTAAGTACTATGGAACTATTAAATAAAAACAATAGAATCTCATGATTTTGTACAATAGAGGCAAGAATGTAAATTATCTCAACAAGAATAGTAAAAAATGGTGATTCCATATTGGGAATATGTCCCTATTGTATGATATTTATAGACTCACAAGATTATAACCAATAAGTAGAGGATATAAATGATATAATAAGGAGTATGTCCTACTGATTATGGAAATGGTATATTGATTTTTTTGGGTTTTAACTTTAGAAGGGAATTTTATGTAACATGAAATGATAAGAATCAAAGATCGTGTAGTTCAAAAAAAATAGTTTGTTGTCATATCCTAGGACAATAGAATGTAGTTTAACATCATGTGTTAACGAAATTTTTTAGTATTTAAATATTTTTTGAAGAATATGATGGGTTTCTAGTTTAATATCATGTTTTAGGGACACATATGGGGTCATTTTAATAAGAGATATGGGGGCTTGATCCATGGAGGGTCATCCTACATATCCTATGCGGATATGAATAAGATTCCATGTTGTTCATATGTTAGAGACATCTATGTCTTGAAAGGAAGTAAAAAAAAGAGTATTGATATTTGATTATGACCCAAGAGTTTCCCTAACATGATTCATTTGTAATATGGACCTCTGAGGAGAATGAATATTTGGGCTGGGATTTCACCTAAAAATATGGCCCACAATTAAGGAATTTGAAACATATTAATATAATAATAATGGAAAATATATATGTAGACATGACTTGTTCCCAGGGTGGGAAACAAAATATAGTACAATATTAGACACATTTTAGTTTATCATAATATTAGACATGAAAGGGGCCCACACCTAAGGTTTTCTTAAGGGGGATATTATAATGAGTCTTGTGGATAATATATCTATATGAGTGATGTCATGATCTTTCACAAGTAATATTGTAATGTGAAAGGTATATGGGGGAATTTGATAGTAAAATCAGGGAGGAGTTATGGCCTTTACTAAGAGTATGTCCACATCAATTAAAGAATATGGAAATATAATGAATACATGGATCGATCCTTAAAAATTCATCCAATGTTTCATTCATATGACAAAAATTAGTTTCCTTATAGATAAAGAGTTCCAACTCTATTGGTGGGTATGGAAGGATAATTTAAATCATTAAAATATTTCCCAATGAGTGTGAATATACCTTGGGATTTTACCATGGGGGATTCCCATGAGGGATATAGCATCATTAAGAGTAGAAGATAATAGAGGCATAATAGGTTCACATAGAAATTTTGTTAATGAAGGACCACCTTATTTATATGGGAGTCACGTGATCATAGAAATATCATATGTTTTGGTGATCTCATTAAAGAATATGGATCATTTTATTATAAATAGGTGATGGGGTTAGGGTTTCACTTGAATGAAATTTGATCACTCAATAACAAAAAGGAAATGGTTCACATAATCATATAAAGGGAGGGGTTTCATGATCATGTAACTATTATTAGGTTAGGTAAAAGTGTGATATAATCAAGTTACCATGAGGTCTTTACATTATCATTTGATAATGTAATTTTACAACATTTATAAATTGAATAGGTGGTCATATGGACAAGAATTTCATAAACCATTTAGGAAATTAAAAACATGATAATCCTATTTTCAAGGATAATACCCTTAATATTTACTCCTCATATTTTCAAAAATGAGACATAATAGTTGTGTGACTCCTGTTAACTATCGTATTGTCTTCATTTTTCCTCTATATTTTTATTTTTCTCATTATATATTAATTTTTTCTTCATTTTGTTATCAGGTGGGATTTGTTATTGATTTTGAATCCATATATCAGCACTGCTTCTTATGTTATGCAATCTACCTCCTTGTGGTTATGGTGGTAAGGACACTCGCATAAGTTGGTATCACTTTGTGTGATACATGTAACCATCTTCACTCAACATAAAGGGTTTTAATGGTGCATCACATGATCAATAATAAATTCAACTCAATCCTTCATTTATAGCCTCTCTTAAGTGGATCAAATGAAGTTATTGGGATTAGTTGTTTTACTACATTCAAGTGTTTGTGTAATGACCAAAAATCACATGATCATTATCAATAAGACAACATTATATTAATTGGTAACATGAGTTGGTTAGTGTCACATTTTCTTGTTATCTTGAGTACTTCTTATTAATATTTAATGGTTACATGATCGCAAATTGTGATAGATTGACCTTCAAGGTTCCATAAAATCTAGGAATGAGTGCAATCTCTATTAAAATTTCCTTTATACCAAAATGTTGCATTTATTTTGGGAATTTTCACTACTTATTCCAGTGAATTTTTCATATAATGGTAATCAACAATATCCTTCCCTTATAAATGAGTTCTTGTTGAAGTGGGATCTAGGGGAATCAATTATAATGAAGTAGAAGCTCACCTCAGTCTCCTTGGGTAATTTTATGTCTGTTAGACCTCCATTGGACTCATGGTATTCAATGAATTACACTTGAAAATATGAGAATGAGGTGATTCCTCTATAATTGATTCATAAATCCATGCACATTGATATTGTTCCATCACGTGAGTTCTTTGACTGACTGAAAATGAAAATTTTATTCCAAAAACACTTTTGATGAAATATATGGAAACCATAACAAGTCTGAAGTGATGGTGTTAAACAAAAATCATAACAAATTTTTTTTAAAGACAATAATATGAATATTATTACCAAACACCATATAAATACCACAATTATGTGTGTTTACATACATATTCTAGTAATTATTTATATGATCCTTAAAATGATCAATTGTATTATCTATGGCCTAGATAAACTCATCTTCGTTTAACTTCCTTTCATTTAAACCTCCTTCCAAATTGCAGTCCTTGTTGATCAACACACTATTCATTTCATTAATTTCATCTTTAATCAATATCTTATGTATTCTATTTACAACCTCATTAGAATAATCGAAATTTAACGCTTCTTATAGAATTTCCTCTTTATATTAAATAACGAGCCCTAAAAAATCCATTTTCAGTTCTACATTTTTTATCATTCTATTTAAGGATCCTCCTAGAATTAGTTCTAAATTATACACAATGACATAACCATCAGAAGCCATAATTTCCCCACATGAATCATCCTTTTCCCATTTAGAAGAAAATGACGCTTCACCTTTAAAAGTTGATGAATACCCTAGTATTATCAGAGTCCCATTTTTTAGTTCATTAACTGATGATCTGGTATCAATTGTTTCTGGAATATTCAAGTAGTGTTTTTGAGGTCTTGGATCCCCCCATTGTGAACATAGAAATAACCTGACAAAAGATTTCCTTTCTTTCCCTTCCACGAGCTATATCTGATAGTCATTTCCCATCGAAAGTCTTTCTCATAATTCTTCATTTGTAAGGAGTCAATTTATTTTTCACTTAGTTCAATAACCTCGAATGATCACAACATGTCCTATTTTTGTTTCCGTCTTCAAATGTATTTTTTCCTTCCTTCGAGATCAAAATTATTCTTCCCATTTTCATTCAATTTTTTAGAATTGTTTATGGAGTTGAATGGTCCTCGGGGGTTCATTTTTTTCAATATATCTCAGTCTTAGAGGTACAACATAATTAAAACATGGAGCACAATGCACCTCATATAGCACTATTGAGATTATATGGGTGTCAACAACACTCTGAGAAATGAATAGAATATCCCATATTGGTGAAGATCCTCATTCTCCAGGACATGACATCGCATGTTGAATTCATTTTATAGACCAATCATAGATGTTGGCGTATCTTACTATGGAATTTCAAGAATAATAGTAGATATTATCCCAACGGTGTTCTACATAACCACTTCATGGTTAAGCTCACTACATGGTTGAAAACCCTCAATATGAGCTTTTGGATATGACCTGATGTTAAATGAAACATAACCACAAGCCCCCATGACACCCTTTTTCCACCATAGAGATGGTCCTTGAGAGGTTGGATATACTATAAATAGGAAATTGGTTCAAAGGGTGCAATAATACCTCCCATAAAAATAAAACTATCCATAAAGTGTCAAGATAATTTGAAATGGGTTCACCCATATCCGACCTTAGACTTTAGAAAATATTTGCAATCATCAAATAACATCCTTTGATATAACTTATTTATGTATTGAAACACCCATGATTTTATCACCCATGAATCTCTGAACCACTATATGATTTTTTGAAGTATTTGTAGAACACATATTATAAATTTTTAACTCAAGTAACCAATGATTTCCTTTATATAATTTACTATAATTAGAGGTGATATGGACCATATTCCTTCAAGAAAGTGAAAAATCTAGGTGTGATTAAAAAACCACTGATTTTATGAAAGTAAAATCCTCTCCAACCATGATCAAAACCCACAACAATGGAGGCTTGGAGACATCTACACAAATATGATGAAATATCATGTGGAAAACTGCACTTTTCTTCTCTCTGAACATAGAAATTAGTGAAACAGAATTCAAAGAAAACACATGATAGATGGGTTTTGAATAGGTAATGGGAGTTCATATAAACTTACCCATATTGATGTGGATGATGTATTTTCATCATAAGAAAAAAATAACACCACCGAATTGGATGTAAATGGACTCCATTTAATCTTTATGTTACTCTACACAAAGAAATAATTAAATCCCCTAATGAAATCAATAGAATCATGAAATGGAATCGATTGTCCAAGATGACCATTTCACAATAATTGAATCTAGTCCTTGTGTAGCCTATGATTTCCTTCAGTTTATTATATGGATTCTGCTCAATGTGAAGGATAGTTTGGGGTTGATCCTGTTTGTGTTTTTTTATGGTTTCAAAACTCTCCATTTTAATTTCTTGTCCTGCATTGATTCGGTTCCTCCTGAATGTTTTGGTTAGCATTTTTTGAGGATCTGACACTTGGTTTTTCCTACTGTGAGGGTTTTGGTTCTTGAATCTATGATGTCTTCTTGTTCCTCCTTTTATCCTGCAATCAGCTGAGGTGTTTCTTTCACATGTGATGATTTTTGTTCTTCACGGCCTTTTTTGTGCTTGATTTCACATTATAGTTTTGTTTGAGATTGTTTTTCTACTTCCAATTTCTTGCATTGATTTTTTGATCCAACCAATTCAACTGGTGTTGTTCATGTCTGCTAGAATGCGTGTGGTTGTCTTCTTACAGCTAGTTGGGTTTCAGACGTCTCATTTCTCACGTTTCACTACCCCTTTTTTCATGGTCACTACTGTGGTTATGAAATTCCTTCATTCTCTCCGATGTAGAGTAGCACAGTGGTATTTTTGGTTCTTTGGGATGTGAGTTTGAGTGGCCAGTTTAGAGAAATCAACGATGATTGGTTTTTTTGATTTTTGGGGACTTTTTGAATTTGTTTTTTGGATTCTTCTCAATGGTGGTTTTTTGAATTATGAAATGGGTGAGATCTGAGAACTCTTTAAGGAGCATCACCAGATGAAGTTTTAGAGTAGGTAGATTCTATCTATACATGACCACTCAGATTTGAAATAATGAGAGGGTATGGATTTGCCATTGGTACCAGGCCCGTTCATCCCTTCATGGGACGACTTGCTGAGTGGTCATGTGAGGTGGAGGCTTAACAGAATAATGCAATTACTGGGGAGGTGCAGTTTTTTGTAATCTTGATCTTGGTATTTTCGTGCATCAGGATTCCAACTTTTTCTTCAAAAGTGTTCTATATTAAAGTAATCTACCAACATACTTTCATACTTGAATCAATTCACTAATGTTATGTCCAAAAGGCTTGTGTCTACAGAGAATGCAGAGATTAAAATTAGGATATGAGGCAATCCACCATGAAAATCAGTAACTTTTAGGCTAATTGAAATTTAAAGAATCATTTTAATGAGTTAGGGAATGGGAATGGAGAGAAATTGAGTGGCCTAAGAGGTGAAGAACCCATGGGATTATCTCTCCCATCCTCCCCTCTAAAAGGGATGGGTGGAAAAACCATTGACATCTGCTTGGGTTTGCAAACTCCACGCATGAGTACTCTATATATTTCACGTTTCATTAATGAGTCACATGACCCAATCATATAAAAATCCTATTGTGACTATATCTTATAACAATTATCATAATTCTACTTTGTATAACTAGAATAGAGTGACCCCTAATAATAGTTTCTTTAACTAACTCATTGGTTTGTGTCTTCTTCACAAGTTTATATGATGGATTGATGACACTATGGTCATGTGATTTTATAATGATTTAAGGTTATTGAAATAATGTCACCCAAATATGGTAAAATAATCACATGTCTTTGTAATAATTATGTGATCACATGAACATTGATAAGTCCAACACCCTCTTTTTTAATCTATTTTACATCATGAATCATGGCTATTCATAAATAAATACTTTATTTCGTTTTCTAATATTGATATATTCAATAAAAGATGGTGAAGAGGTTATGAATCATTGGAAAACCCTTGTTAATAGGTTCAATCAATTAATTGACACATTTTTAGCCTACTCATGATATTCTTATGATCCTGATTTGTAATATCCTTTTGGAGTATCATTTTTTTACCTAGCTTACCTTATATGGGTTTGACCTTTAGAATGTTGTTCTGATTTCTTTACATAGGCCAAGTAACCTTCCTCCTTCCTGGATTGTCAATACTAACAAATTCTTCATAGAAAATATTTTGGTTGCTTCATTCATAAAGGGTACCACTCTAGTATGTATGTGTAATGGTCATATATAAAGTATTTAAAATGTTTGTGGGTGAATATATGCCTAAAACCAATGTATATAGGTTGAGAATGTTGAAATACATATAACATCATAAATACAGGTGGTCATCTTGTGGTTCCCTTTGATTTGGTGAAATATTATGAGTGGATTGGGGATTTCCCGTCTGGATTCACCTTACTAGTATGGAGTTTGTCATTAGGATAATAAAAATTGACATATATGAGTATTTATGGTTTTCTTAGACCCTATAATATTCTAGTGAAGTTATAATGATATAACTCTTCATTGAAGGGGGTAAATCAACTTAAATATTTCACCAGATTCATGACCATGATGTTATCAATCATCTGAGTGTAAAATTTATTAAGAGAATAGATTCTCGGGGCCATATATGATGAATTATTTCCTCCCATATCAACCTTGGATGTAGTGGATAAAATTCAACTGATTGTAGAATATATTATTAATCTTTCAAATGAGGAATCTAAGATGAATATATATCATGGGGATGATATTTTATTTAAAAGGTGGGCCATGTTATTCATAAATATGAAACAACATTAATATTTTTCAATGAGTATCAATGCTACATGGACAAATGAATCGTGTGTGGTATAGATCACTTTATGGTCAACGGTTTAAGATTTTATGTTTAATGATATGTAATGGTTAGTGACCTATAAAGACCGTTGTTTAGACCATCTTACTATCTTATTAACAATATAACTATGTGGGTATAAATTTGTTATTTGAGGGAATGGTGGATTATGATTTTCCACCTTCATGATTGTGGTAGAGACAGAAAATGGGAGATTAATCATCTTGTACTTTCTTATGAAGGCTCTGTTAAATCACTAACCTCGATAAAATTACAAGGGGAGTTTGTGTAATAGAATTTATAACCCTTCCATGTATTATAGTGCCTATTGGGAGCCTATATGAATTTAAAAACTCCCAAAATAATTTTGATTTATGATTTAGGCCATTCATTCAGATAATCAAGCGGCTTAGACCCACTAAACTGAATAACTGGAATAAAAATATTACGTTGAACGTGTAATGATCCTAGCCTATTAATGTTATATAGACTACCAGCTAGTACAATCAATGATAATAAAACATTAAACTTTGAATACCAAGATTATCTCATCATGGTCTGTGAGGGTTGTTTTTTCTCTTAGATTAATGGGAAGATATTATTTTAATTTTACAAAAAAAATTATTGATTTGAGTATCAATATTGGTGTATCGACACTATATTCACGACTCCTACTTGAAATATTATCTTACAAAGGGACTTGGTGGTAGCCTTCAATTTATAGATTATTTTTATTAGGGAAGTGACTCAGCTCTGGTTGATATTTCCTCCAGCAAATTTGGGTTTCAGTTTCTATAAGGACAATGATGTGACTTCGATTCTCCCTATATGGATAGACATTTTGTTTTTAAGTGATTAGATCCAAAGTTACACTATTAGAGGATGGAGGAGAATATTTAGGTGCATCAGTGGAATAAAAATGTTATAGGCCTACTAACTAGTCATATTCTATAAGAAGGATGGTTTGAGATATACCCCACCTCAAATCTATGCTCTCGGATTTGATTCCATCATCGAGAAAGGTATTGAATAATGCAACAACAATGGGTGGATTTCCCATGAGTGATGTTTTGGTCTATTTAGTGATAAGATCTCAAGTTGTTATAGAATTTAAACCATGTTCTAGGAATGGTATTAATGTAGATGACAATCAATATTCATCTATACATGAATGGATTGGGATTATATGGAGGTAAATATAGAGGGTTGCTGGTTTGTAACGACTTTTGAAGAAAAAATATTTAAGAAATACCCCCATTAAATTTAAATCAATACTTGATATCTCAACATTGTAATACATTTTTCCTAAAGACTACTACATTACATGCATCTAGAATCATGAATGATAATTCCAACAATGATTGTAGATGGTGAAGATATGGAAGGCAATCATAGCTCCAGAAAATATGTGAATGACATATTATTCTTAACTGAATATGATATACATATTATAGAAACGCTACTTATATTTTATTTTGATATTGTTGGAGGCCATATAAACTGAATCATCACTCATTTCCAATGTATAATCTCTAATAAAAATGTTCAATCAAGAATTCTAACTAAATTATAATGATTCCGAGGGTCATGGATCTCCAGGTTTATTGGAGAACATGGAAGTGGTAATTTCTAATCTAGAAGAAGTATCACACATACTACCATCAATTTCTCCACAGGAACCATCTCTTTATGAATTTGATATTATAAAAATTGTTAGGTATATGATATGGTAATTTTAATCAATAACAAAACATTTCCTAGAGGGAATAATTAGGTTATTTATTTATAAATACCATTTATTAAATGGATCCAATCACTTGTCTTGTCTATTTTTATAAGACAAGAACTCATTAGGTACCTCTATGGAAACCAACATATAAATACATTGAAAAAATACTTCCCAGCCACCTGATAGGACTTAAATATCAAGAAAAGTTCTATTGAGTGGAGGAATTTATAAGGGTCCAAACATTATTTGGCTCGATACCAGACAAGGATACACTAGCCCTCATGCCTTTGGATTCGGTGCATCTAAGTGTGCTTTTAAGGATCCTAATGCAATTAGATATTCTCAAAATATTCATACCATTCCAGAGAAATTATTGGTGTAGGGTAACAATATCAAATCAAATTGGATACACCATCACGTCTAAATCATACTAGTCCACTTATATTTATGCATGTATCTCATCGAGGTGACAACCCCTACAAGATTTTTTAGTAGATTGTATTAGTGGTAGGTAATTCATCACTATATTGGGTTTGTGTAACATATTATATATCATTATTTCACTTTAATTCATAGATTAGTTGAGAGAGTTAGCTACTTTCATACACTACTGGAAAAAGGGCCTATACCCACGGTTCAAAACTATGGGTATAGCCCCCAAAACCATGGGTATAGGCTATACCCATGGTTTTGGGAATCGTGGGCTGGAACAGACTTGGTATATGGGTCTTAACCTATACCCATGGTTTGGTAGAACCATGGGATAGGTGTTTCACACACAAACACCACATTGTACAGCGTGTCAGGCACTTACACCACGGTTTTCAAACCGTGGGGAATATATTCAATTCAATTTAAAAAAATCGTAATCAGCAAGGTTTGAACCATGCTCGATACAACTAACATGAAGCCACACTACCAACCAAGCTGTGATTTTTATATGTTATATATACATATATCATCGGATATATATATAATAAATTATGTTGGTATTCAAAAAATGCAGCCTCATGGTTTCAAACCCGCCCCTCCTGCTACGCATCGCGCCAGCGGCCCACAATGGACCAACCAGCCTAACATTGTTAAGTAACATATATCCATAAATTAATGTATTATATTAATTTAATCCACTTAAAATACAAAAAACTCCGGAGCTGGGATTCGAACCAGCATCCCATGCTAGGCTTCATGGTCGTGCACCACCAAGTGACCAAATGGACAGTGAATTCTTTCTAGTAATCATTCAAACTTCGGTGTATATATATTAATTTAATCCTCTTAGATTCCAAAAATGCAGACTGCGGGATTCAAACACCAGTCTAACGGGCGTGCCTCCACTATTTACCAACCGGGCTATGGAAATTCATTGTGTATAAATTTATATTTATATAAATATATTAAAATAATCTGTGAAAAAATATCTTCCCACCAATTTCTTTTTCATCCCGCATAATTTTCATTCCCCGCAATAATCTATACCCACGGTTCTCCAGAAACGTGGGTATAGGGCTTCAAAAAAACCCACAATACCCACAGTTTTGATGAACCATGGGTATAGGTCTTCGGAAAGTACCCTATACACACGTTTTTTAGAACCGTTGGTATAGGTGTCCTATACCCACATTTTTGGAGAACCGTGGGTATTGGTTCACGCACTATCCCTATACCCACAGTTTTTTTTAAAACTGTGGGTATAGACCTAATTTCTAGTAGTGATAACTGGAAATTTTATGATGTTTGTGGTTAACATAAACGTTGATTTTTTAGAAAAATATTTATATCTATTAGCTAATGGGATTTGTGTGATTAATTATAGTGTTTCAACCATAAATAATTGAGATCCGAGACCCATTTATTGTATTATCTCATACTAATGTGATATATAAAACCTATGAATTAAATTATATGGTAATAAAATAATTTCAATAACATATCCCACAATAATCACACAACCCAAAGACCCCTAGTTTTAGTGTCTTGGAAATCAGTTAAATAAACATCTAATTTTATTTACTTATATATACTTCCCCATTATCATACTCTAGACTCATACTATACTTCTCATAGGATACTATTACCTTCATAACCTGGGTATTAGAAACATATGAAAGGGTTGAGCATAAGAACTCAAAAAGGGATAACCTAAAAAATTACATAATTATTATATCATTCCAATAAATAAAATAATGGATAATATAAAATATATTCTTTAAGAGAAAATAAATCATTAAATTCTAACCATAAAGATATCTTCTTAAAAAATAACTCTTTTTTCCATGGAACGATAACATGAATCTTGAGGCATAACACATAAACAAGGGAACATGGTAATGAAATGAAAAAACATAATCCTAGGATTTATTATAATTATTAACATTCCCACCTACTCACTCATAATATTATGAGAATAGATAAACACGATAACACTCTTCTTCTCTAAACCAAACTAATTGTATAACCATTTACATAAAATTTCTATCCCTTAATATATTAACCATCTAAAAATTAATCATAATTGGATATAGGTCTCAAAAATTATTTAATATATAAATTAATATTCTAAATGAAACTAATCTTCACATCCAAGGATCACCCATGTAATGGAATTTTTTATATGAAATTTCAAAATAATCACATATAGAACAAATAAAAATAAAACAAGTGTCATTAAATATCAAAATATAAAGCATTCAATTTTATTAACAATGTATTGAATAAAATTGCATTTATATATTAAGTAAATAATATTATATAAATAGATCCCATTTAACCAAAAATATGACCACCAAAATAAATCACAAAATATAAAAAGTATTGGCTGTTTTTTGAAACATATCTCTATTAGAGAATGATCATTTGAAGATTATGAAAAAATTCATAAAAATAACGTTTTCAAGTCATTTTTTTCACTATTTTAAGATACATTTTTACGAGACTCTTTTAAAAAAATTCCTTTATTTTCAAAAAAATGAGGATGAAACCTTTCATAGAAGTTGAAATCAGGAATACAACTCATTCCTAAATAATGACTCCATCATTGAAACCTCAATTTTAGGGAAAACAGTTCATATAAGAAATTGTATATCTAAATGAAATAATTTAGAGTTACCAAGTCCATTATTTATATCATAATTCATGGATCAAGGGAAATAAAATAATTTTTAAAACCATACTATAAAGAGTTCCAAAAAAGTTTTTGATGGAATAAAAAATTATACTACAATATATAAGGGAATTTTTTTCAAACAATTACTCTTAAAAAATCATTAATTATGGAAACTAGAATACGATTTAATTTTTAAAGAAGTGTTAGTAAAAAAAATTGAAAACTATTACATTTAAAAATATAATTTGAAAATGGAACTTTGAAAAATACATAAAGGTAATAATAATAAATGTTAGATTCAATGTAATTTTTTTAAAATATTGAAAACCTATTAAAACATTTTTCAAAACAATATTGTTGAAAAATGTCATCATTTTAAATATGATGAATCCATTATTTTAAAGTGAATAAAGTAGAATAAGGTGTTCATTGAGGATCAAAAAAATGCATGATTCCACTAGAAGAAATATAACATTTTTGGGTACTAAAAACATGGACATGAACGAAAAATATATTAATAGATACAGTAATTATTCTAAACAATGATTATCTTTAACAAAAGATTAAATCATCATGGAAGAATTATTTTATTGGATAATTATTTAATTTTAAATGATGGTGGAAATTAAAAAATACTACATCATTATATTTAATAGAAATTATATGAAGTATTATATACAATGTAGAGTGAACATCACCCATGGAAATGGAATGAGTCATGAAAACCTCTTATACCAATTGAATTGTTTGAATCAAAACTCCCTGATATGTATACCGTTAAAATGAAAATTTAATATCATTTTATATAAAAAAATTATTAAAAACTAAAATAAAATTTATTCACACTATTAAAAAGTAATAATTGTATATTTTATAAAAATGTATCAACAGATTAAAATTTGAGACAAAGAAAACCTTAATAATATAGAAATCCTAGATGTAATGATAATCTAGAAATAAATTAATGGGAAAATTTTCAAAAACCATTGTAATTAATGTTTAAATAAAATGTTATACAATATTAGAATATGGTAATTTATCTTCAAAGAATGATGTTCAATAATAGCAATTATAACTTAATGAAAGAAATATGAGTTATGAAAAACCCTTATAACATGATAAATAAATCGATTGGAAGAAAATATTTTTTAGATTGTGAAATAATCAATTATATCACGTGTTAAATTTTGTTTTCTGGTGATTTACGAACTTATGGAGGCTTCTATAACACATCAAATTGTAATATGTGAAGAAATTAAAATCATGCCTCAATGAATGTAATCTTTAGACAACAAAACCTTACCTTGTTTCCCGGCTTAATTAATGAAAATATCATCTGATATTAAAAACATATATATATTATTAAAATATTTCAGAACCATTTAAAATAATTTTACCCATTGAAGGAAAATATTTTAATTCTTTATCATGGGTATATTAAGTGGAAACACTGTAATCTGACTACTAAATGTTAATAAATTTTTTCAATTTTTGTTAATTTTAATAATTTAGATATCATTTACCATTATTTGAATCTATGATTCCTATTTAAATATCATATATGATTATTTAATAACTAAATTATTTTTGTTTATAATTTTCTTCATGCATCCCATATGTGTATTCGTTTTTTTATTTGAATGTTTAATATATAACAACTTATCTCGATAATTTTAGAGAACAAAATAATTATTTAATAAAAGATAAATATTTAGAATTATATATCTAAAACCATGAAATATTCATAATTTTCAAAATAAATTATAATAATTTTAGTTTTCGTGATCCCATGGTAATCTATAATAAAAATTTAGAGAATTGTTCAAATTGGTTGTTATACCAACCCAAACATGAACACACTTATACTTGACTAAAGAGTTCGCTTAAGAAGGTGTTTATTTTGAAATAATGTCATTATTACTAAATAATAATTTAACTATTTGTGTTTTTTATTAATTTGAATATTATTTTATGTCTTTAGATTATTTATAAAAATATATATTAAAAAAAGAAAAACAATTATCATGGAGATGGTAATCCTCATATACAGACAATTAGCAATTCGGTTTTTCAACACATGAGAGGAGGTGAAGGTGGATATGAAATTGAAAATTAATAATCATATTTATATTATATATATTATTTATTTTTAATTACCAATATTAACACCATCACAGAAATTTGGTAATTATGAAAAAATGATGTCGCTTCGTGGAGATGACAGCTCGTGCAACTCACTAACGATGTTCTTTTGTTTTGTAACTACATGGAAAAGAAAAACTACAAGGTTTTAAATTAATATAAATAATATCAGTATAATAATGATACTATATTATTAATATTATAAGGCTGATAATTTATTTTTATGTGTAACTTTAATAAAAAATACATGAGAAGGATATAATACTTATTTTGGAGACTTGATTTTTCCATTGGAAGACCACATGAAATTAAACGCTATAGGTTAAATATTATTTAAAAGGGTCATATGTTTTGAGGATTATATTATATCAAATTAATATTTCATTTTTTCGTGTCTAAAATCAAATATGATATTTTTTAAAATGCATTAATTAATCCCTTTTTATGAGAGAGAAAAATGGCACATTTAAAAACACCCCACATATTTTAATATTGTAATTACACAATTATAAGGCCAATGCATCAAAGGTGTACATATTAATGATCATGGGGAGCCATTTTGACTACCATGACTCAAATATTTCATTCAAAACAAGAATTATATTATTTACATTTACCGTTATGTTCTTACTTATCCCTCTTTTATATTTAAACAATTTAACTATTTTTATACTATGAGATTTTATGTTTTATTAAATATATATAATAAACCATATAAAGATAATTGGCGTTATAGAACTAAATTTTACATAAATTTAATCAAATTTATTTTGAAAATATTATAAAACACAATTTCAAATTAAAATTTATAAGGTTCATAAAATATATTTTAGTAAAAAACTAATATTTTGACTATTACAGACTCTTGATTTTATGTAATAACTATTAAAAATTAAATGATTATTAATATATATTTATATTTTCTTAAATAATTTTTAATTAATTTTCCTAATATTTTAAATTTAAATTTTTTGATATGAATTCCTTGATATTAATAAAAGTATAATTAATAAATGATTGTTCCACCATTATCTTGGTTAATAGAATTAATCCTAAAAATCTAAAGGTTGCAAAATAAAATTGAAATATTAAATATTATTAAAATTATTATCTAAAATAATATATTCACATTATTCAAATATATATATATATAATGGAATTAATCATAACATTAGCGTATGTAATGTGAAAAGGAAATTTTTTGAAAGGGATTATTTCTAGAAAATATATTTAAATTTCATATATAATTTATAATTTTATTGATTATAAGGAGTTTAAAATAATAATTATAAATAAAATATTATTTATTTAACAGTAAAAATAAAAAAAAATCCAAATTAAATCATTTTATAATTAATTAAGCCTAATTAGAAAAAACTATTTTTATTAAAAGACTACACAAAATTTCAAAATCATGACCATGTAATTTTAATTATAAAATAGAATTATAAAATAATATATTATCCTTTATAATATAAAATTTTCTTTTTAATTTATTTGAAAAAAATTCAATGTATTCATATACTGAAATAATTTCATAAGTGAGATGGCATTAAAAAAATAAATTGTTTCAATATTCTCATAAATATTAATTATTTTTTAAAAAAACACAATAATAATTCATTAAATGGTATTTTCTGAGAAATTAAAAAAATTAATTTTACCTTATCAAATTCTAAAAAAAATTACATTTTTAAAGAAATTTTTTTTATTGAAAATGACATTTTAAATATTAACTGATATTAATTGTTTATGTTCTAACAAAAAATAGTAGTGATGTTTAATCATATGTTTTTATAATAGATTCATTAACAATTTAAACTTTTTATGTTGTTGTTTGTATACATTTGATGTATTATTAGATAAAAGTTATAAAATATTTTTAGCCTTTTGAAGACTTCAAAATCATAATTCATTACATTATAACCCCTAATAAAAATTTCCTCCTCACAATTTAAATTATCATTTTCTGAAAGAGTTATCAATTTAATACAATAAAATTATATCATTTAACTTTTTTTAAGATATACGACTCAGTAACGTAGATAATACTAGAAAATTACTTATCCCTGATGTTTTTCCTAGTATACTTAAGAAAAAATATATCATAACTTCAATTCATTGATTTTGATTATAACAAATACTAAATCAAAAAATGTTATGATAATATCCAAATTAATTGAGTTATGTTAATATGAAATATAAATACCAACATTTCTTGCATCATAGAAACCTTCATTTCATCTAATCTATTCTTTCTTAATCCTATAACTCTATTAGTTCTACCAATGTTATATTAAAATGGGATATATTACATTTTCTATCGTAAAAACAAAATATAACTAGGAATTCAATCATTAATAGAGGATCATAAAGCGAATATGATTAAACAAATAAATTTACATGGTTTTTTTTAAACGGATGTCCACTCATTAGTTCACTCATGATGTATTATGGGGATGATTGAATCAATTCTCAACCAATACATTTCTAGTTGATTACCCCTAGATGAATATATGACACATCCATATCTACTTTCTAGTATCAATAAAATAATATATATCATGAAAATTAACATACTCAAGAATTTATAAATAATTTTAGATATCATATAAAACATAGAATAAATATAAGGATTTTACATTGGTCCTATACAATAATATCCAGATCAAACTATACAAATCTATAAAATTTGACAAACCTTATTATATACAAGATAAAGAGATTCAATCCAAATATGACATAAATTCCACATTACATTCATGATTTTAACAATATATATATCATAAATTTCCCATTACATAATGATCGAAAGGCTTAGTGTTATAGATATTATCTATATAAAAATCTTATTTACATATACGGGAAAAAACTTCTCTATATTCATACATGTCACACTCCAACCGTTATTTAATGATTATTTTATTTATTTTTATAATTATATTTTTTATTTGGAGACTTGGGTCCTCTAATATGTTAAATATTTTAATATTTTAAATTTCAAATGGGTCATGCGGTTTGAAAAAATGATTGTCCAAACCGTGCGGCAACCCTATTAGTGAATCAATAATATTGGAAGAGAGGTATCACACAGTTGGAACAGGATTTATTAAAATAAGAGATGAGCTCATGTGGGTTCTTTGTTTTCCCAACAATGGGAATATGGTCAATGAACAGTTTGGTTGATCATTCACAAAGATCGTACGAGTCAATCATGTTAATATAAATGAAATGGAATGATGATAATAATAATAATAATAATAATTTAAACTAAATCCCCTTCCTCTTATCATATATCTCACATAATACCCCTCTACCCTCTCCCTCACCTATAAAATGTGAGTATCCCCATCCACACCCTCCAATGGCATGTGATCCCCACCCTTCCATGGAACACGACCCCCCTCATGTGGTCAAGCCAATGATCCTTGATTCTTCACTAGTTTTTGTGTTAGATCATCCTTGGTATGTATTTCTCCACCATATACATCTTCATATTTATTCTTCTCCAATAGACTTACATCCCTCTTGGTGTGGCACACACAGGGGATTAAACCTAAGTGCGGGGTTGACTGATTTTTGGGTATTTTATTGTGAGATGGTGGTTTAATATATTTTTTGTGTCCTGTTGGTTCAATTTTGGTGTATTTGAGGATCGATAATCAATTGTGACTAATTATTGGTATGTTCGTTCCATTATTTACCTTTTAATTTTAGAATGTTTGCTTTTCTATATTCTAAATTTTTATTCTTGATACCTCGTAATTTTATCATTAAATATTTAATTCTATGGAAATAGTTTTTGAAAAAATATATGAAAATGGTTCTTTTGAAATTATTATTTTTTACTTATTTTAAAATTAAATGAGAACCTTATTATATATATATATATATAATTTAAACCACTATTATATGTTTTTATTTTTTATTTTTTAGAATATTGAAAATATATTATTTTGGATTTATGACTTAGCATCTCAGTGAACATGAATACATTATCTCCTTCAGTTTCATGTTCATTTATTATTTGATCACTCTTGAATCGAGTGTGGTTCTCTGATACGGGTTGAAACATAAGGTCACTTGTTTTTATTTTTAGTATTTTAGTTTTATTCCATTCCACTTATAATGATTATTTTAATTTCTATGTTCAAATTTATTTATTTATATTTTTTATGGCTCTAAATCATTCATTATTAAATTATTTTTGTTTCCTAGAACTAATTATCATCTCTAGAGTATTTTCAATGCCTCTCGGGATTTGTGGCTGGCAAGATTTGATTGGTTCGTGGTTGACCAAAGTTGGTTTTTGAAAATTTTTATTAGAGGACTACACCCTTTTTATTTAGGGATGTTTTGTATATAGAGATATGATCATTGGGGCCCAGGTGGTAGGACATGGGTCTATGACTTATCACAACCTATCGGAACAAATCCCTAGTTACAAGGGATTTTTTGGATTTTGATTTTTGTTTTCAGATTTCATTTTTGGGAGAAAGGAGAGTATAATAAAAGGCATTTATTTATCACATGGCCTTACAGACCATGTGGATCTGTTGTGGGTGGTTACAAAAAACACATTCTGGTAGCCACATTTCTAGCCTACGTTGTATCATACCATGTCGTCCAACTATGAATGAACATTATTCCTTTTTGAAAATTATTTGTGTCTCTATATCATTGAAAATGTTTTAGAGGGATATATTGATAATTATTTGTTTTGATTTTCAAATATGATTTAAATTTGATTTCTGTTTTAAATGGTAAATGATAGATTTTAAATACATAATGGTTGATTTCATAAAAATGAAATGAATTTAATTTTATAATTAAATACCCTTTTAGTGATTTAAAAAAAATCATGTGAATTTTTTAAATAAATTGTATGTAGATATTTAGTGTTTTACGAATGAATGTGTCAGAGTTTAAGATGGTTTTTTAAGAACCAATGATTTGGAAATTTAATATTATATCTTGATACCATTTTTTGATAAGGATTCACCTTTTAGAAATTCGAATGTGGGGATTTTAGATTATTTTAAAGGAGTAAATAGTCGGTGTTTATTGTTTTTTATTTATATGAATGCAGTTTTGATTTTAGTTATTGATTTTTTGTTTAAAAAATTGATACAATTTTTGGTTGTATTGTTTTAAATTGGGATTTAATTATGTAATGGGATGTGAAACGTAATTTTTTTATGAGATGGAAAAAATCATTTTCCTAAAATGTCAAGGATTGTTAAGTTGGTATTTCCAATAGCTCTGAAAGTGGGTTTCCAATTGTATTACTATGAAGAATTCGTTAATTCTTTGGAACTAGTGGTTTATACTGTTTGGATATGCCTCCTCTAAAATATTCATGAGTGTTTTCAAAACATGGATATTTCCTATTGTGTATTCATAATTGGTTGAGTACTTATTGTTTTCCTTACATGGTTTTGTTTATTTTGGTTTCTCTTTGATTTATCATAATATTTGTGATTCATTTGGGTTATTTTTCTGACTCATCAGTGGGGGTGTTCTTTTTGAATAATTTATGTAATTATATTTTTTTGAGGAATACCTTCTATTGATTAGGCATGGGAAACCCTATATGTGTTTCAGGGGACTAAGTCATATTTTATACTACTAGAGATGATTATAAGGTTAAGGTTGGTTTAGAAATTGTTGATATCTCTATAGTTGATGGATTAGATTTTGGGTCCTATGTAATCCCCCATTTTATCATTGAAAATGTAGGGGATTACATAATATTGTTAAATAATCTTGTTCATGATTTATATCTCTTTTTTCTTCTTCCCTATGTCGGCATGTGGTAATGAGTGTATTGGTTGTACTTATGATTGGAAATCATTTGGGTTAAATTAATGTTATTTTCTTCTTTGATAATGGTAGGGTTAATCTTTTGAGGAATTCATTTATTTTCTTCTTTTTTTCTTTTTCTATTTATTACTTTATCACGATCTTGTTTTACTATTATTTTTTATTATATTAATGGTATATTATAAAATTATTTCATATATTAATTTTTTTAGGATGAGTTTCTAGTAGTACTTTTTTCTTAATTATGGTCGTTTTGAGGTTGACTTGTGTTTTATATAAATTTTATTAGAGAAAACATTCCATGTTCATCCACCACTCTAGAGAAATCCTTAAATTGTTGGGAGATCCATTTTGAGCCTTCATTCAATTCCTTCATTTATTAGGGTGGTTGGGTGTGCCGTGTAAATATAGAATTTGGGTGGTTTGGAGTTGTTTGGGTGTTTACAGTTTCTAGTTAAAGTTTATTCACTATGTCTTTCACTTCATTTCTAATGGATTTTTTTGGGGAAAAGGGTCATGGTGGAAAGAATTATCACACCTCGACCCATATTTAAGAATTATTTTATTTACATGTTTAATTATACGTTTTTCTTCTGAGTTTTGGGTCTTCTGATCGGGGAATATTTTAAAATTACTAACATTTCAGTGTTTCACACGGTTTGGCCTCACGGTTGGCAAAACTTATAGGCAACCACATGGGTGGATCTTCCTCTTTTGTAGATTAGTTAGACATGGTTGGAATATAGTTTATTAATCCATGTGATCAAGTCATGCGATTATATGGTTCATCGATTAAAGTGATTACAATCACTGAACAGTTGGGTAAATCATGCACCAAGACCAGGTGAGCCCCTCATTGTTAAACAATGAAATGTAATAATAATTATAATGATGATGATGATGATAAAACAAAAACAAAAACACCCTTCCCACCTCATATCCCTCCCACATAACCCCTCTCCACTATCCCTCACATATTTCACATAAATACCCCCAAAGGTCTCACCTTCGCTCTTATATTTTTCACCATTTTGTTATGTGATTATCCAAGGTAAGCATTTATCCTCATTAAAATTCCTCTAAATTCTTCTTCTCCCCTGCCCTTTCTTCGCCCTTTGAAATACGTGAATATGGGTCAAAACCTAAGTGTATAGTTGGCTGGTTTTTTCATATTTTATTGTGATTAGGTGGTGCGATTGATTTTTTGACTCTTGTTGGTTTAATTTCTAGGGATTTGAGCCTCAGTTGTTAAATGTGATGAGTTCCCTCTTTCTTTCTACCATTGATGATATTTAAATTTTAAAACCATTAATTTTTTTGATTTTAAAATTGTATTCATGCTACCTATTAATTTAAATATAGTTATTTGTAATGTATCTAAGAATGAAATTATTTTTATATTTGGATTTCAATATATTATCCTTTAGGTTGCCTCTATTTTTTTAAAACAATGATCTTCCATTTCTCAAAAAAATATTGCGATTTTTTTGAATGTGATATTAGGTATTTTTATTGTCTTATATGTTATTTATAATTTATATATTTATTTTTAATATATTTTTATTGAACTCTAAATCTTTTATCCATTTTAATTCAATGCATAATTTATAATTGGGGTATTTTTCATTTTTTAATTTCTCATATTCTCCTAGTTTATCTTTGATCATTATTTCTAAAGGAAACATGCATTCATAAACATTAGGTAGGCATATAAATATATACATATCCTCTTTTATATATTCTCTCATAGATAGTGGAATATGTGTGTTTCAAATTCATGTTTGTATATACGTGTACAGGTGAATATTTGTATTAGTCTAAGGGTGTTTTTTATTCACTAATGTCCATTATACAGTATATTTCATTTGTGTACCTCCATTAATATGGATCTAGGGTTTTCATTTTTAGAGGCAATGTGTTTTGAGGTAGGTTCCCTATGTCCAATCGTTTAATTTGAATTAATTGATTTCATGAGTGTTATAAATATATATTTTCTTAATGTGGAACATATATTATATATAAATTAGTCGTGGCCCTAAGAAATGGTAATTTAATTAATTTTTCTTAATTTACACAAATATGGAATGTGATTGTTTCATATTAATATATGGTTTTAGTCTTGTATTGTAAAATGATAGATATTTTGAATTTTAAATTGGATTTATATATGATGATTCATTAAAATTGGATAGACCCATTTGGATATTTTACGTATTTCTTGTAAAATGGGTTTCAACTCTCAGGATGTGTAGGCATGGTCATATCCGTAGAAATAGTTACTATATGATGGGGACCCCATGGATGTCCTTTAATTATAGTGGGATTATATGTGTATGGTTTGAAAAATTTTGAAAGGCATGCATCTTGAAACCCAATTTAATTTCAAGTGCATGATGAACTCCTCACTTCTCCTTTATAACACTATCATGGGATCTTAGGGTTTTTAGTGGGTGTTGATAGATGGTTTCTATTTACTCCTGATTAAATGGAATACATCCCATTGGGAGACAATTTCCTTGTAGTTTATGCCATTGGTGATGGTATTTGAAAGCATCCAGCGTGGTTATTGACTATGCATCTCATCTATTTGTTGACATATAGATTCTGAATCAACTATGTCAATGGTCACTTCATAGGGTGTCCAGGTATATCCCATCATATATAATTCACATTTATTCTAAATTCCATTTTTTTGTAATGTTTTTAATGAAATTAATTCACATATTATAGATAAATTTAAAAATATTATATCAGCATGTATTTTATTGTAATTTTTCATAATGTCTTGTGTTTCATTGAGATTTTTCTTTCACCTTAAATTTATTCTTAGTAAACACAATTTAATGATTTTCATTTAGTGAATCCTTTTTTAAAATTAATATAAAAATGGTTCCTTTGATATTATTATCATGTTACTTTTTTAAAATGAAATGAAAAAACTGTTTTAAATATATATATTTCAAACTAGAATGAAATAGTTTTATTTGTAATGGTATGGATTTGGGAGAGGTTACTATTTTGGAGTTCGTAATTAGGATCTTGTTACTCATGCTTAAATTCTCTTCTTTTGTTTCTGGTTCTTCCATTTTCTTACACTTGGAGCGAGCATGGTTCTATTACTAGTGTCGACCAATGAGGTAACTTGGAGTTATGTTTAGCCATTTCATTTTTACTTAATTCCTCTTTTGGTTCATTTTTTTAAATTTTATTTACTTATTTATTTTAGATTTAATCATTCCCAATATCTTTATATTTGATATTAGTCATGCATTTCTTATGTGGGAGGATAAAGAATTCCTCTCGGGGTATGTTTCATTCCCACATAAGTGAACAGTTCAAGGTTGAAATGCTTGAGATTGTGAAATTTTTCTCGTATACCAAATCTAGTCTTCTCACATGATACAATCGTCTTCATATCCTTGGGATTTGAATCTTATTAAAGTGGTGAGCTCTAAAACATAAAAATTAATAGAATTAAAATATCTTTACTGATTCTTTCATAATCATTTGGAAAAACCTAAATAAATGTAAATACATTCAATAAATGAAAAAAGTATATCAATGTTAACCATATTTATTAAATCGGGAAAAGAATCACATTTTCCAAGGTTTTTTAAAATACTACATGATTTATATAATAAGATATGTATAATATATGAAATAATGGGTATAATCAGAAATATCACATTTATTAACTTTGGGAACCTAGATACCTTCTAAACAATTATCTCATAAAATATTGAGTAGATTAAAACTCTAACACAATCCACTTTTCTGGACCTATTTACCTATTAACTGATTAAAATAACATTAACTCATGAGATATAGGACAATACACATATCAATTTTGGGGGATACAACTGTCACACATCTCATGACCTATGTATTAACATTCCCCACATAAACAATCATCACATGAGAAAAATATACATATGATGAAAATGGTTTTAATAAAATTTCAAAATTATCACACAAATGAATCTAAGAATTAAAATGGGCCTCATACAATATCCAAATATAAATTAATATATTTTTATTACTAACCATTATAGTAAATTTGGTTTCATAAAAATTCTATATAACCTCATAAATTAGTTTACATGAAAATTAAAACATGATCATCCAAAATAGTCTCACAATAACATAATAATTAAGGTTTTATTACGAAACGTAACCTTATTTTAGATGTATCATTTAAAAATAATAATAATAAATTGTTTGAAAATATTTTTATTCACTATTTTATAAGACATGTTTATGTATATCTTTTCAAAAGGTGTCCATTTAAATTGTGAAAAAAATAAAACCTCTTGTTGGATAGGAATTTCTTAAAAATATATTTTCCCCAAAAATTAAAAAATATATCATCATTTAAAAAAGAAATCCTATGAAAAAATAATATCAAATAAGAAATTTTAAAACTCTAAGAGAGGATTTTGAGTTACCATGTCCCATTTATATTTGATAATTTAGGTATCAAGGGAGAGAAATGAATTTTAAAATCATTATTAAAAATATTTACAAATATATTATCAATAATTGAAATAATGGGTCTTTAAAGGTGAAGTTAAAAAAAATTGAAAATATTAGTTTACAAATATTTCATTAAAAAAGGAACTCAAAAAGGATATAATGTTTGTAAAATTAATGGTGAGTATAATTTAAAACCATTACATATAAAAATATACATTAATAATGGTACCTCACAAATGTCGTAGTGGTTATCAAAATAATATATCGAGTGGTTTAAAAAATTCGTTATTTTGAAAATCTGAAAAAACATTTGATCATTTTGAAAAATATTTTTTGAAAAAAATATGAAAAATAAATTTAAAATAATAAAATAAGAAGAAAATTATTATTAAAAGTTTTTTTTAACATTAGTTAATGTAGAAACTTTGTTGGAAGTATAAACAGAGAAATGGAAAAATAAAACTCATTAAATGAAATGGTAATATTTTATAAAAAGAATGATTCTTAAAGAATCAATTGAATCATGGAAGAAAATGAATTTTTTATGGATCTAAATTTCCCATAGATGGAAGGTGAAAATAAAAAATAACACCACCATATGTTATAATAGATCATTATTTGTTGATTATAGTCAATGAATTGTTATTATTACCTATGAAATGTTCAGAGTCATAAAGTTTCCTGAAAGACTTTGTAAAATTTTAGTCCAAAACACGTGAGAGGTATAATATAAAATATAACATTTAATTTCATGAAAGATAAGATAATAATGATAAAACATGACTATAGGTATTTATTTTCCAAAATGTAAAATAAAAATAAATAATCTTTTAAACATGTTTTTGAATATTCAAATTTGAGATAAAGAAACCCTTATAAATATCAAAATCATTGAATTTGTCACCATTTGGAATGAAACCAATTAGAAAAAAATTATAATCAATAAAAATTAATTAACAAATAAACATTTATGAAATCATATGATAAAAAAATTAATATTATATGAATTGGGTTCAATAATAACCATTACAACTCATTTAATGGAATATCAGTTCTGAAAAAATCTTACAACATGACAAGTGAATGGATTAAAAGAAAATGTAAGATGGATTGTAAAATAATAATGTATATATCAAAAAAGTGGGTGATTTATTTTTATATAATTCATTTGAGATGTATTTATTACATATCAAAGTGTAATAAGTGAAAAACATGATTTCATGCCTCAATGAATGTGATCTTGGTACAACAAACCATTACATAGTTTCCATTCCTAATTGATGACACAATATATTCATTTAAAATAAAAATATATAAATTAATAACTAATTTCATAAACTTACTCGTAATTATAATTTTTTATAATGCATATTATAATTATTAATCATGAGTACATTAAGTTGTTATAGAATATTATGGGAATTAGTTTTTAATAACATAAACCAGTATCTGCATGTTTAATAATTATCATATCATTAACCATCATTTGATACCAATTTCACTATTGATATATAATTTAATATTTTTTATTATATGACATAAATTAATCTAATTTTTTTTATTTTCTCACATATATTTATTGGTTATGTTTTGAGAAAACAATATTTATAATGGAATATGTATATTATTTTAGCCAAGGAAAATACTTCTATATTAATAAGTTAAAAACTTAATATATTATTTTCAGAAACATTTAATAATTATTAATTACCTTATATATTTCAATATTTTTAATTTTTATGTTACGTATTCATCTCATTACAGATTTAAATGAATCATTCATTTATGTGGTTAAACAGACCCATACAAAAATATGCTTTAACTTGAATAGAAATTATTTTTAAGACAATTATTTTTGACATAATAACATAATAATATAATAATTATGAAATTATTTTTAGGTTTTTATTATTTTGATCTAGATAATATTATTTTTAGATAATGAATTGAAACCTTTGTGAGAAATGAAACAAGATTCATCATGGAGGCGTTAATCTGCACGAACACACAGTTCAGGATCCCATTTCTCGACATGTGAAATGGTGTTAAAGTGGATTTTAAATTTAAATTTCAGAATGAAAATTATATATTATATTTCATACTTATTCATTGTAACACCCTGGGATTTTTTGAATCAGTTATTTCGAATTAATTAATTGTTTTTATATCCTTCATTTCACATGACACTGGAAATAATTCTTTTTGTATATATATATATATATAAACACTAAGCCAAACATTACTTTCACACAACACCAACTTTTATTTTAATACACTCAATACATACTTGTCTTCTGCTATACATAATTTAGTCATGGCATGCGCCACCCATAACACAGACTTGGCGTACATTACATGCAACACAGAGTTTCTACGAAGCATCATTTTATTATATTTTATGAACAAATATAAATAAAACATAGAAATTAAATTTAGTGATGTGAATATTAATAAATAGTTTTCAATTATTTTTTATATTTTTTTTATATAATTAATATATATTGATAATGAAAGGTATATTTTTTGTAATTTCTTTATATGATTAAAAGTACTATAAACTACCATTCATGTTCTAATATGAAAAAAATAAAAATTAATTTTATACATATCTAGAAATTTAATTTTATATAATAATCATAATTTTTAAATTTATATTCTGTAATTATAAATGGGTAATTTTTTGGGATTTTTAAATGAATGTTCATTTTTTATGAATATTGAAAATTCATCCTTTATTGTTAAAAACTACATTTTCGTTTATATAATTATTAATAAAAATTTATTTTATATTTTTCTATAGGACTCATTATATAAATTATAAATATATAAATACAATTCTGGTCATTATGATTAATTTCACATTGAAAATGAATAAAAAAAGTTAACAAACATTTGAGCTTCTTTCTACCATAAATTCAAGTAATTTCATCTCATATGCGGGATTAGCATTAATATTAATTTTTACACATATGTTAATTTAATTTATAAAAAACGATCATAATACATTTTAATCAGTATAAAATTTAGAGTCTAATATGATAAAATTTATTTTTTACCAAAAATATTAGAAAAAGTTATTGAAATTAATTAGAGCGATTAATGTAAAATTAAGAATAATTAAAGACTAAACATTAATCATAGGGGGAAAATGAACTATACACCTTCCCAATCCCATTTAATAATATAATATCATATAAAAACCATCCATTGTATACATTTGGTTGTTTTTCATGTATTTTTATAAAAATATCATGGGTACACGTGACTTTTTTTCAAATAATAGATGTGAGTCCTTTTCCTTCTTTATAAAAGTCCACTAGTAATCCTTTTTCTTCTTAAATCTAAAACATCCTAGGTTCTAAAAAAATAATCCCAATTTAATTTCATACATCCCTATCATTTTCCTTGAAATATCCATTTTGGTATAAAGTCTTCCAAGTATGCCTTTAGGCACAAACAAATAGGAGTTACCTGATTAAGAGGTCACACATTCTCTCACGCTCCTTTTATTTTATTTTAATTATGCACCCCCTCTAATATATTTATTATATTTTTTAATAAAAAATAGTATCCTAATTATTATATTTTTTTTATGATATGTAATTTACCTTCAATTAGACAATCAATTTCCAAATGGGTAACAAATTTACTATTTATGTGTAAGACGAACTACTGCCTCATAAAATGATGATTGTTCAATTTTTCCTTACAACATATCATGGTGGAAATTATATTGAAGGATCTATTTATATATGTAATATATTATATTTATTATGTATTTAATATTTTTTTAATTATTTTCAAAACACATATCTTATTACTTTTTATTTTGTGTTAATAAAACAATTTCGATTGAGGAAGTAAGGACTATCGACCCCTCAAAGAAATATGATTCATTCATACACTACAAGAATTTTATAAAGGTTAATTTTACTGAATTTTTATGATATATATATTATATAATAAATCTTATGTTATAATGATATATATATCTACATATATGTATTTTATTTTTTTTCTTTCATCAAGAAAATTAAATCGGAATATCATTCATGCGTACATATGACCTACCATCTCAATGAATGGTTTATTTTGATTCATAATTTTATTCAATATATTATTATAAAATAGATATAATGTATATAAATGTTATTTATATAATGATTTACATACAATAAATCATGATATAAGTATAAGGACCAAATATATAACAAATTAAGACACATGTGAAAAATTACTCGAATATTAACCATTGTGAAACCTTAACCCAAGATGCTTATCAAGTGGGTAATATAACATCGTAATAATACCAAATATGGTATTATATATAAAAATATGTTTCTTTAAATGATGTATAATAAATTTATATTTATTATACAGGTAATTTTAATGATTTAAACTAGAGTCAAGACACACTGTAAGGGGATTTCATCTCATTTTTTATTTTTAAGAGATTCATGCTTTGTTCAACAATCATTACTTATTTGTGTTGTATGTAAATAACATGATTTTATTATATTTATATTAAAAATAAATTTATGGGTACTCACATATCATTTATATGATCTTCATTTCATTGGGTTTATGTTTCCATAGTTAGCAAATCAGTAAAATAGTTTTTTCTCCATTTTACTTCCTTGAGACTCATGTTTTTTTCATTAATAATATTTCAAGGTGTATATACATCCATTTTATAAGATATATCATGAATTTAAATTATTTCACAATATTTTATGCATCAATTAATTTATTTTTCCAACATGTATGGTATGATCCCTATTAACCAAGTACATTAATGATTATGCTTCTTTAATGAAATCGTGTGATCCATCTCTCAATGACATTCATGAATTTTCTTCACCTATGGTAATTATATAAAAATTCATGTATTAGAACCATTTTTATAATATTTGGTTTTTAAAATAGTATGTAAATTGTTTTTTTGAATTCCCAACATTACCCTCCCACCATTCATAAATCAATGTTCCTTAAAACTAAGTTTTCTAAAAAAAATTCAAAGAGTAATATTTCATTCTACTAAAATATTTAAAATAAATTTTAACAATTTTTATTTTATCATTCTATTCCATGGATTCTTATTGTCTCTTTCCAAACAAGGATTTTTTCTTCCCATTTTACCCTGAAAAATGACTTTCCTTTTTACCTCTTATGATATATATTGATTTTTAAATTTTCAATCCTTTGAAGATTTATTTTCATTTTTAAATGATAATTTTAAAAATAATGTTTTAAATTTTAATTTAATAGAAAAATATTTTACAAAAACTTTTAAAGATCATTTTATATGTTTTCATTGAAAATAACATTCAAAATTGTTCAATCATTGTTTATTTTTTTCAATGTATTTTCAAATAAATGGTTTTTAAAAACATTTTCATGATTTATTTCCATGTATTAAATGTATTTTCACAGAAAATGTTTTTTAAAATGAATTGAAGTTTATTTAATTTGTTTTAAACATAAATTTTTTTCAAAATGACTCCACGAATTCTTTATATGTTTTCAAGTTATTCTCTATGAAATATATTTTAAAATGGTTTTATGTATTAAAAATTATTTTTTGAAGAGGAAATGATATTTTCTTCTAAATAATTTTTGAAATAAATTTTAAAATAAGTTTCGATATAAGATAAATTCTATTTAATTTACTCATTATCTTGTATGTAATGATCTAAATGTTCCATTCATATTATTTCCATTAATGTTTTGTGCTTAATGTCATGGTATTTATGAAAACAATTTCTATTACATGGATTATATGTTTTTGGAAAGTGTTTATATTTAACAGTTTATAAGTTTATGAAATTTATTTCTCTTCCATGGGTTATTATTTTGATTTAATGATTAGGAAACCTGTATCTTTTCGACATGTTATGATATTTTAACATGTTTATGATAACCAATTATTTTCATGGGTTATTATTTGATTATTTCTGACTTTTTAGAATATTTATTTAGGAGTTCACTATGAGATTGTTTGGACCTATATATCCCTCCAATGCATCCAGTAACGATTTATATCTCATGAGACAGACGATGGTGGTAATGGGAATGAACCATGACTAGTGATATGGTCGTGGGAGTTATCCATGACTACCAATATGGTGTGAGGAGTGATCTCATGCTACTAAGTAGGCTATGACAGTAAACCATGACTACCAATATAGTACGGGAAGTTAAACCATACTACCAATATGGTCTTTGTATCAATTCCTTGGAAAGTATAAAAATTATATTATATACTTATGTGTCTGCTGGAATTCTATGTTTTATTTCTATGTTATTAATTCATGGATTTATTATTTATTTATTTAAGATTCATTCCTTATGAACTGCCAATATTAATTTCAGGATTCATGTATATGATCTTTTATATGTAGGGAATGATATACTATTTTTGTGATGATGTTCTCATACCCCTATACTCATGATTATGATTACATATCTCAGTTTTTTAACCTTACTGAGCATTTGAGATCACCTCATTCATACATTTTCTTTCCCCATGTTGAATAATGGTTTTTGATTGATATAAAATAGTTGGAGATCTTTATCAATGATGTTGATAATCATCCACTAGAATTGTCTATATTCATTCAATGATTCAAAATACACTAAGCTATTATGTTCACCATTAATTTATTATTGTAATGTACTAATTATTCATATAAAATGATATAATGTCCATATATGTCAAGTCGAGGTCTCTATAGTTGGAATAAAAAAAATGATTATTTACCCTTTGGAAACGAGGATGAAAAATCATTAGTGAGATAACTAGGTATACTTATATGGATATGTCTAGGGATTTCACTATGGATAAGTATATGGATGAGATTAATTTTATGAAAATTAACTAGAATTTAGATTAAGGATTGAGTGACTGCTTTCATAGAAACACAACTATTAATAGACAATACAATATGATGTGGATCTTGAAAAAATGTGTGTAGGGGTAACAACTCCAAAAAGATGTTTCGACGCTGACTTGGGGTGATCTGGTACATGATAATGGTCCTTTCCACACACATGGTTTAACACTGATGGGGTATATGCTTCGGGAATTCACAAACACTTCATGAAACATCATGAAAGATGTAAATATTAGTTGAATATGAATAATATAGGATGAAGCAAGGGTGTTGTGGACTAAGGAATGTTTTATGATTTATACATCCTATTGGTAAATCTTTTCAAGACTATGTGGTTTTCTAATTTTATATGTAATTCACGCATTGTGATTCTGGTTTTTTTCAATGGTAGGAACTTGAAGGAACTAGATTAAAGTTAACTATAATTTGATTATTTATTCATGAGAAGTTGAGTGGGGTGATCGCTAGAGTGAAATTTGTTGTGATCATGCCTAATAATTTTTCACATAACATGATTAAGAACGTGTACATTAACCAACTCTCAGACTCACTATGGAAGAGAAAAAAGGAGTTTGTTGAGAGTTGGGTAATGGAGACAAATGAATGAAAGAATAATTGGTTTCTTTTGTGTAAAAAATATGGAAAGAATCACCTAAATGTTTGTCTTATAAGAACAAGAAGAAGTTTTGACTCTGGAAAAGAAGGATACAATGAAATAAAATGCAAGGGAAAACGATGTGTCTGATTAGAGAAAGGGATGAGAATTTTGGCATCCCAAAGACATAATTGATGGTAATGTGTTATTCTTGTGGAGTAAATAATCATTATGCAACTCATTGTCCAAAGATGAAATCTCTTAAAGGGAATCATCATGGTGGTGCAATTAATGGTTACATTGATGATGATGAAAATACTATATTTGAAATTTGAATGGAAGGAAATATTGTGCAGCATGATGAGGTAGATTTTTTATGTAATAAAGATAAAGTTAAATTATAACAGTTTTTATGTGTTTGGAATAAATAATTATGTTATATGAATAATGAAATATACAAGTATTTTTCTACTTATGATTTTTCATAGTATTTAAAGGATTGTGTTGATTTTTTTGATGGACTAGTGAAGCGGTCTAATGAAAAGGTTTTATTTTGACTAAGGGACTATAGCCCTTAATATGTAATTTATGATAACATAATGCCATTATGATTATGTAAATTGGACGATACAGATTTCCTGGGAAATATTTAAGGACGTGTTAAAAAGTAGTTCATGCTATCATGGATAATGTATAAAACATAATTGATTTATGAAATATATCCATTAAAATATGGAATATTAAGTCATTTATGTTTCCCAAAAGGATTTATGTTAATTCAGGTTGTGACCATGTTCCATGATAATTTACCATGAGGGTTTTTAAATGTTTGGAATGTGACAACCAAGTTCAACATTGTGATATATAGGGGATTAATGTTAAGTTGATTTCATGAATTTATATATAAGGTTTCAGATATTTATATTTTATATGGGTTATAAGGTTAAAAACCCTTGAAAATGTTATGTTATACTTCAGAGGAAGTATTTATGCCTTAATTAGGTATGGACCACAATGATGAAATGTCTATTTACTGATGAACCTTATTTCTGTGATTTCCATCATATTTTAGAAAATATATTTGTTTGGTTTTAGAAATGTACATTAGTTATGTCGATTTACAACCAATCATGTTTGGTAAGGCCTGTGGTCCAGAACCCATGATTAACGGAAGATAAGGGTTCATGCCTAAAATGTCCTATGTGATGTCATGGTTAGTGTATCTTTATTTTAAATGAATAATAATTTTTTATTAAAAAAATAGTTTTACATTTTATGTTTATAGATTAATTTATAAACCATGTTTATTTTTAAGAATAGATATAGATAAATAGTTATTCTATTTTGGTACTTAAGATTTGAAAATTTTGAATTTTAGAACTGCCGGTATAAAAGTTAATTTCTGGATGTCCATTACATGATGTAATTTATGAATTAAAAATTTATAAAAGTAGAAATATTAAATGAAATTTTGTTTATATAAATATATATAGTAATTATATTTACTTATAATTTTTTATATAATATAACTACTCAATGTTTGGAAAACTATCAAATGAAAATGTGTTGTCCTGATACCTTAAATTTTGTTGAGACGATGGCCTTATAAATCATTAGTGATTTATGAAATTGGGGCCATATGATTTTCATTGATCATTAACTTTTTTTGGGATTTATAACCATAATAAATCATAATAAATATTTATAATTTTCCACCATGTCTAATAATTAATCCCAACCTATGTTCTTCTATGTGGAAAACTAGTTATTTGTTACTCTATGTAAATATTATGGTTCCAACATTCCTTTTTTAGGGGAAGTTTTATTATTCATTTTTATGATGTGGGTCTCTATGAATGAAACTTTCATGTATAACCCCATAATTAACTCAGAAGAATTTCTAGGGGAAAATTAATTTTTAGGGGGTGTACTATAACACGACATGATTTTGTGAATTGTTGTTTTTGAATTAATTTATCTTGTTGATATTTTTCATTTCACGTGAAATTGGAAATAGTTATTTATATATATATATATTAAAATGATAAATAAAAGATTCCATTCACATGATTCTAAATTGTATTGTGACACGATTAATACCTAATAGGATTTCACTACATGCAACACTGACTAGTCTTGTGAAATCTACAACACAGATGTGGCATATGTTACACGCAACAATGAATTTTTACGACGAATTACTTTAAAATATTTTTTAAATTAAATAATTATTTCCTTTACACTAAACAGAGTGATATGAATATTAATAATTACTTTTACATTAATTTTTATAATGGTTTTATAGAAACAAAAAATATTTATAATGAATGATATAATTTTTTGTAATGTGTTTATATGTTCAAAAATACATTGAACTACACTTCATGTCCTTCTATAAAAAAATTAATTTTAGATAAATATTGGTGTTTAATTTGATAAAATAAACAAAATTATTTAATATTGAACTCATAAATTTTCTTTGGGTGACATTTCGGGATTTATCTATGAAACTACTTTTTTAAATAGTGAAAACTACTGCTTTTTTGTTAAAAACTATCTTTTCATTTAAATATTTATTATAGTTAAATTATATTTTAAAATTTTGTTGATGTTCACATTAGAATAATATAAACATTATTTTTTACCAAAATGATTAGTAAAATTGGTTAAAAGTAATCACAGCGATTATGGTCAAATTAAGCTTAATTAAAGACTAAACCTTAGTCTAAAGATCCAAAATGACCTTTAAAATCATCGGAAACAATTTTTAAAACCATATTTTAGATATAAATATTAAATTATTTATTTATGTTGGTTTTAAATGAATATTTTTAGGTAAGAACATGTTTACACCTGACTTGTTTTCAGAATTTCCATGTGTGTCCTTTTTCCTCCCATTAAAAGGCTGCCACGTATGCCTCTTCCTCTCACCTCTCAAACAACATTTGTTCAGAAATTATTTTCCTAATATACTACCCAATATAACCAACATCCACCATGATTCCCCCTTTTTGAAATAAATTCTTCTAAGGATTCCTTTTGGCACAATCCAAAATGAGTTACCCGATTATGAGGTAGCTCTTTCTCTCAAGCTTCTTTATTTTATTTTTTATCCTTCCCCTAAAATATTTATATTAAATTATTTCATAAAAAATATACTATCCTAAATATACTAGTATTTTTTATTCTAATTAATTGACCTAAACATATACACACCTCCATATAATTGGTAACGAACAATCTATTTACATGTATGACGAAATTTCACCTCACAAAACGACAATTGTTCAATTTATAATTACCACCTATCATGGAAGAAATAATGATGTAAAATCTCTTAATATATGAAATATATTATATTTATTATTTCATTATGATTCTTTATTTCATTATATATCACATATCTTTTTTACTTTCCATTTTTTAGTCATATGATTATTTCGATTGAGGATGTGTGGACAACTGCCCTGTCAATGTGATATGATTCATTCGTACAGTACTTGGATTGTATTAAGGATGGTTTTAGTAAATATATACTATATATGTGATATCATAAATCTAATTCAATAATGATTTATATATATATATATTTATATGTGTGTTTTTGACATTTTTTTCTTTCAACATGATTATTGAAAAGAAATTGCGTTTATGCGCACGAAGATTCTTCTATATCCATGAACGTTGTATTTCATATCATATTTAAATATTCTATAGATTATTATAATTAAAATATAATTTGAGTAAATTATATTTATATCTTGATTTAAATTATTTATATAATGATATAAGTATAAGGACTAATAATATAAAAAATTAAAAAAGATGTAAAGAATAAAGAGAATATCACCCAATGTGAAACCTTAACAGTAGGCGGTTAACAAGAGGGTAATATAAAGTAATTATAAAATAATATATGGTGTTATATATAACAATATGGTTATTTAAAATATTTTTTGTATATTTATAATTATTATATAGGTGTTTTGAATTAGTACGATGAGAGTAAATACATTGGGTAAGGGGATTTCATCACAGATTTTATTTTTATGCCATTAATTGTATGTTGGCCACACATTCTTTTTCTATAGTGTATATAATAACCATGATTGTATTATATGTATCTCATAATTATAATTATGGGTATTCACATATCCATTATATTATCTTTCTTTAATGGGGTTTATGTATCAAAATTTATCAAATTTGAAAGTAGTTTTATTTCAATTTTCCTTGTTTAGGACTCATGTTCTATTATGGAAATAAATTACCTTTACAAGGTGTATATAATAACATTATACATGTTATATTATGAATTCAATTTATTTCATGTCATTTTATGCATCATGTAAATTCATTTTCTTACATAGAGTGTACGATCCCATGTAACCAATGTTATGAGTTTATTGAAAAAATCTCATCACTTTTCAAGATTATTAATGATTATGAATAAATAATGAAACGTTAAAATACATATCTCTATAAAATTCTTGGAATTATTAATCCTTTGGTTATTTAAAATATATTTACCTACTGGTATAATTTTTATTCTCATTATTACTTAATATAGTTATGAATTTGTTTTTAAGAAATCTATTCTTTACCCTCTCTTTGGTTGGAAATCTATGTTCCTTCAAAATCCTGTTTTCTAAATAGGGTTTAAATGAATATTGTATCATTCTCCTATAATATTATAAATAAATTTTTATCATTTTTCCTTTTAATAATCTCAAAAATAGAATTTTATTTTCACTTTATAAATGATGCTTCTTCTATTATTTTTACCATGAAAAGGGAATGTTATTTTTACCTTGTATGACATATACTAATTTATCCACCATAAATCATTGGAGAGTTTATTTTCATGTTTAATGGTTAATTTTAAAAATAATTCTATTAAAATATATTATCAAATAAAATGGTGTTCCAAACATTTTCAATATCATTTTATATGTTTTCATAGAGACTATTTTTCACAATGTTTTCAAACTTATTTTATTTATTTTCATTGAAAATGGTTTTGAAAATGCTTTCAATCTATATCAATATGTTTTGAAAGTAATTTAAATGAGATATTTTTAAAAAAAATTAAATATTTCATAATATTTTATCAATGTTTTTCAATGAATATGGTTCTCAAAATGTTTTTAATCTTATATTATAATTTTTAAAGGAAAACAGTTTTCAAAATTATTTTAAGTATTATTTATATGTTTTCAATGTATTTTATAAGAAAACATTTTTCAAATTGTTTTTTTGTATTAAAAAACACTTTCAATGAATTGAGGATATATTCCTCAAGAAACATTTTCAAAAGATATTTCAAAATAGGTTTCCATCTAAGATGAAATCTATTGATGTTACTCATGTCTTTATCAGAAATGATCTGAAGGTTTCATCCGTATTATTTCTATAAATTATTTATGCATAATGTAATGGTATTTATGAAACCCTTTTCTATTTAATGGGTTATATTTTTATGAAACCCATTTATATCTTTCACATATTATATGTTTATGAAATCCATTTCTATTTCACAGGGTATGATTTTGATGAAAGTATTATGAAACATGTATCTTTTCCATTTGTTATGATGTGTTTACATGTTAATGATACCTACATAATCTCATGGGTTATGATATTATTGTTTTATTAATTTTTGGAACATGTATTTAAGATTTCACTAATACATGGGTGGGACCTATATCGACAGATTATGCATTAGGTAATGATTAATATCTCATGACACATACCAAAATGGTATCAGGAATGAACCATGAATACTAAGATGGCCAGGGGTGTGAACCATGACATCCAAGATTCCATGATGATTGAATTTGTGATACTAATACATAAATGGGAGTGAACTTTGACTACCAAGATGGTATAGGGAGGGAACCCATAATACCAAAATGGTCTTGGAAGTAATGACTTTGCATCTATGAAAATTATGTAATATTCTTATGTGTTTTCCACAGTTACATGTTTTATTCTTATGTTATGATTTCATGTATTATGTTCGTTATTCCAATAATATTTAAGGCTAATGAACTGCCAATATTTATTACATGATTCATGTAGATAATCTTTTATATGCAGTGTATGATCATCTATTTTCCTGATCTTGTTCTCATACCCTTATAATCATGATTATACTTATATATCTCCCTTGTTTACCCTTACGAATCATTTGTTCTCACTCCTTTATTATGTTTTAATTACCTATGTTAGGAATAAATGTTTTAGGTAAATGTAATAATGGTAGAGATATTTTTGGAGATGGTTCGGATCATTCACTAGGATAGATGATTATGTTTCCTTTTTTCCAAAGACAAAAAACTATTTTTCCTCGGGTATGTATTTTTATAATGTATAGAATATTCATCTAAAATTATATAATATGCACGTATATCAATCCTGGTAAGCTATTTTCATTGTTACCACTATTAAGACCATACATTAAAGGAGGTAATGAAAAAATATCATGTGCTAAGGATTATATTTTTTATTTTATATTGATGAAAATGAATAAAAAATAATGACAATATTATAAAAACAAATATTTATAATAATTATAATATTTTCATCCTATTATTATGATGATAATATATTTGTAAGATAAATATAATGAATAAAAACAATCAAATGAGATAATACATTCCTAGAAGACTTGATTCTTGAAATGGAAGTCCCCATGATGTTTTAAGGATTATGATAACTATGAGTGACTAGGTGACTCTGTATTTTTGAGATTAAATATTTATTATTTTAGTGTATAATTATAAAGTAATCTGTGGTTTCTAATGTTTGTAAGTGATCCTCTTTTAGAATATAGGGAAAAATAACTTTTAAAAACACCACTTATATTTTAATAATTCCATGACATTATTCCGTGGAAAATTAATCAAGAATCATAGAAATTATAGATTTAACGGTTAATCTGAATCTATAATGTATTTAAAATTTCATTCAAAAAATTTTTCCAAATTTTTTTAGACATTTAGAATTAGTTTTTTTACATTTTAATCTTTGATTTTTTATCATCGTAACTCATTTTTAACTATATAAAAGTAAATGTTATTAAAAATATAAAATAACCATTATATCCAAATTTTGGTTTTATGGAAATAATTTTATCATCCGTTTTATACAATATAATTTATAAATATAAAAATAAAACCATTAATTTTTGTAAAATAAATAGTATATCACCACATTTAGTTGAAAAATGACATTTTCTCTATTGTGGTTTTTTTATTTTATTTATTATAGACTAACAATTAAATGATTGTTAATATATATTTATTTCGTTAAATAATAAAAAATTATTTTTTTGTTTCCTGGTTTATTTTATTTAATATAAATTTATTTCTATTTATAACTAAAAAATTTTAAAATACATGTTTCACCATTATCGTAGTAATTCAAATTATTCCTAACAGTTTAGATTTTTTCCCAAAAATGATATTAGACATATCAAATACTATAAATTTTATTATCATAAATATATGTAAAATTTTATTAAATAAACATTCTATATTTTGGTAATTTAAAATTTACATTACCACTGGTAACACAAAAATAGGATTTTTTGAAAAAGTATATTTTCATGAAAAAATATTTCTGATTTGGATAGAATTATCAATGAAATTTATTACAATGAGTCCAGAATATTCATTATGAATCATATATTATTTATTTAAAAAATAAATTAATTAAAATATTCATTTTATAATTAAATAATTAGATAATCAAAATAATCAGAAAACAATGTGCATTAAAATGGTACCCAAAATTTTGAAATGTTGATCATAGGTCTCTAAAATCAAAATAGTATTATAAAATGATATATTATATTTTTTAATATATAATTTTGAACTTAAATTTTTTCAAACACTTTTAATTTATTGATATGATAACAAAATTTCTTAAATGTAACTGCATTAATACAATTAACATTTTCACTATTCACCTAAAAATGTATTATTTTTAAAAAATAAAAAAATTACAAATTTTGTTGGGTGGAATTCAAAAATTATTTTTAAACTATATAATATATATTCATGTATTTTAAATTTACCTTTTTTTAAAAACATTATATATAAATAAAACCACTATTATTATACTTAAACTCTGTAATATTATATTATATTAGTAATTTACCTTCAAATGGTAATAATCATTAATGGTTAACCATATCAGGGATTATTATAGATTAATTAGTAATTTATTATTAATGTGTTTTAGTTTTTTTATGTTGGGTTTTGTGTGTGATTCATTATATTGAATATAATAGGTATTTTAATGGGTTCAAAACCCAAGGTTGTTTTATGTGCTATAACACACTGAGATTTTAAAATAAGAATATCATGTTTGATTATGTGTATGACATGAAATACCCAACCTATAATATTGTGTGAAACCATAAAAAACATGATATATTTATTTTTTACTGACCGAGTTCTATTTATATAACATATAATAAATGTAACACATGGTATGAACGAAACACAGCACAATATTGAAATATTATTATTTAAAAATGAACATTATACCATATCCCTTAAGATATAGTGTACTAATATTCAGAGATAAATAATGATAATTATATGGTTTATAGATGTATAAATTTAATTCAAGTGTTGTATAATGGTAAAAAAATTATTTAACAGAAATATTAATTTTTTCTGAGAAACACCATTTTTTTCGAAAAGGTGGCTTATTCATTATTGTCATGAATAATTTCAATTAATTTTTTACCAAATTTATAAAAAAATTAAAAATAATATAATATTTTAAAATGTACATGTAAAATTTATCTTTGGGAAATTTGTTTTGATGTTTTTGAAAATATTAGTTTTCTAATGAATTGTGAAAAAATACAATGTTTTATTGAAATGTGAATTATTATTTTAATTATTTAAAAATAAAATCATAATTAAAATTGTTTTTAAAGTAATAAAAGTAATGTTATATTAAAATATAACTAATTTGGGTTATTGGAATAAATTGCATACATAATTTTGAAATTAAAAAATACTATACTTTTTATAATTTTCTCTTTGGAAAAGAACTCTTTTTTCATGTATGCGACAAACATTTAAATTGAATTCATTGAATTCAATGAATTGAATTAATAAGAATTTATTCAATATTTTATATTAGAATAATTTATGTTATAAAATGTTTTTATCTTAATTTTTGACCATAATCAATAGTGAAAGTAGAAAATTTTATTACCACGGTAAAGATAAAAAAGGTTTAACAAGTTGATAATCTAATTATATAAAGGATAAAAATTACATATGTCATGTCAAACACCCATTTATCTATATAAAAATACCATATAATATCTAAACTTCAATAATGAACCATTTTGGATGATTTTGAAATGAAAAAAATAATGTTATCACTTTAACTATTTATAAATTCCATGTGTCTACTCTCCCCAACTTTTAAAAGGCCACTCCATCTCAACCCCAAATAAAACATATAAAAACCGTTGTTTTATACATTAAATAAATAAATATATTTCATAATTATATTCCCACATTCAAAAATCCTTTATTTAATTAGTAATCCATCCTATAAGGGATTTAGATATTATCTTAAAAAATCTTCCCAAAGAAGAGGTAAATATCATTCATGTATGTATTTTTAATATTTATTCTTCCACCTCATTAAAATATTTTTAAAATATGATAATATATAATCAGAATTATATAGTATGTAATGATATTTTATTATGTTAATGGAATAATAATTATCCATATATACATCTATAAAACAGGAAACAAAACTGTCGAACATGTATATGTTGGACTACTGCGTCACGAACCGATGTAATTTGTTTACCACCACCACCTTTCATGGATGTGTATAATGATGAAATTGAAATTTTTATATGATATTCTTGAATCTATTATATTTCTGAAATTAAAATATCACATATACGTTATTTTCTTCCATTATGTGGGTGATATGATAACATTGTACATCTGTAGAGGAGACCACCATCTAACGCAGTGATATGATCGTTTTTTTATTAATATATTAAAATAATATGGTAAGGTTAAAATAATTTAACATATGTCTCATTTATGAACTAAATACAGCTAAGGATAATTAATATCACATTTAACTTCTCTCCTTCTAATCTTTTGAAAAAAATAATGTTTCTTTTGTGTACGTGCGGACTACCGCATCCACCTAACTATGTGAAACATTTTTCATTTTATTATTAGATGAATAATAACAAAAAAATATCTAATTAATATAAATAAAACATATAAAATGAAAATGATTTAGTAAATATTAATTTACATATTATTTCATTTCATCCCTTTCTTCTAGAAAAATGGAAGCAACATATACACATACAAACAGCCTACCGTCTCCATGAATGGAGTTATCCATTTTCTATATTTAATTTTAAATATTAATATAATTAAGTATTTAATAAATGAATTTTATTATTAAAATATTTTTATAATTATTTTTATTATTTAAGTATGATTAAATTAAAGGGATGAAAATTACCAAATTAATTATACATGAAATGTGAAGCAATTATACATTGAAACTGTGAATTCACCAAACAAATATTAATAAATGGGTGGTAAAAAAATATAGTTAAATAATATATGGTTTGAGATAAGTGATTATGGTTTCATAATAGAATTATAATAAAATAATATTTATTATAGAGGTGGTTTCGATACATAGAAAGTTTGTCAATCCAAAGGTAAGGGTTTTCTCATCACATTTTTACTTCAATGTGACATATGACATATTCACAAATTATTAAATTTTGTGATGCATAATACTACCTATTTTAAATTTTATATAATTAATATCAAAATATTATTATTATTTAATGTGTAAATTTTTTTATTTATTTTATGGGGATTATGATTTAGATGTTACCAATGTGGTAAGGGTTTATTTCATAATCTCATTGTTAGTTGGGAATGTTTATGTGAATGACTCCCATGGGGGTAATGTTTTATATTTATATATTTAAATAAATCAATTTTATTATACTATGGTTATTGATGAAATTTTTTCAAATTACTTCCACTGTTTTCTAATATTTTTTACTTAAAATGATACGTAAAATATTTTTAAGAATACCCTACTTTATTTCCCTCTATTGTTCAAAATACTTTTGTTTAAAAATCCATATTTTACAACAATATTTTTTTAAAAGAAATTCCATATTTCCAAATGACTTTTTAAATACATTTTCACATATTTTCAATTTAAGAAAGAATAGAATATTTATTTCACATTCTTAAATGAGGTCTACTTTGCATTTACTACGAATTTGAATGGAATATCTATTTTAAGGTGCATGAAATCAATAGAATCTTACACTTCTATAACCACTAAATATTTTAATTGTTATTTAAAATATTTTCAATAATATTTTAATGTATATAATTTTCAAGAAATTTTTGTCATTTTTAATGTTTAATCTCAATGTGAAAAGTTTATTTTGAAAAATAATGTTTTTAATGATATATTTATAGAATATCTAATATTATGTGAAGTTAACTCTTTAGTGTACTTATGAGACACTAAGGGAATGGCCTTATTAAATTTATACATATTATTTATTTGGATGGTTTTTTTCATTATTATTGGGGATGTACAATTTTATTACCATTCACCATTTATTCTATATGTTTTATAATTATTTTTATTTGACATTGTTAAGTATTAAAAAGTCATATGTTAAATTTTTTAATAAATATTTTTATATTTATAATGTTTCACCGATATTATATGAATAATTAATGGTAATTAGTATGTCATGGGTTTATACTTATAGAAAAAATACCCATAATTCCTCAAAAAGTTTCATTAGTAAAATAAGATGGGAAAATTAGATTGGTATCTAACAGTAGAATTAGAATTTATTTTTAATGGTCTCAATAGTATGATCCAAAAATATAGAATTATTTATTTCCACATTATTAGATAGTTATTTATTTCATTGTGATTATTTGATTATATAAAATATACATGGATATTTGACAAGATTCTGTGATTATTTATATGGATTTATGTTTTTTTCATTTTTTCTCCCATATTTTTCTCAGTTACCAATTAGGTGAAATCTGATTTATTAATTTACATTTTTGTACTGAATATTATTATTTATTAATTATATTTTTGTTGTATTTATACCCATACTAAGTATCTCATCTCACCCATTTCTTATGTTTTACTTCCCCTGGGATTATGAGATGTGTTTTGTGATTGATATTAATGGATACACTATGAGGAATAAGAGTTTTATCAAAGAATACACTTAATCATCATTTATATATTTGTTAAAAGTGAGAAACAATATAATAAAATTATGAAATATAAATTACATAGAACTATGTTGTCTTGAAATAATGTATCCATATAGCCTCCACTCTCACTATATTTCCCCAAAAAACATCATGAATTTCATTTTTGGGAAGTAGGTGATACTTGTCCCTTAGACTTCCATGGAGGAAAGATGATCTGTAAAATTATTTCCCTCTTTCCAATTATTAAGTACTCAATTATATTTTTTGGTGAAACCCCACCACCTTATTATAACATATGATATTGAATATGGGGTGTTACCTATGTCGTGCGGAGATTTCTTTTATAATAAGAGGGTTTGTTTCCACATATAATACTTCAATGCCCTTTGGATTCATTGATCAAGAAAAATTATAATTTTCAGGGATTTTCCCATGATAGAGTGTACAAATACATTGTGATCTCTAAATGAAATGATAACAAAGCCCTTATGGTACTATACCACACCCCCTCCTCGCATGTCTCATATACTACAGGAGCTATCTCTATTGAGCTTGGGATACAAATGGCAGGTGCACCATCAAACCCAGAATCCCTGAGATCCTATGAAAATGAACAAGTTGAGGGGTTTCCATCAGATAGTATTCTTAGAGTTAAAGATTTATACTATTTAATAAAGTTAATAATCATATCGATCAATAGGTTCCCAGTTCTAATGTTCATAGATTTCCCTATGTAAAAAGCCACATCCTGTTGCGCCCTCTTTCAGGATTTCTAGAAGAACCGATGTTCTAATATACTCAAAATTTCATGAGCCTTATTCTTAGTTCCAAAATCTCCCACTCCATGGACCAGTACAATAAAAATATATTATTCCCATAGTTTTCCCAAAACTGTAATTTTAAGGGTCTTTCTAAACCTATAACCATAGTTTTTCCAAAACAATGGGTATTAGGGTCTGTTATGTACCTATACCCAGGGATTATAAAAAATTGGAATAGTACTCAGTTTGTAACCAATACTAATAGTACATGTGGATAATTTTCAGTTTATGTCGATTAAAAATACCATATACCCATGGTTTGAGAGAACCGTGGGTATAGGTTTCCCGCACGAATGGGGAAAAACTTCCTCATAAAAAAAGTTATAGAAATAAAACCCTATGCCAATTATTTTTCCTCTTCTACACATAGTTTATATTAATAATGTTCTGTAAATAAAGATATATTTACACATAAGTTTTGTTTATTGAGTGTTATGGTAATGATTGATAGAAGATGAGGTTGCCGAATCAAAACTCACTGCCATGTTTTATTCAAAAACCTATACCTACAGTTCTAAAGTCATTAGTATAGGGCTATGGTACAGTGGAAAAAAGGGCTATAACACGGTGGAAAAACCTATACCCATAGTTTGTAAAACTGTGGTTATGTGCCATGTGGATATATTGATTACTTTATTGTAGACAGTTCCTCAAAAAAATAGGTATAGCCAACATCCAAGATTTTAGTGGAAATACCCATGGTTATGATCCATTGGTATAAGACATTTTTCTATTAGTGGAATAAGTAATCCATAAATGGGTCATCCAAACACTCATGGGAGTAAAAACCAGTTTAGTCACCAATGAAGAACCATTCTTCCCATGCCTATTCACCTCCAAAAAAATAAATGATCTGAGATCTCCTCCCGATGCACCCTATAAAATTGACACCCAAAAACTAGGTTGGTGCATGTTCTTTTGATATTATGATTAATTTTTAGGTTATTCTTGAGTCTCTAGACAAGGAAATTGTGATTTTCAAGAATCACATTACACCACACCAGCTTGAAGTAGTTGTCAACATTATATGGGGTGAACATTTTCCTCTAAAAGTCCCTCAGAGAGATTACATATAATATTGAGGCATCAAAATGCACATTTCCATGTCTGTTTTGATATATATAATATCATAGTTTGGATGTTGGATCAAGTCCATTGAAATATTGAATAACATCATATGCATTCTAAGCTCTATTAATGAAATATATGAAGCCATGCATCCTGGAAAACCAGGGATAAAACCAACCTAATTGTGATCCCAAAAAAAATATCTCTTTTAACCAAAATCAATAGGGTATGAGATTAATGAGTCCAAATATGTGGATAAATCATGGTCCATAATGGAGGGGTGTATCATCCTACCATGTATGCACCCCCTCTACATTTTTTATCCACAAACCTACTTTATAGGGTACTCTCTTCAAAATATTCTCATGAATTATTTTCATGCATGAAGTATAATGAGTTAAATATGTTTCTCAAATTGATTCCCACTTTCATATTTTCTATTACATCATACCCCAGGAAGCACAATGCCACTTTCCCTATAAGAGTGTACCCCAAATAAATGTTTCAAGAATGTTATCCATGCTAGATATAATTCCATTCAGTATTTTGATGACTAATTATGCGTTGATTTGTATGGATGATGGGATGTTGTTCCACAAAGCTATCCTATATCCAAAAGATTGGTATCATGTTTTACATTTCATGATGTGGCCTATCATCCAAACTCTAATATGATCAAAATGGTGTTTTCGTAGCCTACCAGATGAAATGATGGACCCCAGGTATTACATTGGAATGATCAATCTCTACATGATCATGTTGTTACTCATAGAACTAACCCATCCAACTAAGCACATGCTTATTAATATAGAGAATTAATTTCTTTCCATTATTGAATTTTCCACTCCCATGATAATAATATTTAGGGAACATATTAATTATTCATAGTGATATATTACTACAATTCATAAAGGCAATAATATCCTTGATATACTTTATCTGGTAGATGCTACAAGAACACAACCTACAACGATATAGAATAAAAACTCACCTTATGATACTCTTGTTGAGGATATAAGTTTTGATATCTTAGGAAATGATTAAAATTCAAAGGTATATAAGGTCTCTTTGTCTAATACCATGAGTATCCTTGATGAATCCAATATTCCTCCACATGAAAGATAAATCCATCCAAAATGAGCTAAAACACCTGAAAATCAAATATGTGGAATAAGAAGAGAATCCAAAACCTACCATCCCAATTATGATGAAACGCTGTTTAGTTATATCATAATAAATTAATACATCAATCTTAATTTCCATGTTAGAACCATATACCATGAGTTTAACATCACAAAATAAATTATTGGTCCAATCCCATTTCCCATGTGTTATTCTCCCTTTATCAAATCCATTTTTCGCTTTGGATATCCAATGAGGAATGTGGATGGATAAACTTCTATTAATGGAACTCACTAAGACCTTATAAAATAAAATTAACATGTTCACCATCTAATAAATTTTTAAGCGAGATGGGTACTTAATTTTAGGTATTATAACCAAATTATTTGTGCAAAAAACACGTGGTATACTTTTTATACAAAATAAGTCATGCATGGTAATCACTAGATCACTCCAACTTCATGCTAAGACTCCCTATAGACTGATCCTGAGAAACCATCTCATACCACACAACTCTTAGGGATAAGGCCCTTCATTGCCTAATGGAGCCATTTTTTATCAAGAAAATATTCAAAAAAACACATTCTCTTGTCTTATATATGGTGTTTAAAAACATATTAATAATCTCTTCAAGGCCTCCTAGATACACTTTATGTATATAATGATTAGGTCTTACTAGAACTACTCGAAATAAGACTCATCCATTCAACCAACTTCTTCATGATCTTCAATGTCTGAGAAACTATTCAATAATATATTAGGCTTGACAATTCCCCATTTATCCCTAATATAGTAATTGAAGTATGCTCTATTCCAACCTACTTCTCAAATCCACCCTATTCTCAATTATACATATTCCACTTGTTCTTAACTTAAAATCATGTCTTCTAGTGTATCCTTCTTGATATTGATTTCTACTAATATGGTTTCGTTCCAGTCATCATTATGGTTATATTCTAGTCGATCAATATACTTTTTGACAACATTGATATCCTACAAATAGGGAAGGAGTGGTTTCATACTGATCTATGAAATTATATCATCTTTCAGACCTCTCAACATATTCTACAGACTAATCAATAAAAATACCTACATGGTATTATTACATGACTCACTGACTATATAATGATATCTTATAGTGCTAATCCATAGAAGATAGAATATAAAGTTATCACGTCTAACCCGAATGGAGGACAAGGAAACTTGTAGTGGTGAATGAATAGATATGCTTCATACTAGGTGAATTACCTTTTTATTAAGATGGGTAGAGATTACTTTACCATTCATGAATAATATATCAATATGTAACCAAGTTCCATTACCCCCTGTCTATATATTTTCCCATTTGAACTAATCCCCATTATAACCAATATCCATTATCTCATTCCATTCCATGAACTGGTAAAATTACATTTTAAGCTTCTGATGGAAGGCTCATCTCCCTTTCTTTTCCTTGAGATCAGAAATAATATTAAGTTATCCTTCGAAAATCGACATGGATTCCCCTTGATCGGAGAATTGTAGTCTGTACCACATGTATTTTCTTATTTGTGAATCACATATTACATAATCAATGGAAATGGAAAAAACTACTGCTACTTGTACAATTTTTATAGTGATAAACTAGTCTTCGTAATGTATCATTACCACTGTGATATGGGTGTTTCAAAAGACCCATATACACATATTTTAGGGAATTGTATTAAAATATGCACAAATTATTATTCTTCATTAAAACTTATTGATTTGGGAATAAATATTCTTGGGATCAATCACAAAAACAGTGCAAGCCTTGCGAATATGAATTTCAGTTGTGATAAAATTCGTTTTCACCCAAACACCTTGGGATTGGGAATCATAGACGATGTTTGGGATTATTAATCATGTTGACTATTAGCATTAGCCCTAGTAATCATGGACCCATTTATCTGTGAGGAATATCACTCTCATGTGTGTTTGAATTTAGATTTCATACACCCTACATTATGATGAGGAGAAGATAACATTGATGGTCGATTTGAGAGATATTGTTCTGGGATATTCTCCCATATTGACACACTAGAAAATCATTTTGGAGAGAAGCCTTATCTATCACCCCATGTGGTAGACCTCATACATATACAAATAGCCATGAGGAACCAAGAAGCTCCCATTGGAAGGAATTACACATAAAGAGCCTTGGTTAGTATGTAATCAGCTTCAAATTGATTCTCTTATGCATTTGATTACAAAGTGAAGGGGGTCCTATGAAGTGAATATACTTATTTAAGGTACTTTGTACAATGGGAGGAGATTAAAAACATGGGCACATCAAGAAATATTATTGCCTTATTTTCCCAAATATTGTTTCCAAAATAATTAGAGTTCCCATCGAGAAAGGGTAAGGAGGCTAGTAGCTTAAAAGGTACCATGTGCTGGAAAGAGTTCTCTTATCTAGTTGATAGGCTTGAGGTATGATTTTCACACTTATGATCCATCAGTCCTTCCTTGATGGGTAAAATATTTTTATTTGATAACCTAGATACCTAGGCCTCCTCCTTACCTAGAATTGGGATTCTGGGGCTCCATTGTGAAGGGGAAACACACCACTTGGAAACTCTTACTTGTTCCTACCCAGATCATCTTGATGTCTCTTCCTTCACACTATCAACCAATTGCCATACAAGTGAAAATGAATAGTACATGGGAGCCAATGGAAATATGATAGTTTCACACTAGTGGAAAAAATCATGCAAATAGATAATGATTTTGTTCGATATCAGGAGGGAAATTTCCATTTCAACACGGATATGGGCTACCGACGTTTCATTAAGATGAAAAATATTCTTGTAAGATTATAGGAATACTATTAAAGAATCACCAATAGATCCCATTAAGGTGTTTTTCTAACACAGATGTTGAAGATTGGGTTGGTATATCCACGCCAACACACGTGATGATTACCAAACTTAATGAATCTCAATCACCAAATAGGTTAGGTTGAAGAATATGCGACTAATGTATTTTGAGGACCTGTACCATGCCTACACAATGTCAACCTTTGATTCTAATAAAATTCCGAATTATTTTTGATTCAACGTCAAGACCTGAGCAGGTACCTACTACCCCCATAAATCCACAAATCAGTGAAAAAATGGTACTTGTGGTATAACTACTCCAAACCTCACCAACAGAGTCCATTTAAAGTTCTTATAAGCTTCAAAAAAGTCAAATAATGGAACATCCAGGAATGAGTAGACTCCATCTATCCCCATGGTCAGCAAATCTATGTGGACTTCTTAGAAGAAAGGGGAAAGGATGGCCTATGGGGGTTGAAAAGGTATTCACTTATGGAGAAACCAATGAACGGGATTGATACATAAGACCTGAATCCCTCGGGCTATGGTTGCGAAGCAGTGACTATAGATGATAGAACCAATATCCAAAGATGATAGAGCACTAAGCACTGCCTGCAGAAACATGACTTCTGAGTAAGTAATGGTCAATGATTTTTTAATTTCTAGTAGTATGTCTGGTGAGTTCTTGTGTGGATATGAAGCCATAATCACCTAATGAATCAACTTAGAGAATAAATTTTTTTCTATTTTATGTTTTTAATTTTAATGATAATTATATGAATATATCTAGTTTACAAATATTACTAAAATTATCAGTCCTTCATGATGTGATTCCATGTATCTAATGCCAATGTAATAAAGTAACCACTGAACCTACGATACTAGGATCAGGGTCCTTACTGTTGGTATCCAAGGATGTTTATAATAATACATGGGAACTATATTTTGGAAAAAAGATATTAAGTAACTTATCCCTATGATAAAAATTAAAGATAAGTATAAATGAACACAATAACGTTTCAGTAAGGAATACATAATTTTTTATCATAATAATACATATGTTTATAGATACTACATATAGAAGTGGTTCTACCTCTGATGTACAGGGGGTAATTACTCCAAAATAGAGTTTCAGGATTGACTCATGAATTACCTAGTTTGTAACAATAGGCATTATAGTGAAACTAGTTTTTCACATTAATAGGACATGATTAGGACAATTAAACGTTTTCATTAGAACCCATTATTAAGGGTTTGACAATATTTTTATGATTTTTAATATTTCTCGATGAATCCTTGTTTATAATTTTGAGATTATCCAAACATAAATTATTCAATTTCTGTTAAGTGTTTCAATAGTTTTGGATTTAAAAATTATTGTACATGTTATCAAGTCCTAATATATGTTAATCTATTATATATAAATGGAATCCAATTAGAATGACTAGAAATAATATTAATACATGTAATCAAAATAGTAAGGATGATCATTTATTTGATGGTTTTAATCTAATCATTTGTAATGGGACTAGTCTAACAATCATTTTCATTATATGAGTAAATTGTATCATGTTATATAAATAATGAGGAATAACTTTTTAAGAATGATGGCTTCAAAATGAAGTACATGAAGAAGAGGACAACATTGATAAAATGTATATGGGGAATAATGGAATTGAATGTTTTCCTACATGTGAAAATTTTCGAATGAAACAAACTAGTAAATACATGTAGGGAATGGTAGTTTTATGCATGTGGTTACAGGAATACAACCATGATTTTTTTTTAACATGGAAGAAAGAATCTAAAAATTTGTAATTATTCAACTATATGTACATGGGGAACTAAAAAAATTAATTCCCCATATTTAAGGGAAAATACCCTAGAAGAAGTTAGCGATCAAAGAAATAGTTATGAATTTACTTTGGTGAAAATCGAATGATTTATATGTGTATTTTGATTCAATAATAATGAAGAATAAGTATTTTATCAATGGGATTCTTAACATGATGATAATTAAGAATATAAGTATTTTGAGGAAGAACCTTATATTCTATAGAATTGAGAGAATATATTGAATGGTACTGATGAAAAGGAAATGATAGTCTTTGACAATAAGACCTTTTTGAGAATAATTGTATTGTGGAATGATGGCCTTTAATATATACTCAATGTTGAGATAATAATGATAAAGATGTGATTCATGGATTTTATTAGTGACCATGAAATTGGTTATGGATTTGATAGATTATATTATATTTATTGTGATCAAATGAATATTTATATAGAAAGAATAAATTCAATAATCTGATATCTTATTTTTGGAAGAATTCCCATTTTCATTAATTTATTATGTCGATCAATGTATTTACATACTAGGAACATGAAATTATGATCAACCTTATATTGTATTGGGAATATAATTTTGATTTACTAGACTACCATGTGAATTTTTGTAGTCATTTTTTAGAGAAGCCTTAAGGATAACTATATATGGAATTGATTATGCTAATATTTTTTCTATTATTGGAAAACTTATGATATAAATTTTGGACTATGAAAATATCTAGATATATGAGTACTGCATTTTTTATTTAATAACATAGTTATTATTAATATTAGTTCATTTGGAATTAAAATTCATGTTTAAAATTCATTTATTAGAGTAACAGTTGAATATGGATTTTATTGAATCATATCTAAATGTTGGAAATATAACATATATTTTATTCTCATCTCCATCATAATGGGATAAAAATCACTCAATATAAGTAAAATGTTATTAATATAAATAAATATCCATATTAATTTTATTTATGTAGAGTCAGATGTCTTTTAACTCATCAAATATTTATGGTTACAATGTGGTTATCATTTTCATACCTATTTTCTCTATCCCTGTTGATTAATCTTTGTATATTAGTATTCTATTATATTTATATGTTTTAATTTCCACTAATGTTCTCATACAAAGAAACATTGTAATGATTTATTGTAGATGACCATAATAAATACATTTCTATATTAAGAATAATAAATTATATTGAACACTTTTATATTGTTGGTTTCTAATAATGGTACTTACAATTTTAAAACTCTCTATTTCCATGATAACGTGTAAATTGCAAAAACGTAATTTATTTAGTGGGTTAGAATATAACTCAATGAGATTTTATAAAATGAAAATCATGTTTGATAGAATGTATGACATGAAAAAACAAGATAATAATATATTGTTACAACCAGATAAATTATAAAAAAATTCCCTTTAAATGAATTTATTATCTTCTATAGCCTATAATGCTCACAACACTAGGTTTGAATGAATCATGATACTCTATTAAGAATAAATTATTTTAAATAAGCATTATAAATTTGATATTATGTTGTCTCATCAAAATATTAATAAAAAATTTATAAATATTATATCATTTACAAGTGTATAAAATAAAGTTATTGTTTACCTATTTTTTATGAAAAAATAAATAAGAATCATTTGGATGAAAAATAATTGTTTTCTAAAAAACAATATTTTTCTAAAATATGGTTTATTCATGATTTACACACATAATTTATTTAATTTATTACCACATTTTTTAAATTTATTTTTAGAAATAATATTCATTCATAAAATTAATATTTCAAAATTTGTAGCTGATTATTTTTTTGAAATTTTCTAAAATTAATTTTTTTCATGAATTTATAAAAATACTGATTTTATTATAAAATACATTTTAAAAAAAATTCATTTCAAATTATATTTTAAATTAAATTTAATGTAAAATTAGTTCAATTATATTTAAATTTAACTAATTCAGGAAATTGTGATCAATTTCATTTTGAATTTTGATATTGAATCATTCAATACATGAGAATTTTTTCTTTGGAAACCCATTGTTTCATCATGTGTGTTGTTTAAGATTAATTTGAATTATATCACATCTATGAACTGAATTAAGAAAAAAACTATTCCATATTTTGATTATATATATCATATATTCAATAATATTTTATACATAATTTTGTACCATAGTGAACAGTAAAAACGTAAAAAATTAACTGGGGCAGTTAATGTAAATAAGGGTTAATTAGGGGTTAAACTAAGAACATAACTGTTAAAATTACCTAATACATTTATAAAACCAATATTATATTCATATTAGACCCAAAAATCTCTAATATTCTATAAGTTTCCATTTTCTAGGATTTTGGAGTGTGAAAAACTTTGGCATCACTTTACATTTTTAAAAATTCCATCGGTGTCCTCTCCCCCACATATAAAAGGGGACCCATTATCATTCCAAGTTAAAAATTATAAAACCATTTGGATTAGAGAATACCTCCAAAAATAATTTTTTAATTTATCTCCCCACATCATAGATTAATTTTATTATTAGCAATCCCTCCAATGGTGGTTTAATATTTAAGCTTAAAAAGGTTCTTCAAAGAATATGTACAGTAATTAATTGTGTGTGTTTGTTTTATTTCTTCTTCCACCTCCAAAAACCATAATAATATATGATTATTCAATAAAACCAGTGTATAAAATATATATATTTTTAAATATTTCAATTTTATAACCTAGATATATCACCACTTTCTTCCAATGGGAAATCAAACCCTTGATCATGTGTTTGACAGACTACCGTCTCACGAACTGATGAAATTAATTTCCATTACCACCATTAAAGAATGAATATAATGATTAAATAAACATAATTTAATTATATATATGGAATTATTAAAATTATATAATTATTATACCACAATACTTATTAATTTTCATTCTCTAGGGGATATGATGACATCGCTCGTGTGTACTACGGATTACCGCCTCATGAAGTGATGGGATTCATTTTCAACATTTGATTTACATCAAAGGTATTAAGGTTAAAAATATAGAAAATGTTATATATTTATGATCTATCCATACCTATTAATATTAAAAATCTCAATTTACTTCTTACCATCTAATCATTCGGAAAATAATAATGATGCTTGTGCATATGTGTGGATTACCACCTCCATAGAGAGTTGTGAAATGCTTCTCATTTTATTCTTGAATTGATGGTAATAATGTTATATTAGATAAATTTAAATTATATATATGACATAAAATTATTCCTTAAATTTTAATTAATATGTATTTTTCTTTTGTTTCATCTATTGAGAATAATGGAAGCATCATCATGCATATTTATGACCTACAATCTCTATGAATGGTGTAATCAATTTTCTATCTCTAAAAATTACTGATTGAAATAATTATATATTAAATGAATAAATTATATATATAATCTATAAAAATTTATACTCATTTCAACCATTATCAAATTATAATGAAAAAATTTATTGACATTAATCATACATGACTAAATGAAGCAGTTATTGCCTGGAACATTGATTTTAAAAAGAATTTGTTAAAAATATGGAGATAAAAGTCCAAAATTAATTAATATATTTTATGAGACATATTTTTATGTTTATGTAATATATATATTTATATATATATATAATACTACTATATTTATTATTTACAAAATTTGGACATATACGTAGTATGTAGAACATGAGGTGAGTGTATTCCCGTCTCACTTTTACTCCCATGAGACATATGTCACATTCACCAAACATTTATTTGGGTTGTTAATGTAAATACCTATATGATATGTCATATTATTATTATATTTATCATAATTCTATTTGAATATTAATTTAATTTTATTTATTTTATAGTTCTTAGGATTTAGAAGTAACCAAAATAGTAAGATTTTATTTCGCAATTTCATCATTATTCAGGATTTTTTTACCTCTCCCATTATGATTTTATTTTATATTTATATATGAAATTTAATATATTATCTATTACTATAGTTATTCATGAATTTTTTCATGTAATAGTACACTTTTTCTAATCTTTGACAATTAGAAATAGTGAGAATATGTTTCTATCAATATTTGAATTTATTTCTATCATTGGTAGATAATCGTTTGTAATCAAAATCTATGATTTCTAAAATAAATTTCAATTATGATTTATCTTTTTAGAAATGATTTATTAATATGAAATTTTTTTAAAAAATAAAGGAATCATCATTTAATTTTCAAAAAAATGCCCATTAGTATTTTTCTAAGAATCTAAAAGGAATAATTTTTCAACATGTATGACATGATTAGATATCTCCACTATCTAGAATAATAATTTGTAATCTTGTTATATAGATTTTAAAATTTTATTATCAAAGAAAATTATTTTCAGAATTTTTTGTGAACGTTTTTTAAAAATTTGATTATAAAATTACAAAGGTTATTTTCTTCAAAAATGTTTTTAATTACATTATGAAATGTGTATTAATTGATTACATCAACACTTTATTGTACTTATGATCCACTAGGGATATTGTTTCGTGATATAATTTATATTATTTCATTTGATGGTTCACTATTACATTGATTGAAGTTGTAAGATTTTATTATCATTCACCATATTACTCTAGAAGGATTGTGGTTATGATTGTTTGATTGGGGTGAGTATTCAAATTTCATGTGTTAGTTATTCAATATGATAGTTTATGTTAATTATGATTCACCTATTTTATATAAGGAAAGCTATAAACATAGTAAGTAATATGTGTGGACTAATTATAAATACCCCCTTGATTAATCAATATATATAATGTGATATATCTATTGACCATATTATATAGGTTTCTACCAACATGTTTAAAATATCTTTGTGAATAGTCTTGAATGTATGTTTCAGATGTACAAGATTATGAATTCCATCAATATAAGATTGTTATTTATTTCCATGTATTCAATAGATCATTTATAATATCTATGGATATTTGTTAAGATTTTGTGATTATTTATATTTGTTTATTTGATCATCGTTTATTTCATTTATATTATGCTAACTTTATTGCACTGATTGAATTTTTTTTAGTTATTTACAATTCAATACTAATTATTATTGTTTATTAATGATCACACCTATAAAATTCCTACCCTTACTAAGAATATAATAATAACATATTTTAATTTTTTATTTTTCAGAGGAAACTAAGAAGTGGTTTTTGATTGATAGGAAATGATATGTTATGGGGAATAATGTAATTATAAAATAACACAATATTGTATATTATGTTTTCAATTCTAATGTGAATTTCATGTATGTGTCTATGATAACAATACTAATAAACTATTATGACCTTCTATACATTATTACTTATATCATATTCCAATCTACTAATGTAACAATCAAATTTGGACTACTATGGTTGGGGTCTCTACAGTTTGTATCCACAAATTTATAGTAGGATCCTTGGGAATTACATTTAGGAAAACAATGATTGGGGAATATAACCACATGATAGGATTTGAGGATATTAATATATGAGAATCCTATGTTTTTTTAATGTTGATATTATTATTAATTTCATTGAAATACATCTATGTTTTGATACTTTTTGGGTATGAGGTTTTGAAACTGATATACCTTGGGGTAATAACTCTTAATATGGTGCATCAGGATTTTCTCGGGCGTTACCTAGAACATGAAAATGGTTCTTACTGTGAACCAAATTTTAAATTCATATGGTATATTCTTAGGATAGTTCATATTTAATTAAAAAATTATTTTTAATATTTTCAGGATATTTTCAGGATATTCAATCCTTCTTAATGAAACCAATTTTATGAATCATGCATTAAATATTTAATCTATGTTAAGTGATTCAATAATTTTGGTGTTATAAATTTTGATACATAATGTTAAGATAAAATATAGTGCATGAAGCTATTTTGATATGGCTCATAGTATGAGTATTGAGAACCATATCAATGAATGTAACCCAAAGAGTAATGATGATCATTTGTTTGATGAGCCAAAGCAAGACTTTCAAAGGGATTTGTGTCCAAAACATTACAATAATATGAATACATAACATCTTGTTCTATCAATAATGATAAATAAATATCTTATAATTATTTCATTTAGGAGAAGTAAGAATAAAAGAGGATATCATAAAAAATGGTTAAGTGAGAGAAAGGAATGAAGGGTTTTTTCAAATGTGATAATTGTGGACTACAAATAAATGGTACATACTTGAATAGATTGGGAGTTTGATACATGTTTGAATGAATGGACATAATTACCTATATTGAATGTGAAATAAATAATACAAAAACGTGATATTATCTAATGGTGAAGATATTTAGTATAATGTAAATGAATTCCACAATTGTTAATGTAATATACCACAAAAGAAATTATGTGATCAAGGGGAAGATTATAATTTTTGTATAGTTGAATTAGAATATTGTAAATATATTATTTATTCAATAATTATGTTTAAGAAGTATTTTATCAATGATATTCTCATTAATAAGAATCATAAAATGTATAACTATTATTCTGCAGTAATGTCTCATTAAGGATTTGAATGAATATGAGGAATGATACCCATGACTAGGAAAAGTGATTCAGTATGAAGTTTATCTTTTTTTAAAACATATGATTAAGGAAATTAAACCCATAATACCAGATATATAATTATATAGTAATGATAAATTAATATTTATTTGATATTATTGGTGGCCATGAAATTATTAAGTAATTTTATTGTTTATATTATCATTAATATTGTTTAATACATGTTTGGATTTATGGAATATATTTGAAAACCTGATATTTAATTATTGGAAATATTTATGTTTTCATTAAGGTTTTATAGTGATGAAGGTATTAATATATTTGGGATGTGATATTGAGATATACTTTATATTTTTTGGGGAAAATAATTTTTATTTAGTGAATTTGAACCTAAATATGCTCAGATATTTTTTAGACAATACAATATGTTCACAATTTTTGCGATAGATTAAAATGAACTCTAGGATTTGTTGGATATGTTTTGAAAACATTTTGTTCTATGAAAATATACATATTCAGGATGAATGAATTCTTATTCAAATGAGCTTTTTAATATTAATATTTGTTCTTGAGGCATAAAACGTCCTACTATATATTAATTTCATGGAGAAGAAGATGATGTAATAATTGATTAAAGAACAACCCAGGTAATAAAATTATAAGTATATTTTCTATTTTTCTATATCATAATGTTAAAATAATCCCTATTAATTAGAATAAATAACTTGATATAAGAACTATTTCCTATTTTATTCATTTCAATTGAATCTGGGGTCTTTTAAATCATCATATATGTTAGTTTTTTCATGCTGAACATTTTATTGATTGTGTCCTATATTACTCCCTATTAATCCTTCTCATTATTAATCTCTTACATGTCAATGAGTTCATTTCTGACCAATGTTATCATAGTTAAAAACCTTGTAATTTATTATCTTGGATGACCAGAATACCTCAATATCTCTCTTATCAAGGGGATGATTTATTAACCTCTTATAGGATACCAGTTTCCAACAAAACTATTCTGTAATGTCAAACCATTGATTATCATGATTAATAAAAAATTGTGTGGACAGAATTGATTAATAGTGAATAACGTAATAGTAAAAGATTTTAAGGAGGAATATCATGTTTGATTGCATGTATGACACGAAATTCCAAAAATATAATAAAATGATACACCTAGAGACATTATGATGTATTTCATTTTAAAAAAGCTCAATCACTTTTATAGCTTATAAGGAACATAACACAGGGTTTCAATGAAACATAATTCTCTGTTCAAATAATTTTATTTAAATATGGCCATTTTTTCATATTCATTATGATGATAAGTAAAAAAATATTAATAACTAAATTATTAAAATTATATGGTTTACACATGTATAAAATAAATTCAACGGTTATATATTGATAAGAAAATAATATTAATCAACCAAAAGAAAAACTACTAATTTTTGAAAACTATAATTTTCTAAATTATGGTTTATTTATGCTTTGTTCTCATAATTTAAAATTAATTATTAAAAAATTTTAATGTTTTTTTACAAAATGAAAATTCATTTTCGAAATATAAGTGTCAAAATTATAATAGAGTTTATTTTTTGGATTTTTTAACAAATATTAATTTTTTATTATTACTAAAAATAATTTTTTTTATTGTATATGACCATTCCATTTATGTTATATACATAGATAAATTATATATTACTTATTGTAATATAAATTTAGTTCAATTATGTTACAATTTAACAAATTTCTATAATTAAAATAAATATTATATTGAATTTTTACATCAAATCATTTTATACTTATGAGAATTTTCTCTTTGGAGAACAACTCTCTCATCACATGTGAATTTTCATTTGCAATTGAATTTTTCCACATCATTGAATTTAATTTTTAAAAATTTATTCAATATTTTTAGTCAAAATTATTAGTATTACCTAATAGGTCTATATTATTTTTGTACCAAAATTATATGTTAAAAGAATAAAAATTAATTTCCACAGTTATTAAAAAAATGTGTCTATTAGGGGTTAGTCTAAGAAGAGATGGGATTAAAATTATCATAGAAAAATCAAAAAAACTAACCATATTTAAGCCCTATCATATATAATATTATATAAGTAACCATTTTTAGGCTTTTTACATGATCAAAACGTGTGTATCACTTTATTATTTCAAAAATTCTATGTGTCTCATCTCCCCCACTTATAATAGGACACCCTCTATGCCCCACTATTCACACATCAAAAATAATTTTTTTCTTAAAATTAGTACCCCAATCCGTTACATAATTACCACCCAACATCATATATCCCTTATTTTGATATGCAATCCATCTATGAAGGCGTCAGGAATAGAGCTAAATTCGTTATATGAATAATTTATATGATTCTTAGACATAAATATTTGTTTTATTTCTTCTTCTACTTCATTAAATCCTTATTAAAATATGATATTATATTAAAACCAGTATCACATATAAAATAATATGACATTATATTATTATAATAACGTAAATCCATCTCCTATTTGATATTATATAAACATAATTGTTAATATTTTGTATGACAGACTACTGCTTCACGAACGGATGTAATTTGTTTTCCATCACCACCTTTCATGGTTGAATATAATGATGGGTTAAACATATTAATATGAATATTATGAAATTATTTTAAATCAATAACTATTATATCAGAGATATCTTCATACATTCAATTCTTTTGTGGATAAAATTACATTGTTTGTGTGTACTCCGGACTACCGCATCGCGTTGTGATGTGATTAGTTTTTCACTTACGATTTACATGAAATTTAATAATGATATAATTAATAAATATATGTAATATTAATTATATAACAATATTTATATATAATACCAAATAAAACTAACTTTATATCTATTATAAAACAACAACATCACTCGACCATAAGTGTGGAGTACCGACTCCCCGTATCATTGTGAAATGTTTTTGATTTTATTAATACACAGATAGTAATAATGATATATTTGGTCTATATAAAATCTATAAATGACATGATAATGATTATATATATTATTAATTAAAAATAATTTCCATTATTTCATCCTTCTATAAAAATGTATACAATGATCATGCAAAGTGTGTCGTATCATCTCCATGAATGGTGTAAACCATTTTATATCTCCACATATTATAAATTACTATTAATATATATAAAATTATTATATATTATTTTAATAACATTTTTAATATTATGTATATTATATTACCATGATCAAATAAAAATAATTAAAATTACTTACCTAAAACATACAAGAAAAATAAAGACATTATCACTCAAAATAATGAGTTTAACAATGAATTATTAATAGAAAGGTAATAAAAGTCCATTAGTAAATCATATATAGTATGATATATATATATATATTAGTATAGTTAATTAATATATTTATAATAATATTATATTTATTATAATAGGGGTTCATATACATATAAGTAAATTCAAACGTGGGGCATAATTTTCTCATCTCACTTTTACTTATGTGAGTGATACGCTATATTCATGCCTTACTCTTTTGTTTGGTGTATATTAAAACATTTTTTTATGTTATATCAATAAAATATTTATTTTTATATTATTAATATTTTTATTTGACATTCTCTTATTCATTTATGGTTTTTTGATTCAGAAATTACTGATGTGTAAAGGGTTTATCTCACAATCTCATCATTATTTGGGATTGATTTTGTATAAATATTCCATAAAATGATTATCTAAAATATATATCATAAAATAAATATAATTTATTATAATTTTCTTATTCATGGTGTTTTTTAATTTAATAGTACAATTTTCCACACTTTGGTACTTAAAAAGTTATTGAGAAAATGTTTTTATGAAAATCAATATTTATTTATACCTTCTCTAGAAAATCTATCTTAATCAAAATCCATTTTTCCTAAATGGATTTTGAAATATTTTTATCATTTAAAAATTATTTATTAAATAAATTTTAAGTTGATTTAATTTTTTTAAAATATTTTGAATGGAATCTTCATGTTTTTTTAGAATCAAATCACGTTTAGATTTTACCAATAATTTAAAAGTAATATTTTATTTCACTTGTATGATATGAATGGAATTCTAAATGGATATAGCCCCTCAATTTTTTAATGATTATTTTACTTCTATTACATGTTTATTTTCAATGAATTTTTTTTTAGAAAAATATTGCAAATTATTTTTCTAAAAGGTGATTTTTAACTTGAAATGTTTATATTCATCATAAATGTATATAATAAAATTTATATGGTATTTTAATTAATTGAGGAAATCAATCCATTAATTAACATACGTAAAAATTTTTATATGTTGTATTTATATCATCCTTGTCCTTTATTTGGATGGTTTATGTAACATCCCAGGTAAATAAAGAATAAAGAATTTTTATATTTATTAATATTTACGAATTAAATATTAATTTTATTTTAAAGGGGTTGCTATGTTCGATAGCGTACCCGATACACAACGATGAGTTTCTTTGAAGCTTACGTAGCACACTAGTAATAAAATAATATTATTTTAAATGTTAGTTAACAAGTAGCTGTTGTACTGGCGGGAATGGATAGAAATAACTAAAATATGATTATATATGTTTTTAAATGTTTTTACATTTACCCAATAAAAGATAAAGGCTTAAAATACGGAAAGAGTTCAATTTTAGGCATATATACTTTAATTTTCACTAAATGTTCACTTATCACCTTTTAATGGTGAACTGTCATTAAATATAGTTTTGATCACTCTTTTACATTCTTTTGGACCAAGTATAACTCTTCTTTAGAATCGGGACATCAAAATTTACTTTGTGTAAATTTTTGGTACCTTTCTGATAAAGTTCATTTTTTTAATGAATAGTGTAAAGTGTTGTATTTTAATTCAAAACCTCTTTTTAATCTAATTTTTAATGTGATTATATTGTCTTTTGAATTGGTTTTAAAGTGAAATTAGAAAATGTTTTTACCATTTAATCCAATGGTGGTCATTGGAATCAATTTCACTTTCAAATTAGACTTAAACTGGTGTCAATCTTTTGATACTTATTGTTTTGTAAAAACACGCTATTTGCTCTGGCAGCGGGAATTAATTATTAAATTAATTAATGTGACTTATAAGATTTGAATTTTGTAAAATAGACTTCATTTTTGAATTCGGAATATCAAATATAGCTTAGGGTGAATTTTTGGTAATTTTCTGAAAAACTTCAATTTTTGATGAATAGTGAAACCACTAAGTGGTAATCAAGCAAACTGATTTTTCAGTTAATGAAAGTTTACCACTAATGTGTATTGAATTTCGAAAATCCGACATACATGGTTGTCATTAAGAAGTAAAATGTGGTTCAATGAGATTAAAATAATTTTTTGGTGAATAGTAACTTTTTTTCATTAATCGCGATTAGTGGTAATTAGTGTAGTTTATGGTAAAAATAATTATTTAATAAAATAAGATGATCTTGACACATGTCCTACCCTCATTGTTTGTGTCATGGCCGACCAAGACAAGCCATGGGTCAACTTGGGGACCCCATGGAGACACTTTGGTTGGGAAATGACATAAATAACTTTTTATTTAATGTAAAAGTAAAAATGACACAAACATGATATGTTTTACTAAAACAATTTTTTAAATGGTGTTATACAAGTCAGATTTTTGATTATAAGTAGTCATTGGAATGATAAAAAGATTTCCTACATCATAGTATTTTTTTTTATAATTTTTAGACAGTAAATAAATTAAAGTATTTATGACATAATAATGATGCAGCGATGACATCATTATTTGACGATTTAAATAAAATGGAAAGATAATGAAAAATCTAAAAACTACACATGTCCAAAACCAATTAGATGAGTGGATTTAGAACCCTTATCACCTTATCCACGAATTATATCAATGTGGGACCTTTTAAAACCGAAACACATTTTCAAATAAATTAATATTTCTTTACTTTCCAAAAGTACCCCTCCTCTCCTCTTATAAAAGGCCCCCACCTCTACCTCATTTCACACACTCCTCAAGCCTTTGGCTCGGCCAAAACCTGCCCATTTACTCTCTCCACATCCCTCTCCTCTTCTTAGAGAATTCCCTTTGGGCAGAATCCTTTCAAAGGAAGCCTTTAGGCTCAAATCAAAAGGAGTTACACTTTTTAAGGTAATTCATTCTCTCTTGTTCATTTGTTTTATTTTGCTTCTCCAACCCTCTAAAATCTTTTTATTTACTTATTTTGTAACAACACCAGTATCTTAAATATACTAGGATGTTGTTATATGATTTATTCGAGCTACACTCTCACACAACTACATCAAATGGTTAAAGAACATACGGTTTCCGTAGATGGCGAAATTCTGCCTCCCGAAACGATGATTGTTCAATACTCATTTAACACCGTCAAGGGTGGCCATTATGATGTCACTATTTTTATATATGATATATAATATGTTTATGTTTTCTTTAAGCTTCTGTATTTTTCATTTTTGGCATACCTTTATGGTTTCCATTATGTGTAAACATGATATCTTCATTTAAGGAAGTGCGGACTACCGCCCCCTAAAAGTGATGTGATTCGTTAATGCCATATGTGGGACGTGTAAAGGATGGATTTAAAGTTATTATATATGATGTTATACTGGAATTATAATATACCTCTATATCATTATTATTTCTTTCCATTAAAGTATGAGATAGAAATGAAAGTAGCGTTCATGCGTACGTACGGCTTACCGTCTCCATGAACGGTGCATTTCATTTCTTATCCCCAGATGTAATGTACTATTAAAAGTACATGTATATAATGGATATATATAATTAATGATATATCTAAATGATGAATATAATTCTGGAATTAAAATATACATACCTCTCATTTAGTTTTAATTCCATTAATATGACAAAGAAATGAAAGTAGCGTTCATGCGTACGTACGGCTTACCGCCTCCATGAACGGTGCATTTCATTTATTACCTCTAAATGTTTATGTAATATTATAAATACATGTATATTCTGGATATATATGATATATATGATATCCAAATCAGGAATTTCATTCTGGATATAAAGAACTTTTGACCACACGAACAACATGTAATTGTAAGAAGTCAACTTTCGACTTAAGAACCAAATATTGACAAAACAAACATTATTAACTTAAATGGTTACATAATGTTTATAACATGGAAATAAGTGATATAAAAGGAATAATGAACTTTAAAAAGGTTCTTAATCATGTAGAAATTAACTCAAGTTTATTATTCAGGACGTTAAAGAACGATCGAGTCAAGTCGGACCCAAGGTAAGGGAACTTCTTAACCCAACTTCCATTCTTTGGGTTAATCTCCTACTTTCAAATTATGTCATGATATTATTATGTCTTATTTTGTATTTTTACTTTCTTTATGTGTACCTATAGTTAATACACAAAATATATCTATTTTATTTTAAAAATGATCTTTGTAAGGGACTTCGTCTCAATATCCTTTCATTGAGGCATATTTCATTTTATACACAACTTTCTTTTATACGGTGTATAAACCCCTTTGACTTTTACTTTTATACAAAGGGAATATTTTTCTACGAAGCGTTTTACTAAATGACAAAAAGGAATGTTTTTTTTAACGTACGCGGTGACAACGACCTTTTCCGCCGTCGTGAGTATTATTTGGTCATTGGCTTTCTCAACAAGCCATAATGTTTTTAGAATAAAATAAATACCATATACTCTTTTATGTATTTTGGTATTGAAAATGGTTTTGAAAAAGGATTCTATTATGTCAATATATTTATGATATATTGTTATTGAAATGTGGAAATGTTATCATTCCTTTATATTGGTTTTATGTTTTATGATTTTATACTGGTACTTGGACATTTTAACGGGTGGTTATGTTATAAACCATATGACGGGTGGTGCCGTGAATACCAGGACGGGTGGTTACGTTATAACCTCCAATTCATTGGGTATGGAAGTCGGCCGTATGGCTATTCCATTAAGTATGTATGGAAATTGGCCGTATGGCTATTCCATTAAGTGATATGTGTGGAAGTCGACTGTATGGTTATTCCACTTAAGTATGATTATGTCCCAAGTTACCTTTATATATGTTATGTGTTCTTTTTATGGATTTTATGGTAATCCTTTGGTTACAAAAAGGTAAGTAATGATACTTTATTCAGTGAAGAGTTTTTACAACTTCATGAAGGTAAAGGTATTACTTTGATAGAGTATACATGGTTTACTTGATTTTGAAAAACTAACAGTTTTCATTCTTTGTGTATCCCTTACTGAGCTTTTTATGCTCACCCCAAGTTTTTTTGAAATGTTTTTCACAGGACTTAATGTGGAATAAGGTCAAGGATGGGATCAAGGGAATGTCATGATATATAAAACATGGAACTAGACATGTTTCTTTTAAGAGTTTTTTTATTTATTTATGGAAACTTAGTAGAAGTGACTACTTTGTAATCTTTTGAGATGTAATAGTTATGTTCTGATTCTCTAAAACTCTAAACCTGAAAAGATCTTCAACGTGAATTATTCATTTAATTCAATATTAAGTAAGGCGTAAGGTCGGGGCCTAATAGTTGGTATCAAAGGACGGTTTAGACAACTTTAAGAGTTAGAAAAGTGTTAAATTATAATATTATTGAAGTGATATAGCATTTACGGATTACCATGTTACTTCGCCTAAGATATTTCTGTGTTCAGAATGGTTTTCCGCAGAGGAAACAAAGCAGCTATGTTGGGACGACATCAGGAGGAAGATAACCTTCCAAATCAGCAACCTGAGATGGTCGGAATCAGAACTGAACAGTTTGTTACAGTGATGGCACAGTTGACTCAGTCTATAAATGGTGGTGGTATCCATGCACGAGATCAGCCAGATCAACCACAGAGGAACATGTCAGTGGTGGAACATTTCATGAGGTAACATCCCCCACCATTCAGAGGATCATTTGACCCTGTGCAAGCTGAAGGGTGGATTAAAGCACTGGAGAAGATTTTTGATGTCATGGGGTGTTCAGAACATCAAAAGTTTAGTCTTGTTGTTTACCGTTTTGAATGTGAAGCTGATCAGTGGTGGTCGATGGTGAAAAATATAAGGGATAGTGATGAGATTGAGGATCTTCACTGGGACAAATTCAAAGGTATGTTTCTTGAGAAATATTTTCCTAAGGTGGTTTTTCTTAGGATGGAAAAACAGTTCCTAGAATTGAGGCAGGAGGATGATTCAGTGGCTGCTTATGAAGAAAAGTTCACTCGATTGGAAAGGTATGCTCCAAACTTCATATGAGATCTTGATAGTAAAATAAACCGTTTTTACTCAGGGTTAATGCCAAAGTATCGAAGGGCTTTAGCTTCTCATGAGTTCAAAAGTTATGAAAAACTTGTTCGATGTGCGGAGAAGGTGGAAATGGAGTTTTCTGATGATCAGGTGTTCTATGACAAACAACAGAATAAGAGGTCTAGTTGGCAGGCAAAGGGGAAGAATTCATCAAAGAAGCAAGGAGGTAAGAAAACCAAATATCCATCCTATGAGAAGTGTGGTAAAATGCATCCTGGAGAATGTTTATCCAAGTTTGGTAAGTGCTTTCGGTGTGGTAAGTCTGGTCATATTGCTCGTAACTGTAAGGAAGATGATCAAGTAGGAAATGAAAAGCCAACGGTAAGATGTTTTAAGTGTAATGAAATGGGTCATTACGCAAACGAGTGTCCAATGATGAACTCAACTGGGGGAATACAGCTAGACTACAAGCAGAAAGGGGTGGTAAAATCATTTGCAACAACTTCAGCAGATGTTGGGCCATCGAATGAAGTGGTATCAGCTCCAGAGAGCTCAGTATTTTTCGAAGATTGACTTGAGGTCGGGGTACCATCAGTTGAAAGTAAAAGAAGCAGACGTTCCGAAGACTGTGTTCCGTACTAGATATGTCCATTATGAATTTGTAAGTTATGCCTTTTGGGTTGACCAATGCACCTGCTGTATTCATGGACCTTATGAATAAAATTTTCCATGAGTTCTTGGATAAGTTTGTGTTTGTGTTTTGAGGTTTGGGAAGAGATTGTGTGTGCCTTGTGATTCACAGTTGAAGAGAGAGTTGTTATGTGAAGCTCATAGTTCTCCGTTTTCAGTTCATCCTGGCAGTACTAAGATGTACAGAGATCTGCGGGAGTATTACTGGTGGGATGGAATGAAAAGAGATATTGCTGATTTTACTGTGAAGTGTTTGACATGTCAACAGGTTAAAGCAGAGCGGCAGTTACCGAAAGGGATGCTTCAGCCTTTACCAGTGCCAGAGTGGAAATGGGAAAACATATCCATGTACTTTGTTGTTGGATTACCGAAGACATCTCAAGGTTACATGGAGTTCCTCTCTCTATTGTATCGGATCGTGATCCCAGGTTTACTTCTAACTTTTGGAAAGGACTTCAGAAGTCGTTGGGTACTGAATTAAATTTTAGTACAGCTTTTCATCCTCAATCAGATGGGCAGTCAGAACGAACAATTCAGACATTGGAGGATATGCTACGAGCTTGTTTGATGGATTATCAGGGAAGTTGGGACCAACATCTTTCTTTGGTTGAATTTTCTTATAATAACAGTTTTCATTCCAGTATACAGATGGCACCATTTGAGGAATTATATGGGAAGCAGTGTCGAACTCCAGCATTTTGGAATGAAGTGGGTGGAAGGAAGCTAATGGGACCAGAATTGGTAGAAGAGTTGGCAGAAAAAGTTTAGTTGATTCAAAAGAACATGAGAACAGCTCAGAGCAGGCAGAAGAGATATGCGGATAACCGGAGGAAGGATCTATCTTTTGAGGTAGGTGATCATGTTTTTCTCAAGGTTTCTCCTTGGAAAAGTGTGATGAGATTTGGTAGGAAAGGAAAGATGAGTCCAAGGTTTATTGGACCATATGAAATTCTGGAGAGAGTTGGATCAGTTGCATACCGGGTGGCTTTACCTCCGAGTTTATCTCAGGTACACAATGTTTTTCATGTTTCAATGTTGAAAAAGTATATGTCAGATCCATCTAATGTTTTGAGCCCAGAGGTAGTTCAGCTGGAAGAGAACCAATCTTATGAGGAACAACCGGTCCAGATTCTTGACCACAGGGAGCAAGTGTTACGGAATAAGGTGATTCATCAGGTAAAGGTTTTGTGGAAAACCCATGTGATTGAAGAGGCAACGTGGGAATCTGAAAATGCTATGAGGGATAAATACCCCCACTTATTTTGATAAGTGAATAAAATTGCGAGGACACAATTCCCAAAAGGGGGAAGGATGTAACATCCCAGGTAAATAAAGAATAAAGAATTTTCATATTTATTAATATTTACGAATTAAATATTAATTTTATTTTAAAGGGGTTTCTATGTTCGATAGCGTACCCGATACGCAATGATGAGTTTCTTTGAAACTTACGTAGCACACTAGTAATAAAATAATATTATTTTAAATGTTAGTTAACAAGTAGCCGTTGTACTGGAAGGAATGGATAGAAATAACTAAAATATGATTATATATGTTTTTAAATGTTTTTACATTTACCCAATAAAAGATAAAGGCTTAAAATATGGAAAGAGTTCAATTTTAGGCATATATACTTTAATTTTCACTAATGGTTCACTTATCACCTTTTAATGGTGAACCGTCATTAAATATAGTTTTGATCACTCTTTTACATTCTTTTGGACCAAATATAACTCTTCTTTAGAATAGGGACATCAAAATTTACTTTGTGTAAATTTTTGGTACCTTTCTGATAAAGTTCATTTTTTTAATGAATAGTGTAAAGTGTTGTATTTTAATTCAAAACCTATTTTTAATCTAATTTTTAACGTGATTATATTATCTTTTGAATTGGTTTTAAAGTGAAATTAGAAAATGTTTTTACCATTTAATCCAATGGTGGTCATTGGAATCAATTTCAATTTGAAATTAGACTTAAACTGGTGTCAATCTTTTGATACTTATTGTTTTGTAAAAACACGCTATTTGCTCTGGCAGTGGGAATTAATTATTAAATTAATTAATATGACTTATAAGATTTGAATTTTCTAAAATAGACTTCATTTTTGAATTCGGAATATCAAATATAGCTTAGGGTGAATTTTTGGTAATTTTCTGAAAAACTTCAATTTTTGATGAATAGTGAAACCACTAAGTGGTAATCAAGCAAACTGATTTTTCAGTTAAATGAAAGTTTACCACTAATGTGTATTGAATTTTGAAAATCCGACATACATGGTGGTCATTAAGAAGTAAAATGTGGTTCAATGAGATTAAAATAATTTTTTGGTGAATAGTAACTTTTTTTCATTAATCGCGATTAGTGGTAATTAGTGTAGTTTAAGGTAAAAATAACGATTTAATAAAATAAGATGATCTTGAAACATGTCCTACCCTCATTGGTTGTGTCATGGCCGACCAATACAAGTCATGGGTCAACTTGGGGACCCCATGGAGACACTTTGGTTGGGAAATGACATAAATAACTTTTTATTTAATGTAAAAGTAAAAATGACACAAACATGATATGTTTTACTAAAACAATTTTTAAATGGTGTTATACAAGTCAGATTTTTTATTATAAATAGTCATTGGAAAGACAAAACGATTTCATACATCATAGTATTTTTTTTATAATTTTTAGACAGTAAATAAATTAAAGTATTTATGACATAATAATTATGCAGCGATGACATCATTATTTGATGATTTAAATAAAATGGAAAGATAATGAAAAATCTAAAACCTAGACATGTCCAAAACCAATTTGATGAGTGTATTTCGAACCCTTATCACCTTATCCACGAATTATATCAATGTGGGAAATTTTAAAACCGAAACACATTTTCAAATAAAGTAATATTTCTTTACTTTCCAAAAGTGCCCCTCCTCTCCTCTTATAAAAGGCCCCCACCTCTACCTCATTTCACACACTCCTCAAGCCTTTGGCTCGGCCAACCCCTGCCCATTTACTCTCTCCACATCCCTCTCCTCTTCCTAGAGAATTCCCTTTGGGCAGAATCCTTTCAAAGGAAGCCTTTAGGCTCAAATCAAAAGGAGTTACACTTTTTAAGGTAATTCATTCTCTCCTGTTCATTTGTTTTATTTTGCTTCTCCAACCCTCTAAACTCTTTTTATTTACTTATTTTGTAACAACACCAGTATCTTCAATATACTAGGATGTTGTTATAAGATTTATTCGAGCTACAATCTCACACAACTACATCAAATGGTTAAAGAACATACGGTTTCCGTGGATGGCGAAATTCTGCCTCCCGAAACGATGATTGTTCAATACTCATTTAACACCTTCAAGGGTGGCCATTATGATGTCACTATTTTTATATATGATATATAATATGTTTAAGTTTTCTTTAAAATTATGTATTTTTCATTTTTGGCATACCTTTATGGTTTCCATTATGGGTAAACACGATATCTTCATTTAAGGAAGTGCGGACTACCGCCCCCTAAAAGTGATGTGATTCGTTAATTCCATATGTGGGACGTGTAAAGGATTGATTTAAAGTTATTATATATGATGTTATATTGGAATTATAATATACCTCTATATCATTATTATTTCTTTCCATTAAAGTATGAGATAGAAATGAAAGTAGCGTTCATGCGTACGTACGGATTACCGTCTCCATGAACGGTGCATTTCATTTCTTATCCCCAAATGTAATGTACTATTAAAAGTACATGTATATAATGGATATATATAATTAATGATATATGTAAATGATGAATATAATTCTGGAATTAAAATATACATACCTCTCATTTAGTTTTAATTCCATTAATATGACAAAGAAATGAAAGTAGCGTTCATGCGTACGTACGGCTTACCGCCTCCATGAACGGTGCATTTCATTTCTTACCTCTAAATGATTATGTAATATTATAAATACATGTATATGCTGGATATATATGATATATATGATATCCAAATCAGGAATTTCATTCTGGATATAAATAACTTTTGACCACACGAACAACATGTAATTGTAAGAAGTCAACTTTCGACTTAAGAACCAAATATTGACAAAACAAACATTATTAACTTAAATGGTTACATAATGTTTATAACATGGAAATAAGTGACATAAAAGGAATAATGAACTTTTAAAAGGTTCTTAATCAAGTAGAAATTAACTCAAGTTTATTATTCAGGACGTTAAAGAACGATCGAGTCAAGTCGGACCCAAGGTAAGGGAACTTCTTAACCCATCTTCCATTCTTTGGGTTAATCTCCTACTTTCAAATTATGTCATGATATTATTATGTCTTATTTTGTATTTTTACTTCCTTTATGTGTACCTATAGTGAATACAAAAAATATATCTATTTTATTTTAAAAATGATCTTTGTAAGGGACTTCGTCGCAATATCCTTTCATTGAGGCATATTTCATTTTATACACAACTTTCTTTTATACGGTGTATAAACCCCTTTGACTTTTACTTTTATACAAAGGGAATATTTTTCTACGAAGCGTTTTACTAAATGACAAAAAGGAATGTTTCTTTAAACGTACGCGGTGAAAACGACCTTTTCCACCGCCGCGAGTATTATTTGGTCTTTTGCTTTCTCAACAAGCCGTAATGTTTTTAGAATAAAATAAATACCATATACTCTTTTATGTATTTTGGTATTGAAAATGGTTTTGATAAAGGATTCTATTATGTCAATATATTTATGATATATTGTGATTGAAATGTGGAAATGTTATCATTCCTTTATATATTGGTTTTATGTTTTATGTTTTTATACTGGTACTTGGACATTTTAACGGGTGGTTACGTTATAAACCATATGACGGGTGGTGTCGTGAATACCAGGACGGGTGGTTACGTTATAACCTCCAATGCATTGGGTATGGAAGTCGGCCGTATGGCTATTCCATTATGTATGTATGGAAATTGGCCGTATGGCTATTCCATTAAGTGATATGTGTGGAAGTCGACTGTATGGTTATTCCACTTAAGTATGATTATGTCCCAAGTTACATTTATATATGTTATGTGTTCTTTTTATGGATTTTATGGTAATCCTTTGGTTACAAAAAGGTAAGTAATGATACTTTATTCAGTGAAGAGTTTTTACAACTTCATGAAGGTGAAGGTATTACTTTGATAGAGTATACATGGTTTACTTGATTTTGAAAAACTAACAGTTTTCATTCTTTGTGTATCCCTTACTGAGCTTTTTATGCTCACCCCAAGTTTTTTTGAAATGTTTTTCACAGGACTTAATGTGGAATAAGGTCAAGGATGGGATCAAGGGAATGTCATGCTATATAAAACATGGAACTAGACATGTTTCTTTTAAGAGTTTTTTTATTTATTTATGGAAACTTAGTAGAAGTGACTACTTTGTAATCTTTTGAGATGTAATAGTTATGTTCTAATTCTCTAAAACTCTAAACCTGAAAAGATCCTCAACGTGAATTATTCATTTAATTCAATATTAAGTAAGGTTTAAGGCCGGGGCCTTATAGTTTATGATTAGTATGACTGAGGATGTACAATTTTATTAATACTTATTTTTTATTCAAAATGGTATATGATTTATTCTTATATTATTTTTGTAATTATTAACATTTCATTTGATAGTTTTCAATAAAAAATTCTTTTTATTATGATTCACCACTTCCATATGTGGAAAAAAATTTATTGAGTATGTGATTATTGAGGCCAAGTTATAGTTACCCCCTCAAGGCATATAAATGTTACATTATACAAATAAGTTGTAAATATTAGATTGTTTTCTACCTATAGATTTACGCTTTTTGTAAATAATTTTTCTAGTATGTTTCAAGAGTATATGATTTTTCATTCCCTTGTTAAGATATCATTTATTGATATTAATGTAATTATTCAATATGTTAAAATATCTATGTGAATGTCTCAAGATTATGTGAATATTTATATGGCTTTATTTGATCATCATTTAATTCTTCCATATTATGATCATTTTATTGATTAAATGAAATGTCTTTTTATTATTTACCATACTATCATATTTATGATTGATTATTCATGATATAGTCTACATTATTTCTACCATTACATAGAATCTGATATCACCCCTTTCTAATGATTTATTTTCTATATGATAAGATGATGTTTTTCATGATTGATATTTCATGATATAGTGTGAGAAATAATATATTTCTCAAAGAAAAAAATTCATTACATTATGTTTTCAATAGTATTTTAATTTTTATATATGTATCTAGTAAAATAATAATAGTAAACTATTTAGTCATTCAGTATGTGATTCATTATATCATAGGATAATGCAATATAGTATCCACTATCTTTATGATACTCAGTATGAGGTATTTATACATCTAATGGAATTTACTATGATATAAATATGTTCTACACCAAACACTTCAACGGATGAGAGTATGAATTCCTCGATCAAGGACTTCGTTATAGAATACATATAAGTTTCTAGGGTAGTCATTGGTTTTGTGTTAGAACACACAACATTTAATGAGAATTTGGGGCTATAATTACAGTGATATATCTATAAATAGATCATGATGGATGCTTTCTAAGAGCCCAATTACTGATTAAGACATCAAAAATATATGTTGACAACCATCGACTATGTTAGTGTAAGATATTAAACACTCCATTCCATGTAGATAGAGTTGGTTACTTGTCCGGAAAATGAAAATTCCCCTTAATTAAGTGTATTATTGATGGAGGAATTATATTTCCCCATACAAAGTCAAAATCGAACCATGGACAAAGCCTCCAAGCATGAGATTGAAATTAATTCATACGATAACAAGGTTAGTACTTGGAGATTTTAAATATACATTATTCCACATGAGTTTTCCCACCTACATGACATTGTAAATTTTTCTAAAAAGGGGGATATGATATAATAAATGATATACATGGTGGAAAAGGTTAAACATGATGTTGTTTCCATAGTAGATTCACTACATTAGAATACAGAGGGATAAACCAAAATGGTAGACCACATTCACCAATCAATAACCTCCCCAGGTCAGATGTTGGTAGAGATCAATTAGAATTCCAATCATATTCTGTCATTATATTTTATCTTTTCCACTACCCAATTATTTGGGAATTCATATGAGAGACAACAAGATGCGAACATTATTCCCTCTTTCAAAACATTTGTGAATCATTTACCTTACTTCCATATGTTATTATCAATATTATTTTTTTAATTCCTAGTATAATAATGATCTAATAGTATAAAAGTCAATGAGACACATTAAGATTAGTCGAAATGCTACTCCAACCCATTGTCAAATTCAAATAGATGATTTATAATAAACTCCTCATAGGGTTGTCTTGTGGAATTATATTAACATTAAGAAATTCAATGATGATCTAAAGTCAATCAATTCAAAATAATAATGACTTTCTTCTATACGTGTCTCACATATATTAATAGGAATAAAACCCATCAATAATGTAGTATAACCTATCTATTCCAAATAGGGATGAATGGTTTGTCTCAAAGGGAAGATTTTGGTGAGTTTGTCATAGAAAACAAAATATAAATTTTTATAACTCTCTAGGTCTAGTTTGTCAAAAATGTTTATTTCTAGAAGAGAATGGTGGAGCTCAAAACATTTATACCACATCTATTTTATCCCCTTGCAATATTTTAAGATTATGTTGAGGATATTTTTACAGGATGGGATGGGGATTTTTTTATAGACATCCCTTTATATGTTTCTTGAGCTATCAAGTTCTGTGCCTCTTAATTTTTTTTAATTCCCAATTTGTACTATATCATGTGAGGTTCAAGTCTACTGATAAAAGTCATGTATTTTTTCCTATCATCCACTTATGGGTCTTTAATCTAATAAGTACTATTTATCTTTCATCAGGTAGTTTAGGGTCATGAGATTTGAAGCAATACATCAATTTTTTGTGTCATGTATTATTATTCATGTGTAACTACAGTTTAAGGTTAGATAGTTTTCCCTTAAATTTCTACATTATATGGATGTATATCATTAATCCATTTTCTTTTATCATTTAAGGTCATATATCATTAAAAATGTGTTTGGAATGTCATATTTTATATATTTTGATAATGTGTTGTTGTAATTTAATGTCATACAGATTTCAAATTGTGTTTCTTCTGTTTAGGGTGGTATATCATTGACTATGATTTACTGTAATTTATGTTCATATAGATTCGACTTGGGATCAAGAACAAAGAATATCACCTCAAATGAAGGACTCTTAGAAATTCTAATTTATTTCTCAAAAATAATTAATCAGGGTGATCATATAGAATAGATATGATGGTGATTATCATGAATATAATACCCTGAGATTTTGTGAAATAGTTTTTCAAATTAATTTAATCTTTATGAAATTTTGTATTATACACAATAATGAATATAGATTTCATTATATGAAAAACACTATATTTTGTGTGTGTTATGTGCATAACTAAGTTAATATTTCACTACACGAAAAACATAGATTAACTTGTGTTATACAAAACAGTATGTTTGGATTTTGATACACACAACACCAAGTTATATTTATAGCTTTCATTACATGAAATATTGCGTTTTACCGAACAATAGTATATTTTTAAAATATTTTTATTTAATATAACTAGATATAACCTATACATTAATTTTTATGATATCAATATTATTAACTAACTTATGAAAATAGAGGGTTTATAATATGAAGTCATTGGTTACCAATTAATTAGAAATGAAAATATATACCAATTGATTCTATAGAAAATAGTTATATTTTTATTTTCCCAATTAATTTTTCCTTAATATATTAAATTATTTAAAATCAATAGACTTTATTAAGGACAAATACATATTATATATACAATCAAATATTTTTTATATTCATCCCATAGATTGTAGAGATATGTGATCAGAATAATCCAAATTTTACTCATGAAGACCAATTTTTTCTAAAGGTTAATTTTAATGCCATTTAATGGATATATGATTTTAAATATAATTTTTGACAATTTTATAAATTTTATTAGAAAAAATAATCATATTATTAGAAATAGTGATATAATAATTTACTCTAGTTTAATTTCAATTATTTTTATGATAAGTTTGATGTTTTGTTGTAGAGTAAAATGGGCTTAATTTTAATTGAAAATTGTGTTTCATCAAAATAACATATATATTATAATTATATATTTGATTAGTTTTCAAGTATCACTATATTATATTTTTATCATTTAATATAATTTAAGTCATTGGAATCAATTTTACAGAGAATTTATATATAAAAATATTTCAATTTTTTTCGTGTATTAACATTAATAAGCTGTTTCTCACCCCATCAACTGGATTATTTTTAAATTAATTAATTTAAATTATGTGTTTCTAAATTTGAAAAATTGATTTCATATTTGTAATCAGGTCTTCCAAATTTATTTATATAGTTTTCTTTTATTTTCCGTCATTATGAATAGTAATTTTAGTTCTTTTACATGGTAAAAGGTAAATCAGATAATTGGGGGTAAAAATAATCTTATAAATAATAGATAATTTCCCTCAAAGTTTTATTACTTTTATTTTATGAGTGTTTTTCTACCAATAATATCTTCATGCTGAATTTATAATCTTTTTAGGCCCCTTTCATGAGAGTAATAAATGTACTATATTTTATTTAAAGAAAGCCTAAAGATGTCAGACTCATATTTTAAATAACTATATCATTCATAAAATTGGGTTATTAAAAATTATAAATTTGAAAAAAAATAATTATTATGAATATAAATTTTTTTTATTTTTCAAGATAGTTTGTTTTTATTTTAAAAAAATTATTAGATAACATAAATGATACTACAATTATGATGAAGTCAAGTTATAATTAATGGAAATAATAAATAAATTATATTAAAAATATAAAAATAAATTTAATTTGATATAATTAATTTCTCATACACAATTTTTAAGAATTAATTTTAAATTTTAGGGATTATTTTATATTTATTAATATATCACATTATAATGATATTTTTTAAATGAAATATGTTGAATAGTGTCAAAATTGACACAAATGATATTTTATAAATTTAATATATTCTTAAATTAGTTAAAAATATTAAATATCTTAAATAAGGAAAAGGTAATGATATATGAACGAAAATATCTTATAAATTACCATATATTGTCTAATTGAAACATTATATGTAATATTTACATTCTCATAACATTACAAATGTTGTACACATAGTTAAAATTATAACAATTTAATTAAGGATTAATAAAAAAAATATAAGTTTTAAACTTGCATAAAATAGTGTTAAAAAATTATTAGATGATGAGATTAAAACTATATATCATATTATTTTTTAATACATTAACATTGGTATTTATTGTTATTGATATTGAATTTATTATAAATTAATAATTTGAGAGTTTCCAAAATTGTCCCTCCCCTCTTTTTTAAAAGAGAATCTACCCTTCTACTTTTTTGACACCTATAAATCCATTTGGCTCAAATAAAATATAACCACGTCTCCTTCTATCATCCTTCCCTTAATTTTAAAAGCTTTCATTTGTGAAAAAATCTAACCAAATAAGCCATTTTTTCTAAATCAATAAGTGATACCTAAAGAAGAGTTTTTGTTCATCAATATATGTTTTTTATATTACATTCTCAGACCCCTTCATTTATTTTAATATAATTTTTATATAATATCATCAGTATTCTATATATACTCATTTTTTATATCATGTTTCGACCTAAACTTACACACACTTCCATATAACGGATAATAAATCTACTATTCTTATTTACGGTGAACTACCGCATCACGGAATGATGTAGTTCATTTTTCCATTACCTTATAATGAAAACAATATTTTCTATTCTATAGATGATATTTTATATATAATAACACTTTTTAAATAATATTATATTTTCTTCCTTTTTACCACATAATATTTTCCTAAAATGATAGCTTCGATCGTGTATACGTATGGCTTACTATCCCCACAATGCAATGTGATTCATTATTCACCAATATTTCACGTGGATAGGGATACTGATTAATTTTATGAATATATATGTTATAAATGATATATAAATGATTATTTATTGATAAAATATCCTATAATTTTTATTTTTTAACCAAACTATGAAATAAAAACAATTTTTATGTGTATATATGACCTACCATCTCCAGAAATAGTGTATTTTATTTTCTACCTCCAAATAATTTGTATCAACAATACTAAATATATAGTAAATATTTCTATGTTATTTTTATCATGATTATAATTACTAATATGATAAAATAATTATCAATCATTTATTTAGAATAATAAGTCACATATGTATGATAAACATAGTCATTATTACCTGAAACCATGTTTTAAAAATTAACTAGAAATAAATCTGTTATATAAAGTAATAAATAAATCATATATTGTGTTATATAAATTAATATGGTTATTTAATATATTTATAATAAATTTATATTTATTATAAATTATTTTTTTCATTAGAATTATGAGATTCAAGATATAATGTAACATAATTTTATCTCACTTTTGATTTCAGTGAGATACACAATATATTCACCACTTGCTTCTTTTTTTTGGTGTATATAATGACCTATGACATGTTATATAAATAATTTTCATTATTTAATGATATAGAAAATTTTAAATATAGGTTATTATTTCGGGGAGAATATGATCCTCCAAGTTATAAAGTGATGTGTTTCTATTTCCCAATCTCTTCAATATTTGGGATTATTTCATTTTTAGTATCAATTGTGGAATATTTACCTTCCATGATCATGTTTTCTAAAAAAGTTTTCAAATTTTTTTAATAATTTAATATATATATTTAAATCCTTTCTTCCTTTTAATGACATCTAACTAAACCATTTGAAAGGAATATTTTTGACGTTTTTGAAATAAGGAAATTTTTTACTTTTTGGGAAAATGTACAAAATGAACGATTTTTTAACTTATATCGAATGAATATAATATCCCAGCGACATGAACCATTAATACATTGAATATAACTATAAAAAATTACATATTATTTTCAATAAAAAAATATCTTTTAATATTTCCAAAAATTTGATGAAAACAAAAGTTTTTAAGAAAATATTGTTTACTCAAGAATTGGTTTCAAGTGATCCCTAAAAATTATTTTCCACCTAAGATAACATTATTTGATTTTACTTATTTTTCTATGGGGATAGGATTCAATTATACCATTCTTATTTTTTGTATGAATGATTTATGTTTATAATGATATGATATTTATAAAATCCATTTCTTTTCTATGTGTTATGTTAGGATTGAGTGATGTTCAAGAAGCACATTTCATTGTATTGGTAATGATATGATGATTTGTTTTATATCTTGTGTAACACATGTATATTGATTTAATTATGTGATGATTTGGACTTATATCTCCCTCAAATTCATTGGGTAATGATTTATATCTCATGAGATCGATGTAAGGGACCTTGTTTGGTTAGATGCTCTTGAGAGTGAAAGTTGACTATAAATATAGTCATGGGAGTGAACCATGACTACCTTGATGGTTATGGGAGTGAACCATGACTCTGAAGATGGTTATGGGAGTAAGCCATGAATACCAATCTGGTTATGGGAGTGAACCATGACTACCATTATGGTATTGGGAGTGAACCCATACTACTAAGACGTATCTGGGAACGATGAATTCGATACTATGTTTATCACTTTATATTTTTTTGTGTCTCATGTATATTTCATTTATTGTTCATGTGTTTTTAATTCATGGATTGTCTTCTTTACATACTTATTATTCACATCTTATGAATTGCCGATATTTATGCCCTGATTCAAAAATATTATTATTTATATGCATAGTAATATATTCTATTTTCATGATAATTTTTTCCTACCCTTGGCCAATTATTATTTTTGCATTTCTCCCTCATTTACCTTATTGCGCATCTGAGATCACCGTTTCTTAGGTTTATTTTTCCTAGTATAAGAAGGAAGGTAATAAGTATGATATGTCAAAAATGGATCTGTTTATGTAGAAATGGGTAGGAGAATAAATACATGTGTAATTATCAAATTGTTAACATGTCCATGTTCCAAATGAACAAAAAAACTGGTCTTTGGGTGTGTGTTAGTGTAAAGTATGAAATGTTACACAAAAATGAAATAATATCCATATATGAAAAAAAATGTGTCTCTATACATTGTATGAAATCAATGGTTTCTTCATCCATAGTAAACTAAGATGATAAAACGTTAGTGAGATCCCTAGGTATATTTCTAAGGATATGTCTAGGGGCGTCTCTAAGGATAAGTCTAAGGATGCATTAATGTTTGAAAAAATGTCCTGTCATTTTGGTAAATGATAGAGTGAGTTGTTTCCTAGCATTACATCCCTTTATGGATACCAAAAGGTCATGTGGACTATAATAGGTGTACCTAGGGTGATCCACTTTGACATGGTGCATCATACCTAACTCAATTCTAACTTGGTACAAAACAAAGGGTCTTACTACACACCTGGTTTGATACTCCCAATGGATATTATTTGGGAATTAACAAACTTTTCTTGAACAATAATGTATGATTTAAATATGAGTTTCCTATGAAGGACCTAGGATGAACCAAAGGTGGAAAAGATTAAATAATGTATCAAAATTAAGACATGTTATAAGTTGTTTCCTCACATTGATAACTATTTCTAAATCTATGTATTTGGTTTTGATTAATGGCTAGATCTCAAATGAACTATTTTATTTCTAATTGCGATAGACAATGAAAAAATTGTACTTATGAGAAAAAAAATTATATGGGATTGGGAAAAAAAATATAATTTCTATGATCACCCATATTTCTCATCGAAGAATCATGATGAAATTAAAAAGGATAAAAGGAATGGAACAACATTCTATTTTAGTCCATCATGAGGTAAAACCCACCTTATTTAAGTGGGTCTTTTGATAAAAAAATTTCTAAATAATGGATCTGTACCATGGAAAATATTTGATCTATTCTCCAGTGTTCAGAATATGGGAAATTTATTTTGGCAATTTATCAGTTAAAAGTTGAATTACACCAGTGGTGGACAATAATCAAGAATATGATTCGAAAAGATGAAATTGAATCTGTGAAATGGGATGACTTCAAGAATATAGTATTTACTTTGTACATTCCTCGTATTCTATATAGAATAATAGATAAAGAGTTTTTAGATCTAAAGAAAAGAGATGATGAATATACCGGTACCAATGAAATTAATATGATATAAATTGTGGCGTACATATATCTATTTATCATCCTACCTAAAAGTAATGATGATAGGTTATTCAGTGTCTTAAAGTCGATTCTTATAAGGGAATTATCTATAATAAAATTTAGTAGTTATAGAGGGATTGTGTATAGTGGAATAATGGTTGAAATAGTGGTTGTATTTTTTTATCAGTCTCATGGTTTTGATATCATTGGGATGATGGAGTTAAAAGGTAAATATAAATACCATAAACAAAATAAAATGATCTTTTTTTATGATTTTAGTATGTGATGAATCATGTAGGAAATTATATTAAGGGGTATAATAAAGGCTTCAATTGTAGAAAGAAATGTCATCGCATAGTTGAGTTCCAAAATGATGGGAATAAGTTAGCTATAAATGTGAATGGATAGAAATTCATACAAAATAAAAATCCCCCTCATTAGTGTTACAAGTGTAAGGAGAATGATAATTACACTAACCAGTGACCCAATCCTAGGGTTATCGATGATTATTGACATGGACAACAACTTAATGATAACACAAAATTAAAATCTCATGTGATCACTATTGGAAATGTGAATTATGAATAATAATCCATGGAATGACTGAGTATTTATGTAACTGAATTCAAGAATAATATAATATAAGTATTTTTATGGAATCATTGACTAATCAAACATCTTTTTATTGGTCCACTGCAGTTTTTTCATAAGGATTTAAGATGATATGAGGAGTGGTAGTGGTAGAAATGAAATGTAATTGAGATAATAAGGTTATATTTTTAGAAAACACATGATTAAGATAAGGATACCCATAAATTTCTGAATGATGTAGAGATAATGATATTAGGTTAAAGATATATTGGATCTGAATACATAATTTTTATGGTAATTATTTCCTTGGAATTGATTAATTATTTGTTGAAAATTGGTTTTTTCTATCAGGTATGATGTTTACAACATTTTTGAAATTAGTAATATATCCGATAAATATATTTTTTTAATGGTGGTGCCTCTTTCAAAGGCAAAGACACAATTTATATACAATAAACATTATAATAAAGAAACGTGAATGTTTTCAATAAGGATATATAGAAATTTAGGTTATCTCCATGTTTCAAAAGAATTATTTCTTAGGTTATTCACATGATTGGATTGTGACAACCAATAACTACCTTATGATATACAGGAGATAATGTTATGCCAATTTAGTGAACTCAATTATAATGTTTGAGTCTTTATTATATCAAAAGGTTTATAAGGTTTACTATTTGTGGAATGGATTATGTCAAACATAAAATGATTTTTTAGAAATTAATGTATTATCTTATAGTATAAGAATTTATGAATATTTTATTTCTTGTTCTAACATTTATTGCTGATATAGATAGACATAATGACCAGTAATTGTATTTATGGATATCATGATATTTTAATTCTTTGATAATTAAAAACTCACCTTTGGTGAAAATTGATCAAGGCCCAACAAAGGGGGAAGGTGTCCTAAAAACAAGTAAGTATTTCTTCTCAAGAAAATTCTTTACTCGAGTGAAAGGATAATGAAAACAAAAAGTTGTCACAGTACCTTTTTTCGATGAATCAAATAGCAACTTAGACTATCGTATATTTATGGATTTATGATTTGTAACTTTCTCCAAATTATATTCTATCACTCTCAATTAGAATATGACAGTTATATTTCCTTTTTTTCTATGATTTCATTCTCAACTTTTGTTTGCTATCACGAACCAGCTAGGGTTGACCTTGAACCAGTCACCCAATCCAGCCCACAGTATGGCCCAAAGGGCATCCCAAATCATAATAGGTGGATAAATGGTGTTGAAAATCACCTAAAAATAGTAGGGAATGATTTTCCCCAATCATAAGACAAGTAAACACATATAAACCGAATGGAAAAAATAAACACTAGAATCAAATAATAGACCAATTTTTTCACAGAAAAACATACCTCCAGGTGACTTCATGGGTCACCACCAAAAAATGAACTAAACTCATTCAAAGAGTTATCCAACACTAGATGATCCTGAAACTAGAAATATAAACTTGGAGTGAGAACCAAAATTATCAGTAGGAATTCCAACATTTAACCACAAAACCCTTATATTTTCATTTCCCAAAAAAATTCAATTATCACTAATTTGAAATACATTTATAAAAATATGTTCTTTTTATTTTTTGAAACAAACAGACCAATCCAGTTTAAAAATACAACACATTCCATCATTCATTTTCAAAGATAATACCATTTTATAAAAATAACCCAAACCAAATAATACTCGGGAAGTACACTAAATATATAAGTAGTGTACATAGAAAACAATGTGAAAAGGGATACAAACAAGTAGATATAGAAAGTACAAATTGGTAGTCCTAAACATCCTTAGAAGAACCCCAGTCATACTCAGTTAGGAACTATCTATTGGTGTATGGTGATGACCCTAAGACTGTAACCAATTGACCACCATGAACTAGAAAATCTAGTGGCACATCACACCTATTCTATCATCAATACAAGGGGTTCAAACCCATCCAATTAGGGTTTTTTAGTAACCATCACTTGATCCTCTAAAAGACGCTCAGGAACCCATGGTAAATATGCATAAACTGTGTAAGTAAGAAGCCCTTGTACACATGTCTCACCTTACCTGACATCACCATACATGTCTACCCCAAATAAGGACACCTTATACGAAAACCCATATATGTATTTCTCTCCTTGAAAGGTTCCATATATAAATATATATAGAAACACACACAGTTCATCATACAAGGTTCCATTCAGTCCATCACAACATATGAACATCCAACCCCATTCTTTAAAATATTTTAATTACAAAATCGGCATTTATCTTTACATAATCAGAAGAATTTATCAAAAACACATCCAAACTATTTCCAAAGAAACATCAAAAATCATATTTATAATTTTAGTGCCAAAAGAACTTTTAATTTCTAACTTCCAATACATTTTCATAAAATTCATTCAAAAAATTGATGTGATATACAATCTTATAAAATATACCAAACAATACATTTTAGAAAACATTTACCAAAACATACTCAATGTTCCAAGTAGGAATAACCTTCTTATGATTTCATTGGTAATGATGACTTTTTAAAATTACATAAGGGAAACAACATTATTTAAAAATAAAAGATCCTTTTTAGAAAGAAATAATAAATGGAAAACACCATTTAATGTTTTATCATCATTTGGGGGAACATCCATGTGTTCACATAGTACACAAATAAATGTTACCACATCCAATGACCCCACTATATGTAACCAAGAACCACTTTTTAAACTCATTTTAAAAAACACCACTTGCTTTCTAAATCAACGACCAATCTCTTTTAGATAGAAAAGGATAAACAACCAATTATTTGAAATCCATTCGATCCTTTCCAAAATACTTCACCAAAACCAACAAGCCATAAGGTTACCAACACACAGAAATATTGAAAAAAATAATTATTATTTTATCATAACAAAATGAGGTTAAAATTTTCACAAATCACATAATTTTATTCTAAAATTACTCATGGAATTTCATTAAACACAATTGTTGCACCAAAACATAGGAAAAATCAATGAATCATTTCGAAGGATATTTTTAAAAATTTATACCATCAAGAAAAAAAAATATGAAATATATAATGTGGGTGATCAAGGTCAGAATCATATTTGAAAAATTATCAAATCAAATTTTAGCATTTAATCAAAAACATTAAGCATATCCACATATAAGTATGAACCAAGAATATGCATAAACCCTTTTTTTAACGAACTCAAATAATTTTAAATCACCATATATGCCATCCAATAGTACTATGGGTATTAAAATCATGTATAAAATTTATTGGATCCATTCAAGAAAAAAAATATTAATTTAGAAAGGAAATAAATGGAATCATCTACCTTAAATAGGCATAGATCTGATGAGGCTTCAATAGAAGGAAGAACAAGGCAACTTCGACCAATCACACAACCTTAACCTTAGAGAAAATAGATTCACAAGGAAATGCTGATATCTAGGTTGTTGTCCTAGAATGAAAACCCCAAAATAGAGGAATACTCCATGAGGGAAGTGGCCGACAGAAGAAGAGGGCACCCACAAGGCTGCGCACCAGAGTGATGGGTGGGGCTGGTGGGGATATAGAACAAAGAGGATAGTAGTGTGAGAAGTTGGTGTGAGAGGGGATATGTGAGTAGGAGGATCCACACAAGGGAGGACCGTTGGAGGAGTGTGGCACCACATGAGACAGGGCCTCCATGGAAAGGGTGTGTCGGCAGGGGTCACGCATAGGAAGAGGGGAAGGGAGGTCACAAAATATTTAGGGACGGTGTAGCATGCTATGTCTGGAAGAGAGAAGGGAAGTACTTTTATGGATTCCCTCAAAAAAACTAAAAAAATTATAATAATAACAATTCATAAATAATAATAACATAATAATATAAATAATAATATAATAATATTATTATTAAAAAAAATACTGTTATTATCCATAATAATAATAATAATATTGTTATGATTAAAAACACTCTTTGTTTTATTTTAATTTTTTTCCTTTATTTAAATTTTGTTCATTTTATTTATCTTTTAATGTTTTAATATAATTTTTATTTATTTTCAATTCTGGGAAACCACACGGTTCTCCTGCACCCAAACATGCGGCTACACAAACAATATTAAAACCATTCCACTCAGCACTACCAACTTACAGATCCAATCTGCAAGCTTTTTTCATGGTTTTATAAACCATGTGCAAGTCACGCACCATAATCCCGACCTAGTTGGGGAACTAGAACATGAACCACATAGTTATCCCTAACAATGAGGGCTTTCTGTGAAATAATAAAAAGAATTCCATTTTATTTAAATCAACCCTCTAGATACCATAACACAATGTAAAGATTAAAAATATGAAAAATGATTAAAATAATAAATATTCAAAGATTGAGTACGAAAATTATCCTCACTAAAGACACTTTTTACCATGAGGAAGTCACCAAGCCTAAAGAAATCCAAAACATGAATGCATGACCAATAAAATCTGAGAGAAAAAATAGGACCTTAGGGAAATCATTCACTCCCCAAGTCACACCTAGCCGATTTAAAAGAAACCACAAAACAAAAGAATGGGATAACATGATAGAGTTCCCCCACCACTAGGAAACAACTATTATGAAAATTAGAATCCAACTCACCACCCTATAGAGGGGGCCAACGTGAGAACTCCCAACCAATCCAGACCACCTTCCATAACATTTAAACATATATGAAGGATAACGAATGATTCAAAAATTCACATTAAAATGGGAATAACAACTTGGATTACATTAGAAAATTCCCATCATAATATTTTAAAAATGACGATCATACAATGACGGAAAACCATCAACTATAGGAAAACAAGAACGATAAGTATTTAAATTTTCCAATCCTAACATATAATACAAAACTAAATTGTTGTTTCATACCCTTGAAAACTCTTGACATTTTGTGAGATTCACACTGAGACCTACAACAGGGTATATGATGGCTAACAAATATCCTACCACATTATTAAGCCCAAGAATACCTCATTGAGATTATCTTCTTTAATCAATGATTCAAGAAGATCTTTTTTTGATGACCCAGAGAGCAGCAATAATTGCTTGTCTTCAGAGGAATTCGACAAGAGGGCTTCAAATTCCCCATCCGGTCACAATGGTGGAATAAAACTATATTGTCTGATGAATTGGAATATATACCCAATGAAGATGTATTTTTAAAAACATGTTCATCTGTCTTTCAATTATTTCTAGATAGTAAACCTTCATGATTAAATGAATACTGCGAATTTATAAACTCTTATGCTCTATTAACCAAAACACCTAGAAACATCTCATATCCAAGCTTCTCTGATAGATATTCCTTAGAAGATAGGACCCACTACTTGAACATAGAACAAATACCCATGATGAAGTGATAATTCATCAAAATATCCATTGATGACAATTCTTGTGAAAAGGAGTCTATATCCCTGAAATTTTCAACATATGTTGTCACCATCTATAAAATACCAAGTAAATAAAGAAATAATACATTTTCATTTTAATTAATATTGTAACATCCCAACTCTGGAAGCCTCCCAGAGGTTCCCCGTACCCAATTGTTCACATGACCTCAAGCACATTTCCCTGAACGCCAGAGGCTTCCGACTAACAGTGAGGGACATGGCTATGATTTTGAGGAAACTATGACCTCATTGGCAGAGTACATATTAGAAGAAAACAAATACAAACAAGAGCAGAAGATGTGATAATATCATACAAAAATAAACAGCGGAAGACTGATAGAATAAACTAGAGCACATATATAAAATGATACATGAAACATATGTCTAGAAAAGAAACAAAACAAGTCACAATTTTGGAATACAATAGTGGTCAACCAAAGTGAAAAAGAAAGTAGATAAAATACTCGGCATCAGAAGCCATAGCTTGGTCCCATTCTCTCTAGATCCACAGCAAAACAAGTACCTGAAGTAGAAGGTCACTTACCCTTATCTACACCTACAACAATATAATCTGTTTGGGACAAAAAGAATGGACCAAACAGGGTCTGAGAGTAAATATTAATAGGAAAGCACTACAAGATTTGTTCCAAACAGTCAGTGAATATATGGAAGGTAAAGTCAGAAGGCAGTAAACAATGAAGTAATCAATAGTAAACAATCCTCTATTTCAAAGCATTCAAATCACCACATAACATGCAAAAGCTAATCAAAACAGATAAACAAAACATTTAACCCTATAGGAAGTACCCACAACCTATCACCTCTAGTCTTACCTAGAAACACAAGCACACAACTAAACCCAAGGTAACCCTCTGGGATGTACTCACAGCCTATCCCCTCTAGTCCTACCTAACTAGTATAATGAACCCTATGAGCATTAAAATCAGTCTAATTGTAACATCAAAATTTTGTAAAGAACTATATATTTTCATATCTATGTCTAATTATGAATTATATAGTGTTTTAGAGTCTTAAAATGAAAATAAATCAAATCTTAAGCATAGAATTCTCTAATATTTTTAAAAGATTCTTGTACTGTATTTTGATGGAGAAGTATTTTTAAATCAATCTATTGACAATATTATAACATCTATTTGTCCAGATAAACTTCTTCTTTAGTATTGGGACATTGAAATTTACTTTGGATAAATTTTTTGTATTTTTCTGACAATGTTCATTTTTTAATGAATAGTGAAAAATAATGCATTTTACTTCTAATTTGATTTTTCATCTAATTTAATTATATGGTCAGATTATATTTTTAAATGGGTTTAGAGTTTAAATAGAATATATTTTTACCATTTAATCCAATGGTGGTCATTGGGATTAATTTTACACTCAAATTGGACAAAAACAATTGTCAAACTTTTGATAGAAATTGTTTCAAAAAAACCTGGAATTTGTTTTGAAAACGGGAATTACTTTTAAATTAATTTTTTCAATTTCTATATTTGGAATTTGGTAAAATGGATTTAATATTTGGAATCATATGGTCCAAATTATGTAATAAAGAATCTTTTGTTTTTGGACGTTATGAACAGTAACGATGGTAATTATCTTTAATTATCGTGATTAATTAGTAATTGAGTTGTTAAGGGTAATAAAATAATATCATAATAATAACAAATGACCCCAAAATGTGTCTTAATTCAACTGTTTGTTCATGGCCGACCATGGGATGCCTTCTTCCAAACTTTGGGACCCCATGGAATCACTTTTGGGTGATAGTGACACTTTATCATTTTATTTTTTTCCAAAAGAAATTATTACCAAAGTATGTATCACCCAAGTAAAACAATTTTATTTTTGCCTAAATTAATAATCTCTTATACTATAAATATTCATTGGAAAGCTATAAATATTTCCTATATTTTTTATTTTTTTATAATTTTTATACATTAAATAAATTTAATTATTTGTGACACCATGATGATGCAGCGATTACCTCATTAATAAACAATTTAAATAAAATGAAAAGATAATGTAAAATCTAAGACAGAAACATGTAAAAAAACTATTGGATGAGTATATTTCGAACCCTTGTTTTTTCCTCTAAATATGTCAATTTGGGACCTTTAAAATCTGAAACTCATTTAAAAATAAAGTAACATTTCATGACTTTCCAAGAGTGCCCCTCCTCCCTCTTATAAAAGGCCCCCACCTCTACCACCTTACCCACACCTCTAATGCCATTGTCTTGGCCAAGATCTACTCATTTCATCTCTACACATCCCTCTCTTCATCATAGAAGACTTAACTTATGCATTAATCTCTTCAAGAAATCCTTTCGGTTCAAACCAAGAGGAGTTACCCAATTAAAAGGTAATGTCTTCTCTAATGTTCTTCTGAATTATTTTTCTTTTCCAACCCCCTAGAATCTTTTTATTCCTTTATTTTGTAAGAAAACTATTATCTTCAATATACTAGGATTTTTTTATGAAAAGGATTCAAGCTACACTTACACACACCTTCGTCTAATGGTTAACGAACATACTATTTCTGTGGATGGCGAATTTCTGCCTCACGAAATGATGATTGTTCAATATTCTATTAACACCATTCATGGTGGCCATTAAGATGAAACTATATTTATATATGATATATATTATCTTTATGTTTTCCTTATACTTCTGTATTTTTCATTTATGGAATACCTTTATGGTTTCCATTTTGTGTAAACGTGATATCTTCATTTTAGGAAGTGCGGACTACCACCCCCTCAAAGTGATTTGATTCGTTAATGCCATATGTGGGACGTATAAAGTATGGAGTTAATGATATTATATATGATATTATAATGGAATTATAATATACCTTTATATCATTGGGATTTCATTCCATTAAATATGAAATAGAAATGAAAGCAGCGTTCATGCGTACGTACGGCTTACCATCTCCATGAACAGTGCATTTCATTTCATACCTCTAATTGTTATGTAATATTATAAATGAATGTATATACTGGATATTTATGATATATATGATATCTAAATCATGAATATAATTCTGGATATAATGGATATTTTACCACATGAACAAATTGTAATTTTAAGGAGTTTATTTTTGACTCAAGTACCAATGATCGACAAAACGACTGTTATTAACTAAAATAATTAAATAGTGTTCATAAGAAGGTAATAAGTGATATAAAAGTAATAATAAACTTGAAAAAGGTTCTTAATAAATTATAAATTATCTCTAGTTCATTATTCAGGAGATTAAAGAACGATCGAGTCAAGTCGTAAATGAGGTAAGTGACTTCTGCTCAATCTCCTTTCATTGAGGCATATTTTTGTTTTATACGCAACTTTCTTTTATACGGTGTATAAACCCCTTTGACTTTTACATTTAATCAAAAGAAATCTTTTTATACGAATCATTTTACTAAATGAAAAAAGGGATTGTTTTTGTCGTACGTATGCGGCGACAACGACTTCTCTGCCGCCGTGACCATTATTTGAGTTTCGGCTTCCTCTACAGGCCATAACATTTTTTAAAAAAAAATGAAAACTAAATTCCATGTTTTAATTTTCTTTTATTTTGGTATTGAAAATGGTTTTTATAATGTTTTTATTATATCAATGTGTTGTATTGATATCTTGTGACTGAAATGTGGAAATGTTATGTTTCCTTTATGCATGTTTGATGCGATATGATTATGTTATGGTTCTTGGGAATTGTTTATGAAGACGGGTGGTTTAGTGATAAAATAAGGGTGGGTGAGCCCGATATATCTCTCCAATACATTGGGTAACGCGAAGAGGTTAAATGCTAAGGTTTCTTCGAAGATATTTAGGGAATATACTTTGATGGGTATTCCAAATGTAACCATGAGGGTAACTCCCTACATAAGGATATTATGAATGCCTCAAGTTACCTTTATGTCTTAATATTTCTTTGAGTTATTAATGATTTGATGGGGTATGTTAAGGTGTTTAGGATTTATGAGTAAAGTATGATTTCATTGATTTTTATGTATTCATAGACTAATGTTTTCATTCTGTATTTTTATATACCTTACTGAGCCTTTTATTCTCATCCCATGTTTTTGAAATATTTTTCACAGTCCAAGGGAAAGGTACATGATGTGATGATAGTGTCAAGGAAGTGTCATGAAAGAATCCATGTTTTGTTTTAAATATGTTTTCTTTGATGGGAAAAGTGAAAATTTTCTTTAATGTAACCACCTTGTTTAAATGTTGATTTTAATTCATGATTTATGATCTAATTCCCTAAAACTATAAACCTGAAAAGATCCTGAATGTGTAATCTTGTAATAACTCAAGATTAAGTAATGATTAATGGTGGGGCCTTATAGTTGGTATCAGAGGTCAGTTTAGATAACTTCAGGAGTTATAATTCTATTAAATAATTATCTAAAAATATTTCTTTATGGTCAAATTGAAATTATATAGAATTTGAAGATTACAATGTTTCTTCATCTAAGACATGTTTTTTCAAAATGGTTTTCCGTAGAGGAAACATGGAAGTAGTGCTTAGAAGGCATACCGAAGTAAATAACCTTTAGAATTAGCATAATGAGATGGTCTGAATTGGAACTGAATAGTTTGTTGCAGTAATGGTACAGTTGACTCAAGCGATAAATGTTGGTGGTATCTATGCACGAGATCAGCCAGATCAACCGCAGAGGAACATGTCAGTGGTGGAACATTTCATAAGGAAACATCCCCCATCATTCGGAGGATCATCTAACCCTGTGCTAGCTGAAGGGTGGATTAAAGCACTATAGAAGATTTACGACGTCATGGGGTGTTTAGACAATCAAAAGGTTAGTCTTGTTGTTTACCGTTTGGAGGGTGAAGCATATCAATGGTGGTCGATGGTTAAAAATATCAAGGATGCTGATGAGTTTGATGCTCTTGACCGGGGTGAATTCAAACGTATGTTTCTTGAGAAGTATTTTCTAAAGTCTGTTCGACTTAGGATGGAAACATAATTCTTGTAATTGAGGCAATAGGACGACTCAGTGGCTTATTATGAAGAAATGGTGACTCGATTGGCATGGTATATTCCAAATTTTATCCAAGACCTTGATTGTAAAATCAATCGTTTTTACTTATAATTAAAGCCAAAATATAGAATGGATTTATCTTTTCGCGAGTTCAAGTGTTATGAAAAGCTTGTTCAATGTGCTGAGAAGGTGGAAATGGAGTTTGTCGACGATCATGTGTTCTATAACAACCAATAGAAGAAGAGACCGAGGTGGTAGGAGAAAGGAAATAATTCATCAAAAATGCCTGATGGTAAGAAAACTAACTTTCCAGTTTGTGATAAATGTGGTAAAAGTCATGCTGGGGAATATTTTCTGAATTTTGGAAAGTGTTACTGATGTGGTAATATGGGACATAAGGCTCTTGATTGCACTGAAAAATATCAGGGTAATGGTAAGACCAAATTTGATTTACAGTTAGTGAAATGTTTCAAGTGCAATGAGATGGGTCATTATGAAAACGAGTGTTTGACATAGAACTCAAATGGTGGGAAGTGGTCAGACTACAAGCAGAAAGGTGTGGTGAAATCCATTTCAACTACATTTGCAGATGTTGGGCCATCAAATGAAGTGGTATCAAGTACTTTGTTTGTTTTCTCAGATTATTCCAATGTGTTGTTTGATTTGGGGTCTACACATTCTTTTATCTCTGTAATATTTTCCAGTAAATTGGGAATTAAATCTCAAGAAATGACTCCTGAACTTGTGGTAAAAACACCTGGGGGAAATTTTGAGGCAAAAAGAATTTATAAGAATCTTCCTATCCTTATATTTGGAAAGAACCTACTTGAAAACCTTATTTTTTACCTCTAGTAGAGTTTAATGTTATCTTGGGTATGGATTGGATCTCCGTTTACCATGATAAGAATGATTGTAGAGCTAATGAAGTTTCGTTTCTGAAATAATTTCAGTTTGTGTACAAGAATGAACCCTTACTGTTGATAACATATCAAGAGGACGAGAAACATGTAAGAGATTGAAATTAATGTTACCGTGCACATATTATTGAAAACAAAAGAACCATTCATATTAATGATGTTCCAGTGGTAAATGAGTATCCTTATGTTCTTCCTGATGAGTTACCAAGGATAATACCAGATTGGGATGTTGAATTTCTTGTTGACTTAGTTCCGGATACTATGCCATTTTCAAAATCCACTTTATCGAATGGCTCAAATTGAACTTTTAGAGTTAAAGGAGCAATTGGAATATTTATTAGAGAAAGGTTTCGTTCGACCTAGAACATCACCATGGGGTTCTCCTGTCTTATTTGTTAAAAAGAAATATGGTTCAATGAGAGTTTGCATTGATTATAGTGCCTTGAATAACATCACTTTTAATAACAAATATCCTTTGCCTCATATCAATGATTTGTTTGATCAGCTCCAGGGAGCTCAATATTTTTCAAAGATTGAACTGCGATTGGGGTACCATCAGTTGAAGGTAAAGGAATCAGATGTTACGAAGAAGGAATTTCGTACAGGATATGGCCATTATCAATTTGTAGTAATGCCTTTTGGGTGGACCAATGAACGTTTTGTATTCATGGACCTTATGAATGTAATTTTACATGAGTTCTAAGATAAGTTTGTGGTTGTTTCCATTGATTATATTTTGGTGTTTAATAAAATTAAAGGTGTGAATGAAAGACATTTAAGGATTATTTTGCAAACCATGAAAGAAAATAAATTGTATGGGAAATTTAGCAAGTGTGAGGTTTGGTTGCGACAAATTTCATTCCTTGGTCACATTGTTTCTATAGATGGGATAACTGTTGATCCTGCAAAAAAGGTTGTTGAAGAATGGCCAAGACCCACAAATGTAACCGAGATTTGTAGTTTTCTTGGTTTGGTAGGCTATTACTGAAGTTTTGTTAGAAATTTTTCACGGTTATGTAGTCCAATGACTTAGCTAACTCGGAAGGGTGTTAAGTTTATCTGGAAAAAAGAATGTGATGATTGTTTTCAGGAACTGAAAATAAGATTGGTGAATTCTCTAGTTTTGGAACTACTTTCTAAGAATGGTGAGTTTGTTATCTACAGTGATGCTTCATTAAAAGGAGTTGGTTTCATCCTAATGCAGAATGATCAGGTAATTTCTTATGCTTCACGTCAGTTGAAAACTCATGAGGTAAATTTCCCTACACATGATTTGGAATTAGCTGCTATTGTTTTTTCTTTAAAAATTAAGAGGCATCATTTGTATGGTGTAAAGTGTGAGATATATACTGATCACAAAAGATTAAAGTATATATTCACTTAGAAAGAATTGAACATGAGACAGAAGAGATGGCTATAATTAATCAATGATTATGATTGTACAATTCATTACCATTTGGGAAAAGAAAATAAATTGTATAATGCATTGAGTCGAAAAAATTAATGCTTCATTAACCAAGTTATGTTTGGAACGTGATACATTGGTTATGTATTTGATGAAATTTGTCATAGAACTTGTTGGTGCAGGATGTTATAATATTTTGTTTCAGGTATCAGTGAATTCTTCTCTATCAGACAGAATTAAGAAAGCACATAAGCTAGACAGTGAGTTGCAAGAAAAAGGTAGAGCTGGTTCAGAAGGGTAAGTTGCATGAATTAAACATTGATAATGATTCTATTTTGAGATTTGGGAAGAGATTGTGTGTTCCCTATGATTCGCAGTTGAAGAGGGAGTTGTTATGTGAAACTCATAGTTCTCTTTTTTCAGTTCATCCAGGCAGTACTAATATGTATGGAGATCTTCAGGATTATTACTGGTGGGACGGAATGAAAAGAGACATTGCTGATTTTACTATGAAGTGTTTTACTTGTAAATAGGTTAAAGCAGAGCGGCAGTTACCGAAAGGGATACTATAGCCTTTACCAATGCCAGAGTGGAAATGGGAGAAAATATCCATGGACTTTGTTGTTGGGTTACTGAAGACACCTCGAGGTAATAATGTGATCTGGGTTACTGTTGATTGCTTGACTAAATCTTCTCATTTCCTTGCTATACGAGATTCTTTTTCTCAAGATCAACTTTCTCATTTCTATCTTAAATATATATTCAGGTTACATGGAGTTCCCCTCTCCATTGCATCTGATCGTGATCCTAGGTTTACTTCTAACTTTTGGAAAGGTCTTCAGAAGTCGTTGGGTACTAAATTAAAATTTAGTGCATATTTTCATCCTTAATCAGATGGGAAGTCAGAACGAACAATTCAGACATTGGAGGATATGCTACGTGACTGTTTGATGGATTATTAGGGAAGTTAGGAAAAACATCTTTCATTGGTTGGGATTTCTTATAATAATAGTTTTCATTCCAGTATACAGATGGCAGCATTTGTGGCATTATATGGGAAGTAGTGTCGAACTCCAAATTTTTGAGATGAAGTGGTTGAAAGGAAGTTGATGGGACCATAATTGGTAGAAGAGTTGGCAGAAAAAGTTCAGCTGATACAGAGACACATGAGAACAGCTCAGAGCTGACAGAAAATTTATGCGGACAACAGGAGGAGGGATCTCTCTTTTGAGGTAGGTGATCATGTTTTTCTCAAAGTATCACCATGGAAAAGTGTGATGCAATTTGGTAAGAAAAGAAAGATGAGTCCAAATTTCATTAGACCATATGAAATTCTGGAGAGAGTTGGATCAGTTTCATACTGAGTGGCCTTACCTCCGATTTTATCTCAGTTACACAATGTTTATCATGTTTCAATGTTAAAGAAGTACATGCCAGATCCATCTCATGTTTTGAGTCCAGAGGTAGTTCAGTTGGAAGAGAACCTATCTTATGAGGAATAACCTATCCAAATTCTTGACCATAGGGAGAAAGTGTTACGGAATAAGGTGATTCATCAAGTAAAGGATTTTTGAAAAAACAACATGATTGACGATACAACATGGGTATCTGAAAATGCAATGAGGGATAAATACCCCCACTTATTCGATAAGTAAATCAATTGGAGGGATGCAATTTTCAAAAGGGGGGAAGGATGTAACATCCCAATTAAGTAAAGAACTGTGGATTTTCATATCTATGTCTATCTATAAATAGATAGTTTTTTAGAAGCTTAAAATGAGAATAACTCCAATATTAAGCATAGAATTCTCTAATATTTTTAAAAGATTGTTTTACTGCCTTTTGATGGAGAAGCATTTTTAAATTTATATTTTGACAATTTTATAAGCTCTATTTTCAAAATAAACTAATTCTTTAGTATATGGACATTGAAATATACTTTGGATAAATTTTTGGTATTTTTCTGACAATGTTCATTTTTTAATGAATAGTGAAAATATTGCATTTTACTTCAAAACTGCTTTTTGATCTAATTTAATTATATGGATATATTATATTTTAATTGGTTTTAAAATGTAAATAGACTATATTTTTACCATTTAATCCAACTGTGGTCATTGGGATTAATTTCACTTTGAAATTGGACATAAACAATTGTCAATCTTTTGATAGAAATTGTTTCAAAAAACCCGCTATTTGTTTTGACAACGGGAATTATTTTTAAATTAATTTTTTCAAATTTGTTGTTTGAAATTTGGTAAAATGGATTCCATATTTGGAATCATAAGGTCCAAATTAGTTAATTAAGACACTTTATTTTTTGGACATTATGAATAGTAATGACGTTAATTATCTTTAATTATCGTGATTAATTAGTAATGGGGTAGTTAAGGGTAATAAAATAATATGATAATAATACAAAAATGACCCCAACATGTCTCATAGTGCTTCTGTTTGTTCATGGCCGACCATCGGATGCCTTCTGCCAAACATTGGGACCCCATGGAATCACTTTTGGGTGATAGTGACACTTTATCATTTTATGTTTTTTTAAAAGGAAATTATAACCAAAGTATGTATCACCCATGTAAAAAAATTTATTTTGTCTAAATAAATTATCTCTTAGACTATAAATAGTCATTGGAAAGATAGATATATTTCCTACATCATAGTATTTTTTTATAATTTTTATACATTAAATAAATTAAATTATTTATGACACCATGATGACGTAGTGATTACCTCATTAATGAACAATTTAAATAAAATGAAAAGACAATGTAAAATCCAAGCCATACACTTGTCAAAAAAACTATTGGATGAGTATATTTCGAACCCTTATCCTATTATCCTCGAAATATATCAACGTGAGACCTTTAAAATCCAAAACTCATTTTAAAATAAAGTAAAATTTCATGACTTTCCAAGAGTGCCCCTCCTCCCTCTTATAAAAGGCCCCCACCTCTACCACCTTACCCACACCTCTAAAGCCATTGGATCGTCCAATATCTGCTCATTTCATCTCTCCAAATCCATCTATTCATCATAGAATCCTTGCCTTAGGCAGGAGGCTCTTTAAAAAACCCTTTTGGTTCAAACCAAGAGGAGTTACCGAATTTAATGGAAATGTATTCTCTAATGTTCTTTTTTATTATTTTGTTTCTCCAACACCCTAGAATCTTTTTATTCCTCTATTTTGTAAAAACAAAAGTATCTTAAATATACTAAGATGTTGTTATGAGACGGATTCTAGATACACTTACACTCACCTTCGTCTAATGGTTAACGTACATAATGTTTCTGTGGATGGCGAATTTATGCCTCATGGAACGTTGATTGTTCAATCTTCTTTTAACAAATTTAATGGTGGCCATTTAGATGTCACTATATTTATATATGATATATATTATGATTATGTTTTCCTTATGCTTCTGTATTTTTCATTTATGGCATACCTTTATGGTTTCTATTATGGGTAAACGCGATATCTTCATTTTTGGATGTGTGGACTACCTCTCCCTCAAAGTGTTTTGATTTGTTAATTCCATATGTGGGAAGTATAAAGGATGGAGTTAATGATATTATATATGATATTATACTATAATTATAAAATACCTTTATATCATTATGATTTCATTCCATTAAATATGAAATATAAATGAAAGTAGCGTTCATGCGTACGTACTGCTTACCGTCTCCATGAATGGTGCATTTCATTTATTACCTCTAAATGTTATGTAATATTATAAATCCATTTATATACTATATATATATATGATATATATGATATCTACATCATAAATATAATTCTGGATATAATGGATATTTTACCATATGAACAAATAGTGATTATAAGTAGTTTTTTTTTACTCAAGTACCAATGATCGACAAAACGACCGTTATTAACATAAATAATTACGTAGTGTTAAAACAAGGTAATAAGTGATATAAAAATAATAGTAAACTTGAAATAGGTTCTTAATCAAGTATAAATTAACTCATGTTTATTATTCTGGAGATTAAAGAACGATCGAGTCAAGTTGTACATGAGGTAAAGGACTTCCTCTCAATCTCCTTTCATTGAGGCTGATTTTTGTTTTATACACAAATCTCTTTTATACGGTGTATAAACCCCTTTGAATTTTATGTTTAATCAAAAAAAATATTTCTATACGAAGTGTTTTACTAAACGACAAAAGGGAATGTTTTTGTCGTACGTATGCGGCGACAACGACTTCTCCGCCGTCGTGACCATTATTTGAGTTTCGGCTTCCTCTACAAGCCATAACTTTTTAAAAAAATGAAAAATAAATACAATGTTTTTCTTTTCTTTTATTTTGTTATTGAAAATGGTTTTGATAATTTTTTTATTATATCAATGTGTTATATTGATATCTTGTGATTGAAATGTGGAAATGTTGTGTTTCCTTTATGCATGTTTTATGTGATATGATTATGTTATGGTTCTTGGGAATTTTTTATGAATATGGGTGGTTCAGTAATAAAATAAGGGCGGGTGAACCCGATATAGCTCTCCAATGCATTGGGTAATGTGAAGTGCTTAAATTCTAAGGTTTCTCTGAAGAGATTTAGGGAATATACTAAAATGGGTATTCCAAACATAACCATGAGGGTTACTCCCAACGTAAGGATGTTATGAATGCCGCAAGTTACCTTTATATCTTATGATTTATATGAGTTATTAATGATTTTATGGGGTATGGTAAAGTTCTTATGTTTTATGAGTAAAGTATACTTTTATTGATTCTTATGTACACATGGACTAATGTTTTCATTCCGTATTTTTATATACCTTATTGAGCTTTTTATGCTCATCCCAGGTTTTTGAAATGTTTTTCATAGGAAAAGGGAAAGGTACATGATGTGATGATAGCGTTAATTAATTGTCATGAAAGAATCCATGTTTTGTTTTAAATATGTTTCCTTTGATGGGAAAATTGAATATTGTCTTTAATGTAACTACCTTGTTTAAATGTGGAATGTAATGCATGATTTATGATCTAATTCTCTAAAACTCTAAAACTAAAAATATCCTCAATGTGTAATCTTGTAATAACTCTAGATTATGTAATGATTAATGCTAGGGCCTTACACTAACCCCTTTGGTTCAGCTTAATAATAGACTCTCTGAGGAAGAACTTGCCGTCAATTCCTCTTATAGTCTCATATCGGTTCTAAAGGTGCTCTAGGGAAGTAGTTGCATCTTATTCCTTATGTGGCCCATGTAGAAGAACTACAGAAACTCTAAGGAAGCACTCAACATCAATTCCCATGTGGTCTCACATCTTAAGTAAAAAAGACACTCTAAAAAAGACCTCAATGTACACTCTCCTTATAGTATATACACAAGGTCCTCACAAACCTTTGTAAGTCAAGAATGTGTAGAAGCATGTATCGGCCAAGGTAATCCTCAGAACTACATGGCTAGAATTCTACATCATAACAGCATAGCTGAACAACAGTCACACCATCCTATAATACTAGGCATGGGAATGTAAACAGCAGCCTAATAGGCAAACTAGAACCACAGGTCAAAACAGGAAAAACCTGCATGGGAAACACATCCAAATCATATAAATTCACCCTATTCACAATCAAATATCATCTTCTAAAAAATAAAATAATAACAAGAAAACAATAGAGCTAAAATGGTAAACACGCAATACCCTGTTCATGGGTATTGGGAAAATTTGAGTATAAAACCCAAATAATTTCAATAGAAACGCACAAACCACCTACCTCGATGTTAGGAGATCGCTAAATGTGAACCGTGATGCTTGAATCACCTTATAATACCGAAGATCTATAAAAACTTCCAAAATGATAAACAAAGGATAATTTGAGAAGGAAGAGTAATCGTGAAATGAGGCTCAAGAAAAATAGAGAGCATACCGATGCGATTCCAACATAACTGATAGTGTTACATTTGGAGGACGGATGCTCTCTTGGGGGTTCCTCAAAGATCTCTGGATGTACAGAGCACTTGGTTGAACGAGACCTAGAAGGAGATGTTTCTGGCGATTAGATGCGACCATGGTGTGTTTAATGAAAAGAATGAAAGTAAATGTTATTCACTTTTGAAGTACATACCATGCACTTTTTGTTTCCATACTCCGTTTTAGGTGGCCTCCAGTTCACCCCCACATGGTCGTGTGTATAACTGATACACGGCTAGCACACGGCTACCTGTGGTAACCGAGTACACGACGTGTACTCATAAATTACATGACCTATACTTAGAAAATTTCCCGAAAACCCTCTATCCCTCAAAAACGACCAGAAAAGGAAAACATACTTGAAAAAAAGATCTGGGTTATTACAAACTTCCCCCTTAATGAAATTCATCCCTGAATTTCCCAAGCAGGTGGGTGTAGAAGAAAAAACAATGAACAACTCCAGCCACTGCGATCGTATGTCAGCCTCCCTCTCCAAAGTTTCATCCTATACTCCCCCATGCTGCTAAAGCACTCATACCAGAGGAACAGACCAGCCACGGAGATCCTTTTTTTTATGATCAACAATCTAGATAGGATGCTCCCTTAAAGATGCGTCCACTTCCAACTCATACTCCTTGGGTTGGAAAACATGACACGGGTCTGAGATATAACGTCAAAGCTATGAAACGTGGATGAAATCGTACATAGATCGATACCTCAGAGGTAACTTCAACCGATAGGCAACCATCCCAACTCTCTCCAACACCTCAAACGGGCCTACGTACCTCGATGAAAGCTTACCCTTTCTCCTAAACCTCTTTTGTCCCAACCTCGGTGTGACAAGTAGGAAAACCTGATCCCTGACCATGAACTCTAGAGGTCATCTCCGCTGATCATCATAAGACTCCTATTGAGACTACGCAGTAACCATCCTCTTCCGAATCAACTCTATATGCTCTTTGGTCTCCTGAACAAGACAAGGTCCCATTAAAGTTGCCTCTTCGACCTCTATCCAACATAAGGTTGATCGGACTGGCCTACCGTACAAAGCCTCATAAGGTTCCATCTGAATAGTTTCCTGAAAACTAATATTATAGGTAAACTCCACAAGAGATATATGTTTCTCCAAGAACATCAAAAATCAAGGATGCATGCTCGGAGAATGTCCTCAAGAACTTGAATTGTACACTCGGGATGACCATCTTTCTGGTGATGGTATGCTGTACTAAAAATTACATGTGTACCCAAAGCCTTCTGACTCCCCTGCCAGACCAAATAAGTAAAATGCGGATCCCTATCTGAAATGATGGAGTGTGGAACTCCATGCAGATGTTCAATCTCATGAATGTACAACCATCCCATCTCATCAACACTAATGGTCTCCCTGATTGGCATGAAGTGAGAGACCTTCATGAGTCTGTCAATTACACCCCAAACTGTATCATTCAATCAAGGCAACCTCGGTAAACCTGTCATGAAATCCATTGTGAAATCCTTCCACTTCAACTTTGGAATAGGAAACTACATTAAAATCCATGCTGGTCTCTAATTATCTTAATTCACCTACTAATAGGTGGAACACATCATGAAAAAACATGCAACATCTCTCTCCATACATGGCCACTAATATTGATAGTGTAGATCACGATAAATCTTGGTGACACTAGGATGAACTGCCCAAACTGAGGAATGAAAGTCCCGCATCAGCTCCCCGCCTATGTCTACTAGCATTCATATGCAACCTTAGAAATGAAAGATCTCATCCTCGCCTATGGTCAAGCCTAGAATAGGGTCTTCTCCGGACACTCTTTCCTGTAAGACTAGGCCTTCTGAATCAGATAGCTTCTTTATTCACACTCGATCAAGAAAAGAATATGGAACAACCACAGAAGAATGAAAATTATGCCCATGTCTATCGTACACCTCCAAATGCATCTCAGAGAACATAGCTATGAACTTCCACTCACTTATGACCTCTTGAAATTCCTGTATTTAAGTCCTCATGATCAACGCATCAGCCACTGCATTGACCTTCCCCTGGCGTGTAGGTAACCTCAAAGTCAAAGGACTGTAGTTACTCAGCCCACCTTCACTGTCTCAAATTCAGATTACGCCGAGTGAAGATGTACTTGAGACTCTTGTGGTTGGTGAAAACCACAAAATGCTCTCCCAATAGATAATATATCCAACAGTGTAAGGCATGAAAAATAGAATCCATCTCGCGATCATGCATCTGGTAATTCATATCATCTGGTCACAATGGCCAAGACTTGTACACGAAAACTCCATCTCCTTGCATAAGAACATGTCCCAGCCCAATACCTTAAGCATCACAATACAAAGTATATCTCTTTCACGGCTCTGGAAATACTATTATCGGTGCTGAATTCAACCTCCCTTTCTGCTCTTGAAAGACTAAATCAAAAGAATCTTACCACAATAACATCACACCACTCTTGGTCAGACTCATATATGGTGATACTAAGCATGAAAAATCCTGAATGAAACATATGTAGTATCTATACAACCATAGAAAACTCTGCACCTCAAATACGTTCTTCGACTGCTCTTAGGAAACTACTGCTCTCACACTCTCTGGGTCTACTGTTACTCATGTCTCTGAGATAACATGACACAAGAAGTGAATCTAATCCATCCAAAAGTGAAATTTTGTGAGCATATCATATAACTAATTCTCTCATAGTGTACTCAAAATGATCTCAAGATGTGTTGCATGGTCGTGTAGAGTGTGAGAGTACACCAAGATATCTTCTACGAAAACCCCAATGAAGGAATACAAGTATGGATGGAACACTCGGTTCATCAGTGTCATGAAAACTACAGGTGCGTTCAGGGGACCGAATGGCATAACCATATTCTCATATAGACTATACCTTCTCTAAAAGGCCTTAAGAGGTATATCAGATGGTCTAGACGTCCAACTGATGATAACTGAATCTCAAGTTAAACATCGAGAACACCCGAGATCTTCAAAGTTGATCAAATAGATCATCAATCCATGGTAATGGATATTTGTTCTTGACCGTCAACTGGTTCAGCTTCCGGTAATCCACACAAAGCCTTAGGGTTCCATCCGCCATCTTTGTGAAAAGGAACGACGAACCCTAGGGAGAAGTACCGGGTTAGATGAAACCATTTTCCTATAACTACTCCAACTACTTCTTGAGCTCCTGAAACTCTACTGTAGCCATCCCATATGGATGAATGTATAGTGGTGCCACTCCTGGAACAATCTCAAAAAAAATTATACCTCAAACTCTAGAGGCAAACCTAAAATGTCTTCTGGAAATACATCTCTGAAACAATCCACCACTGGTGGAATGTCTAACTGTAAAGTCCCCTGGTCATCCAGATATAGACTAGAAATCTGGGTTATAACTCCTTCTAACCCTTGATGCTCTGGACCAGCTCTGCTTTCATGGACATCTTATTCACCCATTTGATGGAATGATATTCCCTCTGGTGATATGAAACTCACCCTACGCTGATAGAAATAGCCGACTAACTGGAAGGGAACTAGCCAGTCTATTCCAAGAATGACATCATAGACCATCATCTCTAGGACATAGAGGTACCATAAAAAGTGACACCCACCAACTTCTAGAGGTAACTCCTTACATTGACGTATATTTGCCTTTCTAGTCCCCAACAGAGTTTCTAGTTTCAAGATATCAGCAGAAGAAAAGATGCAGAGCCCAACTCTCTTCACAACCAAAACAAATATAATGCTACGGGATGCCCCTATATCAAAAAGAGTATAACCTAAAACTGAGGCAACTAAGATCGTACCTCGAACTATAGATGATCTGGGATCCTTCTCATACTGGGTCTGCTCCAATACAAAATTCTAGCCTACTCCATGGCCTTGTGACCCTGCCTAACCACTCTAAATTGATCCGTCCTGATGTCTTTGTAAACCGGGTGACTGGTTGCCACGACCATGACCTCCACCTTGGCCTGAACAGCTGGAAGAACTTCAGTTCCCAGACTGGTGAGAAACTAGTGGTTCTACTCTTGAACGAGGAGTCATAGAAGAACCCCTATCACCCATTGCTTGTGAGAATATCTGGAAGAAGCGTTGAAGGTTACCCATCTTGTCGTAAGATCGGCACTCCACTGGGTCTCTCAGGTAGTTTGGCCTCGTTTTCCCAGTCTTCCCACATTGTTAGCACACCGCCTAGCTACCACAAGAAGTCTCTCACCTCCTTGGATCGCCGCATGAAGACTCCCTACGATGCTTCCTACTGTCAGTAGGATGGATGCTAACTCTAGAAGTCGAGCGACCCTGGCTCACAACTCTAGAATCCCTCAGATTGCGCTCTGTGATCAGTGCCTAGTTGACTATAGAAGTGATGGAAGTCAACCTGATTTTTTTCACCTACGATCAGATGTCATGCCTCAGACCATCCTCGAACTTCCTTTCCATGAATAACTGATCAACACATGGAATAGGCGTCAAGCGTTGCAGCTTGTTCAAGTGTGAGTAATACTCCATAATATAAAGAGTACCCTGCTCCATACTGATAAACATCCATGCCCGATCGACCCTCAGTGTCTCCAGATACAATTAATCGTAGAAGATGCACCGAAACTCATCCCACACCATATCTTGCTAGCATCTCTCCTGTGAGATCACATACCACCCACCTCGTGGAAGAGTCCTGAATTATATAGGTATTGATCTTGAACCTCCTCTCTCGAGGAATCTACAGATGCTCAAAGATTATCAGCATGGATTCTAGCGACGACTCTCTAGCCTGAGATCCTCCGTCCCCTGAGAAAGTGGGAGCATGCTACTGTTGGGAAACCTAGGTCAAATCTGACATCGATGGGGCAGGAAGCAGTGCTCCTGGAAAAATCTACATCATCCATATGAAGCCTTCCCTGAACTCTGTATCAGCACCGGTATCAGGTATAACTGTTGGTGCCAATACTGGCACAATAAGAGGATCTGTGGGAAGTCCCTTATCAGCCGTATCTGGCGTCTGATTGCGGACCTGTAACGGGAGGACAACTAGAGGACGTCTTGGTGGAATGAATCTGTAAGGTCAAACACACACCTAAGATCAGGATTAATAGGGAATGAAACATAGAATTGTAATAAGGGAAAAATAGAAGTTAAACATTCATGTTTTACAAAACCTAACTACATGGCGTGTATCAACCCAACACTACGTGTTCCCTTATGTCATGTACATGGGCTTGTACCTCTGCCAAACTAGCCGTGTAACACCCAAACCACATGGAATGTTGTGGTAACACACGTCGTGTACTAGAATCCTCTTCCCCTTCCCGAGTCCTTCTACATGGTATAGACACACAGCTCTCCCAAGACAAGAATACACGGTGTGTTCAAGATAGACACGGTGTGTACTAGAAAATCTTCACCTGGCCCGGGTGGTTAGTGACACGTCCTAACACACAGCTCACACAACATGGTGTGTTCCAGACAGACACAGTGTGTATGAGAAAGGAAAACACCGAGCAGTTTTTTTCGTGACATGGATGGGTACCTGGGTTAGACTACACTACATGTTTATATGGCACACAGTGTGTATTAGATAAGACATGGCCAACTTGTGTTTTTAGTGACACTGGTGGCCACAGGCTCAACCAAACTCGGCTTGTGTGGACGGTACATGGCGTGTTAACTCTAGGTTGTCCCTATCTTGTGTCCCTACCCACACGGCATAAGACACAGCTAGAGACTACACGGAGTGTACATAATAAACACCATTTATTCCCAAACAAAAGAACACATGGCATATAGTCAAAGCTACACGGCATGTATTCTGTGTTTTCCATTCAGTAAGCCTCAGAAAAAACTCTGGAGCCTAGAAAACACTGAAATGAACATTCAAAGTGCAAAATTACGATCCATGAGGGCCCATACTCTCTGTGAATAAAAGTTTGGAATCATATACATGTTATAACATGGAAAACAATGCAATGTTCCACCAAATTATGGTCCATGAGGGGCCATACTACCTCAAGAACCAATTTTTGGCATCCATTCAAGCAAAACCTCACAAAAAATAATACCCTATCAAGAAGAAGGTATTCTATCAAGGCATCCATCCAAACAAAATTCATATATAGCACAACATCTATCACAACAACATGAAATCGCTAATTCACCCTAAATGGCATGTCCAGAATGCATGACATCAGATTTCTAGAAAGTTCATATATGATGGATGAGATGGAATACCCTCATCTCATCGGTTGCAACAGAAATAAAACCTCAATAACATCAATGATAACAGCACAAAAAGTTTGAATCACCCAATGGTGAAATAAAATCAACTGTAAAATTTCAAAACCATAATATTTAAATAAACGTGGTAGATTGGCTTTTCCCTATACACGGGTTAGCTACTCACGTGCACAACTTATTACCTAGTACCAATTCCCTCCTATACTTGGCTATAGGCTCCAGATAGTACGTCAAGAAGAAAAATAATTCTTATGATACCACTTTGTAAATGAGCGGAAGAAATAATAATATCATACAAAAATATATATTGGAAGACTGATAGAATAAACTAGAGCAGATATATAAAATGATGCATGATACATATGTCTGGAAATCAGTCAAACAAGTCACAATGCTTGAATACAATAGTGCTAAACTAATGTGAAAAAGAACGCAGATAAACTCCTCTGCATCGCAAGCAATAGATTGGTCCCATCCTCTCCAGTTCCACAGCAAATCAAGTACCTGAAGTAGAAGGGTGATTGCCCTTATCTATAACTGCAACAATATAATCTGTTTGGGCCCAAAAGCATTGCCCAAATAGGGTGTGAGACTAAATCCTAGTAAGCAACCACCAATATATTTGTGCCTAACAGTCAGTGAATATATGGCAGGTAATGTATGGAAGGAAGTAAATAATGACGTACTCAACAGTAAACAATCCACATTTTCAAATCATTCAAATCACCAAATAACATTCAATAGCTAATCAAAACAGATAAACTCAACAGGTAACCCTCTGGGAAGTACTCACAACCTGTCCCCTATGGTCCTACCTGGAAACACAGGTAAGCAACTAAACACATGATAACCCTCTATGAAGTACTCACAGCCTATCCCCTCTGGTCCTACCTAACAAGTACAAGAAACCCTCTGGGAAATACAACTAGTCTAACTCCTCTGGTTCTGCTAAAGCAAAGACTCTCTAAGGAAGCACTCTCCGTCAATTCCTCCTATAATCTCATATCAGTACAAAAGGAGATCTAGGGATGCACTTACGTCCCATTCCCCTTATGGCCCGTGTCGAGGATCTACATACACTCTAAGGAAGCACTCAATGTCAATTCCCCCTTTTCTCTCACATCGTAAGTAAAAAAGACACTCTAGAGAAGCCATCAAAGTTTATTTTCCCTATGGTCTATACACTAGGTTCTCATGAACCTGTGTAAGTCATGCTACTGTAGCAGCACGTATCAGCCAAGGTAAACCTCAGAACTACATGGATAGAATTCTACAGCATAATAGCATAAGACAACAACAGTCACACAATCCTACAACACTAGGCATGGGAATGGAACAGGCAGGCTAACGTGCAAACTAGACCCAAAGGTCAAAACAGGGAAAACATGCATGGGAAACACATCCAATGCACAAAAATTCACCCTATTCGCAATCAATTATCATCTACTCAAGCATACAAGCATAACAGGAAAAAAAAGAGCTAAAACAGTCAACACGCAATACCCCGTTCATGGGTATTGGGAAAATTTGCGCATAAAACTCAATGACATTCAATAGAGAGGCACAAACCACCTACCTCGACATTAGAAAATCACAATTTGTGAACCTCGAGGCTTGAATCACATTATAATGACAAATATCTACAAAAACATATAAAATGGTCAACAGATGATATCTTGATAAGAAAGAGGAATCATGAAATGAGGCTCAAGAAGAAGAGAAAGCTTACCGATGCGATTCCAATGCAACGAATTGTGTTTGATTCAAAGGATAGATGCTCTGTTAGGGTTTTGTCAATGATCTGAAGCCATACGGAGCTCACGGTCGAATGAGACCTAGAAGGAGTGCTATCTGGAAATTAGAAGAGACCCTAGTACATTTCATGAAAAAAATAAAGTACACGGCGTGTACTTTTGAAGTATAGAACGTGTACTTGTAGTTTCTGTACACCGCTTTAGGCAGCCTCTAGGTCATTCCCACATTGCAGTGTGTATAGCCGCTACACAACCAGCACACAGCTACCTGTGGTAACTAATTACATAGCGTGTAATCATAAATTACAGGGCATGTACTTCAAAAATTTCCAGAAAAAACTTCTTTTCCTAAAAAACGACTAGAAAAGGAAAACATATGTGAAAAGAAGATCCAGGTTCTTACAAATATTTTTTGAATTAAATTTTAATTTTACATTAATGGGGTTTCTATGTTCAATGGAATACCCGATACAAAACATCATGTTTCAGTAAAATCATATGTGGAACAATAATAATATATTATTTTTATTGTAATGGTAGTTAATGCCTAGTCGTTGTATTGGTAGGAATGAATATAACTAACTAAAATACTATTATACATATTTTTTAATTGTTTTTACATTTATTCAATAAATTTTTGAGGCTTAAAATATGAATTAATCTAATTTTATGAATAAATACTATAATATTTTTTTAAATGTCGATTTAGCTCCTTTTAATGAAGAATTATCGTTAAATCTAGTTTTGGCCACTTTTATATGTTCTATTTGGAAAAATAAAATTCTTATTTAGAATCGGGGCATCAAAAATCACTTATGGTAAAAAATTTGAATTTTTATGAAAAAAAAAATCATTTTTTGATGAATAGTGAAAACTACGGTATTTTAATTCAAAACATCCTTTTTATTTTAATTTATTTATATTGTTAGATTATATTTTTAATTTTTATTAAAGTTTAATTAGTTTATATTTTTACATGTTAATCCATTTTTGGTCATTGGGATTAATATCACCTTGAAATTGGACATAAAAAAGTGTCAATCTTTTGATAGTTAATATTTCATAACAATGCGCTTTTTGTTTTGACAATGGGTATTGAATTTAAATTAATTAATCCACTTATATATTTTGAATTTTTTTAAAATAGGCATCATTTTTGAATTCAGAGTATCAAATATATCTTAGGCTGAATTTTTGTTAGTTTTTGGAAAAACATCAATTTTTTATGAATAGTGAAAACACTAAGTAGTAGTTAAAATCTAACTTTTTCATTTAAATGAAATTTTACAGAATCGTTGGATTGAATATCGAAAATATTGCAAACATGTTTTTTATTAGTAAGTAAAATATGGTTCAACAAGATGAAATTATTTTTTGGTGAATAATAACTTTTGACTTTTATTTACCGCGGTTAAAATTAAATAGGCTAATTCAAGGTAAAAAAATATCATAATAATAAAAAATTACCTTAACACTTTTCATAACCTTATTTTATAGTAATGGCCAACCAGGGTAATACTTGGTTCAATTTTGGGACCCCATGGATCCACTTAATTGTGATAATGACACATTATATTAATTAATTTAACATAAAGACCAAAATGATATAAACAAATATCTTTTATTAAATTATTTTTACATGGGGTTATATATTTTATCTATTCAACTATAAATATTATTTGGAAATATAAAATGATTTCCTACATCATGGTATTCTTTTAATAATTTATAGACATCTAATAAATTAAATTATTTATGACACAATAATGATGCAGTGTTTACCGCATTAATAAATGATTTAATTAATAATATTATAAATATTAAAATAATTTCCCAAACCTATCCAATTATTATTAGGTTATTTTATTTGTACCATGAGTCATCTTATCTTATATTTTAATAAGTTTTGGGCATTTATAAACCGAATATCATTATATAATAAAATAATATGTTCACACTTTTCTAAATTGCCCCCCCCCCCTTATAAAAATCCCTCACCTCTAACCCATTCCTAACACCTCTCAATCCCCTTGGATCCCTCAAAACCTACCATAATAATCTCTCAAGATCCCAATATTCCACATAGAAGCCATAATTTGAGAAAACAGTACTCATGAAGTCCATTTAGTTCAAACCCTAGGGAGTTACCCGAATTAAAGGTAACTGTTTCTTTTAAATTATTTTCTTTTATTTTACTTATCCAACCCCTAAACTCTTTTTATTATTTTATTTCATTATAAAACTAGTATACTCAATATACTAGGATGATTTTATGAGAAGTATTTGATCTACACTTTCACCCACCTCCATCTAATGGGTAAAAAACATAAAATTTTAGTTGATGGAAAACTAACGCCACACAAAACAATGACTGTTAAATTATCTCCTACCACATCTCATGGTGTCCATTATGATGCTATTGTAATTATATATTATATATATTATGTTTATTTTTTATTTATTCTTATATATTTTTCATTTGTAGCATACTTTTTTTGGTTTCCATTATGGGTAAACGCGATAATTTAATTTGAGAAAATGTGAACTACCACCCACTCAAAGTGATATGAATCGTTAATTCCATATCTGGGATGTATAAATGATGATGTTAATGATATTATATAAGATATAATACTGTAATTATAATATACCTATGTGTCATTATTTTTTTATTCCATCAAAATAATAAATATAAATGAATGTAGCGTTCATGCGAACATACGGCTTACCGTCTCCATGAATAGTGCATTTTATTTCGTACCTCAAAATGTTATGTACTATTATAAATACATGTATATACTAGATATATATGATATATATGATATCTATATCATGAATATAATTCTGGATATAATGAAATTTTGACCACATAGACAACTTGTAAATATAAGAAGTTCATTTTTGACTCGAGTATCAAATATCAACAAAATAGACATTATAAACTTAAATGATTACATAATGTTAATAAAATTTTAATATGTGATATAAAAGGAATAATAAATTTGAAAAAAATTCTTAAGAAAGTATAAATTTACTTTAGTTTATTATTCAAGTGATTAAAGAATGAACGGGTCATGTCAGACACGAGGTAAGGGACTTCGTCTCAATCTCAATTCACTAAGGCATATTTAGTTTTATAAAAAATTTATTTTATATGGTGTATAAACCCCTTTTAATTTTTATTTCTTTCAAAGGGAATCTTTTTCTAAGATGCATTTTACTAAATGAAAAAAGGTATGTTTCTTTTTAGCATAAGCGGTGACAACGACCCTTTCCATCACCGCGAGTATTTTTTGGTCTATGGCTTCCATAACAAGTCGTAATGTTTATAAATAGAAAATAAATACAATATACTCTTTTATGTATTTGGGTATTGAAAATAGTTTTTGTAATGGATTTGTTATGTCAGTATATTTAAATGATACATTGTGATTGAAATGTGGAAATGTTATCTTTCCTTTATGTTTGTTTTATGTGTTATGAATATGTTATGGTTCTTGGGAATTGTTTACATATATGGGTGGTTCGATGATAAAACAAGGGTGGGTGAGCCTGAGATAGCTCTCAAATGCACTGTGTAATGTGATGGATGAAACTTGATTGTTTCTCCAAAGATATATAGGGAATATACTGTGATGGGTTTTCCAAATATAAAACCCTACGTAGTTGTGATAACTACAATGTAATTATGATATGGGTGCCACAAGTTACCTTTATGAGTTATGTTTTCTATGTTTTATTAATAAATATTATGATTTGAAGCTGTATGTTAAATATCTTATGTTATCAATTCAATGATGATGTAGTGATTTCTTTCGTTGTTTTATAACCCTTTCTAAGCTTTTTATGCACATCCCTTGTTTTGAAATATTTTCACAGGACATAATGATGAATAGGGTCAAGGATGGGATCATGTAAAAGTCATTTTGTCTAAAACATGGGAATAGACATGACTTTCTTTCTAGAGTTTTTATTTTATGAAAAAAATGGAAACTGAGTATAAGTTTCTACCATGAAATATTTTAGATGTAATGTAATAGTTATGGCCTAATTCTCTAAAACTCTAAACCTAAAAAGATCCTCAAAGTGAATTATTCTTTTAATTCATGATTATGTAATTTTTAAGGCTGGGTCCTTATAGTTGGAATCAGAGGTCAGTTTAGATAACATTATGAGTTAGGGTGTTGTAAATAAATATCCACAAATTACTATATGTTAATATTTAAATGATATAGAATTTACAGATTACCATGTTCATTCTCTTAAGATATAACTATGTTAAAAATGGGTTTCCATAGAAGAAACATGGCTTCTATTTTGGGAAGACATCAAGAGGAAGACAACCTTCTAAATCAACAACCTGAGATGGCTGGAATCAGAACTCAATAGTTTTTTTCGGGGATGGAAATGTTGACCCGGGCTATAAATGGTGGTGGTATCAATGTATGAGATCAGCCAGATCAACCATAGAGAAACATGTTAGTAGTGGATCATTTTATGAAGCAACAAACACCATTATTCATAGGTTCATCTGAACCAGTGCTAGTTGAAGGGAGAATTAAAGAACTGGAGAAATGTTTTGATGTCATGGTGTATTCAAAACATCAAAAGGGTAGTCTTGTTCTTTATCATATTGAAGGTGAAGCTGATCAGTGGTGGTCAATAGTGAAAACTATCAGGGATAGTGAGGAGATTTATGCTCTTGATTTGGATTAATTCAAAGGTATGTCTCTTGAGAAATATCTTCCTAAGGTGGTTCATCTTAGGATGGAAAAACATTTCCTTGAATTGAGGCAGGAGGATGACTTAGTGGCTACTTATAAAGAAAAATTCAGTTGACTGGAAAGGTATTCACCAAATTTAATATGTGATATTGATAGTACCTCAAACATTTTTACTCAGGATTAAATCCAAATAATCTAAGGGCTTTATCTACTTATGAGTTAAAAAGTTATGAAAAACATGTTCGATGTGTGGAGAAGGTGGATATGGAGTTTACCGATGATCATGTGTTCTTTGATAAACAATATAATAGAGGTCAAGGTGGCAGGAGAATGAAATGAACACTTCCAAAAGTATGATAGTAAGAAACTTAAGTTTACAGTTTGTGAATTTTTTTTAAAAAGAATGCTAGGGATTGACTTTTAAATTCTGTAAAGTACAACAAATGTTGTAAAATGGGATATAAAACTCATAATAGCACTGAAAAACATCAGGGTAATGGTAAGACAAAATCTGATTTACAATCTGTAAAATGTTTTTAAGTGCAATGAAATGGGTCATTATGAAAATTATTGTCCAATGAAGTACTCAACTAAGGGAAAAAACCAGAATACAAGTATAAAGGGGTGGTGAAGTCATTTTGAACTACTTTAGAAAATTTTTGTCCATCAAATGAAGTAGTATCATGTACAATATTTTTTTGTTCAGATTATGTCAATGTGTTGTTTGATTCGGGGTCTACACATTCACTCATTTCTGAGAAGTTTTTTAATAAATTGGGAATTCTGTATAAAGATATGAATATTGAAGTTATGGTAAATGCACCTGGAGGAATTGATGGAACAAAAGAGAAATTAAAAGATCTTCTTGTCCTTGTGTGTGGAAAGAATATAACTACAAAACTTATTTTTTTCCTCTAGTAGAGTTTGTTGTTATTTTGGGTATGGATTGCCTTTTTGTTTATCTTTGCTAAGATTGACTGCAAGTCTAAATTGGTTTTTTTCTAGAATGATTTTCAGTTTGTGTACAATAATTAACCCATACTTTTGATAACATATTAGGAAGCTAAGAAACAAGTAAAATATGGAAATGAATGTTACTTTGCACACATTGTTGAAAATAAATGAACTTTTAAGATTAAGGTTGTGCCAGTGCTAAATGATTATCATGATGTTTTTCCTGATGAGGTACATGGTATTATACCTGATAGGGATGTTGAATTTACAATTGTCTTAGTTTTTCATGCTAAACAAATTTCAAAAACCCCCTTATTGAATAGATCAAATTGAACTTTTAGATTTAAAGAAGCAATTGCAGGAGTTATTAGATAAATGTTTCATTTGACTTAGCACATCACCATGGGGTTTCATGTATTGTTTGTTAAAAATAAAGATTTTTCTATGTGACTTTTCATTGATTATAGATCATTGAATAACATCACTATTATGAACAAGTATCGTTTTCCTCATATCGATGATTTGTTTGTTAAGCTCTAGGGAGCTCAGTATTTTTCAAAGATTGACATGAGTTTGGGTAACCATCAGTTGAATGTAAAGGAAGTAGACATTCCAAAGACCTAATTTCGTACTAGATATGGCCATTAATAATTTTTAGTTATGCCTTTTGGTTTAACCAATGCCCCTCCTATATTCATGGATCTGATGAATAAAAATTTCATGGACTTCTTGGATAGGTTTGTGGTTGTGTCCATTGATGATATTTTAGTTTATTCTATAAGTAAATAGGATAATGAAAGTCATTTAAGGGTTGTCTTGAAAACCATAAAAGAAAAGAAAATATTTGGGAAATTTAGAAAGATTGTGTTTTGGTTACAGTAAATTTCTTCCCTTGGTCTCATTGTTTTAAAAAATGGAATAACTGTTGATCCTGCTAAAACAAAAGTTGTTGAGGAATGGCCAAGACCCACAAATATATCTGAGATCTGTAGGTTTCTAGGTTCGACAGGTTATTATCAGATGTTTGTTGAAACGTTTTCATGGTTATCTAGTCTACTGACAAAGATAACTCGAAAAGGTGTTAAGTTTGTTTGGACAAAATAATGTGATGATTGTTTTTAGGAATTGAAAAGAAGATTAGTGAATGCTCTAGTTTTTCAACTATCTTCTCGAAATGGTGAGTTTGTTATTTACAATAATTATTCGTTGAAAGGACTAGGATGTGTCCTTATGCAAAATGATCAGGTAATTGCATATGCTTCACGTTAGTTGAAACATCATGAGTTGAATTACCCTTCACATTATTTGGAATTAGTTGTTGTTGTTTTTTGCTTTAAAAAATTTGAGGCGTCATTAGTATTGTAACATCCCAGGTAAATAATGAATATGAAATTTTCATATTCAGTAATAATTTTTAATAAAATACCAATATTACTTTAAAGGGGATGCTATGTTCGATGGCGTACCCAACAGGAAACAACAAGTTTCTTTGAAATCTTACGTTGCACACTAATAGTATAATATTATTTTAAATGTTAGATAACGTTTAGCAGTTGGAATAGCGGGAATGAACAGAACTAACTAAAATATGATTATATATGTTTTTTAAATTTTTTTACATTTATTCAATAAATGTTAGAGGCCTAAAATGTAAATGAATCCAATTTTAAGAATAAGTATTCTAATATTCTTTAAAAGGCCGATTTACCACCTTTTGATGGCGAACCCTTTTTAAATATACTTTTTAATAGTTTTATTTCTTATATTTGACAAAATAAGATCCTTCTTTAGAATCAGGACATCAAAATTTACTTTGTGTAAGTTTTTGTTATTTATCAGATAAAGTTCATTTTTTTAATGAATAGTGAAATGCTGTATTTTAATTCAAAACCTCATTTTAGTATAATTTATTTATATGGTCAGATTAACTTTTAATTGGTTTCAAATATTAATCAAAATATATTTTTACCATTTAATCCAATTTTGGTCATTTGAAATAATTTCACTTTGAAATTGGACATAAACAAGTGTCAATCTTTTAATAGATATTGATTCTTAAAAACACGCTATTAGTTTTGATAGCGGGAATTGATTATAAAATTAATTATTGAAACATATATGTTTTGAGTTTGGTAAAATTGATATCATTTTTTAATTTTGAATATAAAATATAGATTAGGGTGAATTGTTGGTATTTTTCTGATAAATGTTCATTTTCAATGAATAGTGAAAAATATTTTATTTTAATTCAAACCCGCCTTTTCGTCCAATTTATTTATATAGTTAGATTATCATTTTTATTGGTTTTAAGGTGTAATTTAATTATTTTTTTATCAATTAGTTCAATTTTGGTCTATGGATGTAATTTCACTTTTAATTTATATTTAAAAACAAGTCAATCTTTTGATAGATTTTACTTCTTAAAAACCCGTCTTTGGTTTTGACAACGGGAATTATTTTAAATTAATAACTGATTTTTTTTTTTGGAATTTTAAAAAATGGATTCCATATTTGGAATCCGAAGGTCCAAATTATGTAATTAATACTCTCTTTTTTTTGGACATTATGAATAGCAACGACGATAATTATCATTAATTATCGTGTTTAATTAGTAATCGGGTAGTTAAGGGTAATAAAATTATATCATAAAAATATAAAATGAACCCAACATATGTCCTAATGCTATTTTTGGTGTCATGGACGACCATGGAATTCCTTGTGCCACCCTTGGGACCCCATGGAATCACTTTATTGTGATAGTGACCTTCTATCATGTTTTTTTTAAGAAAGGAAAATGTGACCAAATTATGTAACACCTAAGTAAACCAATTTTAATTTTGTCTACATAAATGATCTCTTAGACTATAAATATTCATTGAAAATATAAATATATTTCCTACATAATTGTATTTTTTTATAATTTTTAGACATTAAATAATTAAATTTATTTATGACACCATGATAATGTAGTGATTACCTCATTAATGAATGATTTAAATAAAATGAAAATATAAGGTAAAATCAAAGACATAAACTTGTCTAAAACCTATTGGATGGGTGGATTTCGAACCCTTATCACCTTATCCAGGAAATATATAATTTTGGGACCTTTAAATTCCGAAAATCATTTTATAATAAAGTAACATTTTATAACTATCCAAGAGTGCCCCTCCTCCCTCTTATAAAAGGCCCCCATCTCTACCCCCTTACCCACACCTCCCAAGCCTTTGGATCGACCAAAATCTACTCATTGTATCTCTCCACATCCATCTCTTCATCCTGGAAATCTTAACTTAGGTAGAAAGCTCTTCAAGAAACCCTTTTGGTTCAAACTAAAGGGAGTTACCCGATTTAAAGGTAATGTATTCTCTTATGTTCTTTTGTATTATTTTCCTTCTCCAACCGCTTAAAATCATTTCATTAATTTATTTTGTAACAAAACCAATATCTTTAATATACTAGGATGCTGTTATGAGAAGTATTCAAGCTAAACTTACACACACCTCCATCTAATGGTTAAATAACATACTGTTTCCGTGGATGCCGAATTACGGCCTCACGAAATGATGATTGTATTATCTTCTCCTACCACCTCTCATGGAGGCCATTATGATGGCACTATATTTATTTATGATTTATATTATATTTATTTCCACTCTATACTTCTTTTTTTACATTTAAAATATACCATTATGCTTTGTATGTTTTGAAAATGCGATAATTTCATTTGAAGAATTGTAGACTACCGCCCCCTCAAGTGATGTGACTCGTTCATGAAATACCTGGAATGTATAAAGAATGAAATTAATGAACTTATGTGACCAATATAACATATATATTATAATGGAATCATAATATATATATATATATATATATATCATTTAGTTTTAATTCCATTAATGTGACAAAGAAATGAAAGTAGCGTTCATGCGTACGCACGACCTACCGTCTCCATGAACGGTGGATTTCATTTTCTTATCTACAAATGTTATGGAATAGTATAAAATGAATATATACTGGATATATATGATATTTAAGTCATAAATACTATTCTGGAGATGGTGTAATTATAACTACATGGACAATTCATTTTAAACAAGTTCATTTTTGACTCATATCCCAAACATCGACAAAAACGTCGGATATGAAATCACATAAATAACTAATTATTATAAAATTGTAATATGTGATATTAATTGAATAATAAAATTTAATTGTTCTCCTTAAGAAATTATAAATTGACCAATGTTAATTATTCAAGAATATATATAAACAAACAGGACAAGTTGGACTTGAGGTAAGGGATCCGACCTCTCTCTTTCTTTTCAAGTACTCTCTTTTATGTCATTTCATTTATGCTCCACGTTCTTTTGTTAGAGGATGTCCTTTTATATTAAGCATAAAATAATTTTTTTTTTCATATGATGAGATACCCCCTCTTACTCTCATCAATTCATTTTAAGAAGTTTTAAGTGGCGCCGTTAGGCTACCGAATTTTCGTAATGGATTTCTTATCTCACTTTTAATTACATGAGATTTCTATTGTTCGCCACTTATTTATTGCATGTGGTGTATTTTGTACTTCCTTTTGATATAAATATTATCATTCTATTCATGGTATTTTGTGATTCATTTTTTTCTTATTATCTTTTGGTCATACGACTCGATTAATTACCACGAGGTAATGAGTTTTTATCTCACTATTTATTCCCATGAGATTCATGCTATATATGTCACTATCTCCTTTGAGTTGTGTATTTACTGCCCATTATTCTACTCTTTGTTTAATATACATTCTTTTATGGGAATTTAAATCAACTTTGTATATTCCTTCCTTCATGGGGTGTACATTTCGAAAGTTACCCAAATCGGTAAGGGAACCTTTCACCCTCTTATTTTTATTAGGTCTTTTGATTTACATATTATTATTCTAGGACATGTTCTTATATATCCTAATTGCAATAAATGTTATGTCCAAATGATGAGAAATCCTTTTTATCTCTCATCAACTCATTTTCTGAATTTTAATGAGACGTCGTTAGGCTATCAAATTTCTGTAAGGGAACTTCTTAACCCAATTTAAATTCATTGGGTGAAACCTATACTTCTTGATTATGTCAGACAATGAATATGTGTGGATGAAACCTACCTGTTTTACACTTAATATACTCTTTTTTGGTGTATTTATATTTTTCACACATAATTATATAATTGATTTATCTTTAATCTAAGGGTACCGTCTTTGTAAGGGACCTCATCTCAATCTCTTTTCATTGAGGCATATTTTTTTATACACAACTTTATTTTATACGGTGTATAAACCCCTTTTATATTTACTTTTATTCAAATGAATATTTTTATACGATGCATTTTACTAAACGACAAAAGGGGATGTTTTTTTTCATACGTATGCGGCGACAATGACTTCTCCACCGCCGTGACCATTATTTGAGTTTTGGCTTCCTCTATAAGCCATACATTTTTTAAATGAAAAATAAATACCATGTTTTAATTTTCTATTATTTTGTTATTGAAAATGGTTTTGACAATATTTTGATTATATCAATGTGTTTTTTATATCTTTTTATTGAAATGTGGAAATGTTATGTTTCTTTTATGCATGATTTATGTGATATGATTATGATATGGTTCTTGGGAATTGTTTTTGAAGACGGGTGGTTCTGTGATAAACTAAGGGTTGGTGAGCCCGATATAGCTCTCCAATGCATTGGGTAACATGAAGGAGTTAAATTCTAAGGTTTCAACGAAGAGATTAAGTTCATATACTATTATGGGTATTCTAAACGTAACCTTGAGGGTTACACCTTACGTAAGAATGTTATGAATGCCTCAAGATACCTTTATGTCTTATGATTTCTATGAGTTATACATGAATATTATGATTTCAGAAGGTACGTTACGATTGAAAGTTATGGTTTCATTGATTTTTATTTATTGGGTGGTTAATGTTTCCTTTCATTATGTTATAACCCTTACATGGCTTTTTATGCTCATCCCAAGTTTTTTAAATGTTTTTCAAAGGTTATAAGTAAGGGTAAGAGAAAGGAAGTATTCAAGAAGATTTATATCAAGAAAATAAGTCTTGTTTTATTTATGTATTTTTTTATTGTTGTGAAAAATCGGTTATAGTAGTAGGGTCTACTTTGTAATCATTTGAGATGTAATATTTATGTCCTAATTCTCTAAAACTCTAAACCTGAAAAGATCCTCACTGTGAATTATTCATTTAATTCAAAATTAAGTAATGTTTTAAGGTCGGGTCCTTATAGTTGGTATCAAAGGTCGATTTAGATATCTTTTGAGGTTAGGGTAATCATTAAGCATAAGTGACAAGTTGTGTATAACCACAATGGTTAGTATATTAGATGGAGTCATTGTTGTTTTTGAATGTTAGAATGATATTGAGATAACATGGATAAGTATATCTTGGTTTTTATCTTCCTCATTAGTATATGATGATTTGGCTGATATACTCACACTATCCTTTTTGGTTTTAGTAAATGGCTGGATCTAGCAGGCTCCAAAGTAACAGTGGATGTGAAGAAAACTGTGATGGTTTTCTGAAAGAACAACTGGATGATATGGGAGCTTCAATGATAAATCATGTGGTTTTTGTCAACCAAATATCAGGAGTGATGATTAACCACTAGAACCTTGGTGAGTTCTCTAAAACATAATGTACGAGATAACCAACTCGATGTGGAAGTTCAAGTAATAATTATAAAGGTAACCATTAGGGTTTATATGATCCTTAATTTTGAGGTGATTATGGGTTACTATATGATAGAAAATGAAAGGCATGAGATAAAATTGAGGTTAAATTATGTTATGGTTATTTTTAAAGACTTTATCTCTTTTGGGGAATGTTTTAAAAATTATATAGTTTTGGAAAAAGGACAACATGCAGATCGTGTGAAAACCCATCGTGTCGTACAAAGTTGAGGGAATCGAACCCACAAACAAAGTGCGACTGGTATTTATCACCTACCACTAGACTACGTGAAGTACCTGGTTAGTATAACTAATTGTTTTTAGTTAGATGATCTTATGAATTAGGAATAAGTTGATTTTCGCTTATCTATGGAAATGATTATCCTATCATGGAGGATATTTGATTAGGTTGATTACTTTTCAGTATGAGACTTTCAGAGTAACTAATGTTATTTGGAGATAAATATTAAGATTTATCTTGGAAGACTATGTGATTATATTCTTTTAGAGATTTGGGTTTAATTCTTAGTTTGGATTACTTTGAATAATTTTATGGACAACTGTTTATTTAATTGTCTTTGTTGAACATTGGATAATATTTGACAAATTTTGGAGATTAAGAGTAGTATTTATTTTTATAAAGTATTATCCTTTTTGGGTATTATCTGATCTCATACCAATTTTGGTTTTTGGTTTTGGTCTAAAGATATGAAAAATATATAGTTCTCTTTTTTGGATTAGGTGATTCTCTAGAAGTTGATTATAGCGCTCTTAATGTTAAAAGGTCATCCTAAATACTCATCTTTTGGAGAAAATATGATTTTGTGTAAGAAATCTGCAAAGAGATGAAAGTCTACATGACAATTAAGTATGTTTCCTTATGATTTAGTTAAGATCATAAATAAATTCATCAATTAAATGTAACTTTAAACAAAAATGTTGTCTGCTAACTTTTTTTACTGGGAAATCACATAGCATTTAACCCATCACATGTTTGTGATTTTATGGTGGTTAACTTTCTCCTAAACATGTTTTCTATCACTCTCCATCTGAACATGACCCTTTGTTTTCACTCCCATGTCCATGTTTTCCTACATGGAATCCTAGTATGGGTTAAATCAGGTGGCCTTTTTACTTCCCTTTCTTTCTTTTAATGTGACAGTTTAATTGACTGCTTTTCCGATGTGGGGCTTTCAATAAAGTTTCGGAGCCCAATTTTTTTTAAAATTGCGAGGACACAATTCCAAAAGGGGGGGAAGGATGTAACATCCCAGGTAAATAAAGAATATGACATTTTCATATTTATTAATATATGTGAAAATAATATCAATATTACTTTAAAGGGGATTCTATTTTCAATGGCGTACCCAACACGCAACAATGAGTTTTTTGAAATCTTATGTTTCACACTAATAACTGCTAACTTTTTTTACTGGGAAATCACATAGCATTTAACCCATCACATGTTTGTGATTTTATGGTGGTTAACTTTCTCCTAAACATGTTTTCTATCACTCTCCATCTGAACATGACCCTTTGTTTTCACTCCCATGTCCATGTTTTCCTACATGGAATCCTAGTATGGGTTAAATCAGGTGGCCTTTTTACTTCCCTTTCTTTCTTTTAATGTGACAGTTTAATTGACTGCTTTTCCGATGTGGGGCTTTCAATAAAGTTTCGGAGCCCAATTTTTTTTAAAATTGCGAGGACACAATTCCAAAAGGGGGGGAAGGATGTAACATCCCAGGTAAATAAAGAATATGACATTTTCATATTTATTAATATATGTGAAAATAATATCAATATTACTTTAAAGGGGATTCTATTTTCAATGGCGTACCCAACACGCAACAATGAGTTTTTTGAAATCTTATGTTTCACACTAATAATATAATAATATTATTTTAAATGATAGATAATGTTTAGCCGTTGGAATAGCAGGAATAAAAAGAACTAACAAAAATTTGATTATATATGTTTGTTAAATGTTTTTACATTTATTCAATAAATGTTAGAGGCCTAAAATGTAAATGAATACAATTTTAAGAATAAATATTCTAATATTCTTTAAATGGTTGATTAAGTGCCTTTTGATGGAGAACCCTTTTTAAATCTACTATTTGACGATTTTATATCATATATTTGACAAAATAAAATCCCTCTTTAGAATCAAGACATAAAAATTTAGTTTGTGTAAGTTTTTGTTATTTATCTGATAAAGTTCATTTTTTTAATGAATAGTGAAAATGCTCTATTTTAATTCAAAACCTCCTTTTAGTCAAATTGATTTATATGGCCAGATTATCTTTTTAATTGGTTTTAAAGTCTATTAAATATATATTTTTACTATTTGACCCAATTTTGGTCATTTGAATTAATTTCACTTTGAAATTGGACATAAACAAGTGTCAATCTTTTAATATATATTGTTTCTTAAAAACAGGATATTTGTTTTGATAGCGGGAATTTATTAAAAAATTAATTAATGAAACTTCTATGTTTTGAGTTTGTTAAAATTGATATAATTTTTTGAATTTCTAAAATAAAATATAGCTTAGGGTGAATTTTTGGTATTTTTCTGAAAAATGTTCATTTTCAATGAATAGTGTAAAATACTGCATTTTAACTCAAAAACTGTCTTTTCATCCAAATTATTTATATAGTTAGATTGTCATTTTTAATGGTTTTAAGGTGTGAATTAATTATTTTTTTATCATTTAGTACAATTTTGGTCATTGGATGTAATTTCACTTTTAATTTGGATGTAAAAACAAATCAATCATTTGATAGATTTTACTTCTTAAAAACCCGTCTTTGGTTTTGACAACAAGAATTATTTTAAATTAATTACTGAAATTTTTGTGTTTGGAATATGATAAAATGGATTCCAAATTTGTAATCATAAGTTCCAAATTATTTAATTAAGACTCTTTTGTTTTTGGACATTATGAATAGTAACGACGGTAATTATCATTAATTATCGTGTTTAATTAGTAATCTAGTAGTTAAGAGTAATAAAATAATATCATAAAAATATAAAATGACCCCAACATGTGTTCTTATGATATTGGCAGTGTCATGTCCGACCATGGGATTCCTTGTGCCAACCTTGGGACCCCATAGAATCACTTTAGTGTGATAGTGACCTTTTATCATATTTTTTTTAAGAAAGGAAAATTTAACCAAAGTATGTAACACCTAAGTAAAACAATTTAATTTTGTATACATAAATGATCTCTTATACTATAAAAATTCATTGAAAAGCTAAAAATATTTAATACATCATGGTATTTTTTTTATTTTTAGGCATTGTATAAATAAATTTATTTATGACACCATGATGATGCAGTGATTACCCCATTAATGAAATATTTATATAAATTTAAAAAATAAAGTGAAATAAAAGACATAAACTTGTCTAAAACTTATTAAATTGTTGGATTTAGAACCCTTATCACCATATCCTAGAAATATATAATTGTGGGACATTTAAAATCAGAAAATAATTTTATAATAATGTTACATTTTATAACATTCCAAGAGTGCCCATCCCCCCTCTTATAAAAGGCCCCCAACTCTACCCCCTTACCCACACCTCTCAAGACTTAGGCTCAACCAACCTATGCTCATTTTATCACTCCACATCTCTCTATTCATCTTACAAACCTTACAATAGGGATAAAGCTCTTCAAGAAACCCTTTTGGTTCAATCCAAAGGGAGTTACCCGATTTAAAAGTAATGTCTTCTCTTATGTTCTTTTGTTTTATTTTTCTTCTCCAACCCCTTAAAATATTTTTATTACTTTCTTCTATAACAACACAAGTATATTCATAATACTAGGATATTGTTATGAGAATTATTGGAGCTACACTTACACACACCTCCATTTAATGGTTAAAGAACATACTAATTCTGTGGATGGTGAATTACTGCCACACGAAACGATGATTGTTCAATCTTCTCATACCACCTCTCATGGTAGCCATTATGATGCAACTATATCTATTTACGATGTATATTATATTTATCTCCATTCTGTTCTTCTGTATTTTACATTTAAAACATAACTTTATGCTTTTCATGTTGTGAAGATGCGATAATTTCATTTGAAGAAGTGTGGACTACCGCCCCCTCAATTGATGTGACTCATTCATGCAATACATGGAATGTATAAAGAATGAAATTAATGAACTTATGTGACCTATATATAATATATATTATACTGGAATTATAATATATATATATATATATATAATTCAGTTTTAATTCCATTAATGTGACAAAGAAATGAAAGTAGCATTCATGCGTACGTACGGCCTACCGTCTCCATGAACGGGGAATTTCATTTTCTTATCCTCAAATGTTATGGAATAATATAAAATGAATATATACTGGATATATATGATATTTAAATCATTAATACTATTCTGGATTTGGTGTAACTATAATTACATGGACAATTCTTTTCAATCAAATTCATTTTTGACTCATATACCAAACATCGACAAAAACGTCTGATATGAAGTCACATAATTAACTAATTATTATAACATTATAATATATGATATGAATTGAATAATAAAAATTAAATTAAGTCCTTAAGAAATTATTAATTGACCAAATTTTGTTATTCAAGAATATAAAGAAACGACCAAGACATGTCAGACATGAGGTAAGAGAGCCAACCTCTCTCTTTCTTTTCAAATACTCTCTTTTATGTCATTTCTTTTATACTCAATGTTCATATGTTGGAGGATGTTATTTTATATTCACCATATTGTAATTTTTATTTTTCATATTATGAGATACCCCTTCTTACTCTCATCAATTCATTTTAAGAAGTTTTAAGTGGCGCCGTTAGGCTGCCGAATTTTCGTAAGGGATTTCTTATCTCACTTTTAATTCTATGATATTTCTATTGCTTGCAACTTATTTATATCATGTGGTGTATTGTGTACTTACTTTTTATATAAATATTATCATTATATTCATGGTATTTTGTGATTCATTTGGTTCTTAAGATCTTTTTGTCATACGACTCGATTGATTACCATGAGGTAAGTAGTTTTTATCTCACTGTTTATTCCCGTGAGATTCATGTATATATGTCACTATCTCCTTTGAGTGGAGAATGTACTTCCCATTATTTACTCTTTCTATAATATAATTTTGTTTATGGGTATTTAAATTAATATTTTATTGTCTTTCTTTCATGGGGTGTACGTTTCGAAAGTTACCCAAATCGTTATGGGAACATTTCACCCTCTTATTTTTAAAAGACTTATTTTTGTTAGGTAATTTAACGTACATATTATTATGTTTGGATATGTTATTATATATCCTTATTGATGTAGATGTTATGTCAAAGTGATGAGAAACCCTTTCTATCTCTCATCAACTCATTTTATGAATTTCAAAGTGACAATGTTAGGCAGTCGAATTTCTGTAAGGGAACTTCTTTAACCCAATTTCAATTCTTTGGGTTAAACCTCTACTTCTTCATTATGTCATTCTATAAATATGTGTGGATGACCTATGATTATTTTAAACATAATATCCTTATATATTGGGTGTATTTATATTTTTCACACATAAATATATAAATGATTTATCTTTAATCTAAGGATATCATCTTTGTAAGGGACTTCATCTCAATCTCTTTTCATTGAGGCATATTTTGTTTTATACAAAACATTCTTTTATATGGTGTATAAACCCCTTTGACTTTTACTTTTATTCTAAGGAATATTTTTATACGAAGAATTTTTCTAAACTAAAAAAGTGAATGTTTTTGTCTTACGTATGCTGTGACAATGACTTCTCCACCGCCGTGACCATTATTTGAGTTTCGGCTTCCTATACCAGCCATAACTTTTTTTTAAATGAAAAATAAATACCATGTTTTAATTTTCTTTTATTTTAGTATTGAATATGGTTTTGATCATATTTTTATTATATCAATGTGTTATTGATATCTTGTGATTGAAATGTGGAAATGTTATGTTTCCTTTATGCAGGTTTTATGTGATACGATTATGTTATAGTTCTTGGGCATTGTTTATGATGATGGGTGGTTCCATGATAAACTAAGTGCGGGTGAGCCCACTATAGCTATCCAATGCATTGGGTAACACGATGGAGTCAAACACTAAGGTTTTTCCGAAGATATTTAGGGAATATACAATGATGGGTATTCCAAGTTTAACCATGATGGTTACTCCCTACGTAAGAATGTTATGAATGCCTCATGTTACCTTTATGTATTATGATTTATATGAGTTATACATAAATATTATGATTTCAGATGGTATGTTATGATTGAAAGTTATGGTTTCATTGATTTTTATTTATTAGTGGGTTAATGTTTCCTTTCATTATGTTATAACCCTTACTGAGCTTTTTATGCTCATACCATGTTTTTGAAATGTTTTTCATAGGTTATAAGGAAGGGTAGGAGAAAGGAAGTATTCAAAAAGATTTATATCAAGAAAAGAACTCTTGTTTTATTTAATGAATTTTTTTATTATTGTGAAAATAGGTTATAGTAGTAGTGTCTACTTTTTAATCTTTTGAGATGTAATAGTTATGTCCTAATTCTCTGAAACTATAAACCAGCATAAATACTCAATGTGAATTTTTCATTTAATTCAAAATTAAGTAATTTTTTAGGGTTGGGTCTTTATAAGTATGGAGTAAAATGTGAAATATATACTGACCACAAAAGTTTGATGTATATATTCAGTTAAAAAGAATTAAACATAAGACAGAGAAGATGGTTGGAATTAATTAAGGATTATGATTGCATGATCCTTTATCATCCAAGGAAAGAGAATAAAGTGGATGATTCTTTGAGCAAAAAATATAATGCTTCCTTAACCATGCTACGTTTGGAATTAGATTCTTTGGTTTTTGATGTGACGAAATTTGGAATAGAAGTTATTGTTGTAGGAAATGTTTCTCTTTTGTTTCAGTTATCAGTGAAATCATCTCTATCAGACAGAATAAAGCAAGCGAAATAGGAAGACAGTGACTTGTAGAAAAAGGTAGAGTTGGTTCAGAATGGTAAGTTACCTGAATTTAACATTGATAATGATTTTATTTTATGGTTTGGAATGAGATTTTGTGTTCCATGTGATTCACAGTTAAAGAATGAGTAGTTATGTGAAGCTCATAGTTCCCATTTTTAGTTCATCCTGGCAGTACTAAGATATACAGAGATCTTAGAGATTGATACTAGTGGGCTGGAGTGAAAAGAGATATTGTAGATTTTATTGTGAAGTGTTTGACTTATCAGCAGGTTAAAACAGTGCAGAAGTTATTGAAATGGATTCTTCAGTCTTTACTAGTTCCAGAGTGGAAATTGGAAAGTATATCCATGGAATTTATTGTGGGATTACCAAAGACATGTCATGATAATAATGAAGTATGGTTTATAGTTGATCAGTTGACTAAATATTATAATTTCCTTCCTATTCAAGATACTTTTTCTCTAGATCAACATTCTAGATTTTATATTAAAGAGATAGTCACGTTGCATGGTGTTCCAGTCTCCATTGTATTTGATCATGATCTCAGGTTTACTCTAAAATTTGGAAAGTCCATAAGAATTCATTGGGTAATTAATTAAATTTTAGTATATCATTTCATCCGCAAACAGATCGGTAGTCAGAACGAGTAATTCAGACCTTGGAGGATATGTTATGTGCTTGTTCACTGGATTTCCAAGGATGTTGAGACCAACATATTTCTTTTTTTTAAATTTTCATATAATAACAGTTTTCATTCCAGTATACAGATTTCTCACTTTGAGGCATTATATGGGAACCAAAGTCGAACTCTAGCTCTTTGGGATGAAGTATGATAAAGAAAGCTGATTGAATAAGAATTGGTAGAAGAGATGTTAGAAAAGGTTCAGTTTAATCAAAATCACATGAGAACAACATAGAGCAGGCATATTAGTTATTCGGATAACTGGAGGAATGATATTTCTTTTGAGGCAGGTGGTCACGTCGTTCTCAATGTTTCTCCATGGAAAACTGAGATACATTTTGGTAAGAAAGGAATGTTGGGTCTGAGGTTCATTGGACCTTATGAAATCCTAGAGAACGTTGGATCCATTTTGTATAGAGTGGCATTACCTCAATTTTTGTCCCAGGTACGCAATTTTTTTCATGTTTCAATACTGAGAAAGTATATGCCAGATCCATCTCTTGTTTTAAGTCCAGAAGTAGTTCAGTTGGAAGAGAATCTCTATAATGAGGAACAACCAGTCCAAATTCTTGACCATAGAGATAAAGTGTTGTGGAATAACATGATTCACTAGGTAATGGTTTTGTGCAAAACCCATATGGTTGAATAAAAAATGTTTTAATATAAAAATTCTATGAGGGATAAATACCCCCATTTATTTGATAAGTGAATAAAATTCCAAGGATACAATTTCCAAAAGCGGGGAAGGATGTAACATCCCAAGTAAATAAAGAAATAATACATTTCCATTATAATTAATATTTTGGGAATTAAATTTTCATTTTTCTTTAAATAGGTTTCCATGTTCGATGGCGTACCCGATACGCAACAACATGTTTCTTTGAAAGCGTACGTTTCACAATAATAATATAATATTATTATTTTTTATGATAGTTAATGCCTAGACATTTTATTTGTATGAATGAACAGATCTAACTTCAATATGATTATACATGTTTTTTATGTGTTTTTACATTTATCCAATAAAATTTACAGGCATAAAATGTGAATTAATCTAATTTTAAGAATAAAAACTCTAATATTTTTTAAAAGGTCGATTTACCATCTTTTGATGAATAACCCTCCTTAAATAATGTTTTGGTAACTTATATATGTTATATTTGAAGAAATAAAATTCTTCATTACAATAGGGACATCAAAATATACTTTGGGTAAAATTTTGGTATTTTTTTGATAAAATTCATTTTTTGATGAATAGTGAATAATACTGTATTTTAACTCAAAACTGCCTTTTAATATAATTTATTTATATGGTTATATTATCCATTTAATTGGATTCAAAGTGTATTATATAATATTTTAACAATGTAATACAATTTGTTCATTGGGATTAATATCACTTTGAAATTGGTCAAAAATGAGTGTCAATCATTTGATAGTAAATATTTCTTAAAAACACAGTTTCTGTTTTGACAGTGGGAATTAATTTTAAATAAATTAATCCAACTTCTATGTTTTGAATTTTTTAAAATAGAAATATATTTTTAATTTGGAAGATCAAATATATCTTAGGCTGAAATTTTTGTAGTTTTCTGAAAAACATCATTTTTGATAAATAGTGAAACCACTAAGTAGTAGTTAAAACTGAATTTTTCATTTAAATAAAATTTTACAACTTCAATGGATCGAATTTAAAAAATAAAACATACATGTTTGTTATTATTAAGTAAAATATGGTTCAATAAAATGAAAATAATTTTTGGCGAAAACTATCTTTTGGCTTTTATTTACCGCAGTTAAAGGTAAAATGGTAATTCAATGTAAAAAAATATCATAATAATACAAAATTACCATAACACTTGCCATAACATTATTGTATGAGTCGTTTCTGACCATGGGAATCCTTGGGTTTATATTGGTACCCTATGGAGCCACTCAAGAGTGATAATTACAGTTTATATTAATTAATCTAAAGTAAAGACAAAACTGATATTAAGAAATATCTTTTATTAAATTAATTTTTACATGGGGTTATATAAGTTATTTCTTCGACTATAAATATTATATAGAAACATATGAATATTACCAAAATCTTGGTATTTTTTTATAATTTTTAGACATCAAATAAATGATGTTATTTATGAAACAATAATGATGTAGTGTTTACCCCATTAAAAAACGATTTAAATAAATAATATTACAAAGATTAAAATAATATCCAAAACCTTTCCAATTTCTATTGTATGATTATATTTAGACCTTTACTCATCTTATATTCTATTTTAATATGTTTTCGACCTTTAGAAACTAAAAATTATTTTATAATAAAATAATATTTTCACACTTTCCTAAAGAACCCCTCCTCCCCCTTATAAAATGCCCTCAACTGTAACCCATTCATCACACCTCTCATGCCCCTTGGCTGGTCAACCCCACCCCAATTATGATCTCAAGATCATTATATTCCATCTATAATCCATAAATTAGACAGAATGCACTTCAATATGTCCTTTTGATTCAAACCAAAGGGAGTTACCCGAATTAAAAGTAACTGTTTATTTTAATTTTTTTTATTTTACTTCTCCAACCCCTAAACTCATTTTATTCTTCCTTTTATAACAACAGAAGTATCCTTAATATACTATTATTTTTTTATGAAAAATATTCAATCTACACTTTCACACACATCAATCTAATTGGTAACGAAAATACTGTTTTTTTGGATAGAAAACTAATACCTCACAAAATGATGATTGTTCAATTATCTCCTACCGCCTCTCATGGTGTCCATTATGATGGTACTATATTTATATATTATGTTTATTATGTTTATTTTTACTTTATTCTTCTGTATTTTCTATTTATAGCATACCTTTATGGTTTCCATTATGGTAAAACGCGATAATTTCATTTGAGGAAGTGCAGACTATCGCCCCCTCAAAGTGATATAACTCTTTAATTCCATATGTGGGATATATAAAGGATAGTGTTAATGAAATTATATATGATATTGTACGAGAATTATAATTTAATTATGTGTAATTACGTTTTAATTCCATTAAAATAAGAAATATATATATGAAAGTAGTGTTCATGCGTACGTACGGCTTATCGTCTCCATGAATAGTGCATTTCATTTCTTACCTCCAAATGTTATGTACTATTATAAATACCAGTATATACGGGATATATATGATATATATGATATCTAAATCTTGAATATCATTCTGGATATAATAATATTTTTTCCACATAGACAGCATGTATATATAAGAATTTCATTTTTTACTCAAGTATCAAATATTGAAAAAATGACCGTTATTAACTTAAATGATTAAATAATGTTTATAACATGGTTATATTTGATATAAAAGGAATAATAAATTTAAAAATGGTTCTTAAGAAAGTATAAATTAACTTTAGTTTATTATTCAGGATATTAAAGAACGAACGGGTCATGTGAGACACGAGTTAAGGTACTTCGTCTCAATCTCCTTTCATTAAGGCATATTTTGTTTTATACATGACTTTCATTTATGAAGAGTATAAAACCATTTTATATTTCATTTCATTCAAAGGTAATCTTTTTCTATGAAGAGTTTTACTAAATGATAAAAATGAATGTTTCTTTTTAATGTAAGTGGTGACAACAACCCTTTCTGCTGCCATGAGTATTATTTGATCTTTGGCTTCTTTAAAAAGTCGTAATGTTTTTAATAGGAAAATAAATACCATAAACTGCATTACATATTTTGGTATTGAAAATGTTTTATATAAAGGATTTTTTTGTCAATATATTTAAATGATATATTCTAGTTGAAATTTGAAATGATATAATTTTTTATGTTTGTTTTATGTGTTATGAATATGATATGGTTCATGGGAATTTTTTACGTATACCATAGGTTCCATGACAAAACTAGTTCAGGTGAGCCTGAGATAGCTCTCCAATGCATTGGGTAACATGATGGAGGTAAACGTGAATGTTTCTCCTAAGTGATTTAAGGAATATACTATGATGGGTATTCAAAATCTAAAACCCTATGTAGCTGTGATAGCTACAATTTAAGTATGATATAGATGACACAAGTTACCTTTATTATTTATGTTTTTTATGTGTTATTCATAAATCTTATGATTTCACAAGGTATGTTAAAGAGCTTATGTTATGTATGAAATGATGAACTACTATTTTCTTTATTAGTTTTATAACCCTTACTGAGCTTTTTATACTCATACCAAGTTTTGAAATGTTTTCATAGGACCTAAATATGAATACGGTCAAGGATGGGATCAAGGAAAAGTCTTGTTTTCTAAAATATGGGACTAGACATGACATTTTTTCAAGAGTTTTTATTTTATGAAAAAATAGAAACTGAGTAGAAATGTCTACATTGTAATTTTTGGGATGTAATGTAATATTTATGGCTTAATTCTCTAAAACACTAATCCAGAAAATGATCCTCAATGTGAATTATTAATTTAATTTAATATTATGTAATGTTTATGGTTGGGTCCTTATACAATTATTTGGCCTTATTGATTAAATTTGAGTTCGCCCATTTTCATTGTACTCACCACCTAGGGTATGAACCACCAAATGAAGAAAGACTTAAAAACATTCGACATTCTCCCAATCGCAATGATGAAAGGTAGAACAACTGCAATTCACCCTTATATGGTCCCCCAAAAAACCCTATGATAGCTCTAACTCAAATAGCCCTGGGAGTTCCCAACATGCTGAAGATGCTCTCCCCATCCTAAATCCACTTCGCTTACTCAAATGGACCATAATCACTACGAATGACATGTAACAATTGGGATGAATATGAAACTAGGCATTAGTAATAAAGAACATTGGGGACCATTCAGGGTGGCATTTTCTGAATAACATGGGAAACATAAAATCAAAAAAACATCAATACGATAAATAATTGGAAATAATATCTCAAGGAAAAAACCGGTTGATAATCCAAAAACATACAAGAATTAACAAAACATTCCTCTTCTATTTTATATTTCAATACCACTTTATTTCATGGCCACATTCCAAATACAAAAACCCACTTTTTAATCCAAATTCAATTTCCAAAATCATTTCCCCATTAAAAATAACATTAGAAAAACAAGGTCAGGTCGTTGATCTCAAACACAAACCCATGGAATCCCATAAAGAGTTGTGTATGTTCCCATATACTTGAATATAAACTTACAAAAAAAACATTCCATACACTCCCTCTCATGTGTAAACGTTCTTAAGGTGTACCCAAGGATTCCCCCAAACAAATTCTTTTGAAATCCCAAACAAGCACCTTCTTCTTTGAGCAAACACTTTCAAATATAAAACCCATTTAAAAACATTAAGGTCACTTATGAAAAAACAATTTCATTTCAAAACTAATTTTAGATTTAGAATAAAATCTCTCAAAATAGAACCAAACATGAGACAATTTACATCAAACCATCTGAATGGGGATCTATTAGTTATACTTAATCTAGTGACATGGTAGTAAGTCGTGCCCCAAGTAAGTATCAACAACTTGGATGAACATAAAATATGTACTTAGAATCCACATGGGGAACTAGTCCATGTGAAATCACATGAAAACATCATCTAGCCTATTTTTTCATCTCTCAATCCAAAATAAGGACAAGATAAAAAATTCTAGGACTACCCTTGGTAACTCAGCTTTTGACAAGAGAGGTGGTGATAGGAAACCGACCCATAACCTACCTCTTGGGCCTTGAAAATCCTAATATCTATCTACTGAACACATAAAATAGAAAGGCCCAACACTGATACCATTTTTTCACGAATCATTAGGGTTCAAATCTAAACTAGTCACTCGAGACTACCTGTGGTCTGGCCCAAAGGTCATTCCCAATCCCCATAATATAACAACTACTATCGAGCAACAAGTTAATACAGTATGGAAGGATTTGTCCCAAAAATTGAATAAAAATAAATAAATATAAACTGAACAGAAAAAAACACTAATAGTGGAAAATAGAACAATGTTTCACAGCGAATCATACCAACTAGTGACATTGTGGGTCACCACCAAACATAGAACCACTATTTCTCAAAGATCGATCCACTAGAAGAGGAACCTGAAACAGAAAATATAATGTAGGTGTGAGCACTGAAATTATCTATAGGAATTCAAAAGATAATCCTCGTAATCAATGTATTTTCCATTCATGAAAACATTCCATTAACACTAGTCAGAAATAAATTTTTAAAAATATTTTTTTTACATTTTAAAAAACAAAAACAACAATCTCGTTTTAAAATATAAAACATGACCCAATCCTTTTTAAAAAAATAACAATTTTCTAACTAGATACCAAACCATATAATATTAGGAAAGTGTTAAAAATAGATAAGTTGTGTAAGAACCATGTTTTTGACTCACATATTTATCCATTAATTTTTTATATAAATATTTACATTGGACCTAATGTGAATTCCTAATGAGTTAGTATAGGTTCTGATGGTGTATGTGGCTTGTTCAGAGCTTAAAACCAATCTTTTTGGAGAAAACAGACTCTGCGCATGGTTTAGAGAAAACCATGTAGGATTTCTTCATGGTTTTCCAAACAGTGCTGATGTTGGTTTTTCGAACAGAGAAACCACACATGGTTGGAACATGGTCATGCGTTCTATCTTTATGGCCACCCCTATTACTAGGTATTCATGCATGGGTTGCGCACGATTTGACAAACTATCATACTAAACAATTTGGGTAGAGAATCCCCATAGGGTTTTCTCACGGTTTGCCATATCATGTGGAAAAACTATACACAAGTTAATTTTATTGATAAGTTTTTTGTTTTTCACTTAATGATCTAATTATGTCACCCCTTCTTCCCTACTCCATTTTTTCGGATTGTCTTATTTTTCTCCAAATTTGGGTTTGTTTGAAGATCTAAACAATGAGTCAAGATATCTTCTTCATCTGACATCTGATCAATATTCTGTTAGTCACGATGGATGTGAAATGGTATTAACTAGATTCCACTTTAACAGTTCTTCTTCTCTATCACTCTCGACCTAGATATCACCATGTGAGAATTTTTCACCATTTGTTAGATCTACACTGATTCAAGGAAATTCAAGGGCCGATACTGAATGAGAAATATTATACAACCCCATAGAGAATGGTTTATAGGCTTTTCTTAATGTCCATTGATTTTGGAATGTTCTTTTGGGGCCCACAAATTCCATCGGGGACTATTTATTATATTTACATTCCATGATTTTACCTGAAATAATTGTCGGGTAATGCTCTTTCCAAATATTTGATTAGTTTTTAGTGGTTACACCCACAACTCAATATGCCTCATGTAGACGGTTATTCCATAATTGGGGTTTTAGTTTTTTGACACATTTGAACCATTGTTTGGGTTTTCCTTTGATCAAACATCATAAAGGTGAGCCTTCTTATAATAAATGGATTTCTATTAATAAAAATTGCATAATGTCATGTACCATGTATGCCCACCTCTTGGCCCACCATATGAAAGTTCTTACAAATGATTATTAAATATGAAACGTAAAATTATTAGTATAATAAGTATATAATTTTCCCTTAAATGTGATTGAATAAATGTTACATGTCTGTAGAACCCCTAGCAATGTTAATAGAAGGTAGCAGAGTGAACCTCCATTATATTATATTCCTTAATTGATAATTATGACTTGATTAAATGGTTAAAATGCTACATGGCCTATCCACACTAATGAGAGACACAGTTTGGGCCAATAAATAAATGGTTTCAACTCTAATTGACCTATCCACAATAATGGATGGAAATACATGGGAAAAATGAATTATTACATGATTCCATCATCAAATAGAATTGGACTGACTTGAGCTCTCTTTGAATTCTATGAGGACAATACCGTGGGTCTCAGGAATCCCATTCCGTTTCAAGGATGCATTTTCATTTGTTTGATACCCACCTAGACTCTAGTTCTTGTCTGTTCCTAGGATACCTAGTATACAACCATAGGTTCCTTTTCATTATTATAGGATACCTTGTAAGCACTAATTGGATCCAGAATTTACTAGTAGGTTCCACGGTGAAAGCTCAAAGGGCCCTATCCTTGTATGACGCTATTTTACCTTGGCCGATCACCTTGGACATGGTAGGTGTCTTGCAGTGGAATGCCTTGGATTATGCTCCTTGGATTACACACATACCAATTATCTAGACACAGATACTACTGAGTTAGCATTCCTTGATATTTAAGTTACCTTGGTTATTACCCTATAACTCCCTCACTATATATATTTGTTATGTTGTGTTGTTACGTCTTAGGACCATCATGATATATACAATTATGATCTGATGTCAGTTCTTGATATGCCCCATGTAACCTATTAAAATTATTTGGTAATAATTTAATTAATGAATGGGACATATATTCTGATACCAGGTGAGGGTTGAAGCATGAACTTGGGTATTTATTTATAAGGTGCATCTTCTTTGCTTTATATATGCATGCTTGGACACTACTATATTATATTACACAAAAGAATTATATAGAAACCATTGGTGCTGAACCATTGAGATTTATCTCACACCCCCTCTGAGACCCATTAGGTACCTCGAGTAGATTACATGGTTGCATGTATTGACAAAGGAAAGCATACAAGTTCCAACACTTGATTGCGTTGATAGAATAGAGCGTGGTAGTAGATGACCGAGAAGGATCTCAGGATGCATGGAGTAGTCTTTGTTTTCATTTACCTTATGGATCATATTATTCCAACTATCTTGTATCCATGATTTCCAATTTTTTAGTGCCATGACATTACATCATCATTGTTCCAGTTTATGTAGTTATAGTTATTGTCGTTTATATATTGCATCAGTTTGATTATACTATTTATATATATATTTTCTATTTCTTCTTCTATTTTCTACTACTTTATATTCCTTCGTATGTGATACACTCTAATAATGAAATAATATTCTTCCAAAATACACACCCTTGGCCCTCGCTACTAGTCAGCAGCCTCTAGCATTCGAGAAGATACGCTTGAGGCTATATGGCCCACCGGGCTCAGGGCACCCATTATGTGGAATCTGGGTCCGATTCATCATAATTTGGTATCAAAGGTGGATTTTATTCTCGATTAATTATTTGGATAAAAATTATTGGATAATATTAAAGTTCATTAATTGGTCATATGTTGTGGTTTGGCGTCGCGAACCCATTTTCGGGGTAAAAAACGAGTTGCCAAAATTATATTTGTTATTCTGCTTTTTCTTTTTAGAGATGATATTATTTTAGAATTTGGGGAAAAACATTTTTTTTATTATTATTTTTGAGAATTCCTTTCATCTTTGACCCGATGATATGAGGTCAAGGAACATTGTAACATTAAACAATATAAAAACCTATAATTCACATGTCATTCATATTTCCATAGAAAATAGTTACATTTCACTTCATTTCATTGCTTGATATGATTGTAATTATTGAGTGATGTTGTAATAGTTTCATGTATTGGTATTACATTAGATTCAATTGAGTGATTTCCTGTATCAATTTGTGAGGTGTATGGGCCCTCATGGGTTGGGTTGAGTAATTTACCGTATCGAGCCATTATAATATAAATAAATGGGTGTTGTTTCTCGTGATAGGTGTTTGGGAACTGATTCATCGAAAATTTATATCCATTATGAAGTGAATCTTGGAATCCAAAATGAATTATATTCACATCCTTATCCAGGATCTTCATGTTTATGAAATGTAAAGGAGTGAACATGGGATGTAACTGAAAAATGATATGAAACTTATACTTGAGTACTTACCGATGCATGGCATTCTATGTAGGTTATTTGGGTAGTATGACTTTGGTAGTGAGTTTTTAATAGATTTAGTTTCCACTAGTGATTCTATCTTATGCTCCTAATATTTTTCTATGTTTTGTGCTTGGAATTTGTAGACTAATGTCACCACGTTGTCCTCATGTCATTCTTCAAGAGGGTCGTGATGACCAAGCTCCAGTTATGGTGGGCCCTGAGCATCCAGTCATACTTCTAGGAGTTCCACTTGAGTCACTACCTACTATACTTGATCCAAGCATTGATTCTCATTTATGTGATAGTGTCTTATGTATGATGCATTCTATGCACTGTGCTCCACAAGTTGCAACAATGATGTCTTATCTGACCTGCGAGTTCCCGCAACAGGTTCCTCCAATTTTTATGGGGATAAAGGTTATCAGTCTACTAAGTCTTGGATATAGGCCATGATGTTAGTATTTGAGAATCTAGAAACATCTCTAAAGTGAATATTCAAGCTTTCTATATACATGCTTTGGGATTTGGCCAAGCGTTGGTAAGATGTGGTTACCCAGTCCGGTCATCATCAGGGAATGTTATGGGTTCCCGGCCAGACTGCCTTCTATGATCATCTATTTCCTCACGCACTGAGAGCTGACAGAGCTAGGGAGTTCATGCATCTCGAGTAGGGTATTATGTCAGTTTTGGAATAATCAACATGTTTCACTAATTTACTGCACTTTTCACTGCTTTTAGCAGGTGATGAGCTTTTATGTGCTTGACATTTTTAGGATGGGATCTAGTACGCCATACGAACATAGGTGAATGTATTTCTCCTTCCAAAACCTTTTCAATAGTAAATGAAGACTTTATAACTAAATTTAACCCGAGGGCTATCAAAAGTAATTTGTTTAAAAGATCAATGCGACATCAAGCCTATAGTTCTTTTGGAGCATGAAATGATCCTGTTAGTTTTATTTTAAGCAAAGAAAAAGCCAAAGTATCAAGTTTGATAGCAATATGATGTTGTATCAGTGTGGAAGACCGGGGCATAAGAATCTGCAATGTGATAGAGGCCCTATGGAGAGACAAGCTTGTAGTTTTTAGGGTCATATTTAGCATTTTTGCAGGACCATTCCACCAGTTTCTAGTTGAAAAGGATCAGCATCTGGTCCAAATTCAAGATCATGTTTTTTTACCCCACGCCAGGTGGGGAGTTGGAATACCACCAACAGGTCTGGCTGAGGAGGAGGTCATGGCCATGGTTGTTTGACCCCTAATAACCAACAAGGCCAGTAGGGCAGTCATCCTCATTGTAGTCCATCTTTTGTATTGAACTATGGATGTAGTTAGTTTCATGCTTTACAGCCGATACCCAAGGATTAGGCTGTGAGACCATCTGCAGTGTGTGGTACTATTCTAGTAACCCCCATTATTATCTCATCTTTTTTATATATGTTATTCAAACACTATTATTTATATATCTATTGTTTAAAGTCTTGGACTAGAGATATAGTATCACTATGGTGTAATGACCCTCAATAAAACGTTGGGAATGTGGACAGAGGGAATATGCCAGTGTCGGGACTACCCCCTTAAGGTAGGTAGTTACCATTTCTTAGATAATCTCTTTTTTCTCTAGATGATGAGCTTAGATGTAATTCTTTGGATGGACTGGCTAGTCCGCTATCACGACTCTATAGACTACTATAGCTATAGGGTATCTTTTAAATCACCAGAATGTTGAAGTTATATTTTCAAGGGTGGGTGGGATGGATAAGCTGGGATAGCTGGACCGAAGCATCATGGGCTAGGTGTAGTGGCCGCCAATATTGCAAATCTTGTCATGGAGGATTAGGGATTGCTTCAAACTGAATTCCCTCCAGTAGTTGATCATATCGCGGAGGTATTTATTGATTATTTTTCTTACTTACCTTCTAAAAGAAAGGTAGTTTTTACAATTGAGGTAGCTCGAAGAGTAGTTGTTTCATCCATTCTTCAACATAGGATGACCACTACTGAGCTTCAACAGTACAAGCGGCAGATAAAGGACATAGAGTCCAAAGGATTTATATGGCCTTATACATCCTCTTGGGTTTTACCCATGCATTTTTCTGAGGAGGATAAAACTATTCATATTTGTGTAGATTTTAAAATGTTTTACCCGCATACAGTCAAGGCTCGGTATCTACTTCCGTGAATAGATCATCTCTTTGAACAGCATTATGAAGCACTGGTTTTCTCTTTGATCGATCTGATATCGGGTTATTTTCATGTATGAGTGAGACCATCAGACATACCTTGTACAACATTTCGAAGCAGGTATGGTCAATATGAGTATATTTTTATCTGTTCCGTCATACAAATGTGCCTTCCATTTTCATGGATTTGATGAATAGGGTTTTCCACCCCTATTTGGACTCTTTTGTCATGGTATTTGTCGAAGACATATTAGTGTATTCTCTCACTCATAACGAACATCTCAAACATCATGATATCTTTTTGATTACAGTGATAGAGAATCATCTCCATGTCATGTTTTCTAAGTGAGACTTCTAGATCGACAAGGTCCACTTCTTGGGTAATATAATTTCAAAATCAATAGTATCTTTTGACCCCAAAAAGGATAGTGATGTAGTTTCTTGGGAGTAGCCCAAAAATGTGTTTGATATCAAAAGTTTCTTAGGGATTATAGGATAGTACATGAATTTCATACATGACTTTTCTTGTATTATTTCACCTTTTACTGGTCTTACAAAGATGGGTGTCAAGTTCACATGGTCAGAAGCATGTGAGAAATCACTTATAGAGATGAAAGGGAATATTGTATCGGAACCTACTCATATTATCCTAGAACCTGTAAAAGGTTATATCATCTTCTCTTATGCATCAATCATTGTCCTAGGAGTGGGGTTGATGCTAGAATAGAAATTTTTTGTGTACGGTTCTCGATAGTTCAGGCCACATGAGGGAAATTACACGATGCATAACCTAGCGCTAGTAGTTATTCTGCAGGACTTACTTTTCAAGATACATTATCTATTGTGTGAGCAAGTTGTGTTGTATACAGACCACAAGATCCGCAAGCATATCATTTCATAGTGTGACTTGAATCTAAAATAGTTAAGATGGGTAGAATATCTACAATCATTTTATTTAGAAAATTCCTATATGTCTGTAAAGGGCAATGTGGTCACTAAGTTATTGAGTGGGAAAACTCAAAAAACAGGACATATAGAAAGCTAGTGATGAATTGATGTTAATTTTCCTCTTTTCAAAACTTCATCTAGATTTTCATGATAGTCACAAGAAGTCTTACCTCCCATCATTAGTAGTTACCTCTTCCTTCAAAGAGAATGTGAGGAGTATGTAGGTTTTAGATCATGATGGTTTGGTTCTCTGTGAGAGTATGTCTGGAGATAACCCACATCTGGATGGGTATATGGACATAGATGACATCATGCATCTATGGGGACATATCTATGTTCGGGAAAGTATGCGAGTCGAGTTGATGAATGAGGTACATGATTCTTAGTGGGCAGTTCATTTAGGAATCATAAAGATGTATCATGATATGTGACACAAGTATTGGTTGCCTAGAAAGAAACATCATATTGATCCTATAATCACTAGGTGTAGCACCTGTAAACAGGTGATGGTGGAGTACCAGAGACTAACATTCTTGTTACAACCACTTACCGTCCTGTAATGGTAATTGGGAGATGTTGGTATGGATTTTACAGTCACCTTACATAGGTTATTGACGGGTAGTAATTCTATCCGTGTATTCATTGAATGAATAATGAAATCATACCACTTCATTACTATTTGAGAGACTATCTCCATTTATGAGAAGGGATGACTGTATGTTCATGAGATCATACGTCTACACAATGTACCACACACTATCATTTCAAATAGGGATGCTCATTTCACATCATAGTTCAGGCAGGGTTTGCAGAATGCTGTGATGACTCAAGAAATTCTAGGCACAACCTTTCACCCTCAAACTAATGGAATGTCATAACAATCGATACGTGTTATAGAGGATATTCTCTTCCCATGTTTCCGTGATTTTGGAGGTTCTTGGGAGAATCATATCACTCTCGTCATGTTTTCCTATAATAGCATTTTTTAGTCGATGATTCAGATAGATCCTTTTGAGGCCTTATATGGTAGGCCACATCGTCCACCATTTTACCTGATAGAGGCATGTGAGGTAGCCCTACTAATTCATCATCTTGTTCAGGAGAATTAAGAACAGGTTCAGATATTCTGAAGTAATTTTTCTACTGCTCAGTCTAGACAAAAATCTTATACCAATTTTCATCGACTACCTCTGGATTTCAATTTTTGGGATATTATTTTTCTTCAGGTATCTCCCAGGACAGTGTATATATGGTTAAGAAAGTAGTGAACGTTGTCAGCTCGTAACGTCAGGCTGTTTTAAATTCCAGATAGAGTCAATCTGATAACCTATTTGTTGCTACTACCTTAGAGATATTGTTCCATCGACGACATCTTTAATGTATCACTACTTCTCCAATATCATTCAGACCCACCTCATACCCTTAATCTCGAGGAAATTGAGTAAGATGTTGATTCTACCTATGTGGAGTATCCAGTATGCATCGTTTACCAATGCATAGAGTGTAACACTCAGGGTCAAGGTCCCACTCAATGGGTGACCCGAGCCCGGTTCTCCACGTAACCTCAAGTGCATTTCCCCAAACGCCAGAGGCTGCTGACTAACTGTGAGGGCCCAGGTCTGATAGTGGGGAAACTATGACCTCATTTGTCAATGTGTAGCACAACGGAATAAAATAGAAACCATACAACAATAGCCGAAGAAATAAACCATTCACATTTAACATTAACAACTGCATAAAAAGGTAACCAACCAGTTATATAGATTGGATGCAACATGTCTCGAGTTCTAAGAAAACAGTCAGAACATGTTACATAGCTGTACAAAAATACAAGGTATAACATAACAAAACAAATAACCAGTATCATCACGAGCCTAAGCTCAGTCCCATGCTACCCTACTCCTCAGCAGTAATCAAGTGCCTATATAGGGACCCTTGCCCTTATCTACACCCGCAGAAACGTAATATGTTTGGGCCGAAAATCATAACCCAAACAGGGTGTGAGAAATAATCTCAGTCGGCACCCACCAAAGGTATGTGCTCAACTGTGTGTATACATGCAACAACATTGTGCAAAAGTAAATGCAATAACTAAGAATTACTCAAAAGTAACTAAATTTAGCAGTTATATTGCCATTTTATCAATCATTTAATCATTTATTATAATGAAACCACTAAAGTGAATTTCTATGTAAACAGTCAGTGTCCTCAGACACACACACCTATACCCTCAGGTAATCAGAAACGTAACCCGCAGGTAATTTCCCACAGGCGTAACAGATATTGCCCTCAGGTGTACAAAGTGTCTCCCTCAGGCATAGATTCTATTGCCCATAGGCACGGAAGAAGTTTCCCTTGGGCAGGAATAGCTACTGCCCTCAGGCTAAAGGAAACACTGCCCTCGAGCTAAACAATTAACTGGTCCATGACCAACATATAACAAGAAAATCACATACGATTCCTCTCAAGGAAAATGTAATGTGAAAATAAAGATGGCATACCCTTGGGTAACCTGGCCAAATGGCTAAACAGAGGAACGCACCCTCGGGGTGGTCCTGGATCCAAGCAGTGATCCCAAAAAATAGTTTATTATCACATTTAATCACCTAAACAATTATAAGAATATAAACAGTCAATGCCTCAGCCACACGACACCCCAACATGGGTTCTTAGCACAAAAATACACACAAATGCACAAAAGTTGGAAATTATACACCAAGCCACCTACCTTAAACGCTCCAGATCAGTATACTCGGATGTTGCTTCTAGAAATGCCCAAGAACGATGTAGATCTGACGTAGAAGAAAACTTGTTCAAACTCAAATAACGTCCCTTAGGGGAAGAATTGGAAAGAAATATGCAAGGAGAAGGAAGCTCTAACACGTGCGGTTCCAACGTGATCGACGGAAGCGGGATCGGATTCCCGGTGCTCGATCAGTTGATCCAAAAAGATTCAGTCATCCTCTCCTGAGCTCTCGTCTTGTTCTAATACAATCCAGTGAATAGGGTTTGATACTGCCGATTTTAAGAGAAAAATCAAAGTACACGGTGTGTACTTTTGACTACACGACATGTACTTACTTCATTTAACTGTTCCTTTGTCGGCACCGCCAAATTGTTTATCCGTCGACATGAGTACAAACCGTGTATTCCTGACTACACGGTGTGTACTGTCATTCAGCTGGCGGCTACTTCCACCGCCTTACTATTTTTCTGCTGACTGACTACACAGCGTGTAAATACCCACTACACGACATGTAGTCAGTTTTTACACCCTTCGTCACCATCATGGCTACACACCCTGTGTACATATCTTACACAGCCAAAAGTACATGGCATGTGGAATAGTACATGGAATGTAGTTCCAATTTTTTGGATTTTCCCCATTTCCCTTATTTCACAAAAACACATAAGGAAAAAAGAAAAGAATAAACCCGTACCTAAAAAATAAGAAGTGGGATCATACACAAAGCCTCTCTGAGGTGGGTATGTCCCTCTCATAAGGGTGATATTACATCATAGCCAAGTATAGGACGATACACGGGAGATGGAAGCCAATGTACATGTGTTTTTAATGCTTTCTCATGGGTGCGCGCCTCCATCACATGGAGGATGCGCAGCTGTTACCCCGCATTCCTACATTCCAAAGGCGGGCGGCATCTGCTCCTAATTCAGGGAAGCCTACTCCTTGATCAAAATGGGATGATGGGATGTTGGTTCATCCCTTCGTGGATTCATCCTTGGAGTTCATCACCATGTCTAGGTCTCCGTTATAGACTTAAGACGTGTTGGTTAAACTCTTACCAGAGCTATATCTTCATGGACACCCGTTAATTACACTACTTCTGTCATGAAATTCCATAGGTTCCGGTCAGGGCAACAAACTTCGGTTAGGGGAGTAGTCACATAGGGCATCACTGGAATGTCTGGAAGCTGGGGGATTGGTGTGTCTGTCTTCTGTCCCATATTAAAACGCTTCTCGAGGGCATGAAAGCCCGATGCATCCCACATTGAATGTGGGGAATCATATGCCATTGGAATTTATCTGGGGATTTCCTCAACTTCCCATGTTTAACACAGGGTATGTCGCAAGTTTAAAGTCCATAAAAGATGGATCGGAGTGATCGGAACACTAATTAGAGTGGATTAGATGAAGGAACCCACGGGAGGGAACCTAGATATTGGGCCCATCGTGTGAGTGGATTCCCGAATTTTGTTTGATTGAATAGGGAGAGGGATGGCATGATCCCACAGGTATGTGGCGGCCTGGTTGAGGATCAGGATGGGTGATAATGTAAAGGGGGATGAAATATGGACATCGCGAGAGCGACGATGAAGTTGGGATTGAGCCTTGAATAGGATTCCTACGTATTCTTGTGGCAGGGAATCAATTTCTGAGTAGATCAGGGAGACTACGGGACACTAGAAGAGGCGACCCGTGGTAATAGATGCATGGATGGGACCCAAAAGAAGTGGAACCTCTGGGATGGCGCATGAGCATCCCTAGACACATAGGCTCAAGGGAGAGATCAAGAAGAGACGGGGGTGATGGGCTCGAACCTCATGGAGGCTTCCTACGTATCCATGTCGTATGGAATCAAAGTCCACATAGTTCAAGATGGGGGATGCAGTTTAACTTCATGTGGGATGGGGGCGAACATGACGTAAATGTGGTCGGAACGACCAGGCGGTGGGCTTGCACCTTGTGAAGGCTTCATACATACCATGCCTTCACATGGAACAAAGTCTCAATAGTTTGGGATGATGTTGGAGTTAGTGAAGCAATGTGAATGGGGACCTAGGGTCCAGGTGGATGGTAGGATTGAACCTTGTGGAGGCTTCCTACATACCTTGCCTTGTCAAATATCAATGTCCTCATAGTCCGGGATGGTGTTTGGGGCTTACACTCTGAGGCAGCCCAAGGTGTTGGGATAGAACCTCATGAAGGCTTTCTACGTACCATGCCTTGACATGGATCAATGTCCCAGTAGTTCGGGATGATGTTTGGGGCTTACACTCTGAGGTAGCCCAAGGTGTTGGGCTTGAACCTCATGGAGGATAACTATGTACCATGCCTTGATATGGATCAAAGTCCATGTAGTTTGATATGGTGTTTGGGGCTTACACTCAGAAGCAACCCAAGGTGATTGTTGGGATTGAACCTCATGGAGGCTTCCTACATACCATGCCTTGACATGGATCAAAGTCCCTGTAGTTCAGGATATGATGTTTGGGGCTTACACTCTGAGGCAGACCAGGTGGTTTGTTGGGATTGAACATCTTGGAGGCTTCCTACGTACCATGCCTTGACATGGATCAATGTCCCCGTAGTTTGGGATATGGTGTTTGGGGCTTACACTCTCAGGCGGCCAAAGGTGGTGGTCATGATCGATGCTGGTTCTAGGATCACATGAGTCATGTTCAGTGTGAGAAACAAGAGATAGCAGAGATCTGATGATCTCACCACGAAAGGTGCGTCCGTGGGAAATGTAGCAGGGCATACGCATGATTAGTATCCCAAAGAAGAAACATGGTATTATGCGTGGTTAGTAGCCCGAGAGGTCGGGGCTTACTTCAGGATGGAGGACCAATGGAGAAAAAGTGCAATGGGATAGTGATTTGTTATCGAAGAAAAGAGAATCATTATTTCCCACCATTCCCTTCGCTCACCCTGGGGACTGAAGATGAAAGGAGGAGCAGAGATACTACCTCCTGCAAGGAAAGATAGGGGCTTACACCAAGGTTCCAGCCCTTTCCTGTGGAAAAAAGAAACACCAATAAGGAGGATATCATCCCCTATGAGGTGTGATCCCATCCCCGTGGAGACGAGTGGGTGTGTAGAATGTCCAGGCGGTGGAACCTGCGTGCGAAGCACGGTGCGACGTCACATTTTAACGTCATGTTATGAGGATGATGATGCTTGGTAGTTTAACGTCTTGTAGCTCGGACAAGGTGAGTCCACTCTGTACCCCTAGGTCTTACATAACCGGTACCCTCTCCTCCTTGGTGCAGAGAGGGGATATGCAAAGCCATGGCGAGGGGCTGTCATGGAGCGAACCATTGGGGGCTCCACATTACCATGGCTATGCAAAGAAGAAATAGTTGTTCGTGTGAATATACGAAGATGCATGAGGCGAAGCAACCCAATGGGAGGAACTGTCCAAGGAACTTTAAAGTTACTTCGTATGAACCTAGAAGGTTGTATAGGAAACCCGTGTATGATGTGGATGCCCGGGGGCATGAGAGACACCCATGAATGGAATCCATTAGAAGATCATCAGACACACACGCAGAGGTACGCCCAAGGAGTACGGGGAACGGGGTCCCGTAGAGTTGCACTGAACCTTTCAGTCTTGCGCGCGAAATAAGAAGACCTGCACAAAAAACAATAGGATGGCACAAAATCCGTGAGGATTGTGTGTAAATGGAGTCGAGGGTTTACACACAACTAGAAAGGATTGCGTTCAAGGAGTACGAATTGCGCGCAGTTGGGAGAGGCTGTGCGCAATGAGTGGGGTGCACCCAATTGAATGGGACTACGCCTAATTGGATAGCCTGCGTGCAAGTGGACGGGATTGTTCACAAGGGGTGGAGCCTAAAGGGGATTTGAATTTAGTCTTAAATACAGGGGATCTTGTGCGAAGGCGGACCTCGGGACGACTGGGCACGAAAATAACCGTACCTGAAAGCCATCTTTGCACGCACGAAAGGAAAATTTCGCGCACAGGAGACGGTTCAAATTTTTCATCCCCAAAGTCAAACGGGTCGACTTCTATTTATAGGCGTATGGGGGTGTGGAAAACTGGTCAGTGAGAAGTAATTGTGCGCCAATGTCAGCGGCGCAAAATGTAAACTGCGCGTCGTGGGGTGCAAAATATTTCGCACCCACGCCACAAAACTCTTGAGAATCCTAGAACAGTCCGTGAAGTGAATATTTTTTTCATGAAACTATGAATCCTTTTCGCGTGACTCCTCTGAGCCCCCCAGACTGGGTCCTTACACGCTAAAAACGCCGAAAGGCACAACTTCGTGGGGTCCTTGCACGCTAAAAACCTAGAGCAGCGCGAAAAACCCAAGGGGCGCAGAATCTTCTTTTCGAACGCACATGCATAAATTAGGCACTGATTATAAAAATCCATCGCGTGTCCCTTGCTCCGTACAAATTTCCTCGCAATATAAGCTCTGAGCTCTCGTGTGTGAAACTTTTTCCAAGCCTGCATGAAAAACCACTCCAGTTGTGCTCAATTTCACCATGATCAGGCATCGTTTTACTCACAAACCCAGGGTATTTGAGGCAGAAACCTGATATTTTATGACAGTCACTGATTTTTCATGACATCCTCTCATATTGTGCACCAACTAATCAAACACTTGTCGGAAGAATATGTCCAAAAATCAGGCCGATGAGGGAGAAGCTGATACTCGGAGGAATGAATTGGTCGCCAACCCTGAGGTTTATGGCGAAAAAAGAATTTTCTCCAATAATGATACCCGCTTCAATATGCTAACCCCCTATCAAAAGGAGTACGCCCTTCCCAACAACCTGTCACTATGTGACTTTGGTATTTTTGAGGAGGTCACTTTTCTGGGTTTTGAAGTTGATACAACATGATCATGGATGACTCGTGAGGATGATCTCCCTCGATACAACATCACCAACAACGGTCATCCTGCTAGGAAAACTAGACGTATTGATGTTTATGTTCTGAATCATAGTACTAGGACCATTTCAGTGAGTGACCCTATTACGGAGAGTTCCCTGGCCCTCTATGATGGCAACTTCCGTCAGAGCGTTACTGACAAGGCTAAAGGTTGGCTACAGGACTAGGACCTGCGATCCGTAGGCAACTTTACCAGTGAATGGGCCTAGGCGTACTAGGTTCATGGTACATGTGACCAATTTGGGGCCGAGCTATGATATATTGGCCTGTTCGAGGTGGTGTGGACATCACAATTTCACTTCTACCACCAGCACGAGATTGGGTTGGAGATATTCACTCGGTGGTCCCCTGATAGCAATACCTTCCATCTCCCTCATGGGGAAGTTGGTATCATTCTTTGGGAAATTCACTGTATCGGGGGTATCCCATTGGAAGGCCACCAATATGATGAATTCCTTCCACCAATGAGCACCTGGGGAGACGGATCATGAACCCCCATAGTGACATGGCAGTTATTGGATCTAGCTAAGGAGAGGCTGGGGTAGAAGGATTTATTTAAGGACATTACTTACAAGGACTGGTTTAGCCTGTTCCTACAAAAAGATTTGGCAGTCAAGATGCCAGAGTGATGGAGTATGTGTCCAACCATGGCACAGAGGAGAAAGAGCAGATCATACTGGAGGGTCCTAGAGGTGGCGAACTATCAGTCATGGGGCTACAACATAAATGATAATCAAGACCCAAATGTGAGGTACGCCGGATTCCTTGCCAAATTCATGAGTGGGTGTCTTTTCCCAGTGAGGGATGCAATTATGGGAGTCCATCCAGTGACCCTGGTGATGGCTGGCATCATGGCTTCCAAGAAAAGATTCAATCAGGGGGTCCCTATGCTTGCTCGTCTGTATGAAATTTTGGGACGCATCTCGAGAGGGGGTCACCTAGGAGAATTTGTGGCCCCTTCCAGATTTTCCATGGCTGGGTTGCGGCTCATTGTAGTGGATATACCTTTCTGATTACCATCCGTCCTCCAGGTAATGGCCTGCAACCTTCCCTGCTGAACATTTATGGGGACACGCCACTGACACTCAATGAGGAGGGAGTAAGGATCCGAATTTGTGACCATGCCAACTTTGCCTTCAGCCCATCCCCACCCCGACTAGCTAGATGATAGACAATGTGCAAGGCTCACTAGAGAAGAGGGAGTATTTATAGAGCATTAGAGGAGGGGTACATGTGGCATGGATTGATTGGAATATATTTTATGTGCCTTATGTGTTTTCCAGGTTCGCCAGGCAGTTTCAGTGCCTCCATCGGATGCCAGAAAAAATATACATAGATGTCCGAAAAGAAATCCATTCCTGTGTTCTTCGTCAATTGTGGCTGATGTTCATGACCTATCGCTCCGTCGATGTCATCACCTTTCCTCGCACCAGAGTTGAAACTAGACTCTCAAATGAGTATGCCAACCATTGGTTCATAGCATACCCTGAGGGGATTTTGAGGAAGCAAGTTCGACAACTCAACGTTGCCAGTGTGGAACCCGGGCGGCGAGAGAGCAGGCAGAGTGCCATTAGAGAGAGAGGAGTAGAAACACATCGGACAACGGGGCCCACATAGACCGGGACTTCAATAGTGGAAGCGTCACATTGTGTGGCCACTCCCTCATCGACTAGTGAAGGAGGGTCCCACAGTGCGGCCAGAGAACTTCCCAGGAAGCAAATAAGATATCTACTTCAACCATCACACGATGCAATCTTCGAAGGGCTATGGTCGGCCTGGCTAACCCTATGGTAGTCGGTATGTACTGAATCCCTCCTGCAAAAGATATTGAGAGATGGGATCCAGCTGCTAGAAGTATGGAATGTTCGGGTTGTCAATAGATTTAAATTTCATCATCGGAATTCGTATCTGACAGTCGTGGACATGTACGAACACCAATGGGGTTAGCATGGGGAGTCATCCGTCTTGGTGAAAGGGATGCTCAGCCAGGATCATGATCTGTAAAAGATGTCGTTGGAGGATGATGATAGAAATGATGATTTGGAGGGCAGCAAGATAGAAGAGGAGGAGGCAGAATGAGAAGGTTAAGAAGAAGAGGAGCACGAAGGTGAAGGGTCTCAAGGGGCATCCCACCAAGGGAGCCTCTGGGATAGTGGCGAGATTTTCGACTCTAACATAGATGAGATAAAGCTACTCAAGGTATGCTTCAACACTTATCTATTCGTCTCCTTTTATCTGCTTTTCTTTTCAATCCTTAATCCATCCTCCTTATATTACTATGGAGAAGATTGGTTCTGATCAAGAGTCTCCAGTCAAAAGATGGGGGGAAGCGCCAACAGAACAAGGTGGGGAAGTGACGCCCATTATTGAATTGATGAGCAATGAGGATCCCCCGCTATGATAGCTCCTGTAGCGGCCAGAACACTGGAGGCTGATGCCTTATTTTCCTGTTTTTCCATTGCTTCGATACCAGTACTTACTGTTGGAGGACTCAATTGATTAATGTGATCCTTTTCTGTACAGTGATCATGGCATTGGAGGCTCATTGGGCTGCTGATCCAGAACCATCTGTGAGTGAGTCAATGAAAAATGTACCACCCAATCCAGTACATGCCTCCCAAACAGAGTCATCCCTGATAATTGGCGAGCAGAGTCTGGTGGACATCAGTGGCGCTACTATCATGGCAGGGCCGGAAGATGAGGAATGTGCCACTAGGATCAAGGAGAAAGTGGAAGGTCACTCAGATGCTTAAGAGCCCAAGCCCCTGGGAGGGATATCCATGGAAGACCCTAATGCTAGCCTTTTGGCTGTATTTCCTGTCTATCAGCCCACTGATCCTGAGGAAATTAATGATTCGGACATGGAAGCGGCTGAGGAGAGCCAGATGGCGTGACGTAAAGGGTGGAAGTGCGTCAGACAATTTCTCAGTCAGCCTTAGACAAAATGGATGAAGAGGATGGGATCACTCTACACCTGGCTAGGTTTCCTGTGTGCTGGAGGGATAGATTCTCCACACCTTCATTCGACGGTTCATGACTATATATCCGGGAAGATGTGGGAGAGCAGTCGTCGCTCTGATGTCACGTAGTGGAGGGAGGATTCAGGGAGTACCATAGCATTTCTAAACGTGGAGGAGGAGGTCTGATGCCTCAAATAATAGGAGAAATAAATGGAGATATTCATGGAAAACTGATCTGAGCTCGTGGAGCAGTTGTGGGACGAGCTGGCACAAGCCCAATAACAACTAGTGGAAGCGAGTCACCAGATGACCGAACTTAAAACTGAACATGCACTGGCATAGGCTAGGGTCAGTGAACTATGTATCATGACCACTAATGAAGAGCGGGTCCTTAAAGGGAAGGAAGCAGTTTTGGAAGCCACCAACGAAAGGGTAGCAGCGTTGGAACTTTCCATCAAGGAAGCTGACCCATAAGGGCCCTATTTTGGCCGAACCCATAAACATATTTTTCCTTATTGCTTATTACTTTAACATGTATGTATGGGAAAGTTTCTTAACTTGTCCCCTTTGGTTTAACTCGCTCAACCATAATCCCAAAATAAGTAGCAATTCATTCCTATGCTCACGTGGGCCGTACCCGATGTGAGAAACAAGGGATGATTGTACTATCACTTCATTTGATCATGGGACCATCAACCATGCATCGAGAATTTTATATTCAATTCAAGATTTCCTAGGAGATGAGGGAGGCCCAATCCAAGGAATAGGACCTCAGACCGATCGATGTATCATCTTCTCAATGTGCTCCAGAGCACGAGTGGGGCAATGCCAGGGGCATTAGAATCAGTCCAATCATAGGAGAATGAAAAATGTGAATCACTTTACCCCAAATATGGAATACTATTGAAGGGGTGTGGTAATAGAGGAAAACTATTGATCATGTTCGAAACACAGAATCCCTATTGTGTTAGCCTAAAATGGGGACAACAAAGAAGGGTCTACCATTGACCATGTTCGAAACATGGTACCAAAAAGAAAATATCGCCCATCAGTCTTCCGAATCATTGGACCAGGACTGCAGGAGAACCATAAGCCAAGCATTAATATTGTTAGGGTGTCCCTTCAGACGTGAAAGAGGATGAGGGTCCAAATAACGGGCATTCAAAGCATGGAAATCGAAGTTGTGGTTTTTTGAATAGAATCCAACACTCTTGAAATTAAGCCACCGTGGTGGAATCACATTATGCGGGAGCATTAATCTAATCATGGATCACTCCTAATTTTAGTTATGACCTCTCCGATGAGGGAGTTGATGTTTCCTAATGTCATTATGGGGCATCCCAATCTTGTTGAGGGTAAATGCTGCAGTTACATAACTCCCAAAGGGGTCAGGCCAAGGGGCCGACAGTGTGAAAGGATGTGATTTGTGATTCCCGGGGCTGGACCCGAGACAAAATGTCTGGGCATTCCTACGTATCCCATAAAGATGGGAATCAAGCCATACGTAGTTCTGGAAAGGGTCATAGTTTAAGGTCTTAAAACTCAGGCCATGTACAGTAGGCAATTTGGGAGACACACGGTGATGTAACTCATATAACCTGACAAGAATGTGGATGAGGTCCAAATCATCAAGTGTTCCCTAGGGAGGCTTTAGGTCGAGGGAACAAAAACGAAAGTTAGGATGGTCCCAGGAACATGGCACACGAGCATTCCTACATACCCCATAAGAATTGGAATCAAGCCATATATAGAAATAAGGGTTGTCACAATATGGTACCAGTAGAAGGGATGAAAGTGACATGCAGGTCTGGCCCTCATACTAAAACAAGCGGCATTTGATATATCTTGTTTGTCATTTAGGGTAGATGTTGTTTTTGTTTTGAAGCGATAAGACAAGGACCTAGGGATCCCAATATCGCCAAGGGAATCAGGATATATAGTGGCATTGAAAAATGGTATGGTGGATGACTAATACCCAATGTGAAGTCCCCTATGATGAGGTCATCACAATGCAATGTCGTTTTTCATCGTGCGACCGGGATGATATTATCACAGTTTAGGGTCATGTGATAGGACTGGATGTAATAGTTTAAAGCCATATATCGTGGACATGAAGGAAGGTTTACGATGCAATAAAGCATACCCGACATGAGGATGAGGTCCACATCATCATGTGCACAACTCCGGGAAAGGAGCCTCAGGCCAAGAGGCCAGTAAGGGTCAGAGCATAAGGGGTAGGAGAAGCTAGCTCCCAGTTGAACTGGACCCAGAAACATGAGGTCCGGGTGATTCTACGTATCCCATGAGGATTAGAATCGAGCTGCACGTAGTTAATAGGGAATATTATAGTTTTATGGTCTTAAAGCTCAGACCGTGGGAGCCCCGAAGAACGTCGTATTGCAGCTTTGTCCCACTGACATGCGGAGGTGAACTAAGGTATAGTGCCAAGCTGTAAAAATTCTACCTGGACATGATGGGGTGGAAAAATATGTGAATCGGGTAACCATCTTTGAAGGAGTGAAGGGGCTGGCCTGGCGATGGAGGATTACTTCTGATCATGTTCGCAACACAGCATCCATGTCACATTATCCTGAAATGGGGACAAACAAATGAGCATCGACCGCTGACCATATTCGCAATGTGGTGCTGGTATAGATTTTTTGTCTAAAACCCATGGGGGGGGGGGGGGGTTGGCCCATAATGGTAGGAGAGCCCTTAGGCCTAGCATCTAGGACATTTTTTGGGACCCTTTGGGTGTGAAAGATAATGGGGGCCCAAATGAAGGGGAACATGAAGCCTAACAAGTGAATTGAAATTTCCTGAGTTGAATCTGACACTCTAGGTCCTAGTCCAGAGTACTCTTGGACACATCGGTGAACCACTGCAAAGGGTCGATGGGGTCAACTATAGAGTGGCCAATTCACACAGATAAGTATAGATCAAAGTGATAGAGAACTCTCAGGAGAAACGGGGCATGGCATGGTTTCCAAAAAAACCCAACGTGAAGGAGGGCATAACCCTGTAGCACACCTATATATCTATCTCATGGATGGGAATAGGAAAAATGTCCTAGGTGACAAGGAGTTCTCTAAGAGATAGGGCTGGACACGAAATTTAAATGTTCGGGCGGTCCTATGCATCCCATAAGGATGGGAATCAAGCCACACGTAGTTCATGAAGGTGCAGTTTAACATCATACGATACAGTGTGCAGATTAATATCGTGTGGGACGGTACAGTTTAAGGTCATGTTGGACTGTCTAGATTATGGTTATGTAGGACTGGCTTGTAGTGTAGGGTCATGCGGGACCATCTAGTTTATGGTCATGCAGGACCAGCTATTTAAGGTCATGCATAACCAGAAAAGGCTCAGCCAATGTATTCCTTGAGGAACTAGGCATTGGTGGGAGGGGTTATACACTCACCATCCATGGTAACTAGGGATTATGCTCTATTGGGGTAATCTATTTGAACAATGAATGGTCCTTCCAATTTGGGCTCCAACATGGGTGGTTTTCTATGAGGTATCATTGCTATTTTTAAAGCCAACACAAAGTCGCCATGTTGGAAAGAGCAGAGGTGAACATTTTTGTTGATGGAATGAGCCATCCTGCTCTGATGCCTTTCTAGATTTTGTAGGGCATGAAGCCTACATTCGTCAAGTGCTTCCAATTCATCTAGATAGATTTCAGCTACACTATCTTTCACTTGTTGATCATAGACCGCTATGCGCAATGAAAGAAACTTAATCTCGATGGGCGGGACGACCTCAATTCCGTACACCAGGGAATATAGGGTCACCAGTGTGGAATTGCGAGTCGTCATTTGATAAGACTAGAGGGTGTTGGGGAGCTTATCGGGTCAATTATTCTTGTTCTAGCCAACCATTATCTGTATGATGTTAGAGAGGGTTTTATTGAACTCCTCAATCGGCCCATTCGCCTGCGCGTGATAGCAGGAGGTATGGTATGAGAGAATGTTGTACTTGGAGAACAACTTCTTCAGCTCATCTTCACGGAAGTTGGTGTCATTATCGGTGAAGATATAATGAGGGACTCCAAGTGGATGGATGATATTGGAACTCATGAAGTCAATGATAGAACATTCCATGACTTCTGAGATCGGAAATTCCTCTTCCCACTTGGAAAAAACATCTGTAGCGTTCAGAATGAACCGGAATTGGAGAGCCATTGCCCACATATATGGTCCTATGACATCTAATCCCCATACTGCAAAGGTCCAAGAGTACTTGTTAGTGTAGAGAGGCTCTAGTGGATGATGCACAAAGTTAGCATGAACCTGACATGAATGGAACCTCTTGGTGAACTCTAAGTAGTCATGGATCATGGAGGGTCAAAAATACCCTAATCTCCAGATCTAGTGATACAGTTTTGGCCCAGCATGATGGGCACTGCAGTAACCAACGTGAACCTCTAGCATGACCAGTGGAATCTAAAACCCCTGAATGCAATGGAGGAGAACACCATCAAATCCATGCTTATATAGTATTGGCTCAAGGTTGTGACCACTATGGAGGGTAAACTGTAGCGCATGGTGTCGGATTCACTCACGATCAGCGTGATATGATGAGAGATTACAATGTTGGAGGTAGTCAACCGAGGGTGTCCTCCAATCAGCAATCATATCGACCACTGCATCCAGACGACCCTGGGGTCCTGACGTAGAGTCGTCGATGGTAAGATGGATTACCTATGGGTCGTCATCTCCATCTGGGGTAACAGGATCCATGACTCTCAGATTTTCCATGTGGATAATAATATCATCCTGTTTGGGCTCTGCATGTGATGCAGCTAAGATGGCCAAAGCATCCCCTCGACCGTTCTGTGACCAAGGGATATGTGTAACCTCTGGTAGATAAGGGAACTAGGCCACTAGCTAGAGATTGTGTTCCAACAATGGTACGACCTCTGGCTTCTTAATGACATAGTCACTATTGATCTTCTTAATGACTAGCTCGGAGTCCCCTTTCACATGCAAGTGGGGAACGTTGATCTCGAGGGCCAGTTTGAGGCCAGTGATAAGGGCTTGATACTATGCCACATTAATGGTGCAGCCTTCTAAAAACAGGAATGAGTATGGAAGAATGGCTTGCTACGGGGTAATAAAAATGATACTCAGGCCTTCTCTATTGAGTCTTGGATCATTGACTCTCCTATCGGTGGGGCTCCGGGAGGCACCATCAAAGTGAATCTCCAAACATGGGGTGACCTTATCGACTGAGAGGATTGCCTCATCGAGAAAATCCAAGCCCAAGGACCGGTCAGCGAGGGTTGGATGGGCAGTAAGGATATCGGCCAATGGTTGTCCCTTGATATCCTTCTGAGGCAAGAACCTGATGTCAAACTGCTGGAGGATTACCGCCCATAGTGCTAGTCGGTCAGTCAACATGGGAAAACACAGGATATACTTCAATGTGTCTACTCAAGACACCAGCTGTACCTCGTAGTGATGTAGGTAATGTCGCAATTTCAGTTCGGCAAACACGATCACAAGGCATCTCATCTCAATGTGGGAGTATCTGGTCTCCGTATCGAGAGGCATGTGGATTAGGTTGTAGAGGTTTTTCTCTAACCCCTCAATGTTCTTCATGGAAATAAGGGCATTGAGGGACCATTCCAGGGCGGTGACATAGAGGACAAGCGGCTTCCCAGAGATGGGTGGCATCAAGACTAGAGGCTGGACCAAATACATATTGATTTCCTCAAAGGAAGTATGGAACTCCTCATCCCACTCATAATCATTTCCCTTATTCATGAGCCGATAGAAGGGCTAACACTTTCCATCCAAATTCGCAATTAATCGGCATATACAGGCCAAGTGGCCATAGAAACCTCGAAGCACCTGAATATATCTTGGGGGAGGCATCTGGATGATGGCCTTGATCATCACCAGGTTTCTCTCGATGCCCTGGTACCTGAGAACAAATCCATGGAACTTGTCGGAGGTGACCCCGAAGGCAAAATTCAGTGGGTTCATCTTCCGGTGGTGGGAATAGAGGAAGCCAAACACATTCCAAAGAACCTTGATATGGTACTCACACTTGCGATATTTGACCACCATATCATCCACATGTCACTCCACCAATGTCCAGAGTATTGTCTTGAATATGTGGTTCATGGCCTGCTGATAGGTTTCACCTGCATTTTTCAGGCTGATGGGCATAACCTGGTAACAGAAGCTACCTTGGGGCACCCTAAAAGATGTTGAATCCTCATCCTCGGGGGAAATACAGATCTTATTATACCCGGAGTAACCATCCATGAAGGAGAGCTCTTAGAACCCAGTCGTGGCGTCAATCAAGAGCTCTGTCATAGGAAGAGGAAAATTATCCTTCGGACAATGGATGTTGAGAACGTGAAAGTCAATACAGACATTGATCTGTCTGTTCTGCTTCCTGACTAGAACAATGTTGGCCATCCATTTGGGGTAATGGACCTCCTTAACGAAGTAGGCCCTGAAGAGTTTGTCAACTTCGGCCTGAACCATGGTGCCATGAAACAGATGCATCTTTCTGGGAGGTTTTTTGAACCAGTGATGATTGTCTAGAAGACCGAGGCTGTGGACGGCTACCTGAGGATCTTTTCTTGACATCTCGTTGTATCTCCAGGAAAATAAATGATAGAGTTGTTTAAGGAATTTTGTGTACCGCTGCTACTCCTTGGGGGGAATGATAGCACTGATCAATGTGGGTCTTGGGTCTGCCTCACTTTTGATGTTCACCTGTACCAACTCATCGACCATGGTGTAGATTCCTTCTTCAATGGCAGGGGGTGTCCCCTAGATCCTTTTCTTCTTATGCAGATTAGGGATTCCCAGTGGGTGATGTTCCTCTGAGTTACCAGACCCCGATGGGAGGATGGTACCAGCTTGAGCGGCAATGGTTATTGCATCGGGGAAATCTCACGCTGCTAAGACCATAAGGATGAAGTCAGTAGATCTGATCCCAGCTGGCCTCCGGTCCAATGGGCCACACTTTATAAAATCAAAGTAGTGGTGGTGTGTCGGCCGAAGACAGCTTATTCCAGCCCGACGAAACAAACAAGTATGACATACCGTCATTTCTAGGAGTTGGATGCCCCAATACCTAATGAGAGTGGGAGGCTCTGGGATCACTAAGGCCTTATTTGTATAAGAATACGATGTTTTCATCCAATACCACTTGGATTTGGGAGAATGGTTCCCCTTTTCCCAAAAATGACAAAACACTTCCCCATATCGGGGGTCATGGCCTCCAACCAATGGATCGGGAAGGTGTAGGTGTCATTCAGGTCGACCCAAGGGTCAGTCGTAATGGTGACGAGCTCAAATTCACTTGACTGGACTTTTTTATCCTTACTCTTGTAATAGTCATCGTCCAAGTAGCGGGCTTCACAAGAGGCAAAAGGAGATGAATCACCTTAGAGTACGTCCACTCCACCATTAATGGAGTACTTGAGGCATTGGTGATACGATTAGGGGACTGCTGCGTGAAAGTGGAGCCATGGACTGACCATCATTGCATTATACGTGGTGTCCTGGGAGACAACCATAAACTCGGTGTTGGAAACTAGGTCAGCGAAATGGGTCTTCAAACAGATTTTTCCAACCAGGGTCTACTCTATCCTGTCATATCCCTGGATTCTTAAATCAGAGGGAGTCATGCCATCTTCGGATAATACTAATGTTAGGACCAATATGGGCCTATATACCGTGATAGGGGGGTGAATCAGGGTATGGATATTCTTTTTCAAAGTTCTTACTACCCCACTGGATCTTGACCTCTTTATTACAACGGTCACTTTTTTTGCTCTTGTGTGTAAATTATGATCACTTCTTTAATTCTTTATCTAATAATGATGATTTGAATGCAATATAGGGAAGAAAATAGGCAGACAAAGAGATTTTTTCTTGGTTCACCCTCACTGGGCTACGTCCAAGGAGCATACGCCAGCAAGTTGCCGGTTGGTACAAATTCCACTATTTTTCACTAGATGTGGATACAATGTTTGGGCTAGATCACTTCTATGCTGAGGATCACTGCCTATACAAATTTTAGGGTTAGCTCACTTCTTTCCCAAGGGTCACTCCCTGTTTCTCTCTCTCTAGCTCACTGCCGGTGGAGAGGATCACCGTCTTCCTCTTCCTAAGCTCACTGCTCTTGGAAGGGATTCACTCACAGTTTATAGACCTGTAGGTCTCTTCATTTTCATGAATAAATGCATCCATAACTAATGATGGATGCTCTGTTAATGTCCAAATTTCATCCACTGATGAATACCTCTTTTCCTCTGAACACTCGGTAATTCCTTTTAGAAACACCTTCGCAAAGCACCCTACTTCGTGAAGCTCCCAATTTCGCGAAGCTCAAACAAGACTTCGTGAAGCTTCTGCCTTTTCGAAAAGCACATTCGCGAAGCTAAATCTGTCTAAAATCAACGTCCCTCACGAAGCTTACTAAGCCAACGCGGAGCTCACAGGTTTCGCGGAGCTACAATAGCCGCCGCGAAGCTCCTCTTTCGCGAAGCACACTGGCTCCGCGAACCACCTTTAGAAAACGAGAGCAAAATATTTTCTCTGAAAATTCTCTCTAATTCTCTCGAGGGGGTCGGCCTCTATTTATAGGCGATTCCACTGACGCTCGAACTTTCTGCGTGAAGTCAATGCCACGTCATCTCAAATCACGAAGCTCTGATGGTTCTGTCGGAATTCTGTCCAAATCGCGAAGCACCATGGAAATTTTCCGATCGCAGAGCTCTTCGTAATCGCAAAGCATTCTGTCAATTCCTTCGCGCCTTCACCGTGAAGCTCCCTCGCAAAGACCTTCACCATCGCGATGTGCTTCAGACTCTGCCATTCGCAAATCTTATAGTAATCGCGAAGACTCACCGCCTCCATTTTTCTGGTCTTCGCGATTTCCAAACCATGCATCCTATCTTCGCAAAAATCATGCCTTTTCCATATTAAATTATGATCTTCATGGAAATCCTATTTTTGAGATGCTCACCACACTACAAATTTTGGACCCCAAAAATTTGGCAAACGCTGGGAAACGGCGCCACCTTGTACTTCGCTTTTTTACCACCTCCAGATCGTCCATTCTTTTGTAATCGTTCTTTGTCAACAAGGATTGTCAACAAATTCCTAGGAACTCGAAAATTCTACATGGAAACCTTCTTTTTCAACAAACACAATCAACCCAAATATACTTCAATGTTACCTTGAGGGATTTTTGCCCAACAATCTCCCCCTTTGGGTTTGTTGACAACTCTTCACAACTCTGCTCAGAATGATTTTCTGCACTTTGATACCTCACTGAGTCTTCTTCCAGCCGCTACCACCATTCGCCTCTTGCGATTATGATACCATTCAAGGAATCACTTAACACGTACTCTAAGCCCACATGAGCAATGCTCATCATGAGAAACAAGATTAGTATGAAAAGTTTATCAATGAATCACTTCATTTCAAACACCAATTGTCGATTCCAACCTAATACCAATTCATAAATTAATACCAATTTTTGAACCACACTGATCCCAATTTGTGATAGTTGGAAACCTTTTCTAACCATTCCAACATCACTCTTCTACTTTTATCACGATCCTCAGCTGTCATGATATCTATGCTTTGATCGATCACTTCTAGCATCGTCAGATTTAAAAATCTCCCCCTTTCTGCTGGCACTCCCCCTATCTGGCTGCTCCACCTGTCAGCTTCTCCCCATATCATTCATGATTTGACAAATCTCCACACTGTCTCCCCCTTGCACAATCACTATTTTCTACCCCTTTTTCAATGGACCCAAAGTTCACGCCTTTGTAGTCTGCAAGATAGTAGAGAACACATATCAGCACATTAGGGAAAAACACATCATACCTCGGGGAGAGGGGGTCTAACATCCACACTTTGTCAAGTGTGGGGAATCGACTGAACTCCCTGAGCTAGTCAATTCCTTTCGAATGCTTCCTTGGGTAAGGCCTTTGTCAGAATGTCTGCAACCTGTAGCTCTATAGGCACATACACCAACTGCACGATTCCCTGCTCAACCTTCTCCTTGATAAAATGATACTTTATATCAATGTGCTTTTTCATTGAGTGATGAACTAGATTTTTGCTAAGATTGATAGAACTTGAGTTATCACACTGGATTCCGATCGGAGACATCACTTCAACTCCCATATCTTCAAGCTGCTGCTTCATCCATAATAACTCTGTGCATGCTTGAGTGGACGCAATATACTCAGATTATGCGGTGCTCAATGAAATGAAATATTGCTTCTTGCTAAGCCAAGAAATACACAATCCACCAAGATAGAATGCACCACCTGACGTTGATCTTCTATCATCTGCTAAACTGGCCCAGTCTGCATCAGTATATCCCAATAACTTTGTCTGATATTTGTCAGAATATGTCAGCCTAAAATCGATTGTGCCCTGGATATACCAAATTATTCTTTTCACTGAAAGCATGTGACATTCCTTGGGATTACTCTGATATCTCGCTGCTTGGCATGTGGTGAAAACAATATCAGGCCTTGTCGTGGTCATGTACAACAAACTGATGATAATATGCCTATTTTCAGTGAAATTAACTACCCTTCCACTGTCATCTTTTGATGATTTCATCCGGGTAGAAAACAGAGTCTTCATCTCCTTGGAATTTTCAATTCCAAATAATTTCATAACCTCTTTGGCATATTTGGATTGAGAAATGAATGTGTCATTCCTGCCTTGTGTAACCTGTAATCAAAGGAAAACCATCAGCTCACTAATCATAGACATTTCTAACTCATGTTTCTTGAATTCAGAAGATTGTCTCCACTATGCTTCATCTGATCTTCCAAATATTATATATTCTTCCAAGACCATCCACATAATCCTTTAATTACTGTTGTTGTTGAAATAATGATTGTAATGAAATCCCATACGCTGAAATCCAAGCTTCTTCAAATACTGATATAGCCTTCAATACCATGCTCTTGGTTCTTGTTTCATCCCATATAACACCTTCTTCATCCTGCAAACTTTGTTCTCATCCTCATGAATGAGAAAACCATTTGGATGATCAGTGTACACCTCTTCTTCCAGAAACCAATTTAGAAATGCAGTCTTGACATCCATCTGGAACGCTTTGTTCTTTCTTTGCACTGCAATGGATAAGAATAATCTGATTGTCTCCTTCCTTGTAATCGGTGCAAATGTCTCATCACCATCTATTCCCTCTATCTGGGAGTCTCCTTTTCACATTCGTCATGATTTATGCCGAATCACTGTGCCATCTTCATTCATCTGGTTGCGATGAACCCATTTAGTCCCGATTACATTCTTGTTTGCTGGCCTCGAAACAATTCTCACATGTTTGGTTCTTCTCAATCTAGTCAAGTTCTTCATTCATAGCCTGAACCTAGTTTTCATCTTTAGCTGCATCAGCTAAGCATTTAGGCTCTACCTGAGATAGCAAAGACATCTGGTGCAGTGACTTCATTATTCTTGTCTGATGTGGAGCTCACTGATCACTGATGATATTATGCCTGTCAATTTTAGCTCGACTCTTTGGATTTTGTGCAGATAAGGATTTTACTTCCTTGTTCTCACCATCAGTATCTTATTCTGAATCAACTTCAGCCACTTCTTCTCCCCCTGAGTCTCATACCACTTCCTCACATTCAAAAGAAAACTTTTCTCTAGGTCATTGTTTAATGACGTCATTTCCTTTGAACTTCTTCTCTCGGATTTTTGTTGAGATGGCTTTGATTTTCTCTTATTGCTTCTTGGTATCCTGAAAAAAGTTAGCTTATAACATATTGTTAGAGGAAATATATAAGCATGAAATTCTTTGTTATTGCTGCTTCTCCCTGTGTTTCTTTCTTCCCTCAATAGCAAACACCTGAGCCGAGTCATCCAATTATTGCATTGATGGCTCTTGAATCTCATTTGGATATAGAATGCCCCCCCTATGTTACCCAACACTTCTATCTGTTAGGCCCAACGGTAGAGAACCATAACCATTCTTCTCCACAAGAACCATTTATACTAATCTGGCACTCATCATCGATCCATTAACCAAATATCTAAGCCTACTGAGTTGGAACTCGGTGTAGGAAACAAGAGATAAAGCTAATAACACAATCACTTCTAATTGTACTCAGTTTCTCCCTTTCATTTTCAATTCTGCTACCTGATTTGAATCAATTTAAACTCTAGAGCATATCACTTCTCCACTTCTCATCCTTAGATGCCACTACCCCTTGGATCATATCTCCCTAGAACCCAAAACACATGAATCATCAATTAATACCATTTATATACATAGGGAGAGGGGATGTTTCATGAATCCTCAAGACGAGGATAGTGGTTGATCCTGATGGGTCAACCCTTGGATTCTTTCTTGGAGCGCATCACTTTCCTTTCTTGCTTCCTCCAGCTACCTGGCCAAATTCAATTGCTCTGGCCATATGACTAAGCATTCATTACCTGCATGCTAAGTCTTTTTCTGATATGAAGATTCTGTAGGCATGTCCTTTCTAACCATTTGGGGTTTAAACCCACAAGTACACATTTATAGATTTGATGTTCCACCAAAATTCCATTTCCCTTGATTTCTTCTCAGAGCAGAAATATCTCTTCTTTTCACATTCCCTTACTTCTTCCACCATTGCAAGGATCATGCACCTTCCTCCACTTTTCGTTGTGGAACACAACATGCAAATTTTTCAATACATTCTTTGTTCATATTTCTTTTATCAGATGTCTAAGTCACCACATTCTTTTTCACTAGCGGTGAGTCATCCATTGAACGTTTATTCTTCTTTATCACAGTTGAAGTAGATCTCCCCTTAATCATCCAGTTTTGTTCACATTTTCTCCTTGAGAGCGGTTGGGAGTATGACCGAGGAGGTGACTAATACACCTTTTGTTCAGCTCTATGTGATTCCCATGAGGCTCTAAGCCTATTCTTCTCTTTACCATGTTGTCTCCCAGTGTAGAATTTTTCATTATGCATCACTGGAGTTGAGAATCTCTTTTCGAGTTCTCTTTCCCTTCTTGTGTTCTTCTTGCTGCAATTTCTTGCCAAATGCCTATAATCTGAACATATAAAACATTTTCCATCAAAGGAATACCTCATTTTGTCACTTCTATGTCGAGATGCTTATACACCTTGAGTTCTTCTTATAACATGAGGCTCTTGAGCTTCCTGACACATACTGATGGTGTGTCCCATTCTTCCATAGTAATAGCATCTAATGGATGCTTTACTCTGAGAGACTCTTCTCTCTGATTTTTCATGATGCTTCTTCTTATTCTCAGATTTAGTAATTTTTCTGTTTTCACATCCTGAGATGTATTCCAGAGCCTCTGAACAGAAGCTTGATGTGTGGCCATGAATCCCCCAGAAAAAGCACATGTCATCACTTCTTTTTATAACTGTCCTCTTAGGTCTATCTTCAGCACCTATATGTTTTTCTCCACTCCTGGAACTGTTCATGACTCTCTTCTTATCATGCATGGGAGGTGATTCATCAAATCCAATACCAGCTTTTCTAAAACTTGCTGGTCTTTGAGCTAAGAAAATATTCTCTTGTTTCTCTTCAGAAATATCATATTTGTTCTTCATTTTATCATCACTTGTCGAAGGATGATCAATTATCAAGTGTAATGCATCCTTCATTTTTTGCATTCCTTTATCATTGGATTTATCCACATCCTTCTTTACTGAATCTAGTTCTTCTTCCAACTTATGAATCTTCATATCACTTTATTTAAGTTGGGCATTGGATTCCCTTCTAAGATTCTTTCCACGACTCATCTCATCTGCCAATTCTTGTGTGAGCTTTTCTACCATACCAATTTGCTCCTTTACTTTTAATTTTTCTTGAGAAACAGATTTACAGATAGATTCATTCTCTTGTTGGATCCTTTGATTCTTTTAAACTTGTTCAGACAACTGTGTAGCTAGATCATCATTTTTGGATTTGAGATTCTGAATTTCATATGTGTTCATATTCTTTCCCTTGACATCAGCTTTTTATTTTTCAACCTTTGCCAATCTCTTTCACAGTTCTTCATCTTGAGAATCATTCTTCTCTGTTAGGTCAGTAACCACATCAATAAGCCTTTGGTTTAAGCCTCTTATCTTGTTGACCTCAATGTCCAATACTTTGATCTGGATAGCTTTAGATTTAACTTCTTCATCCAATTTCTTTGTCACATTGACAACATCTACTAGTGGTCTTCTTGAAACATTTGCATCATCAGTTGTTTCCGTATAACTTTTAAGTTCATATACTTCACTCGTTCCTGCATCATTATTGAGTGAATATATCTTTTCCCTATCAGATTCATCCAATCCTTTCTTCATCATGCTGTTTGATTCCTTTAGTTGAATCACACTTTTTCCATACACACTTCCACACTGAGGAATACCACCTGACTTCTGATTCTTCTTTGATGTTTTTTTCTTTGCCATGGCACACCAAGATAAGTGCAGACTGTTTCTTTAACCACACAGATTGACTAAACCAAGTCGGTGTAAAAAATCTGATAAAAGCAACCTTCCCTCTGATACCAATTGTTAGGACCAATAGGGGCCTATATACCCTGAGAGGGGGGTGAATTAGGGTATGGATATTCTTTTTCAAAGTTCTTCCTACCCCACTGGATCTTGAACTCTTTATTACAAGGGTCACTTTGTTTGCTATTGTGTGTAAACTATGATAACTTCTTTACTTCTTTATCTAATAATGATTCTTTGAATGCAATGCAAGGATGAAAATAGGCAGAGAAATAGATTTTTACTTGGTTCACCCTCTTTGGGCTACGTCCAAGGAGCATACGCCAACAAGTTGCCGGTCGTACCAAATTCCACTATTCTTCACTAGATGTGGATACAAAGTTTGGGCTAGATAACTTCTATGCCCAGGCTCACTGCCTATAAAAAGTTTAGGGTCAGCTCACTACTTTCCCAAGGGTCACTCCATGTTTCTCTCTCTCTAGCTCACTGCCGGTGGAGATGATCACCTTCTTCCTCTTCCTAAGCTCACTGTTCTTGGAAGGGATTCACTCACAGTTTATAGACCTGTAGGTGTCTTCATTTTCATGAATACATTCATCCTTAACTGATGATGGATGCTATGTTAATGTCCAAATTTCATCCACTAATGAATACCTCTTTTCCTCTGAACACTGGGCAATTCATTTTGGAAACACCTCCGCAAAGCACCCTACTTCGCAAAGCTCCCAATTTCGCAAAGCTCAAACAAGCCTTCGTAAAGCTCCTGCCTTTTCGTGAAGCTCAAGCCTTCGCAAAGCAATGTCCCTTGCAAAGATTACTGAGCCAACTCGGAGCTCGCAGTTTTCACGGAGCTACAATAGCCACCGTGAAGCTCCTCTTTCACGAAGCACACTGGATCCGCAAACCACCTCTGCAAAACGAGAGCAAAATATTTTCTCTGAAAATTCTCTCTACTTCTCTTGAGGGGGTCGGCCTCTATTTATAGGTGATTCCACCGACCCTCATACTTTCTGCGTGAATTCAACTCCACGTCATCTCAAATTGCGAAGCTCCAAAGTTTCCGTCGAAATTCTATCCTAATCGCGAAGCACCACGGAAATTTTCCGATCGCAGAGCTCGTCGTAATCGCGAAGCATTCCGTCAATTCCTTCACGCCTTCGCCACGAAGATCCCTCACAAATACCTTCACCGTCGCGATGCGCTTCAGCCTCTACCATTCGCGAAACTTGTCGTAATCGCGAAGACTCACCGCCTCCATTTTTCTTGTCTTCGCGATTTCCAAACCATGCATCCTATCTTCACGAAATTCATGCCTTTTCCAAATTAAATTATGATCTTCATGGAAATACTATTTTTGCGATGCTCACCAAACTCCAAATTTTGGACCCCAAAAATTTGGCAAACACTGGGAAATGGCGCCACCTTGTACTGATCTTTTGTACCGCCTCCAGGTCGTCCTTTCCTTTGTCATCGTTCTTTGTCAACAACGATTGTCAACAAATTCCCAGGAACTCGGCAATTCTCCATGGAAACCTACTTTGTCAACAAACACAATCAACCCAAAAATACTTCAATGTTACCTTGAAGGATTTTTTCCCAACAACTAACACCTGTAGCATTTGTATCTTGATAAGGTTAATCCCAGATCTGGTGTCATCGACACAGTTGCGAACCTCCACGCCGTTAAATTGGCCAGTGATGTACAATGGGCAGATGTGCCCTTGTATGGGGGAGCTTTCATCCTCTCCAGAGAACGAAATGATGGCCTAACATTCGGCATTCTCAAACACTTCAGCGTGGAAAGACTCTTCCGCTGCTACATCTGTCTCGAACTAGAGGGTGATTCATAAAGCCTCGGTGAGTGCTTAGCGCATATCTGGTGACAGGTTAAGGGCTTCAAGGATGGAAAGCCTCATTGGGATGACGATGAGGTGCTTGAGAACATAATACTTTCATGAAAGGTGTGCATTTCGGCTCAAAGGGAGCCGCTCTGTGATAGAAGGCATGGGAGGGCCCTGCCAGCTAGACTGGTGGGTGACTGGTACTAGGTCTATCCCACTGCTCACTAGTCGAAGCCCAAAGAGTAGCCGTAAGATGAGGAATGGAATACTATGATCGGCCTGTAGTGGGGAGAAGTTAGTCACAGAGCAGCCGAAGTGTTTCTTCCTGATAAAGTAGAAAAAATGGTGGTAGAGGTGGTCCTGTCGACACCAGATGAAGAGGTTGTGTGTGTTGAGTTCTACACGGGGCTTGCTATCTGGTCTCAGTGGAATGTAAATCCGGGATGGAGGTGGCAGCAAACGTCCCCCAATGACCCTTATGGCTAAAGCTCTGATGACGTTGGCATTGTCTAAGGATGTTGGGGAGGTTTTCCTGGCGCTCCCCCTCATAGGGAGTCATATAGGGTTTTCCCAACTCAACGGTGTTAAATGAAGCATACTCGTGACTATAACATGATGAATCATCCATATCTAGGTAGATTCTGGGGGGGGGGGGATCCCCATTTCCGGGGGCATGAAGTCACTGAGAGTGCGGGACGTCGATGGCATTGGCAAGGGACATTTCTTTTTCTTGTGCCGCCAATGATTTCTCTTCAAGGAAGAGGCCATTAGAGATTACGATGCAGATGTGCTGGCCGCAGCTTCTGAAGGTTCCGACTGATTCAGGTGTGCATGGATAATTCCATGGGCATGGGTGACCCCTTTGTGGGCCATCCAATCATCATACTTCTGAGACCCGCTGTCAGAAACCTACTGCCACCCGCCTTCACTGTCGCTACTTCTATATGACCTCACAAAGACACGAGTCACTTGTGCCAGGGCCGAGACCATGATGACTATATTATTGTAAATCTAGTCTTGGAGCCATTCCTTGAACCCATAGCATTGCTTGAGGGTGTGCCCCAGGAACTGGTGATAAGGGCTGTATTTGGGGCGATCAGTGAGATTCGCCTCTTCTGGCTTTCTGCACTCGGGCAGTCGTACAATTCCATGCTCTGTGGCACTGTGAAAGTAACTAGAGACCTGATCCTCGTTGAACTAGTAGGTCTGATTTCTTCTATCCAGAATGGGGAATCTAGGAGCCTGACCCTGATGAAGGGCCGGAGGAGCCTGCCGAGGTGGTAGAACGTTATTATCTCTCCTAGGTGTTGGCGGCGAGTTACGTGGAGGTGTCTACTGATTTTGAGGTGGTCCCTGCTGGGCTGGAAGGTGTTCAAGTGGTGGTGGAACTCTGTGAGGCTGCGATGCTAGCTCCACTGGTAGCAATTCTAACTGCCTAGGGGCCTCTATTTGGGCCACCGCGGCGGGCTCAGCTCTAACGTCCCTCCTTGATGGTATTAGAGGGGGAAACGGACGTGCCTAACTGGACTGTTGTAGGGATTCTTCAAGGGGATGGGCCTTATCTGAGATGTCTTGTAACCCACCGGGATAGTTCTGAGTGATCGGGGAGGGAAACATATCCATATTGACCATTCCTACGCACATCGTCAGTAATTTCTCCTATGTCAGTGGCATATCAAGGGAGTATGTGAGCCCCTTCCACCAGGTGATAAAGTCCGAGACATTCTCATAAGGCCATTGATTGAAATTGAAGAGGTCTACGATGCTCATTTTCCAGGTGGTAGAGCTGAACTTGTAGTGGAATTTCCCGTGAAGGTCCTCCCAGCTGGTAACGCATCTGACAGGGAGCTGGTTGTACCAGAAAAATGTCTACCACACTAGTGTCTGAACAAAACAGCGGTGCTTGGTGGCCTCCTACTACGCGGTAGTCCCTAACCTAGGCCCACCCCTTGAGTTGAATTTGGCCAAGTTCTGTGGCGGGTCCCCCATCCCATTAAAGGGGGAGAAGGTGGGGCATCCGAATCCCGAGGGTGCTGGCATTTCATCCACCCATGTCGGATATGGCTAGTCGTCTGGTGGGATGGCCACATATCCCGTTACCAATGCCTCTAGGCAGGTGATGAGTGCTGCCGTTGGATCATCAGGACGTGGGTCCCTATCTTGATGGGGGGTCCCTACCCATGAACATGTTGCCAGGTTCTTCAATATGGTAGACAAGCTCAGCTGCTTATGGAGCGGCTGGTGGCGCGACCCCTTGGGTTGCCGGGGGACCCTGAGTAGGGTTTCATGGATTGTTGTGCCGTTCAGGATGGTTTGATGAGACATATTGCGCTCTCTTACTGTGATCTCTGGCTTCTGCCCTATCCGCAAGAGCGGCATGATCAGGGTTGCCAGGGGCAGCTCACCAAGGGGAAATTGTTCCTACCCACACTGCCCTGGACTAGGATCACCATAGTTGGCTCATTGCTCTGCAACACATTCTACCAGGAGTTTATCAACCAATTTCTTCTGCTCAGCCTGTTGCTGGCTCAATGTGGCCCTCTCGGGGTCCTCCCCCGTCTTCTGGATTAAAGCTTACGGATTAGAGTACTTGACTGCTCCGACATGCTCTTTTCCTTTACAGGAATTCTGGCAAAGTACCAATGCCTCAGTGGGGGTAGGGATACCTAGGATGTTCCTATCCTGACAAGTAATCCACCAAGATGGGTCTTTTAGTGGTGGCACGTCCTCAGGGAGGAAGTTCCCATCAAGAAGTTTCAGGTCGTTTTCCCCTCCCAATAGATCGGTCATGTTGAATGCAACTCTTCTCAGGGGCATGTCTTCAATGTCGCCTAGCGAGTCAGGCTACCTAAGAATATCACTGAAGATGAGGGAAGTGTACTGCCCCAATCCATGGACTTTCACATGGGGGTGGCCTCCTTAATAACCATTCAGAGTACTTGGAAAATCTAAACGCATTGCTGTTACAGGGCCCTGTGGTGACAATGTGACTCGGGGTGCTAGGCCATAGGATGCGTGGCCCGATCAACCAGAAGACATTGTTCGCCGATGTATTCAAGGTGCACATGGATCCTACGATAACACACTCACTGGTGTCAAAGACATAAATGAGTCACCCAGTGGGTCTAGCGTAAATAAAGAGATTCTAGCGCACAAAAATTTGGTCATGCGACCGTCCAAAACTTCTCAAGGAACTGGTCCACTACGAGGATTGTCCAGAAGATCCTTCGCTTAGATTCAGGGTCTGGACCTTGATTTACCTACTTTTCAACTGGGGGTGGCTGAGAAACTAGCAACAACTCCAAGGCAGACCACTAGGACGGTGGGCTAGCCGATGAAGAATACGGCGAGCGGGCTGATTGGCCGCCGATTGTCAGGCTGTCCTCCGAGGATTGTAGCGACATGGCCGCTATATCACGATAGGATGGAACGGTGACCAAATCCCCTTAAACTACATTGACATATTCTAAGGGTGGGCTATTCCCTAGATCTTCCTCCATTTACCCCCTAAATAGCTCTTCGTAGACTCTATCCGAGGTAGGGGCACTTCTGGAGATGACGGTGGCGACTACGCGGTCAGTCCGTGGGGACACTCCAGGTCCTCGTCATCATGGATATACCTATGGAGGGATACATGGATCCAATGGACCTCACATTCTGGGAGTAAGAGGCTGATGTGCCCCGTTCCTTCCACAGACTTTGACTCAGAGGACTGAGGGGAGGGTTTTAGCGCAGAGTCGTACTCCACCTTAGAGTCTGAGAAGCAGACTGATTTGATTCTTGTCCGGCACTCCCTATAATTCCTCTTTTGGTAGAGACAACCTTATATCCTACCCCTGGGGGGCTCTTTGGGCAAGGACCACTTTTGGCATGAGGAGTTCCTTCGGCCATACTGGTGCTAGGGTAGAGAGAGCTCCCGCCAGGGTGGGCTGCGGTGCGAGGAGCACCGGGGAAAATGTCAAAGGGACACCGGTAGGAGCACCATGATGGACGTTGGTGAAGTGATGTAGGCCTCCACCCCTCTGATTTCTGGGGTGAGCAGGACCTTCACCGGAACGTACAAGGAAAAGGGGGTGCCCCATGTTACCGGGTGACCGGATGTGCCATGTCTCCATACCTGCAGCCTGCGGCAGGGGGAGTGACCCCATACCCAGTGTAGTGAGTGCGAGAGAGACCCCCATATGGAGTGTTGCTGTCACGAGGGAGACCCTCTCGTAGGTTGAAGGTGGCACATGGCAGACCTCCAAGCCGAGGTTGGAATCAAGGAGGACATGCACCTTCCATTGTGGCGGTATGGAGTGGGCCTCCACACTAGGTGGCATTGTTGTGGATTGGTCCGCAGCAGCCATCGCCTCTGTCGGTGACTGAGAGAGTCGACCCAGCCAACCTGTGGGGCGGTTGGGGCCTCAATCCAAGTCGGGCATGTAACTGCCCCTCCTCAACATATGCAGGGAGTTTGGGATATGAGTCAGTTGTGGCTCAGGCCATAGTATTCGCTGACGTTGACATCCCACGGCGGGAATCCTCTCCCATTTGTGCCTGATTCTAGTGTCGGGTTAGATGAACTAGAGCCGATGGTGTAGGTGTGTGGCTTACATGTGACTTAGGTCGGGGAACTGGGCGGCAGTTCTGACGCAGCCTGGCGGGAGCCCTCACTGGGAGCACTTAAAGGGAGACTCTGATCGGGCTGACCCGAACATTTCCTACCTCATCGGTATAGGGAAGGTAGTTGTCAAGGAATTCCGTGGACAAGATCCTAAAAAGATTTAATGTTGGGGTGGGGAGCAGTGGCTCCTTGAGCAGCCCTTGGGAGTGGGGGTGATGGCGAAGCACAACCACCTCTAGATCTAGGAGGGCCATATCCCTAGTGGGGATGATCCCCTCCTCCTCGTACCTGAGTACAAGATCATTAATTACCCTTAATTGGATAATTTTCGATGTGGAGAGGGGGCGTGCGTGTCTATTAGTCTTGGCGGTTGAGGCAATCATGGAAGAGGAGAAACTGCACAGGGTGGCTGCGTCGATGTTTCCACTGCCCCTACGATGGTGGGAAGGTGGTGATCCCATTCTGAACGCAACAACTTTGTTCTTGAAAGAAGGGAGATGAACTCATTAATACTGATAAATAAAGAAATCGACAACCAGTGCCCCAGCGGTATTCCATCTTCTGTGGATGATTAGAGAAATCCACACTGACAAAGATGCAGAATGGAATGCTCAACATCCTGACAGCCCCAACATCTGGGGAGTTTAACATCAGGCCTACTATTTGCTTAGTGGGACCTGGTGCCAGATGACGGGGTTTGGTGACATGCTAATCCACTGATGCCCCGAACGCTACTAGTCTCCAAATTTAAGAGAAGATCATCATTTTTGGTTCACTATTTCTGTTTCTGATTCTTTCTCCAGGGTGTGTGCATCCGTCACGTGGAGGATGTGTAGCTGTTACCCTGCATTCCCGCATTCCAAAGGTGGGTGTCATCTATTCCTTATTCAGGGACGTCTGCTCCTTGATCGAAATGGGATGATGGGATGTCAGTTCTTCCTTCCACGGATTCCTCCTCAGAGCTTTTCACCTAGTCCGGGTCTCCCACATAGACTTATGACGTATTCGTGAAACTTTTCTCAGTGCCATATCTTCATGGACACCATTTAATTACACTGCTTCTGTCAGGACATTCCAAGGGGTCTGGTCTGGGCAGCAGCCTTCGGTTAGGGGAGTAGTCATGTAGGGCATCACTGGCCTATATGGACACTGGGGGATTGGCTTGTCTATCTTCTTTCCCGTATTAAAGGGCTTCCCAAGGGCGCTGAAGCCCGAGGCATCCCACATAGAACCCTGGAAATAATATTCCATGGGCATGTATATGAGGTTTTCCTCAGCTTATCATGTTTAACATATGATATGTCACAAGTTTAATGTCTAACAGAGACGGATCAGACTGATCGGAAAACTGATTAGAGTGGATCAGATGGAGGAACCCCATGTAGGGAACACCGATACTGGGGCTATCATGTTAGTGGCTTCCCAAATGTTTTTTTGATGGAATGGGGAGCAGGGTGGCCTGTTCCCACTAGGATGTGGTGACCCGGGTGTGGATCAGGATGGGTGATGAAGTAAAGGGGGATGAAATATGGCCATCACAAGAGTTATGGTGAAGTTGGTCTTCAGCCTTGAAGAGTATTCCTACCTAACCTCGTGGTAGGGAATCGATGTTCGTGTAGTTTGGGAAGACGATGGGACACCTGAGGAGGAAACCCGTGGGAATAGATGCATGGATGGGACCCAGAATATGTGGAACCTCTAGGTTGGGGCATGAGCTTCCCGAGACACATATGCTTGAGGGAGAGAAAAGGATGAGATAGGGGTGATGGGATTGAACCTCATAGTGGCATCCTACGTATCCCCATGGCAGGGAATCAAAGTCTATGAAGTTCAAGACAGGGGATACAGTTTAGTGTCATACGGGAAGTTTTCTAACCTGACATAATGGTGGTTAGAACAATCGAGTGGTTGTCATGAACCCCTTGAAGGCTTCCTACATACCATGTCTTGACATGGATCAAAGTTCCCTTTGTTCGTGATGATGTTGGAGTCGGTGAACTGATGTGAATAGGGACCTGGGGTCTAGGTGGATGGTGGTCTTAAACCTCATGTAGGTTTCCTACGTACCTTGCCTTGGAAATGATCAAAGTCCTTGTAGTTTCAGATGGTTTTTGGGGTTTACACTCTGAGGTAGACCATGGTGTTGGTATTAAAACTCGTGGAGGCTTCCTACATACCATGCCTTGACATGGATCAATGTCCACTTAGTTTGGGATGGTGTTTGGGGAATACACTCTACGGTGGCCCAAGGTGTTGGGCTTGAACCTCATAGAGGCTTCCAACATACCATGCCTTGACACAGATAGAATTCCTCATAGTTCTGGATGGTGTTTGGGGATTACACTCTAATGTGGCCTAAGGTGTTTGTCGGGCTTCACCCTCATGGAGGATTCCTATGTACCATGCCTTGAAATGGATCAATTTCCCTGTAGTTTGGGATTTGGTGTTTGGGGATTACACTCTGAGGCGACCCAGGTGATATTTTGGGCTTTAACCTGATGGAGGATTCCTAAGAACCATGCCTTGATATAGATCAAAGTCCTCGTAGTTTGGGATATGGTGTTTGGGGCTTACACTCTGAGGTAGCCCAAGGTGGTTGTCATGGTCGGTGCTCGATCTAAGATCACGTGAGACATGCTCGATGAGAGAAACAAGATATAGCAGAGACGTGATGATCACGTCGTGAAAGGTGCGTCCATGGGAAATAGATTGGGGCTTATGCATGATTAGCAGCCCAAAGAGGAAATAGGGTCTTATGGGTGGTTAGCAGCACAAGTGGTTGGGGCATACTCCACGATAGAGGCCAGATTGCGACAAAGCCTAGTAAGAAAGGGATTTGGTACCGTAGAAAGTAGAAGAACCATTTCCTACCAGGCCCTTTGCTGGACATAGGGACCGAAGATAAAAGGCGGAGTAGAGATGCTTCCTTCTACAAGGAAAGCTAGGGGCTTACACCAAGGTTGTTTCCCTTTCCTGTGGACAAAGGACACTCCAATAAGGAGGATATCATCCCCTGTGAGGGGCAAACCCATCCCCATGGAGATGAGTGGGTGTATAGAATGTACAAGGTGGGGGAACCTACGTGCAAAGCACGGGGCGAGGACACAATTTAACATCATGTGCTGAGGAAAACGGTTTTTGTAAGTTTAACGTCCTGCAGCTCAGATGAGTCGGGTCCACTCCGCACCCCTACGACTTACATAACCAGTACCCTCTCCTCCTTGGTGCAGAGAGGGGATAGGAAAATCAATGGCGAGGGGGTATGATAGGGCGTACCGTTGCGGGGTCCACGTTAGTGTGCCTGTGAGAAGAATAAGTAGCTGTTAGTGTGCCTATGTGAAGAATCATGAGGCGGAGCAATGCAACGGGAAGAACCGTCCAAGGGACATTGAAGTTACTTCGTACGAAGCTAGAAGGTCATATAGGAAAACAGTGTATGATGTGGATGCCTGAGTCATGAGAGACACCTGAAAATGGAATCCATAAGAAGAGCATCAGACACACATGTAGAGGTACACCCATGGAGTACGGGGAACAACGTCCCGTAGAGTTGCGTGCAACCTTTGAGGCTTACGCGTGAAATAAGAATCCTTGCATGAAAAACATAGGGCTGGCATGAAATCAGTGAGGATTTTAAGTAAATGGAACTGAGGGTTGTCCACAACTAGAAAGGATTGTGCGCAATGAGTACGAATTGAGCGCAATTGGGAGAGGTTTCATGTAATGACTGGGGTGCACACAATTGAAGTGGATTGCGCACAATTAGACATCTTGCACGCAAGTGGAAGGGATTGCGCACAAGGGGCGGACCCTAAAGAGGATTGGAATTCAGTATTAAACCCAAGGGATCTCGTGTGAAGGTAGACCCCAGGACGACTGGGCATGAAAATAACAGTACCTGAAATCCATCTTGGCGCACATGGAATGCGAATTTCACACATGAGAGCCAGTTCAGATTCTTCCACCCAGAAGTTGAATGGGTCAAATTTATTTATAGGTGTTCGGGGGTGTGGAAAACTGTTTGGCAAGATATATTTTTGTGTCGATGTCGGTTGTGAGAAATTTCAACAGCGCGGAGTGGGGCACAAAATATTTTGTGCCCATGCTTCAGAACTTTTGCGAATCCCAGAAGTTTCCATGGACGACATTTTTTTTTCACGCACCAATGAATATTTTTTGCGCGACTCCTCTGGGCCCCCGGACTAGGTCCTTGGATAATAATATGACTTCGCTTTGTCGTTTTGAAACCTTCTTCAGTCCTTGAGTGATTTTTGGCATCTACAACGTGCTCAATGGACAGACTTATTCTCATACATTGTTTCATTACCCTTTGAAAGAGAAATCAAGAAGCGGGTTCTTTTATGGGGGGATACTGTAAGAACATAGTTTTTCAATCCGGAATGGATCATTTAATTTTTGGTATAAATCAATAATTTGGACATAATGTGGATTTCTAATGAGATAGTAAAGGTTTCGAGGGTGACTAGGGCATATTCGAATCCCAAAACCTATCTTTTTCAGAGAAAACATACTCTGTGCATAGTTTAGAGTAAACCATGTTGGATTTTACTTCGGTCTTCCAAACCATGAAGATTATAGTTTTTCGAATAGATCCACCTCACACAGTTGGCTCATGTCCATGTTTTCTATCAGTGTGATTAGCCATTTTCCCATGTATCTATGCATGGTTTTCTCACAGTTTGATAACCCATGTGGTGCAAACAGTTAGGGTAAAGCCATCCCACAAGGTTTGTTCACATTTTGACAAACTGTGCGTGGGTAAATTTTCTTGATAAATTTTTCGTTTTTACCTTAATGATATAATTCAGTCACCCCTTATTTCCAAATCTGAGTTTTTGGAGGATTGACAAATTTCACTCTCAATATGGGACTTTTTGATGATCTAAACTTAGAATCAAGGGATCTCCTACATTCGACATATGATCGAACTTCAGTTTGTCACGTTAGATGCACAATGGTAAGTAATCGAGTCCCCATTTAGCCATTCTTCTTCTATTTCACTATCAATGAATATATTTTCATGTAATAATTTTTCATATTTTCATTGATCTACTCCAATCTGAGGTAAATCAATGGATGATACTGTAGGATAAGGATCGTACAACCCTTAGGTGGGTGGTCTATAACATTTCCCTAAATTCCATTGATTTTGGATGGTTTTTGTGGCCCCACCAATTCCATAGGGTACCATTTAATAAAATTACATTCCATATTATACATGATAGAATCTTATGGTCATGAATTTCCTAATTTGTGATTATTTGTTAGTGGTTACACCCACAACTCAATCCACCTCATGTTGATGGTTATGAAATATTTGGGTTTTTAGTGTATGGAAACATTTGAGCCACTATTCGGGAGTTCCATTTTTTAAACTTCCTAATGTAAAGCTTTATTATTAAAAATGTATTTTTATTAATGAGAATTGCATAATGGAATGTATAATGTTTTCTCACCACATGCCCCACCTAAGGTAAGTGATTCCATCTGATTATTAAATGTGAAATATGAAAAAAAAATGTATACTATGTATATAACTTTTCCTTACCAATTATATTGAATAAAGATTACATGTATGTAGAACCCCTTTCCACGTTGATGAAAGGTATCAGAGTGAATCAATCTAATTTTATATGCCTTAATGGTTAATTAAGATCTGATTAAATTATTGCAAGGATACTTGGCCAATAATCATTAATGAGAGACAAGGCATGGAGAAATAAATAAATGGATTCAAATCTATATGACCTATCAACACTAAGGGAAGGAAATACTAGATCCAAATGAATTATTTCATTATTCCAATATCAAATAATATTGGACTGACTTGAGATCACCTTGAATTCTAAGTGGAGAATACCTTGGGTCTCAAGAACCCCATTCCGATTCAAGGATGTGGTTTTTTAGGTTCATACCCACCAAGAATCTTGTTCTAATCTTTTCCTTAGATGCCTAGTATACTACTATAGGGTCCTTTTCATTATTAAAGGACACTACAGATACACTACTTGTATCCATCATTGATTATTTGGAATCTATATGAATCTTATTGTGGATTTCCCTAGAATACACTCCTTTGATAACACTCTTACCCCATAACTAGAATTAGATACTACAGAGTTAGCAATATGTGTGAATTACGTTACCTTGGTTATTACCCTGGTACTCCCTCATAGGAAATATTTGTTAGGATTCTTTTTTACATCTTGGGGCCTTCGTGTGTTATACTATTAAGAGGTGATGTTATTTATATATATGCCTCATTTGACCTAATAATATTTAATGAACATTAATTAATTAATGAACTGGTTACAGGTTCTGACCCCAAATGAGGGATAGGGGTGGTACATGGGTATTTAGTTATATTGTACTACCTTCTTTACTTTATATATGCATTCATGCACTATGGTATGTTTTTTTACACGGGCGGTTCTTATAGACACCATTGGTGGTGGACCACTGGGATTTATCTCACACCCTATCTGGGTGCCATTTTGTATCTAGAGTAGATTTCATGGTAATAGGTATTGAAAAAGTGAAGCATAAAACTTCCAGTATTTGATTGTGTACTAATAGGATAGAGCTTCATTGGAGATGACCGAGTAGGATCTCGGGATGCTTGGAGTAGTCTTTTTTTCTCTTACCTTTTGGAACATATTATGTGTATTGTCATGTATCCATGAATTCCAGATTTCTAGTGACATGAAATTAAATCATAATTTTTCTAGTTGATACAGTTATAGTTATTCTTGTTTATCTATTTAATCAGTTTGATTCTGATATTTATTTGTATTATTAATATTGGTTTTGTTTTTTATTATTCATTTAAATTTTATCCTCTATGAAACACTATTCTATGGAGGGCATAGTATTTCCATAGGCTCACCCTTGGACCTTGCTTCTAGTCTACAGCCTCTAGCGTTCAGAAATATTTTCTTGAGTCCAGGTGGCCCACCAGGCTCAGGGCTCCAGTAATGTGGCATCCAGGTCTGGTTCTTCACACGTAGGGTGAAAAAAAAGTATGTGCAGAATGATACAGACAAGAAGATATATAAAGTTAACATGTGCTATCCAAATGATCCCTATTATACCCCTAGATGTTCTCAGTTTAGAACCTCCTTCTGGAATATGGTGAAGTTCCTAAGTTTATATCCAAGTGGATACCCCCAACTTGCCAATCTAGTGGAACATCCCACCTGGCCTATCAGCAATCCAAGGTGTACCAACCCATATAATCATGGAATATCAGCAACCATCACTCAATACTCTAAAATAATCCAAGTAATCCTTGGTAAATATACATAAACTGGGTATGTCGGATTCCCTCACATATGTGACTCTCCATACCTATTGTCACTGCACTTGCCTACCCTAACCACGAACACGCAATATGATAACCCATAATGTGATATCCATCCTATAGAAGTTCCTTGTATATATATACACACACAAAAACATCACACAAGGTAAAAACTAGGTTGTCACAACATATGAACTATCAACCCATTTTTTTAAAATAAAAAAATTTCCAAAAGGGCATTTAGCATTATATAATAATATTTCATTACCAAAAACACTTCCAAACTATTTACAAGATTACAGAAAACACCAATTTTCTATTAACAATTCCAAATGGGCCTCTATGATCCATCTTCCAATAAATTTTCATAAAACTCATTCCAAACATTGATTAGATATACAACCTTATAAATTATAAAAAACAAAACCTTATGCCAAACATTTACCAAAGAAAACATGAAGTTCCAAGAAAATTTATAATATTAATATTTCATATGTAAATTTTTTTTTGGAAAAAACACTAGGAAAAAACATTATTTAAAAATCAAATATCAATTTTAGAAACCAAAATTTAAAGGAAAACACCATTTAATGTGTGGTCTTTATTTCAAGGAACATCCATGCATGCACCTAGTGCACCCATGGATGTGGAAACATCTAATAGACCTACTCTACGTAACCAATAACCACTTTCTGAACTCATTTTCAAAAACACCACGACGTTTCTAAAACAACCCAACCATCCCATTTAGTTGAAAAAGCATAAAAATCCTTTTATAAAATCCTTGTGATCCATTATAAATTACTTCAGCAAAACCACTGAGCCATAAGATTACCAAAACAAAAACTTATTTCCATATCAAAATCCAACGATTTTATCATAAAATAATGTGGTTAATAATTTAACAAATCACCCCAATTTTATTCTAAATGAACAAATGGAATTTCTTCAAACACAATGGGTGCACAAATAGATAACAAAAAACAAAAATAACATTTCAATGAAAATTTGTAGAAAATTATACCATCAATAAAACACCACATTAAATTAACAATGTGGGTTATTAGGGTGTGAATAATATTTAAAAAATTATTAAGAAAACTATTAGCATCCAATCAAACACATTAAGCATAGACATATATAAGTATAAACCAATAATCACTAGAAAACCTATTATTATAAAATTATAATAATTTATAAACAATATTTTATGTCATATAAGTTTACAATGAGTATGAAAATCATTTATCACAACTAACTAAGTCATTAATGCATCTAATGATTATTTCAGAAATTAAATAAATGGAAACACATACCATAAACATGCACATATACAACGAGGCTTCAATAGGAGGAAGAATTAGACCACTTAGACCAATCACACTCCATAAACCACAATGAAAATCGATTTCAAAAGAAATCTGAACTTCTAGGGTTTATCAATGGAAATAAAACCCCATAATTGAAGGAATACTCACCGAAGGGGAAGCCGCTACCATAGGAGGGGGCACAGTAAAGGAGGGCGACACTGGTGGGGTCACGCACTGGAGTGGAGAGAAACACTAGAAGGGGAAAACACATGGGGTTATGGGAGCATCAGTCACCGCCGAGGGCATGACCGACATGGGAGTTTAGCTCCAAATAATGGAGGGTTTCCGAAGAGAGGGTGAACCAATGGGTGTTTTGAAGGAAGGGTGCATCCCGATGTGTAGTTGAGCAAACCGCCCTCAAACCATGCCACATAGAATTTCCCACTTATAAATCCTAGATGAAAAATTTTCACATGTTTTATCAACTATGTTCATGTTCTATAATATAACCTAGACGCACCTGGGCACCCGCATGGTTACCCCTGACCGCGAGGGCTAGTCGTCAAATAGTAAAAAGACATCCATTTTTTTAAATAAATTTACTCTCTAGCTAAAAAAGCGTAATAAAAATACTAAAAATATTTGAAATGATTAAAATAATCAATATTCAAGGTTATAGTGATAAATTTACAAATGTAGAAAAACCAATTATGGGTTACACATAGTAATCATTAAGCTTCCAACTTTTCTTTTATGATGGAATTTTTAGTTATTATTTTTACGATGTCAGATTCTATGAATAGTGAAATAAAAAATTATTCCTTTGATAACCTAGATGAATTGCGAGATTGAAATTAATCATAAGGGAGTAGAATGTGAAATGTCGATATATTGTGAAATAATTTATTCAAATTAATATAATATTTGTGGTATGTTTCATTTTACACAATACTAAATATAACTTTTGTTATATGAAAAACACTATATTTGGATTAAATTATATGGAAAAAAATGTGATATTACTCTAAATTAAGCACATAGATTAACTTGTGGAATACACTACACTATGGTTGGATCATGTAACACCCCAAACCATGTTATTTTGAAATCTTGCATTACACACAATACAAAGATTTAACAAACAATAGATTATTTTTAAAATATTATTATTTAATATTATAGGATATTAATAAGACGTTAAATTTATAGTCATAAATATTATTTAATAACTTATGAAAATATAATTTTTATAATATTAAATTATTTTTTACGAATTATTTAGACATGAAAATATATAACAATTGATTATAAAGGATATAGATTATTTTTATTTTACCAAAGTAGTTTTGTCATAATAAATTAAATTAATTATAATTTGGGAGTCATATTAATGAAATATATATGTTACATTTTCAATAAAATATTTTATTATATTCATCTAGTAGAATTTATAGGCAAAAATAAGAATAACCCATATTTTACACATAAAAATCTATATTTGTCAAAAGGGTAATTTTATTGCCTTTTAATGGAGAAACCATTTTAAATGTAATTTTTGACATGTTAATAAATACTATTTGAAAAAATAAACATCTTCTATAAAATAGGTATAAAAATATTTACTTCTTTTTAATTTTTGTAATTTTTTTATTGGATTTCTGTTTTTTTGAACAGTAAAAAATTGAAACATTTATTGAAATTTTCTTTTTCATTGAAACAATTTATAGTGTATAACTATATATTTTATTAGTTTTAAAGTATAATTATATTGTATTTATATTATTTAATATAATTTAATTATTTTTCAGTAATTTTTCAATGAATTTAGTTATAAGAATGTTTCAAATCTTTTCCATGTTTTAACATTAATAACATGTTTTATCACCCCCCGGCAATGGGAATAATTTTAAAATAAATAATGGAAGTTCTATGTTTTTAATTTTGTAAAATGGCTTCCATATCTTCAATAAGAGGTTTCAAAATATATAAATAGATTTTGTTTATTTTTGGGCATTATAAATGGCTACTTTAGTATTTTTTATGAACATAGTAAAAAGTAAAGTAGACTATTGTGGGAAAAAATGTAATATAAATAATAGAATGTTACCCGAAAACATGACATAATTTCATTATGTGCCTAGTATTAGTACAAAATCATCTTTTATTTAATATTTTTATGTTTTCCTGCCACTTGGATGAGAGTAAATAATTAATTATATATTAAAAAAATGTTAAAGATGTCATACTCATATTTTCAATAACTATATTATTTTCAATACAGCTGTAAACAAAATATAAATTTGACTAAAAATAGTCATTCAAAATATATAATGTTTATACATATCATTATAATTTATTATTAATTTTTAGAAAATAAATAAATATTTTAAAGTTTACTACAATGATGATGCAATATTTGTTTAATTAATGGAAATAACAAATAAATGATATTAAAGTAATTAAAATTTATATAATTTGATAAAATTAATGCCATCCATGAATTTTATGGATTAATTTTAAATTTTTTGGATGATTTAATATACATTTTTCAAATATACTATTTTGATATGATATTTTTAAAAATGAAATTATTGAACAGTCTCCAAATTGACAATAATGATATTTTATGCAAGCAATATTTTAAATTTTTTTTAAAATAAAAATATTAAATAATAACAAAGAGATGATATTTAGTCTAAAATACCATAAAATCATCATTTATTATCTAATTTAATATTTATATGTATAAATTACAATCTCATAACATTAAAAACTTTGTTAGTATAGTTATAATTAAAATAGATTAGTTAAGGGTTAATAAAAAATATATGGTGTAAAATTACATCAAAGCTGGCCCAAATTTAATTATTTATAGTTTTAAAACATTATATCTTCTAAAATTACAATACATATCCTTTTGGTTTTATTTTTATTGAGAATAAATTTATTAAAATTTAAATATTTTAGAGCTTTCAAAAGAGGCCATTCCCTCTCTTATTAAAGGAAACATTTCCTTATCTATTATTAACCCATATAAATCCCACTGAATTGACCAAAATCTGTCCGAGTATCCTCCAAAATTCATTACCATAATCCTATAATCCTTCATTTTGGAATAAATATAACCAATGATGTCCTTTTTTGAAAATTAAATGGCGGTACCTGTAGAACACGTAGTGGTCATCAACAAATGTTTTCATTTTATTTCATATTAAAACTCATTAAATTATATTTATTTAATGACTATATACAATAATAAGTATCCTTATAATATTTTCATGTGTTTATACTTAGGGTTCAACCTAAACTCACAGACACATCCATCTAATGGATAAAGAACTTACCTTTTTTGTGTATGGAGAATTACATCCTCATGAAATGATGTTGTTCGTGTTTTCACTTTTCCACCTATCATTGTTGAGAATTATGACAGAAATAGTATTTTTCGATGATATATATTATATTAAATTAATTATTATACTTTTCTATGATAATACCATGTATAAAATTATACCATCAAATATTTTATTAAAATGATAACATTGCTCGTGCATACATTTGGTTTATCATCTCCGTGATGTGATGTGATTCACTATTCAACTGTATTACAAATAAATGGTAATAAGGATGAAATTTATGAATATATATTTTATATATAAAATAGAAAAAATTAAATAATGATAATATATTCTATAATTTCCATTCTTTTGACTTAAACAATAATATAAAATATTTTCTTCTGTATGTATTACCTACCATGTCCATGAACCATGTATTTTATTTTTTATCCCCAAATAATATGAATCACCAAGAATACATATATAATGAATATTTATATTATCATTATATAAGTATTATCATTATGGAAGTGATTAATTATGATATATATAAGAGTATCAAAAATAACAAGTCAAAACACGTATGATAAACAAAGTAATTATTTCGCAAAACATTGTTTTAACATTGAACTGTTAATAAATGGGTTACATAATGTCATAAATGAATAATATATGGTGCTATATAAATGAATATGGTACTGTTATATATTTATAATTTACATATCTTTACTATAAATTAGTTTTTCATGTGTATAATGAGATTCAAGACATAAGGTAAAAGAATTTAATCTCACTTTTTATTTCAGTGAGATACATGTTCTATTCACCAATCACTTATTTTGTGTGGTGTATATAATTAAAAATGACATATAATATAATATAATTATTTATTTACAGATATCAAAAAATTTAATGTGATTTTATTCGTTCATCGGTCATACAATTCAACAGATTATAAAGTGCATAATTTTTATTTCATAATCTCATAAATATATGGGATTATTTATTTTTATGTCTCTGTTGGGGACTATTTATCATCCATGTACATGTTTACTTAATGTTGTTTCATAAAATATTATGAATATTCTCAGATGGATGTTTAATGTCATTTTTACCCATTTTTACTTTTTACTAAATGGTTTGAAGGGAATCATTTTAAAATTTTCTAAATAAATTGATTTATTAGTTTTTCGGAGAAAGTGAATAAGTAATAATTTTAAAAAATTATATGAAATGATGGAATTTTCCACCATTGTTACACATTAATACATTAAAACTAACCATTAAATCTTATAAGACTATTTTCAAAAAAAACTTCTCGAACCGCACAACATTTTATGAAAAAAAATTGTTCTCAAGGAATAATATATATTTTACTCTATAACTGGTTCCACGTTATCTTTCAAAATTATTTTCAATTTTCGATAACCTTATTTTTTTACATATGTTTTAATCAGTTCATTATTAAGATATATGATTCTTATTCTTTTTTAGACTGATTTATGATGGCATGATATTTATGAAACAAAATCTTTTTCAATGTTTTATGTTATGATTGCATGATGTTTATGAAACTCAATTTATTCCATGGGTTATGATATGATGCATGATTTATATTCATACAGAACACATATATATTTTATTATTTATATAATGGGTGGGATCAATATCTCCCCCCAATTCATTGGTTAATGATTTATATCTTTTGAGATAGATATAAAGGACCTTGTCTGGTAAGAAATTCTTGGGGGAGAACATTACTACTATGATAGTTATGGGAGTGAACCATGACTACAAAGAATGTTATGGGTGTGAACCATGACTAAAAATACACTCATGGGAGTGAACAATGAATACCAATATGTTTATGGTAGTGAACCGTGTATACCAAGATGGTATGTGGAGTGAACCCATACTTCTTTGATGGCCTTGCTAGTGATGCCATGGCTAATAAAGAAATCATTTTATATGCATATGTGTCTACAAAAAATTCCAAGCCTTAGTTGTATGACTTTATTTCCTAGATAAATATCTTAATTTACTTATTATTCATTTATTATGAACTGATAATCTTTATTCCATGATTCGTTTTTTTAATAATTGTTTCATAAGGTATGTTATTTTATTTTAATGTTCATGTTTTCATACCCTTATGATCATGATTATGTTTAGGTGACTCCCTTGATTACCTTTACTGGGAATCTGATATCACCCATTATTATGATTCTTTTCCCTATGATATAAATAAATTTAATATATATAATATTTCAAAAATAGGTCTAGTTATATAGAAATATGTTGGAGAATAAGTAGATGTGTTATAAAATAGTTGTTTTTATTTCCATGTTTGCAACGGCGCTAAAGTAATACGGTATTGGGGTGTCCTTTTGTGTAATGTATTAAATTTTACACATAAGTGATGTAATATACACATATTAAAATCATTTTTAGATATAATTAATCACACTAGAATTAATAGTTTTACTAAAGTGTAATCATGACACAAGATTTTTTGAGGACCTAATCCACAAAGTGGAAATCCCATGGTTGACATTCCTAAATAAGGGTTTATATACAGGAGCCAACATATGGAATGTATCCATAGTCATTAAAGGGATGCCCTTGGAATCAAACACACATGTAACTGGTAACTATGGAAAATATGTGGGGATATATATGCTTAAAACATGATGTGGGTCACAGGAGATTATCATTCGATAAGGGTTCGGTTGCACTATATATCTCTTATATGAAAAAGTCTAAGTAAAATATCTATATAAATAGATTTTTGATTACTGGTATAAACATCATTGGAAATGAGGTGCATTTTTTTATATTAATATATAATTATAAAACATGACATTTGGTATAGGTTCTTTCGATGATGAATTTATAAGGTTTAATTATGAGGTACCACATCATTTCTTAGATAATCGGTATGTTATATGCTGGCGTAACATTGAGGATCTAAAATCCAAATAAATAGTTATATTATGTGTTATGTAAATAAGATATCAAGGAGTCTAAACTAAGGATAATGATATTGGATAATAATTTCAAGGATTATAATGAATCATACTAGTGTTATGAGTTCTGTTTAATGTTTTCAGGGAACACTAGAATCCAATGACCATTTTTCAAGAAAAATTGACTTCTAGTGAAATGTCTATAATAGGGGAAGCATATGAAAAATAAAGGGGAATATATTTATTGTTCAAAAAAGGTATTCCATCAATCTAAAAAAATTTCTTTGAAATAGGAATGAAAGGTTTTAAAAGGTTAAAACACTTGTAAAATGAAGTAGGTTATGGAGAAAATGATACCCAATGAGGGTTCATGAACCATAAAATTGAAACCTTAAAGTAATGAACCCATTATCATGGTAAACATATGTTTTTAATCATTTCCCTACCTTTTTTATTGTCCATAATGATCTAAAGATCATAAATCATTTTTTATAATTAAATATTATATATCCTATGAGCTTTTTTCCACTTTCATTTTTAATCATTTTAATTTCCAATCAATTTTTAAGAGTAATGTTTAGAGCCACCTGAGTTTTTTTAGACTTCACTTTTTGGGTTTTTAGTCAGAAAACATTTATTTCTCTTTCACTACCTTTTTAGGGTATTGTGAGTCAGACCATCCATGGATACAGTTTTAGGTAATATATATACTACAATCATATCATGGTTTTTTCCATGATAAATAGAATGCGATAATGTGGGGAGTCATAACCCAAAAACCCAATTAGGCTTCTTGAGGTGAACAATACTGTAAAATATTTTTGAATTTGGAATGGAGAAATTGTAGATCACGGATTATGTTTCCTGGATCATTATTAATAACATCATATAGAATTTCTAAGGATAATCACAAATGGCACTAGGTTAGTGTGGTCCTCCATAATGTTATCATGGAACATAGTGATTAGAGGATCATTGGCATAGAGAAAAAGCCTATAGTTGATAGGAAAAAACATTGGATGCATATGATGGATCCAGGGGAATATATTCATAATCATGAAGAGGGGTCACTTTATGCCAGATACACTATTCTATGATAGTTCAATAATGCTTGAAGTGTCCTTATAAAATCAGGCTAAGAAGTCTGATATGTGACGTAGAGAAAAGATGATTAATTCACCGAAAACATGTTTGAATAAATTTTTTATATTATTTTCCATTTGAAATGAGTGATAATGGATGATGTTCTATATCATTTAAATTATTTCAACATTGATGCGATCATCATAAAGGTTAACATCATTTGGAATGGACTCAGTTGTCATTTAGTTTAACATCATGTAAAAAGGATTTAGGTCTTAAATAGTATGGGGTCTTGCGATATGGACTATATGATACACTGTTTAATATCATGAATCTTGGATGAATGTCTGGGTGATTTGTTTCAGCCTTTTTAAAGGACATAGAAAAATAGCTATATATTTGGGCCCAATTTAATAATATTATTCATATGAAAGAAAAGAAATTATCTAGGATTGGACCATTATCCAGAAATTTTTGGTCTCATATAATTGACCAGAGGGTGAATTAAATATTTAGTCATGAAGATCATATTTACATCGATTGGAGTGATCAGTCAATACATATATGATCACACTATTCAAGTTCATTGTGAGAAACAAACAGTTATTAGGGAATAGCCCATAGAATTTGTCTTAGGGATTCATGAAATAGGAGTGACATAAAATATTGGGGACACTTATTTGTATCGTAGGTCTATGATTACATAATGAATTATATAATAGGGAATTTTCATTCATGTACAGTACTAATAAATAGTGTTTTTATGCACAGATCAGACTCACATGCATGGAAAAAATATTCCTTATATTTATAGTTTCTTGATTGATGGAACCTGTGTTGAAGGCTCCTTCATATAACAAACTTATATTATAGAGGGGATTTAAGTAATTGAAATTTTTCATAGATATGATTTTCACTTGAGGTAAAATAAAATCATTATATTACTAAGAACCAGAAATACACATTGTGAGTGACTAATGATCAATATGGGAATTATGATGGATTAGGGGAATTTAAAATTTCTATGGATGGACCCATATATGTATTTCTATGTATCCTTGGTGGGTTAGAATCTTTCCACATGAAACTTTTATATTTTAATTCCTTAAATAGATAACTATCAAACACATATTTTAGGAAATTATGTGTTTAGGTTCCTCAAGAACACAAAAGTTAATACTCCCATATAGATCAGGATCATAACTAATAGTGGGGGACATTTATTTATATTCATATCTACAAATAACATTTATTTGGGGGAGAATATCACAATGTTTAACCCATATTTATTGTTGCTTTAATAATGAAAGTTCCACTGGTAGATCTAGAGTAATAGGATTTCATTATGTGTTTTTTGAAATTATGATTATGGATGGGACTAGTATAAGGGGTCATGACATCACTACATACCCTATAGAAATAGAAATAATGCTATATGTAGTGGTTATTATGAAATACCATACATATATCTAACTCATACACTAAATAGATGGTATTTTAATATAGAAAATTTAGAATACCCCAGTGTTGGAGATCCCAACATATCTATATAACCAATAAATATATGAATCATTCCACATTCAATTAAAATATTGTTAATTCCCTTCAACAATCATGAACTTACGAATCTGAAATGGTGAATTTTAGTCGTATTTCATCATTGGGATAACGGTAGAATGTGTATAAGTCACTACATATCCAATGCTAATAAGAATTAAGAAACATCTTGTTCTAAAATGGATTCCTATATAGATCAAACTAATTTTATGAGATAGGGTAAGTTCTATATCATAATTTCATATCTGAGCATCACTAAAATCCTTCATTAATAGAAATCAAGCCACACATAGTTATTGAAGAGGAAAAACCATGAAAATAAATCAAAAGAATATAAGAGGGTATTTTAAAAGGAGGTTTGTAGATGGATAACACTATGATTAATAAACATATATAGATCAAGATCATATGTTGGGTGGAAAATTATATTAAACAACAAATTTTTTTGAGTGGACTCTACTATATAGATTTAAGACATTTGAAGGGATAGAGATTTGAGCCCCACATAAATATAGAGCCTTCCAAGAGATACAATATCACTAGAAAATCTCAAAAAAAATTGTAGAAGATAGATTTATTGATATTTATGATAGGTCTTGGGATTGGAGATCCAGAAATCAATACATATCATTTTATCATGGGGGTAAATCCATAGGTACTTATTTCAGAAATATCCCTTACAAATATCATTGTTACATATTTAGAAAAGTAAAAGGGTTATTATTTTATATTATAGTGTCTAGAACCAATAAGAAATATCTAGTGGTCACTGTGTATCTTGTAGTGATAATAATAACTAAACGCATAGTTATTTTAGTATTCTTCTTGGTACATGGTCCCTAACTTTAAAGTATTTTGTGATGTTCAAGAGTTTTCATATTGGGAGATTCTACCATATGTGAGGGATTCTTCAAAAACATTTAGTTAAATAAAGGGTGAAAAGTTTCGATATGGATCAAAAATCAAGAAGGGTAATGATGGGTATAAACCTTTGAGTATGTTCAAAATATACTACATGGGAATCACTATGTTTCATGAAAGTCAATGAATCAAGACACGCATGATTTTTTAAATGATAACCTCAATATTGATTTGACTCGCATTTAGGGGGTGGGTATATTTTTATTCCAAACATTGTAGTTGGTCCTAGGATGAGTGATCCAAAAATCACTATGTATCATGTAATGATAAAAATCATGAAAAAAATTAGTCTTATGGTAATGTCCCCCAATATAAATATGGATTATATATAGGGGAAATGATAATTTATCCCTAAAGGAATGAGCCAGCCACTGTTATTCCCTAAATGGATTTGGCACATAGACAAGGAATAGAAGAATTAATTCTCTATGATAGATGAAATTATTTTTAAAAGAGACTTGTACACCGACCAATAAATTATGTAGTGGAGTAATATTACAATGGAAATGGGCCACCATGAGATGTTTAGGGTCATGTATTATGGGATTCCACCTAATAGATTAATTCCATGTGATAGTGATGGAGACAATGCAATTTAATTTCATATGGTATGGATGTTGATTCTATGCATTTTATTGTCTCCAAAATAGATCATAAAAATTGTGATATCAAAATTATTTCATCTATGATGTAGATTTTATGAAAATTGTTAATTTTATTTATTTAAATACTATTCATTAATAGGGGAGTGATTAATTTCATATCCATCATGGAAAATGAGTTTGCTACATTGGTATAATCCTCATGTGTGATATATAGTCTTTGATACTTTGGTTCCATATTTGGACGAATCATTCATAATAGCATTGGGTTTTTATGATCCAATTCCAGATCTTCTTGGTTGAATGATCTAAGGAAACCCATCATATTGGAGTTTCACAAATATGATTTTAATGAACATCCTTATCATGTAATGAATGTAACCTCATCTCATCGAGTTTTTCTAAAACATGAAATCACTATTATAACTATTCATATACAGATAGCTATCCATAGATAGTGATTTTGGTGATGGATGTTGGAATAATATGTGAAACACTTACTCTATTCCATAGATAATTATATATGGGATCACTGGTTTCGTAGCACAAGTTTGGATATGATAGTCCCATTGGAAATGCATGAGTTTTTCTTTCCAAGATTTCCTGTATTTATTTACCATTTATGTGGGTATATTTTATATTATTATTTAAATAATATATGTATCATTTTCTATTGTGTGATATTGATATGAATGTTTGGAATCTATTTTTTACTAATGGTATAACCATTTAAACTCTAAATAACAAATGTGGGTTCTGTTATTAGTCAAAATTTTATAGGATGCACCAAATCTAGTAATGATGTTATACATCATGAAGTGGATGATGTGATTAATCCTGACTTACATAAGGGGTATTACCTTGTCCCATTTGGAAAATAATTCAGTTAAATTAATGTTACACATAAAAAACCTAACTATATCTTTGGGATATTTCCCTATGAAATGAATTCCCCATATAAAAAATGAGTATCCAGTGGCATGAGACAACTATGGGGGATGGTGATTGATGTTTTCTTGTAAAATAAATCAATGAAACTTATTGGTTAGTTCCTTGTTATATTGTATAATTTTTATCTAGAAATACACAATCCTCTAAATTTGGCTCGAGATCCCAGTTCTAAAATAAGAATACCATAATAATAAACATCGATATGATGTATTATATTTAGGGACACTTTTTTAATTGATTAATATTATGAGGAAACCATCAATGTTTCAATTTTTTGGAAATTCAATTTATTCAGCTCATCATAAAGGGTCATGTTTAGTAATTGATGTTAAATCATATTTTTGATAAGGGTTAAATGAGATAGTCTCTATTTCATAGTAAATATTTATGGTTCATACAACCAATAACTGATGTTGTCTTGTCATACCAAGTGGGGGAGCACTGATATGATTAATCTTCTCTATATCAGAGATTATGGATATTAATTCTACACTTTGGTGGGAATTGTAGTAGGATATCTCATTCAAGTCAATGGAGTCTATGGATGTGGATTTAATGTCTAGCATATTATCATGATCATTCTTTGAGTGGGTGAAATGATTCAGGGTACTTTATAAGAAGAATTAATCCATAATTTCTATCATATTGATAATTGGAGGGGTTAAATATTTATTGTTATTAGTAGACTCATTGTTGATCTTCTTTATCACAAATTTTAAATTTCCTCAAACATTAATATGGTATGTCAGGTAGTGAAATAAAAATTATAGGATATAAATTAGATAATTTTATTAAAAATAATTATTTTTTTATCCTTCGAATCTTACGAAGGAAAATGCAAGAACAAAATTGTTTGGATGGAAAAAATGAATCCCCAGAATTTCCCTGTTAAACATTGGGAATAAAATTATTTTCCCAATAAGACATTAAGAGGATATATCAAATTACATATACCATTATTAGGGAGTTTAAGGGTGTAGAAAATCACTTCATATAAAATAATAGTGGTTACTAGCATTATTTTCAGGGAAGGATGTGCTATGATAAAATCTTTTTATGTGTTCCCTTTCATTGCCTTATATTAGAGGAATTGGGTAATAAATTATGGTAGAATGAATATCCATTAGGCCATACGGATGGTCATAAAAGGTTTCCTATGAATTTACTTGAGCTGGTCAATATGAGAGATCATGTAGAGTTCAAGGTGAATCATGTAGTGTCTTAGATTTTTTTCTATCAAAACGAGTTCAAGTTAATTCTTCTAAATATTGAAATATCCATTAATAGTATCTTGAATTGTTTTACTAAGATAGTAAAGTGTATTTTTATTCCTTTCATAATTACTATACATGTGAAGGGTGTCAAATGATTCACTCTTTTTCAAAAACATATATGATGAGAGGCCTAACTTTCACTATAGGAATTAAGACTTGTTGGTGTAGAAGATATCAATTTGGGTTCTCAAGAAGGCTCCTGAAAATAATTCACCACTTGATAAGTGACATACTTATTCATTAACTTTTTTAAGGGTAGTTATTTTTAGATATATTGGGTATGAAACTCCTGACATAAGGAAGGAATCATTGAATCCATCTTAGCTCATTATGGCTTCAAGGGGAGACTCTGTGATGATGGAACTAGTTATCTTACAACTAGCCACAATGTTATTGTGGAGTACCATGATGCCAAGAAATTTTCCTGATGCAATAATAACAGAACACATCATGGGGTTCATCTTAATTTTATACTTACTTAATTTTCCCAACATTATTTGATGGTTGGTGAGATGATAACACCACTACTCATACATAAGAACCAGGTCCTCGACAAAATAGACATTAATTCCTCCTGGAAATGGTTTCAAAATATAATAAATTGTGTTTCATAGTGTGGTACCGATATTCATCAAATATAATATAATTAAATTATAGAATAAAATCCATTGTTTCTTTCAAAAGTATGTGGATTACTCATCTTCATTTTCTATCCTGATCTATTTATACCCATAGTATGAATCTGTAATTGAAATGGATTGGATGAATGTGGCTGCAACAATCAAGAGGTTAAAGATTATAAATATGAAAGTTCTTTTTATATAGTATCAATTGATATCCATTAAATATAAATATAACCTGATCTTCTTATTCTATTCCTTAATAGATAATATTTTGGTGTGATATTTTGATTATTAACCCAGTAAAATGATTATTTATTTGATAATTTTTTCATCCTCTTACACTACCATTGATGAACGTGGGGGGTGCATTATCCTAGATACATGTTTGAATCCATGGTCATTATTTATTATGATAAATTTTTGTGAATGAAAAATAGGATCCAAAGTTTTCATATCTAGGTATTTCTAGGTGAATACGCATTGAAGTAGATTCTTGAAGTAGATATAAATCCTTTTCTCTTCTAGTGTCATGGAGGAACTAATTAGTCTATTCTGTAGAACCTTTTATATTCCTTGTTTTAGCTAATTGAGCTCATAATTTTTGGTGAGGGAACATCCTTTTAATGTTGTATGGTATCAATATGATCAAACACTTTTTCTTACATCTTAAGGTAAATGGATTTTCCCTTAGTATTTATAGATAATACAAGGGTGTCCCTATAATTTATGAAGTGCTAAAGTCATACTTTGTCACTGGGAGTTCTAATGAATGGGAATCATGGCTGCGATAAGTGTTCATAAGCTTATCATCTTAACAAATATAATTCAATATAAGAAAGGAATTGGCATAAAATATTATGAGAGACATATTAGAAGAATAGTTTCTCTTCCATGATGAAATTGGGGAATACATTGATATATATAGTACTATATTATTAGCACTTCTACATGGGTAATTATAATACATGGGTATGGTTGTTAGAATATATTTAAAATTTATTGATATTTTCAATCTATGAACACTCACTAGAGAAAAAATTTCTTCCTAGATTAGGTTTATAGGTAGTACATAGCCATTGTGGAGAAATTTACATGGATTTGTAGGGGTGGATCCCCAACCATTGTGAGTGGTTACACACATACCATCCACAAAAATCAGTTTCTTTTGTTGTATCTTCTATAAATACACCATGTTGTATAAGGATTCAAAATACTCCAAGGGGGTATTTTCAATATATATAATTCAAATAATTGTTTCCATTATTTATTTCAAGAATTTATTTTATGATGAAGGAACCACCTTGTGACTATAAATTGAAGGTATTTTATGTATAACTCAATATATTTATCCTCTATGTATAACCACAAACTAAGCATTAGACCCCAGGTCCTAGAACTAGGCATTGAGTGTCATCATCCTAAGGGGATTTATATAACTCCTATCACACCCATGAATGATCATTTGTGAGGGATACAAATCAACTTTAGAGTATCAAAGAATTCATAGAGTGAAGACTTGGATAAGATTAATATCAAAGTCTTTTTCAACTAGGGCCCTTTAAATTATGATATTATCAATATTATAGAAACAAATTGGGGATTAATGTCTAATGAATTTCCAATTTTCATTCTTTCTAGGTGAATGAGACAGTGGTATAGAATTATTCTAAAGAAGATTCTACCTGAAAAACCTCAAATCTAGGGACTTATATCTCAAACTCGTCCAGAATATGGAGTGCCTCTATAAGCACCTCATTGAGAACTTTTAAAATTTCATAGGAATCTAATGTTGATATATTGGATTATATGGACTCAAATTATTTCAATATATAATAATTATGAAGAATATTTCTACACATACCAATGAGGGTTTACTACATGGTTGCTACGTTTGAAGCTAAAGCATTATAGGTATATCGATATGGGGCTTACATAAAAGTAGGATGCATGAATGTTGCTAATATATTGAACCAAGATCATCTACCTACACATCTAGAAGGGTATTCACACCCAAAATGTGATAATTGAAAGAAATTGCATTTATATGACCCATGAAAGATTCTATACTTTCTATATACTTCTTCCATTCCTTCCAAAATGGTATCACAATAGTCTTTTCATTGAATATGGATTCAATGGGGATGTGGATGAGATCCTAATATTTTTAATGATTATTTACTCATTTATTCCCTCATCATCCACAACATCTTATCCATATAACTAGGTAGGTGTCGGGATCTTGGGTTAATATTCATATTCATCTTCAGAGAATTGGATTATTAACTAAAATATGTTATCATAGTTGAATATTATATATTCATGTAATTAGGATTCAATTTTTTGGGCTGGTACCCATGTGCTATATGATAATGTAAATATATTAACAAGATTTATGGGTGTTTTTTGTTTTTGTTGCAAATATTTTAGTTATTCCCTAATTAGTTTCATATGTATTTATACTCCACTAGAGGGTGAGTTATATTACACCCCATGGAATGATGTAAGAGGTTCTAGTACAATAATCGGTTCATGGAGTTTCGTCTTGAAAATATATTGAACAAGATCAAGGGCCATTCTGGTCATCCATCTTCAATGTTTTGTGTAACAAAAATACAACCCTTTCACAATTATGTTCTCTATCTGATTTTTTAGTGGACACATGATCCTCTTTCACTAGTAATTTTCCAAGTATCATCTATAACCAACCATTCTATAGAGTATTTACTTGATAATGAAGTAGTCTTGGATGGTTTGAACAGATCTGTAGTGAAAATCTAAATAGTTTGGATGATCCATGAGTCTAACGTCACTAGGTTTCCTATGATAAAGTTACCTGAGGATATTTTTCCATGGGTGTGAGAATATAACCAAAGATCATTTTCATTTCAAAAAATGTAAATTTTTATTGAATATTACTCAAACTATATGAATCCTTTTTCTCTATTTTTCTTCTAGTGATGGTTGTTTTTTAAACACTCAGTGAGAGGAATTGGTTGATGTGGATCCAAAATCAGTTATCTTGTTTTCACATACACTAGTTCATGTGTCATGTTAATTGTTTCTTCTTTGATATAACTATTTCTTAATTCTTTGGTTGTGGAATTTTATTTAGATCTAGATATTATAATGATGTTCTATAATGATCCATCATGACTGAAAAATGCATAGAATTTTCATGGATATTTGATAAGGTTAACATTGTCTTAAGATCATCCAACATGATCTCTACACAAATTTATTACAACATCCCTTGTGAGAGTGGAATACTAAGGGATCATGTTATATCATTCCATATAGAAAAAGAGTTAGATACCCATTATTTTTCAGGTTTCATACACTTTGATATGCCAATGAACAACATATTTAATATAGTGGAGAAAAATTGATTTAAGAATTATGTGGGAAAGTAATATTAGCCTTCTATATTACGTGATGGGAAGATACTATAAGAAATAGAATTATGACCGACCAATTTTTTTAAAATCAACACCAATTTTTCTACATATTATTCGATTCATGGGACCATCATGGGGTTGTATAGGACACGATGCGGGAGATATGCTTCTCCGAAACATCCCTTCCATCAATGGTTATGAAACAATGATTCTTGAACTTTGGAATAGGTATAGTGGAGTCACCAACTCAACATATTGTTTCCTTTTAGGCTACATGGTGGAAAAATCTCCAATATATATTTTATTTGAGTGGTAAGGGACTTGATATTTTTTGGGATTTCACATGAAATTTTTTTCTAAACCTCCTCCTCTAAACAGGTTGCGAGAAATGATAGATGTTGAAATCTTAAATTCATTAGCTATTGAAAACAATTTCTTATTGGAATTATATTATTTTCCTAAGATGAGCGAGTTTGTTAAATAAATATTGAAATAATGTGGTATTTTAAAATATTATAATTCAAGAAGTCCTATATTTTGGACCCATAACTGAATTGAAGTTCACACATTGTCTTTTTGGGTGAATAATCCCCCACCCGATGAGTGGGAGGAGGAATGATCGATTATTCTTGGTGGTGATACACAGTGAAATTTTTTCCCCAATATAATTTTTCTTTGAGCCATTTGAGATAGACTATTTTAGCAACATACTTTGGAAACTTCTCTTTTGCAGAGAGGTCATTGGGTTATTTTAGTAGCGAGTGGGATTCATCCATTTATTTATCATTATTTATAGAATAATTCCATTGAGGGGGGTGGAAACACATCATTTTGAAGCTCCATGTTCTTATTACTCCTCAGATTCAGGGTATGTGCAGCCTCATTCTAATAATTAGTGAGAAAAAATATATCAGATTATTTTTTCCAAGTTGCATCAACTAATTTCCATGTCTTCATCTATATCATGTACCAAATTTTTAGTGAAAACATTCTCCACAGAATATCGAGAACAATGAATAATATTTCATACATTGAGAGATATAGTTAATCTATATTGCATGATTCCCCTTTGAGGATTATTTTAGGGTCCTCCCTCAAGACCCTTTTTCGATGGGTTGTTTCAACATGAAACCAGAATAGAGCATGACATTATTCATTGAATATTCACCTATTTTTGTTCAATAAATAGTGATTTTAATGGAATCATTGAATATCCACATGGAACATTCTCTAAATAACAGGGTTGACTCATATGGAGGATGAACATCAGGGGTTCTAGTTGCGGGAAACCCCTTCCCCTCTTAGAAAAGATCTATTTTTTACTTTGGAGTTGGTAAAAATATCCATAACATTGAGGTATGGGCTAGATATAGTATTTCAATTGGTACTTCCTAAACCATATGTGGTTTTTATGACACTAGTTATTTTCATATTGGTGAGAATTATCATAGCCAGATGGATTCGATTTTCTTTGGATCCACCACCAATATATCTGTGACCTATAAAGGATTTTATGTCCATATGAGTAGAGGTAGTGGTAAAAATTCACCTATCACTATAGCATTCAGTTACTCTTATATTACATTATTATATTTTTTATATATTCCATACACAAAAATGGGTAGTGTTTTCCACCTACTCATCATGTGATATACTTTCCAGAGAGATCTATTTACTAGCCTAAATTCTTGGTTCTCCCATCTGAGATGTGTCCTCAAACCCTTATGATTACATGATTGGAAGCCTTAAAATGGTTGTATATCTCTAATTTTAGTTATTTATACCCTATAAATATGATTCTTTTTTGGATTAATCAACTGGAATGTACATTGATTCAAACTGTTACCCCTCTGGTGGCTATGAAATTGCAAGATATCATCTTCAAGGGACTCTAATAGTTACGGGATGACATGTTGTGTTACTCCCTACATTATCCCCATCCACATAGACATGATTCTATTCAAGAATACTTGATTATATACCATATGGACTCTAATAAAAGGGTGTAAGAATATCGCATGTTTACACATTTCAATTCTGAGCTCCCTTTTTGAGTCGTAGAGAGGGTAATGATGTATATTTGAGAAAAAAGATTATTAACTTCAAAGAGGTTAATGAAATGTACCTTGAAAGATATTTTTATATATATTTTTTCTAATTAAGAGTTGATCATAGTGTTTGGTGTTGATATGGCATGAACTCCTCCATTATCTAATACCTGATGTCATAGCATGAAGTGGAAATGTTCCACAACAATGTAGCTTGGTTATTCTTAATCAAATCATTCCACATATCCCTAATAGTGTTTTCCTTAATATAATAATCTTATTATACATGTTTTTACCATATAGTTCTTTTTTCCATAGATAGTGACTCATATCCTATTAAAGGAAATAATGTTGGCTTCTATTCTAGGTTTTCTAGCTAACCAAGATGTGGTGTCACATGTATTTAATTGGTTATCAAATTTATTTTACCTTAGTTATATAAGAATATCTCCAAAAGATGGTCCATTAAAAGGGAAGTATGTCATTTCATAGATGAGATATCACAATAGAGAGGTTTTACATAGTGTATTTCAAGGGTAAGATCCCCAAAATACAACTATATGCTATTGCTAGGATGACTCCCATGGTAGGTATGGTATTTTATTCTTATGAGGAGTCATATAATCCATTTGATTCTTTGAATGTGTTGTATATCATTATGTATAGTCGTATTTATTGTGGTAGGAATATGATCCCCAATATATATTATCATCAAAATATGATTACCTTATATTTAGGATTAGAAAAAATACTGGCCTTCTACGTAGTGGTAGTTAGAGCATGATAAATATTTTTTTACCTATAGTAGGAATACAAACCCATTAGGAGGAGGATAAAGGATATGATTAAATAATTTAAGATTGTTTTCATAGTATGATCCATCCATTGGGTGGCTTGATTATTATATCAAACATCCTAGGATGAAATGGGAATATTTAGTTGATTCCCCATCATAATATATAGATGAACCTCAATAATTAGATATAGGGTATGATAATTCTTTTACATGGCCTATTAGTGATGCCGGTATAGTAATTCAATAGCTGGATTGGGAATAAAAACCTTAATCATTTCAATTTCCTAAATGTTTAAAAAACCTATTGAATTATTTGAAGATATATGGGAATAAAATATGGTGATTGTTGGGTGATTCCAAAAAATGATTGGAGAAGGATTATGATCCTAAATATAGTTTTCATTTAAAACATGTCTTTGGCTCTCTTTTATATGAATATATTCCTATCATTAGGTGACTATCAAACAAGTTTGATGAACCTTAATTAGAATGGGGATATGAGAAATGTATAATTCTTTGTTATTTACCATAACATACTAATAATACTCCTAAAAGGGATTAGAAATATTTTATTTCTATAAAGTAGAAATCCGGCGATGTTAGTCATCCCAATATAAAACTCTTATAGTTAGAAGATGATTATGTTATTCTTTATCTATGATTTTCAGAATATTTCAGTGAATCTCATCAATTGATGCCACAATATTTTGTAATTATAGAAGGGTTTAATAAAAAATGATAATATAATTTTTTTTATCTATGATATTATGAATTACATATTCTTATTAAGTGGGAATATGAAAAAAACTCATTTACTTCATTTTCTACTTGAATACACAAATGAGATTCTTTCTTGGGATGAGAATATGCACCTTCCCTATAATTGCTACGAGAATGTACTGTCAGAAATATTTTGCATGAGCAGTGATGTCATCCAAATATTCTTTTTATATCATATAATTCTAGAGACTATATGTAGTTTTTTCAAGATATAGGGAAAATCTCATTGATTTAACTACTATAAAATGACCCTATATACATGGTTTTTTAAAAATCATGAGTGTAGGTCAACCCTATACACACAGGTTTTCAAAAAACATGGGTATATGTATTAGAGGGGAACCTATAACCTTGTTTATGGAAAGCATTGGTCATAATTTTTTTTTTCAATCCATATACCAACAGTTATCCAAAAACCATGTGTATATCTTTCTGGCATTAAGCATGGAAAAAATTCCCACCGAACAAAAAAATTCATAGGAACCCCTATTACCACATTTTTTCCACCTTTATCCATGTTTTAGAAAAATATATAAAAGTAAATATATATTTATATACCTATAATTAATTATGTTTTAGTTGTTAGGCATGGGAATTTTAAATAGGCGGTAGAGGGATTGAAACCTACAGATGGGGATTTTTTAAGAGATATACCCATAGTTTTAAAATTTTGTGTATAAGGTAAATGGAATGGTAGAATACCCATATTAAAATTATGTTCAAAACATGGGTATAATGTTTTCATACCGTGGGTATAGCATAGATATATACTGATGGATAAACGTGACCTAATTCCCAAAGTAGTGGGCATAACTTATACCAATGGTTATTGGGTCCATACCTATAGTTAAAAACTTTGGGTATAAGTGCCTTTACAATTGTTTTTTCATCTATATTTGAATTTTTAGATCTCCCATATACCTGAGTTAGAGTGAATGGGGGACATATTATAAGAAGCACCCTCTGTAGGTGGATGAGAGCTGACAGACACACATCGCTAGTGATAATAGTTGAAAGGATCCCTATTGTAAGGATTCCAAAACATTATGAAATCATAATTGAGTACATTCTCCACCATTCTATGATATTTATTTTATGGGTTATTTCACTGACAGGATAGGATCCTAAAGTGGTTTTTAGTAGAAACAATTATTTTTTAATTCTTCATGACTCTCCATGAATGGGATAGACTTGCATGCATCTGCACAATGAGGCCCCTAGTGCAACCTCCAAGGTCATGATTACATAGTTTTAAAGTTAAATCCTTCAAATTTCATTATCCACCTAGTTATAGAGACATATAATAGGTAATAGTGTCCTTCTACTTGTAGAGGCAGTGGATCATATGGTAACAGAACAACCATAATTCTTTCTTGAAGATGATGACCTTCCAGTGGACTATAATGTGATTTATTGGAGTGTATATATGGTCACAAAGAATAAATAGTTAATTTTAAGGATTATTCCATAAAATATACCATAATATAGAGTCTTTATACTAGAATTATCATTCTTTAATTCTCTAATAAATTTGAGGTTTACATTTTTAGATAATTTGTAAAACCTTAAATAATAAACACATATATTAGAAATTTTACACTTACACACATGATCCATTTTCAAATAATATAAAACAGTTCAAATGAATTTTTTTCATTTTATCAAAAATTAACATGACTTTAACAAGAATATTACGTTTTTCTTAATCCCCATTAAGTACTAAGAAAAAAATTGAAAATATGTGAAGATATACAGAGACTCAATAAGGTATATAAAAGTATGAAATATGTTAGTGTATGGAGAAACGATTTTCATATGTAAATGTAAATTTTTTTCCATATTTTATATATATTATAAAAACTTTTTGGAGGACAATAATAATTTTACTTCTTTGGATACTAAAAAAATAATCTTATTCTTGAAATATATTCATCATATCCCATAAGTATATTATATAATATTACTCCTCCTAGGAAAACCTTATATAAACCATTATTCGTAACCTATTGATGGAAACATAAGAATGAGTGAGAAAATTTGATCATTAAGGGTGAACATTAGAGATATCAATCTATGATCATTTTAAATATTATGATAATTTGAAGGATAAGGGATCAAGAAAATAACAAAAAAATTTCATAACAAACTAATAAAAAATCATAAACCTGAGCAATGGTATAAAATATTATCATTTCAGTTAACATTGGCCACAAGTATGAGAAATTATAATAAATTAATCAAGAACCATAATATCAATCCATAAAAGTTTGAAACATTACTAAATATAAAAAACTATTTCATATGTCAAGGTTAACTACCAAAAACATAAATATAGAGTATTATGGCTTATCACCTTTTTCACATATTAGACCAGGAAGAACCTATTTCTCACAGTAGATCATGATGCATCTATTTCCCATAGAATATCAGGATGTAGATATTTTCCATAGTGTATCAAGAACTCTGACTTATCTCCCGTTGTTATGTTATGAGATAAAAAACATTACACAATTCATTGGAGGGATATATTGGTCCCACCATTCTTATAATAAAAACCATAATTACTTGTTCAACAATATCAAATAACATGCATCATATAATCATGTCATATCCCATGTAAATTTAATTGGTTTCATCGAATAACTATAAATATAGACATAAATATTAAATTAAAATAATTTGGATGAAATCATTCAAACATATCCCCATCTAATCATAAGTAACATCAATGGATTTCATCTCAGATATAAAATTATATTTGATGGTCAATTAAATCTTTTCATGGGGGAGATAACTTTTTCTAGTAAAATTAACTTTTTATACTAAATATTATTAAAATATATTGTAAATAATTTTAATTGAAAATATATTTCGAAAAATGTAATTCATGATTTAAAAAAATGAGTTTCTCTTGATAGAAGAAAATAACATTAATGTAATGCACATTAAAATATATATTCCTTTCAAATTTTAAATAAAATAAAAATGTGTAGTTTTTAGATGAAAAAAATGAGGATTACTTAAAATAATTTATAAAAATAATGGATAAAAATGAATTGAAAAATACATTTTGAGATTTTCAAAATCATATTTTAAAAAAGTATATAAATCATTATTTTAAATAAAGAATATTTTCTGCCATGAGTGAAATAAATTTGAACTTCTTTAAAAAAATTTACTCTTAAATACATGAAGAGAAGAAAATGAACAGAAAAATATATTCTCATATCTTGAAAAGTGTAGAAATATTTTCCTAATTTTCATGAGATATGAATAAAAAAATTAATAAATATAAGAATAAATATAAAATATCAAGATAAATTATGAGGTTGTATCATAAAACACTTACCACATTGGTAAAATTTTAATAATAAACTCCTTGAAAGAGATATCGAGGAATGTATATATAAATCACAAAAAATCTCAGGATAATAATAATAATATAATTTCATTGGTAGTATATACACCATATAAATGAATCATGTTGTGAATATAGAATATGTCTCATGAAAAATAGAACTCTGATAGAAACCACTTACCTTAAGTATTAAATCCCCCTTATATGCTAAAAAATAATATATAAAAAATATATTATTATTATATATCTATTTAATAATTATTAACTTGTTAATATTACATTAAATTATTTAATTATGACCTTTTATTACCATTAATTCACAATTCCATATTTAATTCATCTTTTGGATGATAACATCTTTTTTTTGTATGTTTTGATTGAGATTTTTTTTAATATTATATTGATTATGCTCCCATAATCTCTATAATTTTTACCATGAATGAAATATAATATATATTTAGTATATATGTTTTAATATTAATCCCAAAAAGTTAGAGAATAGAAAACCAAATCCATCGTTTGTGGACAAGGTAATTCGTATATATTCATGTTTCATTATTCACATTTAATGAAATGAAATAATTCTTAATATTATATTACCAGTCAAGAATAAATTACATTTCATATATATATATGACATCGTTTTAATTAAAACTATAATTATTATATTCCATGTAAATCATATGTGAAGACGGAATCACATCACTTCGTGAGGCTGTAATCCATCATACACATGAACAGTGTTGTAATGTTCACAAGAAATGCAAAAAAGGGGGAATATTCGATATCATTAATCAAAAGTAATTGTTATATAAATTATTTAATACGCATATAATAAATCAATAATTATAACTATCCTTTAAAGGTGGTGATGGAAAATGAATAACATCAATTCACGAGGCGGTAGTCCATCATACTCAGGAATGTGGATTTTTTCACCATTTTATGGTGTAGGAAAGGGATTATGATTATTCTATTAACTAAATAAAATCTGATAAATTTTAAGATATTGAGTATATTATATCATTATTTTTTAATAATAATTTGATTATGAAGAGGAAAAAATAAAATAAAACACTTTCTAATGTATGTTACCGCATCTTTCGAAGACTTGTATTGTTTTTCACCCAAAGGATTCACAGGTTAGATTTATGTTGAAAATAAGACTTATGTGGATATAATTTAGAATTAAGTATGTTATTTGGGATGTTATATATATGACCAATGATTTTTGGAATGGTGAAGAGGAGAGGAGTGGGGTGGCCATTTATAAGTGAGGTGAGTGACACACTTTTAATTATAAAAGTAAAAACATGTATCCGAGTTTTTTACGTGTTAAAAGGATCAAAAATGGGAAATTTTCAATCATATAAGAGATAATTTCAAAATATGGGCATAATTGTTTTAGGAATCATTTTGGGTAATTTTTAATGCTTATTTTTTTAAACCCTCTATAAAACCATTTTTTAACCATTATTAATAATGTTTAAAAATTTAATATTAATCATTGTCAAATATATGGATTGACATAGTAGATAACATAAATTATTCTGATTAAATTATTGAATTAATTTTCCAAAATTCAATAAAAAAAATGTTTAAGATTAAATTTAAAATTGATCCTAGAAATGTGGTAACAAAGTGGTTTTCCCTAGTGAAAATGATCAAAAGATTAAAATGTTTTTATATCATAATTCAACCTGAAATTGGTTACAATGACCAAAATTAGAATAATTTATTTATTATTAAAACTTTTTTACATTTATATTATGAATAAATAAATATAGTTTTTTAAATGTTTTGATAGAATTTAATATTCTTAATAAAATCTAGAATTTTTCATTGTTCATTGAAAAATTATTTTCTTAGAAATTTTTTAAAAATTAAAGCAAAAATATTTTTTAAAATATGTTATATAATATTAATTTAATTTTTAATAAATAATAATTTGAAAGTAGAAAATTTATATTTTAAAATAAGTGCACAAAAGATGAAAAGAAATATTTTAGGAAAAATTCATTTTATATGGGTAATATTAGATTTATTCATACCTCATGTCTAGAAAGCACATAAGATAATAGTTAAAAAATTATATTTAATATATAATATATAAATATAAATTAAAACATTCACCAAAATTGATTGGTTTAATTAATGTTTTTTAATAATTTAGATAATCATATTCATACCCATCATTCCTACAGCTATATGATAATTATCATACTAAAGAATACAGATTTAATAGTTTGTAACATTATGATTAAACCTAAGGTTGTGTGTAATGAATGATAGAATCAGTATTCTATGTAAAACAAGATAAACTCAATTTTGTAGAAAATATCAAAAAGTATAAATTTATTTGAAAAAATTATTTCCCAAAATCTCGGGGCGTCACATTATACAACCGATAAAATGAATACCAACATCTAAATTCTACACTTTGGTGGGAAAAAATTAGGATACTTATTCATCATTATATACATAGGTACAGATACAGATTCCTCATACTATATGTTTTTTCCCAAAACATTGACCATTTGAGTGTTTATGTTTCTTATAACATTCTATTTAGGATACAAAATATCAACTTATTGTTCATTATAAGAATAATCATTCTTCAGAAATATGATCTCTAAGGTTAGTACATACAGAGGATCATTTATATACACCCTTTAGAGAGATAGAAGGAACACATTGTGCATCAAATATAGGTTTCGTAAATATTCATGTAATACAATAATGTATCAAAAGGAAAAATAATTTCAAAGACACCGTTATACATATGGATTATTATTCCCTTCATTGTTCCATGATGAAATTAATATAAACAACTTACCAAAAAATTAAAATTTTAGACTGCATTGATTATTATTAGCATAACATTTTTCCCAACTACATGTTTCTTTTACACGTTGCTGGATGGAACAACCCATATTTTCAATTTCATCAGCTAGCTGAGGTCTCTATCACATTATGTCTACAATTTAAATCCATTAAATTGGATTTCTACATTTCCTTCCTTAAATTTATTCATACGGATCCATATAAAAGATAGTTTAAATGTTATTATTCTATGAAAAATCATCTATAGGTGGATTCTGTTACAATGAAAACTTTAAAATCCATAGAATATAATCACACCATATCTTATAAAATTGAATTATTCTCCCAGGCATACCATCTATCAAGGGATGATTTGTAATGAGGAAACTCAAAACCATATCAAGATCATACTAAAGAAATTTCCAAAACATTAAGTCCATGATTACATCCTGATTACATAAAATTGATTTTGATATTCCATGAAACATCACTACTTCATTAATGTATATCCTTGAAATCATGTCCATAGAAATATCTTATCTGATAGCATTTAAGTGTTCTAACTTCATAATGTGATTTTATAAAACCCATAATTACAACAACAAAAAAGATAAGTTAAAACCTAATTGGTAAAATTTATGATAATCATACATCCACAATGTGTTATAGAACTCCCCCTCAAATAACATTTTTCACGGAAAATATACATACCAATGAGTTTTATTTCAAACATGTGTCTTAAAATATCTTTAATCATAATAAACGACTATCACATAAAACCTCAAAACATGTTTCAACGACTATGAATATACGATCATCATTAATATCATAAACCCATAGTGGTTTCTAAAAAACATAATTTATTATTACATAGAGATGTCTAGACTTTAAAAGGATAATTCAAACATTATTCCTTATATAAGATCTTATCTTATAAAAAACCATTTCATGCAGGGGTTAATCATTCTAATGACGGGAAATAAAATGTGATTCTATTTTTTTAGAATAAATGTACATGGATATAATCGGACGAAATTTCACTAAAGGATGTGCAGAAATATTCCCATAGGGATCATTCATTTAAAAATGAAAAAGGAAATCAAAACTATTGAGGGGAGGGTAAGTTTGACCTAGTTATCATGATTAACATCATCTTCTATGATTGAATTTGAAATTTAATTATCCTTTATATTCATATGTTATTGTTTATTACTATCCAAAATATCCATTTTATTAGGGAAATGTTTTCTATAATTGAAAAAATCATGGAACATGGAGAAATTGAGTGTAGGTCGTGCATTTTTTGGCATCCTCTTCTACTCTATTGCAATTACTAGAAAATTAATTATATTTTGGAATTCATAGGATTTATGACCTAATTTTTTAACATTTAATGTACCTCCTCGTTATACTGCAGAGATTTTGTTGATGCATCATCCCAAATTTTAGGCATGAAAATTTCTATAATTTCATTAGACCATGTAATTTATTCCAGTTTCCATGAGACTCGATCTTCTATTTCTTATCTAAATCATCGTAATAGTTTGAATAACTAATTTCTAATTCTACTTTCAGTGCACGTTGAATGGATTATATATATATATATATACTATAGTCTCTTAATAGTATCCCTTTTATAATATTTGGGTTTATTCCATCGAAAAAGGGATCAATTTTTCTTTTATGAATGATGATTAAACTAGAATAATGCAATATAATGGTTTTAAAATTTCCTTCATAAACACAAATTGATTCGTAATTCATTATCCTACACTCATGTAATTTCTTGATAAAATTTATCCATAGAATATGAATAAATTGTTTTATTAGAAATTTACCCTTAATATATTCTCATTCTAAAAATTCATTTTCATCTGGTTCCCTCATTTTCTAAATAATATTCAACCACTGATCTGTGCCAACTTCAAAATGACAAATTGGATAAATTAATTTTTCATGATCGAAACAATGTTGATTGGAAAATATATTTTACATGGCATTGATACATTTCTCCAAATTTAATGGGATAGTGGAACATCTAACAAATGTTGGGAATTACCTCATGAAGGACATAACATAATGTATTTCTCTTCATTACTAGTATGGAATTTAAAAATATTTATTGATTGTAATTGTTGTATGAGAATATCCACAAGGATTTATATTATAACTCCCTTAATTTTTTGTTTCATAGGAGTATAGTCATTGGATTTTCCATCACATTTTGGATTATATGGTTCCTTCAGGTTCCATCCCTTGACTAAACCCAAAAAACATATCATGAGAAGCACTCATCCATGGAAAACCACATAATTGAGTGTTTCCCTTGGAATCCGGGGATGAACACGTTGATGGGAGGTTCAAACAATCTGATCGGTTTCTAATGGGTTTGTTCGTAGAACCTGAAACATCCAATGATTCCAGATCCATTCAGACCTACATTCCAAAGGTAGGTGCTCATTAGTTTGTGGACTGATGAGGCTTAGGAATTTTCATTGGTCGAGAGGATGGGAGGTTGAACTCATCATAGCTTTTTGTGGGGAATTATTGCCTACTCTGGGACTCTCTCTATAGATTTAAGTTATGTTTGTGAATCCTTTTACATTACCAAGTATAAAATGAGCTTTCCTTCAGATCTGACAATCAATGATTAAATATGTAGGAAATTTAGAGAATCTTTTGTATGTATTTGAGGTTCTTCATCAATAGAGAATCATATGTATTTATTAGAGATTCTTGGTCAATGGGACCCTTCGACACATTTATAAAAAAGTCTCTTGTTCATTATGATGACCATGCGGGTTTTAAAGCTATTCAGTGGGGCACTTGATGTTTATTATCATTCAGAAGGACATGGATTATTTTAGAGTTGGGATCGAACCCGTAGATGGGCTACCTATGTATCCTTTGTTTAGAAAAGGAATCAGAACCCACATAGTTCGAGTAAAGGAGTATGATGTTTATGATTGATGGCTCAGAGAAGGATGTCACAATTACTTTTACACTCTAAGCTCACATGATTCATGCTCGGTGTGACAAACAAGAGGTATTGGTAAAAATTAGACAATTGTTCCATGAAAGATGTAATCATAAGAAATAATGTGGGGCTTATGTATGTATGAATGCCCAGATAAATGAAGGTTAGGATTTACTTTAGGGAAGAAATCCTGGAAAAGGGTCCATAAAGGTATATGTGCTTCACGGAGATTTTGAATACTCTAACTTGAGGCTTACTCCTAAAAAGGAGGTCCAAATTAGGAGAAGACTTATGATTGGGTTTTACTCCTGAAAAGGAATCCCAGATCAAAGGTAAATTAGGACTGGTTAAGAGAAATTAAGACTGGGGCTTATTCTTAAAAAGGAGGCCCAGTTTAAGGGAATTAAGGTTTGGAGCATACACATGAGAAGGATGACCAAATTAGGGGACTGGAGATTACTCCTAAGGAGGATTCCCATATTTGAGACTGGGGCTTAGTCCTGAAAAGGAAGCCCAGGTTAGGGGATCTGGGGATTAATCCTAAAGAGGATGCCCAAAAATTATGGGACTTGGGGCTTACTCCTAAAGAGGATTCCCATATTAGAGGACTTATGACTAGGGATTATTCCTTAAAAGGAGACCCAGGTTAAGGATTCTCTCATCTTAAAGGATGAGGTTTAATGAATGAAATATCAATCTTTAGTGACATAAAGATGTGTAAATCACTAGGTCTTGAGAGATATTCCACATAATTCCTTTCATATAAGGAACTCAAATCAAGAAATCATGCCACAAATGTCTTTGAAGAGTGTCTTGAAGACTGAATCTTGAATAGGAAAGGTGGAATGGCTTAAGAGGGGTGAAATAGGCAAGAAGGGCACCCAAAAAGGCAGCGGCGCACAAGTCCTGGCAGGCACGCAGGTACTGCGTGGGCGCGCAAGTACTGGTCGCACAGGTATGCCTGCGTGACACATGGTGTACTTGCACGACGGTTAACCAGCAGGGTAATACTTGAGCGAATATTGATTAAAGCCTTTAGAATCCTCTTGAGGTTATTCCAAAAAAAGGGTGTGCAAGTTCTATTGAAGGAGTAAAGTGGCGCGCAAGTGTGGCCCTTTTTCCTTAAGGGCTGGCTACTCAGGCGCGCAAGTGTTGATGAGTTTCAACACTTAGGCCTTCCTCCCCCTCTTTAGATCTTCCTTTCTAGGTAAGAAATTACCTTAGAAGTGTTTCGGATGCTTTGAGAAGAGAATAGGGAACCGGGAGCTCAAATCTGAGTTTCTGGAAAAAAATCCTTCTCGAATGGGGGGCCCACAGGGTCTATTAATAGGCAAAAGAAGACCTCGGGCGGTTACCACTTAGGTCACGCAAGTCACTTGCGCAACCACTAGGCGTCGCGCAAGTGGACTTGCGCGACAGTGATATAACTTGTGCGGCACATGTTCGTTTAATCACTTGTTCATACCTTTGTCAATTTTTTTATATTTTCTTCAAAGGTTGAATCACGTTGAGCTCAGATATTCCCTTTTTCTGATATTTAGATTCTCTGATTAAAGGAGTGTCAACAAAAGTCCCCCCTCAGAGTTGGATCTGGAGAGAATAGAGGATTTGACTTTGAGGAAAATAAGAAAACCAATGAAAAGGTGGTGTGCAAGTCGTGATGGCGCAGAGGGCAGCGCGCAAGTGCTCATCACGCAGGGCGTGGCACGCAGGGGTACGACGCATAGATAGGCTTCCTAGCCTATAAATATGTGTTCATTGGCCGCGCTTCGCATCTAATTTCGAATTCTCGAGCTCTCTCCACGCAAGTCATATTTTTTCCGTTGTTTCCTCGTCGTCGCCCTACTGTCCAGGTAATAGGACTTGCGCGGTGAAAACATGCGTGACACATTTAACACTTGCGCAACACATCCATACTTGCGCGCCTTAATGCCTTAGCCATTTTTTCTATTTTCTTCATAATTTTATGAAAAATCAATCCATTTAAGAGTTAATTTATTCAACTCTTGTGCAGAATCATTGGCTCTTAGACCTGGAATAGTTGATTATCTGGCTAGCAAGTGGATAGATGATATGATGGACATCATTGGCCATGATTATTATACTGTCAAAGATAGAACTCTTCCGGATTTGGATAAGTATCTGAATAAATATCATCGTGACTTCCCACAGAGTAGTTATATGCCTTTGTATGGATATGGTCATCTATGAGAAGTCACCATTCTAGAAGCAAAGAACTATCTTCCATTTTCGTGGTTCCAAAATTACACCAACATTGCTTCAGCAATTATCTCAGGTGGAGGATTATTTCTAAGTGATGGAATAGTGGAGAAAGCCTACATAACACATCATAGCCCTTGCACACCAGATCTGAAAAATCATACACCTGAGCTACAACCACATTGTCATCCTTCAATCTTCCGAAATTCTCAGATGGATCAATCCAAAGGCTAGAAGAAAAGTTGGGACTTCCATCCTGGGGGAGGCGTGAAGGCAACTTGGATGTGGGTATACTGGGTTTGACAATCCTGTGAAGAGTTTGTCAAGGTTCTGAAGGGAACTGCAATGTACGAAGCTGTCTGGGTTGGGCAAACATATGTTTACAGACATGATAACTTCGTGCCGGAGATACTAAGCCACTAGAGCCCAACAACTAATTCTTTCCATCTGACTCATGGAGAAGTAGGCATTAGTCTGTAGGATGCCTTAAAGATCTCAGGGGCTCCAATTTTGGGCGATATGTATGATGAATTCATTCCTCCTAAGGTGACTTGGAATGATTCACAGAAAACTCCTGCTTTAGCTCGGGAATTATTTAAGATCTTCCACAAGATTAAGAGTTCAAAGACCTCATTAACTCATTCTAGAAAGGATATTCATCCAGAGGAATGGATGAATATATTTATAATTGAGAATAAAGAGAGGGAGCCAATGGAGAAGGATCCGAAAGAAAAAGGATCCGTGAAAAAGAAATCCAAGGATAAGAGGCCCAAACGTCCTAACACCTGCCCAAAACCTGAGAAGAGGGGTGCTCCTGGCACATTCTGGCCAAATATAGAAGTAGGAGAGTTCGAGAAGTGGGGATATGAGGTAAATCAAAGAATCCCAATGAATACTCATCTGGCGGACTTCTTAGCAATGTGGATCAGTGTTTATCTCTTTCCAGCCAAGGATTCGAAGGGAGGCATCAGGCCAGGGACTTTCATCATTGCGGAAAAGTTGGCTGGGGGAAAAATGGTTGGGTTGGCTACCCCCATTTTAGCAATGATTCACAGGAGTTTACTTCATGTCTTCATGGGTAAATCTCCTTTAAGAATAGTGGGACCATTCCAAGTTTTATGGGGATGGATCGCCACTCACTTCAGGACATACAATGTACAGAATGGATTACAAATTCCTGGAAGTTCTTTCAGGCCGTCAGTGCAAGTATTCTCTGGAGTTGCTCCATTATATGTTATGGCCTATGATATGAAAGTCAGGATGAGAATGTTTAAGGAATTAAACTTCCTTCCCTATGGAAGTCCGCCAACCAGGCGGTTTGTTGATGATGGAAAAACCCATTTGGATTTAAGGGAATACATGCTAGCTTGCAGGGATGATGTCCTTGTTGCCAGGATTGATGGAGAAATCATATGTGAGGACTATGCTCCATATATATTTTCATGTCAATTCAAATTTCTGCAACATATTGTTGTATCTCCTCCAGTACATGTCAGGTTAGAGCAATATCCAATGGTTGCTCGGCAACTATGGCTGCAGACGTCAAGGGAGAAGACTGGGGCAGTATTTGATCTACCAGTTGAAAAAGCAGCACATAATTTGACTACATATTATGCCGAACACTGGATAGCATCATACCCCAAAGGGATATTGAATCACCCAGTTTATCAGGTGGGGAAAAGGAAGAGGACTGTAGAGAAAGAAACCCTTCCTCATGAAGGTGATTCTTCCCCACCTGAAGATTATTTGACAGATTCCTCCTCTAGAACTGATTCACCAGATTCCCATGATGGGGATGATGAGGCACAACCAGCGGCAAAGCGGTTTCGTGCCCGATATAATCCTCCGGTCAGAATTAAAAGACCCACTACATCAACTCCTGGTGAGTTACTTTATTGTAGTAATTTAATCCCTGTGAATTTATAAAGCAATAAGTCTTTACTTTATTATTCTCTATCTGTAGTTGCAGGAGCTGGGAAGAAATTGAAGTAAAAATATGTAGGACCTTCCTTGCATCCATCATATCTAAGACCAGAGGCTGTCCAGCTATGGCAGAGATTATACTGTAGTACTGAGACCGCCTGGCTGGATTTGAGTGAGGGCCTACAACTTCCTGGAATAGGGAATCTTATGGCTTCTACAAATCTTCAATATGAGGATAACCCCAATGAAGTGAGGGCTTACATAAGAGATTTGGAAATGCTCATATATGCCACTGATGAGTCTGTTCCTGTCACCAGGTGGGTGAAGGAAATGATTGATCGTGCCACCACTGTGGGGGCTGGTGGTTCTGGAGATTAGAAGTGGCATGAGTATGTGGATCATGATGATGTAAGTTTTCTTTCTTTATTTGCTTTGCAACGTGATTTCAGTAGAAGCTTTGTTACTTAAGGAAGCTATTTTCTTCATCCTGCAGCTTGCAAAGAAAGGAACTGTGGTTCCTTCGCCACAATATAGCCCTGGTGGTACTGCCATCAGGGCTGCTGCTGATTCTCCTCACGAACCAGGCGAGATATCTTCAGGCCAGTAGGCCATGAATGAGGTGCTGGACATAGCCTTCCATTCGCCAATCCAAGTTCCAATAAGGGAGACTACCGATACTCCCAAAAAACCAACGATGCAAAGGCAATGAAGGAGGAATTACACAGCTAAACTTTTCATTAGCAGTGGTATGTCTTTTGAGTAATCATGAGTTTATACCCATGAACACATAGTTACTCATATTTCTGGGGATTGCAGGGGCTTCTTCAATTTCAACCCCTGAGGGAAAGGACTGATCCTCCTTCAAAGACCACGGAGGGTGCTGTGGAACAATCACAGATCCAAGCTGACTTGCCTACTCCTGGAGAAGAGCTAGAATCTATTCCCAGTATCCCTCCTGCTGCTACTGCAGGAAGAGAAGAACCTATTTCTGGTAAGTCAATAATGCTTTATAAAAATGTTGAATGAAACACCGAATGATTTTCATTCTGTGATACTTCAGGTTCAACTCCTTCATTAGAGCTTCTGGCGACTGTTGCAACAGATGCTGTGATTTTACCCAAAGATACTGTCCAGGGTCAAGGGCTGCAGGATGTAAGTCGTCAAGATAATTCACTAAACTCTCCCACTAGTGAGACTAACCAGGATTCTGAAATATCATTTGATGAAATGATGAATCATGGCATATATTTCGAAGAATATTTTGATCATGCTAAGTTGTCCAGTGATTTATAAGACCTTGGGCGTGAGTGTTATCCTTCGCCCAGTAAATTTTCTTATAATTTACACTTCTAATCTTGACTGAAGATGATTCGCAGTTCCATCCATAGAAACTGCTGAACATCCAATGCCTGAAGAGGGTGTGGACATTGATGTCAACCCTACCATTGCAGAAACATTATCTCAAGTAGAGCTAAACCCATTAATCCCTCCTGAGACCCATCTTGAAGATCCTGTTGAGACTTGGAAAGATAGGGAGGAGTCTTCTCAGGTTGCTGACCCACCATCGGGTAAGGGATACCAATATTTGTGATTGTACTTAATTTTCAAGACAATTGATGCTTTTGTTATCCTTTGAAGCTAACTAAAGCTTTCAATTAATTATTAAGGGATGTCAACTACAGTGGATAAGTCTGGAGGTGAAGCCTCAGCCTCTACCCCAACGGGAATTGAAAGCGAAGAAGCACAAGTCAGGGGGGAAAGAACAGAACAGGGCACTTCCTTAAGTGCATTAATCCCAGATTACCTACCCCCCAGTGATGATGATGTTGAATCAGACCCAGAGATGCTTAAAGCATTCAGCTTTTCACGACGCAAGGCATGGAACAACATATGGAAAATCATATCTGGGGTGCCTTTAGAATAGTTATCAACGAAAATTCCCCTATTGTCATCCCAATTTGTCATACTAGGACTTGGAGGTTTTGGATATGAAAAGATCCATACCACAGTGAAATATATCATCTTCATGAGGGATCAGGAGAAAAAGTGCCGCGAAGATGTAACTAGGGTGAAATTGTCAGTTAACATCGGCTAATTTGAGGCTACGGTATCCTAAGCTGAGGCTGATTATACAGCCAAGATGAAGGAGATGAAGTAAAAAATCAAAGAAAAAGTCGTCCAGTAGGTGCAGCTCCAGCAACAGTTAGATACTGTTAATGGGGAACTTGATCCGCTCAATAATTCGTTGGAGGGAGCTCAAACGATTGGTATGAAAGCCATTCCAGATGCTAAGAAGGCACCCTATCAAGCTGAGAAGAGTGAAGTTGATCGAGTACACGAGCTTCAAGTAGTTGCTGATGAAGCTCGGGATGCTTTACATCAAATGAAGACTTATGTTGATAATCTTTTGTAATCTCCTTGGAAAAGAGAAAAGACTCCCATCTGTGGATGTCCTTCTAACTCTTGTGCATCAATGAAAAACACTTTTACCTTCACTCATTTGTACCTGCATTCTCTTTTGCTACATGATTTAGATTTTACCTAAGCCGATGGGCCTAGTAAGCATAGTTTTATTTTTACTAGGATTTATGTAAATAACGCTACAAACTTAAACCTTTTAATTGCTCAATATTACCTAAATCATACAAAATGTATGTTTAGTGAGCTGGGAAATTGATTTTTATTTAGAGTTCACTTGTCTTTTGTGGGCAGTTTAAATTCATGCACGCCGGACATAAAAAGGATAATGTTTATGGTCGAAAATAGCTTTGACCGAAATGGATTAGAATTGACTCAATTATTTGAAAATTCATCTGAAAACATATTACCATACTCAAGTATGAGGGAAAATATTTCAGTTATGAATTAAGAATATTTGAATCTGAGGAATGATGTGAAAAATAGCTAAAAGGCATTAGAAGAAGTAGTTTCCAAGAATGAAGTTACCATTATTTAACAAAGCTGTTAAGGGGTTGAATTATGCAGGGCCACCTAAGGGCATTGGCTGCATAGTTAAATATAATAGTATCTTTTGGCTAACAAGTCTGTTATGTAGACTGTTTATGCAAGGCCGCCTATGGGCACGTGCTGCATAGTCAGGAAAAAGAACTCTTAGAAATTTAATTTCCTAATGCTAAAATCCAGTGAAAGTTTTTGGTGATTCAAATCTTCCAAAGTATAGAGTTTTCTGTATGGAAAGAGGTACTTGAATATGAAGAAGATATTTCCAAACAAGATTATCGAAGAACTGGATGAATATCACTCCTACGAAGGTCTGACCCAAACATAGGGAAGGATAATATAAACCATAGACTTGAATACTTTCAGACCATGAAAAAGGATATGGGACAAATATGTTAAGGATGGCTATTTTTGCGGATGCCTACATACTGCCGTTTAAGACAAATAATGAAAAAAGAGGCATTCTTCCCAAGAATGAAGTTACCACTACCCGACAAACCTGTTAGGGGGTTGAATTATGCAGGGCCACCTAAGGGCATTGGATGCATAGTTAAATAATAGTATCTTTTGGCTAATAAGTCTGTTATGTGACTGTTTATCCAAGGTCGCCTATGGGCATTTGCTGCATAGTCAGGAAAAATAACTTTCAGAAGTTTGACATTTTTGTGACTAAAAGTCATGAAAAGGGTTATGAGGATCTGGAAATATTTAAGGTTAGGATTATGACACATAAATATGGGTATTGTTCAAGGTATACAGAGATACATAGATCAATTCTAACCATAATCATGTTGTGGCTGGGTCCTGAATTGAAATGTTGGACTTCACTATGTATCCCATAAGGATAAGAATCAAGCCATACGTAGTTCTTAAACTACAGTTTAGCGTCGTGTGGGACAAAAGGATTAGAGATCTAAGTCTAGGGTCATAGATCTTGGACCATTGTAATAAATACACAGTGTGTGTTTTCATGTGGACTTTTTAGGCAAGGGACTGAAAATGGAATTTGGGGTTATGCCCAAAGACATGGGGCTGGATTCGAGGGACACTCGAATGTTCCTACGTATACCATAAGTATGGGAATCAATCCCACGTAGTTCTATAAATACACTTTGTACAAATTTGGTTCGTACATGTGAAGGGTGAAAGGGGACTTTAGTGCAATGATGGTTTAACCCAAGATAAATGGTTCGGGAATTGCCATTTATGCACGTAGTCTTTGAAATGAAACATGATTGAAAAATCAATGAAAATAATGGTTCCCTCTAAGGTGAGGGTATCAAAGAAATTTGTAGTTTATTGTCATACTGGACAAAAGTGTTGTATAGTTTAACGTCATATAACAAGGAAGAAAGTGAACCAATGTAATGATATTGATTCTAAGGGCGGTTTAACGAATTAACATCGTATGAGATGGAGATGAACTGACGTGAAGAGATTGGTTTTGGGCTTGAACCTTGGGAGGTTGCCTACGTTCCCATCCTGGAAGGAAAGGATCAAAGTCCACATAGTTAAATTAAAGAATTAATTAATGATCAAGTTGTTCTTGGGGACAACAACCTAAAAATGATATTGGGACTTACACATGGTTAGCGGCCCAAAGAGAGTGTTATGGTTGAGGTTTTCTCTAACTCACATGAGTCATAATCGGTGTGAGAAACAAGAGGTAACAACAACCTTAACGATGCATAGTTTAATGTCATATAGGACATATAAAGGGACTATACAGTTTAAAGTCTTGCAGTTAGGACTATTTGTGCTGCACAGTTTAGTGTCATGTAGTAGGGACAAAATACAGTTTAATGTCATGTAGGACGTATCACGGAGTTTCTGTACAGTTTAGCATCATGTAGTGAGGACGACGGGGAAAATAGAGTTTAACGTCATGTTGGACGAAAGGGGGAATTTACAGTTTAATGTCATGCAGAGAGGACAAAAGAGTACACCATTTAATGTCATGTTGGATGCATTAGGGACTTTTTCTCAGTTTAACATCATGTTGGATGAAAAAAGGGACGATACAGTTTAGCGTCATGTTGGAAGAAAGTACGAATAGTTTAAGGTCATATGCATGGACCGTGGATGGTGCAGTTTAATGTCATGCTGGACGGGGGTGTAGTTTATGGTCATACAGGACCTTTGATGATTATGTAGTTTAACGTCTTTCCGGACGTAAGGTACTTTTATACAGTTTAGCGTCATGTAGTTAGGACATCACAGTTTAACGTCTTACTGGACGTAAGGGACTTGCAAATAGTTTAGGGTCATATGCATGGACCTTTGATGGTGCAGTTTAAGGTCATATAGGACCTAGTTGCAGTTTAAGGTCATACTGGACCATTAAGGGAACTTTTTCACAGTTTAACGTCATGTGGGACGAAAGTAAAAATAGTTTAAGGTCATATGTATAGACTGTTGTTGTATAGATTAACATCATATAGCAAGGATGGCAAAAATTACTTTACAGTTTATACAAAATACCTCTTCAAAAATCTATCATTGGTTGGAGTAGTGATGAGATCTCCATCCATTGAGATTAATCAATAAGCTCCATTGGAGTAGACCCTATGTATTGAATAAGGTCCTTCCCATTTTTTCTCAAGCTTGGGAGGTTTCTTTCCTGGTAACATTGGAGTTCTGAGAACTAATACTAATTCTCCCTGAGTGAATGAACGAAGACAAACTTTTTTGTTAAAAGCTCATGCTATTCGATTCTGATAGTATTCCATGTGGTGCAAAGTGCACAATCTTTTCTCATCTAACCGTTCCAATTCATTCAATCACTTTTGATATTGTTCATCTGTAGATGATTGATTACAAATGGAAACTATGAGCGAGGGTAGTTGAACTTCAATGGGAAGGATGGCTTCTGTTCCATATACCAATGAATATGGAGTTGACCGAGTTGCAGTGCGGGTGGTAGTCCGAGAAGCCCATAAAGCATGAAAGTGTTTATCAAGACATGACTTGTTATCTTTATCCACCATCTTTTTCAGTATATTTGAAAGAGTCTTGTTAAAGGCTTCTATCTGGCCGTTGTCCGCTGCATGATATTAAGATGAATGGTTGGATTTGATGTTGTATTCCTGATACAACTTCTTCACCTCGGATGAATAGAAATTGGTGCCATTGTACGTCAATATAGTATGAGGGACACCAAATCTGGTAATGATGTTAGACTTTATGAAGCTAACAACGCATTTAGAACTGACTTCCTTGAGAGGTATTGCCTCTGCCCATTTGGAAAAGAAGTCAGTAGTAGTAAGAATGTACTTAAACTGCTTGGTCGTAGCCGAAGGGTAAGGTCCCACCACATCCATTCCCCATGTGGCAAATGGCCATGAGTATTTAGCTGTATGAAGAAACTATTGAGTTTGATGAATGAAGTTGGCATGTACGTGGCATGAATGACACTTCTTTGTGAAATCTACACAATCTCATATCATTGAAGGCCAAAAGTATCCAAGCCTTTGAATCTGATCAGACAGTCTATGCCCAAACTGGTGGGCACCACAAACTCCTACATGCACTTCTTTCATGACAGCCATTGTAGCTCCACTATCAATGCATTTGAAGAGAACTCCATCAAAACCACATTTGTAGAGAATTTTCTCTAAGTGATCTGGGCTATCATAAAGATTAAAATTAACCACACGTCGCCGAATTTGTTCTTTCTCAGATCTATCAGGTGGAAGTGTTCTATTTTGAAGGTATTCCATGATAGGTGACATCCATCCTTTAATATGACCATACGGTTCACGAATGGGACATATTTCATTAATTTCCACTATTCTGATTCGAACATAAGGTGAAATTTCACGACAGTGGGAAATACTGATGGTTGTCTTATCCCAATTTGGATCTGCCAGAGCTGTGGCTATATTAGCCAATGCATTAGCTTGAGAATTTTGTGATCTTGGGATATAAGAAAATGTCGGTTCCAAAAAGAATTCCACCATTAAATCTCGGACATAATCATACAAAGGGATTAGTTCTTCTTTTCTGATGGAATAATCCCCATTGACTTGTTTGATTACCAGGTCTGAATCACCTTTCTCCTTTATGTGATTAACTTGTGCTTGAAGTGCTAATTCCAAACCTACGACGAGAGCTTGTTATTCTGCTTCATTATTGGTACCACCTTCCCACAATAATAAGGAATAAGGTAACACTGCCTTTTCTGGAGAAATGAGCAGAATTCCTAATCCAACTTTTTTGAATTTAGGATTTTCCATTTTCCTCCCTGTTGGACTTCTGGAAGCACCATCAAAATAAATTTCCCATTCCTGGGGACTTTCTTTAATAGATAAGACTTCCTCATCCAGGAGTTCAATATCTGGAGATGTGTCTTCCACTGAGGGGTGTTCAGCTTGGAAATCAGCCAGAGCTTGGCCTTTTATCGCCTTTTGAGACACATACTGAATGTCGAATTGCTGCAAAATAACTGCCCACATTACCAGAAGTCCTGTAAGCATTGGACGACTTAGGATAAATTTGAGCAGGTTATTGCGAGATACCAATTGGACCTCGTGATGTTGCAGGTAGTGTCTCAACTTCTGAACTGTAATGATTAATTCCAGGCAGCACTTCTCAATATTTGAATACCGGGTTTCTGCTTCAAGCATGGTTCGACTGAGATAGTAGAGACTGTTTTCATTCCCAGCATCATTCTTTTGGGAAAGAAAGGCACCCAATGATCACTCTAGAGCTGTCACATAGAGGATAAGTGGTCTTCCTTCAACAGGTGGCATGAGTACCGGTGGACTCAAGAGGTATTTTTTGAGAATATCGAATGCTTCTTGACATTCTTTAGTCCACTGGTAAGTGACTCCCTTCTTCATCAATTCGGTGAAGGGTAAACATTTGCCCGCTAAATTGGAGATGAAACGCCAAATATAGGCTAAGTGTCCTTGAATTCCTCTTAATTCATTCAAATTTTGAGGACGTGACATTCCAAGAATTGACTTGGTCTTCTCAGGATCGACTTCAATACTAATATGGCATACAACAAAGCTGAGAAATTTTCCTGAGGTTACCCCAAAAGCACATTTCAAAGGGTTCATCTTCAAATTATGTTGTCGAAGCTTGTAGAATATGACTTCCAAATCAGCCAAGTGATTAGAATGTTGTTTGGATTTAACTACCAAATTGACTACATAGTATTCAACAAACATCCCTAAGAAGGGTTTGAAGATACAATGCATAGCACGCTGATAAGTTCCACCTGCATTCTTTAAGCCGAAGGGCATTACCCGATAGAAAAACACACCCTGAGGGGCTCTGAAGGCTGTAGATTCCTCATCTTCTGGGGCCATTCATATCTGATTATATCCGGAATATCCATCCATGAAGGAAGGTGCTTAATAGCTAGATGTTGCATCAATTAGAAGTTCTGTAATCGGAACTGGGAAATCTTCCTTAGGACAATGCCGATTATGATCTCTGAAATCGATGTGAACTGTAATTTGTCTGTTCTTTATCTTTATAGGGAAAATATTATCCAACCATTTGGGATATTGAACTTCTCTGATGAAGTTAGCTTTGATAAACTTATCCACTTCAGTTTCAATTTTGGAATCATAAGTTGGGTGTGTTCTTCTCGCGGCTTTCTTAAATCCTCAATGTTCTTCAGGTAAACCCAAATGATGAGTAGCAACATCAGGATCAAGCCCGGGCATTTCTGTATAGTTCCAGGCAAATATATATCTATGTTGATTTAGAAAATAAATATACATCTCCATCTCTTCAAGATTCATGGCCGCACTGATTAAAGTGGGGTGTGGATCTTCTTTTGTACCAAGATTTATTTCTCTGAGTTCATCCACAGTGGTAGAGATACCCTCTTCAAATGCTGGAGGAGAATCTCTGAGATATTCCTCTTCTTCTTCATCATGTGTCATTTCTTCCATTTCTACTTTCATGTTAGATGATAAATTAGAATTATCATGATCCGAAGAGATGTCAAAATTTTCATATTTTGAAGAAAAAGCTTCCATTTCCGACCCGATTGATGATAAAGGGTCTTCTTTGGGTAATAAAGAGGAGATGATGGATTGAGAATCGACATCATTGTTCACCTCTGATGTTGCTATAACTTATTCTGGCCTAATTGGTGAAGCATAGACTTGTTGGATTTCAGCAGATGAAATGAAGATGTCACCATTTGTGCTTTCATAACTTCTTGGTAGATTACCAATTTCTCCCATGTTGTCTGGCTCGATTTTCATAATTGACATTATGGATCTTTCCATAAGATTATTTTGATTTGGGTCTATCTTGTCAATTTCACTGATAGGAAACACATAATCTGTACTCACATGTGTAAATGGATTTACTGGAATTTTTTCCAAACCATATGAAGCATTAACTTTGGTAATATCCTTTGTTATAGATTTCTCACTTTGCTTCATGTGATAGAATTCTACCTCAATGTATTGAGACTCACATGTCTTGAACGGGGCCTTATCACCATACAATGTCCCAACATGACCATCGAAGCAATATTTGAGACATTGATGGTATCATGAAGGGATATCCGAATGTTGATGTAGCCAGGGTCTTCCAAGCAAGATGTTGAAGGCTGAGTCTTGATCAACAACCATGAAATCTGAATTGGATACAAGATCTCCAAACTGAGTTCTGAGTGTAACTTCACCCAATGGTTCTTGTTAATTTTTATCATATCCCTATAGCATCATGGTGGAATGAGATAAATCAGATTCTGTGAGGCCCAATTGACGAATTATACGAATGGGCATGAGGTTGACTCCTGAACCATTGTCCATGAATGCTCTTCGAACATCCACACCATTGACCTTTCCAGACAAGTACAATTGTCTAATATGTCCATGAACAACATCATCTTCATCTTCATCAGTAAAGGATATTATTGCATGGAATTCTGTAGGATTATTCTCTATATGGTAGACTTCAGCTACAGCAATTTCAGTTTCAAACTCCTGAGGACTTGACAAAGCCTCAATGAGTGCTTCCGAAAGATCTTTTGATAGATTCAGACCATACAGAATTGATAACATGGCTGGTACTTGGGCCAAGTGTTTCAATATATCATACTTCTGATCCAGAGGTCTACGTTTCCCAATAGAAATATGTGGTTTAGCAGGTACCTTGAATGTAGATGCTTTGGAAGTTGATGCATCTTGTATTGGGATAGGAGATGGCAATATTCCTGGTTTTGGAAGATTAGACTAATTAGATCCATTTACTTACTGAGAGGAAGAATATGGAACCCTCAACCGGTTTTTCAACATAATTGTGCCAGGACTGAATTTGCTATTGGTAGATGAAATTGCTTATTCTTGTTGAGATCCCTGAAGGGCTCTACCACGAGATTCTGCTGCGTACATAGTTCTAGCCGGGGTAGAATTGGAATAGTGGCTTCTGAAAGATCCATGTCTTCCCCTTTATCCTGAGCCCCTGGAACTTCCTCTGATTCCTCTATTTGATACGGGGAATTCAGGCTCATTGAAATCGAATCTTCAACTGTCATATGGATCTGTTAATTTAATCATATTAACATAACCAAAGATTAATTCTTTGTCTGATGAAGACTCTGCCTGATTATCCTGTTTAGGCTGTGCCGTTTGGTGGGGCGGTGCCCGTGGATTTGAAGTAGATGGCATGAAGTCTGCCAAAGTCAAAGACAACTTAGGATTTGACACATACTCATCTTCTTCTGATTCTTTTTCTTTCTTTGAATCATGTCGTTTCTTTGAAGACTTTACCTCTGATGAAGAGGGTTTTTCCGCAACATTCATGGAATAAGACACAATTGGTTTCCTTAATTGTGTTTGCAAAATAGCATGAGTTCGATTGATTGTCTTTCTGACCATCCAATCATCATACTTCTGTGCATTTTTTCTTTCGACTTCTTGCCATTCACCTTTCTCCTCTGGAACTGTAGCAGTGGCACATGCTACCTAGGGTGAGGAGCCTTTCATTTTTACTTGTCCCGAGTCGACCATCTTTTGCAGGAGGTCTTTGAAGACAAAACACTATTGGATGGGATGCCCCAACATTTGATGAAAAGGGCAATAATTAGGATGGTCTTCATCTTCTTTCTTGTTTGGCCTCTTGGGTATTGTAAATTGAACAAAATTGTTTTCCAAAGCTGAAATGAAATAACCAGGAACTTGTTCATTTTGGAAAGAGTATGTTTTTCACTTTAAGTCCTCAAATTGTTCTTGCCTTTGATCTTTTTGATCGTCTGGACGAAAAGGCCTTTGTTGGTGGCGCTCAAGAGGTGGAGCCCTTCGAGAAGATGAAGGTTTTGAGGTAGAAATAGGTACAGGTGCTTGTTTAAGCATAATTGTAGCAGTTTCTACTTTACCCATTCTCCTTCCTAGAGCTGATGGAATTACACGAGATTTAGGCTTAGCCTGTATAAGGGAATCATCAATCTGCTGAGCGATTGAAGTAAGGTCTTGAAACCCGCCTGTGTATTTCCCAGGGATTAACGGCGTGCGTAATTTTTCACGCAGATTTTCCACACAAATTGGAAACAATTCTTCTTGAGGGAGTTCCAAACTCAAGGAATATGTTAATCCCTTCCATCTTGCAATGAAATCAGAAACCCTTTCATTCTCCCTTTGCATACAGTTTGTAAGATTGAAAACTATTGTCTTTGGAAAAGTTGAGCTGAACTGAAGGAGGAATTTTTTGAGAAGATCCTCCCATCCGGTAATTGACCGGGATTGCAAGCTTGTATACCAAAAAAAGCTATTCCTTGAAAGGTTCACACGAAGCATCTGAGTTTCACTACTTCTTGCTGCTCCAGAGTTCCCATCATAGGATCGCAACAAGACACGTAATGTGTCAAATGTTGTTCAGGATCGCCTGATCCATTGAATATTGGGAATACAGGGTTCCCAAAACTAGATGGAGGAGAAATTGAATCGACCCATTTAGGGTAAACTTTCTTTTTTGGTTGAACTTGTGAACGCTTCCCTTCCAAAATTTCTAACCTAGATGTTAATGACTCAATAGTAGTTATTAACATTTGAGAAACATCCGGTTGAACTTGGAATTGGGTAGGTGCAATGACTGGAGCTTGGACAGATGTGGCGATTGGTGCTCCAACTGATGGTAGCACCACCAACTGTTGTTGCACTTGACCCATAGGGATAGACCTGTGAGGGTGTACTGATAGAGGAGGTTATTCTTGATCCATCTTAGTAGCTGCAACAAATTTCCTTGGCTGACTGACTCCATCATGCTTAAGAAGAAGACTACTCTGAAGTAGTTTTGTATTCAACCTTCGTAATTCCTTCATTTCTTCATCCTATTGTGCAAACCTCCTCTCTAGTGAGAGCGTCTGACCTTCTCCAGAGGAAAGATATGTAACCTGGTTCTTTCCCTTCCCTTTGTTGGATTCTTTTCGGAGAGGGGTAAGTGGGTTACTCAAAGGATTACTTAAGTTTTGAGTAATCATTTGACTTCGTGTACGCACACCTTCTGCATTTGTATCGGTGTGTATATCTTCTTGAGCAGGAACCTATTCATCTGAGTCCCCAGAGTGAGCCTCATCTGGTGGATTAGAAACAACGACATTGATGACATTGATTGATGCATAACTCATCACATCCCTTCCATCAACATTTCTGTGATATTGTCTTCACCCATGTCTTTGATGAGACATTGCCTTTTGCTGATTCGATCCCTTAGGAACTTCTTGACGAATCGTAATTTGGATGGATTCTCCTGATAATTTGGCACTTAGTTCCACCTGAGGTTTCTTCCCCAATCGAGAAAAGACCAACTTTCTCTGAGGAGGGGATTGTTGATTTGAAAAAGTCCCCAGTGCAGTGGGCTGGGGCTATTCTTGATATTCTCGCTCAACTCCCTGAATCCTTTTTGTTGATTCCGAGGGTTGGTTTAAAAGAGTCCCCAGTCTGGAGAGCTGGGGTGGTTCTTGACATGCTATGTTTGAGGCTTTCTTAAAAGTCCTCCTGATCTTGCGAACCTTAGTCCGGAAATTAGCTGGATGCATTAACCTGTATCCGCTTTTATCACCTGGTTCAAAAGACCATTGGATGATTTCCGACAGTTCTGTCACTTGGTGGCGTACTTGCTCCAAACAAGATGCCTGTTCAATATTCTCGTTTGCTTGATTCAAGAATAATTCAACAACTTGTTTTCTATATTCTTGATTTTGAGAGGAACTAGTTGAAGCCTATTCTTGGGAAATCTTTTGATTACAAACAAATCCCATTGACTGTGGCCTTCCATGGACAATAACATTGCATGAAACCATTTTCGGCGGGCTTTTCTGACTGGAGGGCACCTTGAAATGCATTGCTCCATGAAAACCCCATCCTCTGACATGAATAGAAGATGGGGCATTGGAAATTAACTGACACAATCTTTTAGTACGCCCAAGCATGAACTTTGAAGGGCTCTCTACTGCTTTTCAGCCTTCGGATATCGAGAGACTGATAGAGACGCCAAATCAACTTGACGTTGTAACCCATCTATTATCTTAAGATGATTTTCATATTAATCATAAGATAATACTTTCTTTTTCAACTGACCAAGTGTTTTCCATATGTTGAGATGAATATCTTGAATTTCATCTTCCGTCAACATTTCTGGAATATTATACTGGGAGTCGGCCAAAGGACAAAACATGACTGGCACTTCACCTGTCTCCAGTTGTTTTCTCATGTTCAAGATTTCCTATTTATCATTTGATGAAGATTCTTCTACCTGATTTGACCAGTGTTGGTGTTTCCTTGTTGCATCATTGGATTCAACTGGATTGGTAGAGAAATCATTGATCAAACTAGAAGATTCATGACTTAGGGGTGGTTCGAAGAATGACCTACACCCTGGGCTATCTTCTGATTGAAAAAGTATTTCACCTTCTAGAGATGAAGCTTCATACATGATTGGTTTCGCATTTTCACGTGCCTCAAGATAAGAGGTCTTTCTTGGCACTACATTGTCCACTGGAGAATTTTCCGGGCAATGTGGATTACTAATACAGAGAGGACTTTCACAATGAAATTCATCATCATGGGGAGGACCACCATAATGGGTTACAGCAAAAGATAAGATCTCTTGCTCTTTGGTCTTCTGACCACACAGAGGGTTCCTTAGGCTCTAATCTGAAGATAAAACTTCGAGATTGACCGAATTTTCATGAAGCAAGCCTTCATGAGGAAGTGTCTACTGAAGACCTTCGGAATTAATGTTCCAACTATTTGAAAATGAGGGAGTAGAATCTTGAATTTCAACAGATAATTGTCCTAGTGCTTCAAGAACTCCAGCATCGAGCAAGGCCTTGTTACATATTCGTTCTTGATCTCCTGACTGTGTTGGGCGGGTCTTTTTCTTAGACGCCTTCTTAATCGCCTTGGAAACCACTTGATGATGAAAGTGGTTACTCTGACCAGTTGTATATTCCTGATCAAGAAAGATGTCCAGGTTAGGCTGACGATCTCCACTCAAATCAGGTGTATGTGCCTGACTTGGATGTCTGTATGATATAGGGTAGTATTCCCCCAAAACCCTCTTGGACTGAAATAGATGTGTCTGTTTGTTCCGGAGTGAATTATTGGTGTGTTAATCCACTGGTAGGGATAGATTTATGTGTCTTTCCCTGAGATGTAATTGAAGTTGTTATAATATCCTGGCAGGCTTCCAGAATATGAGCAGGGATTTGCTTCTGCTCTTTCACAATTGATATAATATGCTTGGTGACTTCAGCTTCCAGAACGGGAATATACATCCATTCCGGGATTGGAGTAGGTGTATGTGCCTGCTCGTGTCCTCCTTTTCCTATCATTGAATCCTGACAGTACTCAAGTGTGGGGGTAGAGAGTTGAGTCCGCCTCCTATTTGTTGTCGGGGCTTTTCGACTAACTTCTCCGAATGATACCAAGAGAGACTGTTGGTAGACTTGATTAATACTAGTAGGTGTATGTGTCTGCTGATTTCACTTCACCAAACGTGGTTGACGAGATCCATCATATGTAGTCAGAAGAGCCTGCTGATTATCTGATGATGTATAAACAGGTGTATGTTCCTTCCTATAGTACTCCTCTGGAAATGTCTGGTAGTATTGGCGTGATGCTGCCAGATGAGTCTGCTGGACATCAGAATTAAAATGGGCAGGTGTATGTGCCTTCTCGTTGCATGCCACCAAGTTAGGTTGGTGGACTTCTTCGGATATGGTAGAGATGAGAGCTTGGTCACTGTTGAAATGGTTGGAGATGGTAGTCAGCACCGCCTACTTCTTGATCACTGGTCGTCGTTTTCCGGACGACCGATGTTAGTTGTTTACTTTGAGGGCTTGTCGGGCAGCCTCTAGAGTTTGGATGGTACCGTGTTGACAGTACACCTTAACCAGTGCGATTGATACCCAGCGTTAAAGACGCTGAGTAGGTGATATCTTTCTTAGAGCGGACGGCGATCCAGTAGAAGTAGCAGTAGTGGCATTTACAGCAGCAATATTCACAGGTGTGAACTTGAGAGCAGCCATTCTAGAAATGCAGAAGATCATGGAAAAGAGTTCTTGTTTGATATAACAGACGTAATCAAGATAAATTCAGCCACTACATCTTTTGGATGAGCACATATGTCAATGATTGTTTTTTTGGCCCTCTTATTGAGTTTTAAATAGGGGCCTAACAAATGGGTAAAACATTATTTCAACTTGGTTAAGGATTCACGTCGGGTTCACCTTTTTTTTCCCTCGGAATCCGGGGATGACCACCTTGATTGGAGGTTCAAACATTCTGATCGGTTTCTAACAGGTTTGTTAGTAGAACCAGAAACATCCAATTATTCTAGATCCATTCAGACCAACTTTCCAAAGGTAGGTGCCCATTAGTTTGTGCACTGATGAGGCTTAGGAATTTGCATTGGTCGAGAGGATGGGAGGTCGGACTCATCACACCTTTTTGAGGTGAATTATTCTCTACATCGTGACTCTCTTTATAGATTTAAGTTATGTTCGTGAATCCTTATTACATTACCAAGTATAAAATGAGCTTTCCTTCAGATCTGACAATCAATGATTAAATATGTAGCAAATTTAGAGAATCTTTTGTATGTATTTGAGGTTCTTCATCGATAGAGAATCATCTATATTTATTATAGATTCATGGTCAATGGTACCCTTCAACACATTTATACAGAAGTCTCTTGGTCATTATGATGACCATGATGGTTTTAAAGCCACTCAGTGGGGCACTTGAGGTTTATTACCATTCAGAAGGACATGGATTATTTTAGAGTTGGGATCGAACCCGTAGACAAGCTACCTACGTATCCTTTATTTAGAAAATGAATTAGAACCCACGTAGTTTGAGTAAGGGAGTATGATTTTTATGATTGATGGCTCAAAGAAGGATGTCACAATTACATTTACACTATAAGCTCACGTGAGTCACGCTCGGTGTGAGAAACAAGAGGTATTGGTAAAAATTAGACAATTGTGCCATAAAGGATGTAATCATAAGAAATAATGTGGGGCTTATTTATGTATGACTGCCTAGATAAATGAAGGTTAGGATTTACTTTAGAGAAGAAATCCAAGAACAGGGTCCATATAGGTATATGTGATTCATGGAGATTTTGAATACTCTAACTTGGGGCTTACTTCGTAAAAGGAGTCCCAAATTAAGAGAAGACTTATGATTGGGTTTTACTATTGAAAAGGAATCCCAGAACAAAGGTAAATTAGGACTGGTTAAGAGAAATTAAGACTGAGGATTATTCCTGAAAAGGAGGCCCACGTTAAGGGAATTAAGGTTTGGGGATTACTCTTCAGGAGGATGCCCAAATTAGGGGACTCGGGCTTACTCCTAAGGAGGATGCCCATATTTGAGACTGGGGATTACTCATGAAAAGGAATCCCAGGTTAGGGGATCTGTGGCTAACACCTAAAGAGGATGCCCAAAAATTATGGGACTTGGGGCTTACTCCTAAAGAGGATGCCCATATTAGAGGACTTATGACATGGGATTGTTCCTGAAAAGGAGACCCAGGTTAAGGATTATCTCATCTTAAATAATGAGGTTGAATGAATGAAATATCAATCTTTAGTGACATACAGATGTGTAAATCACAAGGTCTTGAGAGATATTCCATAGAATTCATTTACGAAAAGGAAGTCAAATCAAGAAATCATGCCATAAATGGATTTCAAGAGTGTCTTGAAGACTGAATCTTGAATAGGAAAGGTGGAATGGATTAAGAGGGGTGAAATAGGCAAGAAGGGCACCCAAAAAGGCAGGGGCACGCAAGTCCTGGCAGGCTCGTAGGTACTGTGTGGGCGTACAAGTACTGGTCACGCAGGTATGCCTACACGACACATGGTGTACTTGCGTGACGGTTAACCAGCAAGGTAATACTTGATCGACTCTTGGCTAAATCCTTTAGAATCCTCTTGAGGTTCTTCCAAAAAAACGGCGCGCAAGTTCTATTGAAGGAGTAAGGCGGCACGCAAGTGTGGCCTTTTTCCCTTAATGGATTGCTACACAGGCGCGCAAGTGTTGATGAGTTTCAACACTTAGGCCTTCCTCCTCCTCTTTAGATCTTTTGTTCTAGGTAAGAAATTACCTTAGAAGTGTTTCGGAAGCTTTGAGAAGAGAATAGGGTGCCAGCAGCTCAAATCTGAGTTTCTGGAAAAAAATCCTTCTCGAATGGGGGGCCCATAGGGTCTATTTATTGGCAAGAGAAGACCCCGATCGGTTACCACTTAGGTCGCACAAGTCACTTGCGCGGCCACTAGGCGTCGTACAAGTGGACTTGCGTGACAGTGATATAACTTGCATGGCACATGTGATTTTGATCCCTTGTTCATGCCTTTGTTGATTTTTTTATATTTTCTTCGAAGGTTGAATCACTTTGAGCTCAGATATTCCCCTTTTCTGATCTTTAGATTCTGTGATGAAAGAAGCGTCAACATTGATAAAACCCATTTATTGGATTTCTAAATCAGGAAAAATTATTTCAAAATTATTTCAAATTGTTTTTCACTTATTTCATCTATGATCATCATCAATTCAAATATTTAAATACGGATCATAGATAAAATTCATATTAATCAATGTGTATCACCCTAGAGTAACATACTAGGGGTGCATTAAGGCTCATTGTCCTAAAACATATGATGATATAGTTCTTCTCAATACTCCCTTTTTATATATATTAACCCAATATACCTTTATTTGAGAGCCACATACATTTTTAGTATCCCTACATGAATTTATTTATTGGATAATATCACAGTCTTTTTTTACCAAAAAAATAGGATGTTATTCTAAAATATAACTTACCCCTTAGGTTTTCACAAAATTTTTTCTAATCCTAATCTCAAAATATTTAATAAAAAATTACTCAGATACAAAATATATAGAATCTATATTTTCATAAGTAAATAAAAAATATTTTTAGAGAAATATTCAATACATTTTTTAAATGCACACTTAAGTACCATAATAGCTTAGTGTATGTTGACACCCTTTATTAGTTAACATCCACATTTCCATAAAATCTCTCAAATGTTTGAATGATGTAAAAAAATCATAGATTTGATTTTCACAAGGACCTGAGGACAAGATGTTAGAGGAATAAGGGTTTGAGATTTGATTTATATAAGTGTACATTTTTGGAAAATAATCATTTCACTTGATATTATTTTATAAGAATTTTTTATGGGAGTAAACTTTGAAATTTTGTTAGACAACTAGCTTGAAAAAGTATTATGTATGAGTGTCCTAAACTATGTGTAGGGAGACAGCCCATCCAGCTAGCACCATCAGAAGAGGTTTCGTAGAAAAACACACACAAATGAGAGGACAAATCGTTCTATTGGGTGGAAATGTGTCTGGAAATCTCAACTGACACGTGGTAGTGTTCGAAGAGGTTAGGAGTGGGTCCCAGTAGTCTCTTCTGGTGATCTAAGGTTCTACATTGGTTTATTAAGCCAAAATATTCCATGGGGTATTTGATGTGGGATGGGAATCCCACTAGTAATATTCCACTACATTGTATACATACAAAAATATCCAGATCTATCCAATCAAGAGAATTATCTCCATCCATTTAAATCTCTTGATCCCACACTATGCATATTTGGAACCATCCAATCATGCATTTGAAAAACTATCAAATTCAAAATCCCACTCTCCCGAACACTGATCGATGCAGAATGTTACACCGAACAACTTCAATACGATTCCAAAACTCGATGTCCACAATATCGACCTTCTCTATAGATCACCAAAGAGATAATAAAATTATCTTTTGTGTTATAAAACCATACCCATGTATTATCTTCTCATGATTCAAATCAAGAAATCACATGAATTCATTGAAATATTCCCAATTGATCACATTATCAAATATAGGCAACACCAAGCCATCACAGATGCATGAGGAATTTTTTAAAGGTTGTACTGATGATAACCGATGCTATAGTGTTAACAACATACACTATCTTATAAATATAATATTAAAACATTGTGAAATAAATCACGAGAGTCTCTCAAAATAATGCGATAATACTAGGTAAATTAAGAATGGTCATTTGGACATCACCTTAGTGTTGAAAGTGAATAATGTAACCTATTCAACAATATCCTCTAACCACTTGTATTTTCATCATTTATATTCTCGTATAAAGATTTTAAATATGTGTCTATTGGTATGCTGCAGGAACATGCAAGGATCCCGGAGTGATCAATTGAGGTCATCCTATGATGTTATCTATTCCATCGTGTAAAGGATAATCTATGCTAATGTAATTCATGCATTATGAAAATTTATCTTTTAAATAATAGATATCTCACAAGATCATATAGAGTTGGCTGAAGAAAGATCACGCAATCGTATGACACCATCACATGAAGAACTGTGATGAAAGAGGCTTTAAACATCATAAAAAATCAGTCATTTCTCTTAAAGGGGTGTTAGAAGAATGAATTAAAATCATTGTAAGCAGTCATGAAGCCGTATGATTTCAATATCATGAATCACCCACCTCCTAGAATTGGTGCAGGAAACATCCTCTCCGAGAAATATGACACCTCCTTTTATCCACCTTGTCTTATATAAAAACTTAATCCCCTATAAAAACACACATTAGAATAAATGGGATATAAACAAGAGTTAATAGATAGATTATTGGAGAAGGTAATGTTAGGAGAAGATTCTGACCACCTCCTTTGGAGAACACCCTCCATTTATCACAGGAATGGATCACATGATCACATTATGACCATAAAATTACATGAATAAGAAATAATAATAACATGTAAACCCTGTGAATAAAAACCTACACTCATCCATGAAACTGTGTGGATATGTATCTCTATGATGCAAAACTATCCCATGACTAGAGGCTTTTATGATAGTATGTTCCAGTGAATATATGGTTCATCCAAACATCTGGTTTTTCATGTAGACCATCATCCATGAACTTAGTACCGATATTATCCTGAAGGTAATGATCACAATGAATCTCTCCACAACACCTTGTGTATTAATTTTGCATGAATAAAAGAACATCATGTGATGAAATTGAATGTGATATGGTTATGTGATTTATATGTGAGTCTAAAATATAAGTATTATTCTAATAAAAGGATAAAAAACAATATAGAATATATGATTGAAAATTTTATTATTCTTGTTATGTGACAAACCCCGTTATCTCACAATATTGGAATACATCCATGAACATTCCAACTGCATAATGCATGTTGTCTTTAGAATGTTCCCGTGGTTATGTGACACCCTCATGTGCATGTGATCTTTTGAGACCCCCAATCACATGACTTCCTAGGATTTTCATGGACCAGTTATACACACCCCACTCATGTAAGAGATATTGACCACCCTCGGTCATGAAACTTTTCCCACATTATACCATTGATATGCAGCCCCATCACATATCCACAAAACACCTTCCAAAACATCTTTGAGGTCATTTGAGCTGCATCAATATGGGTCTTCATGTGGTTCCATCATGTGTGATCCCCTCCGCATGTGGATGACCTTGACACACATGAGATCCCATGGAAAATTCATCAAATTTCTATAAAAACCATAGGATGTGTGGTAATGGAATGAACCCACTATCCTTGCACCCCACATACATGTAGATATTATCTGAATGGACTTTGGGAATGATCCCTGAATACACGAACCTTCAACATTTATGCAAATAGATGATCATAAAAAATTTCATGACACATGAATCATGATTATTTTAATATCAATTGATTAGAGGACCTTAAAATGGTATCATGATATACTTTGTAGGCCTTGGGTGTGTCCCATTTATCACAATGATATGAAATGGATATGTCAGGTTGTTCTTGTAGTATCCCATTGACATGAGGTCATTGGCATGCGATTTACCATTTCCATGTCATAATATCTATCTGAAACCCTGAGGTAAGGATAAGTTAGGAATCCTAGACCTATAAGCATTGAGGATGTGAAGAATATTTGAGATTCTGATATTTTTATTAAATATATCATTGACATGTCATCATTTTCGTGTGACAATATGAGGACAAGCTTGATTGATCATAGGACAACATATGGACATTCCCACTTTGACCGTGTATAAGACATTGTAAATGTCTCCTTCAATCATGAGAGGACAACAATGACAAGTTATTTGATCATGTTAAATACCCTAGACATGTCCACTTATATCATCAAAAAGACCATTGACTTCTCCACATTGTTCATCTGAAGCATCATGGACATGCCATGAAGAAACTCTTGGATGTGTATTCCATCATAGAATAATACAAAAAAACATATTGGGCAGATAATCAATACATATCTATAATTAAACCAATATATGTAATGAAAATCCCCTAAAAAATTCTATTTCATACTGTAGGAAAACTCATACATATATCTTGAGAATCCCCATCAATTAATATAAATCCACATTCCCCCTTTTAAGGTATTTTTCTATAATGGTTTTGGATTACCTACTAATGTGACCCTATATGTTTCACAGTCTATGATGGTCCCTTTAGGTTATACCGAGCATGTCCAAAAAACATTTCATGGTTTCTGTCTATCTTTATATATAAGAAGATAGAGAATGAATATCTTACAGGGAAAAAATAGTGTGTAATCCCCAATTAGTGGAATAATATGTTATGTCACTCATATCAAGGAATCCTTAGAGTAAAATCCCTAATCAAATGATCTATGAGATATATGATTCCTCCTATAATGAGGATACATAGGATGTCTCTCTGAGGCTCAAGCTCTAATGAACATACACTTTGTTGAATGTCCTTCCATCTACAAAAACTCAATAATCCTTCCTCATCCATTAGTGGTTGAGATGTGGGATCATACACGGGTATCGTTTTAAAATTTAAGTCTCACCCATTCCATCAAGTACATTAAAACCATCAACAATGTTGGGATGAATTGAACTATGTTGACTCAGATTCATGTTATTAACAAAATACATTGTACTCCTTCATAAGGCCTGATCTACATAACCATATCCTCCTTGAGATGGGTAATTGTAAAACTTATAAGGAATCATTTTAGTGTGATTAACACATAAATATCCTCTAATGTAGTGTTTCAAATCATCCAATATCTCTTATATATCACATCGATCATGACTCACACGAGCATAGAAACTAGTGATGAATTTACCAATAACATTTTGAGAATTTTCTAGGGTTTTATCATCATTGGGATGTATGTCTTATTACATATCAACTTTTTTCAATGGGACATTCACCCAATGAGGTAATCCAAGAATATTTGTTTGCATAAGCCTCTATTATTGCTTCTGTTGTTGAATCTCTCACAACTAATACTCCAATATGATATCTTCATATAATTTAATTCATGTATTAAAAATGATACATAAGATGCCTCCTCAAGTTCTGAGCATGATATTCACACACATGCCTTATGACATAAATGTACATGGATCGGTCCTATAACCTATCCTTAAAGTATCATAGATGAACTACATTGGATTTTATTATTTTTATAAATAAGATACATAAGAATCCTCACAATTGTTCAATCCAATATCAATGACACCAAATTCTTCTATATAAAACAATAAACTCTATAATTCACATGCATGGCTATAAACTAAATCATAATTAATATAAAAGAGAATGATACAGAACCCATAACATGAATACAATTGTTCTTATCAATTTGTGATACTAATCCAGTTATTATGACAGGGGTAACCAGTCCTATATTGTGTAATGGGAAGGATTTTATGAACATATATTAAATTTATATGATAGTCCTAGAGTAGGAAAAAATTCCCCCTAATAGGGTGTGATGAGTCGTACCTCCCACCCTCTTGACCATTGTCAGATCTTATTCATCATTGGGTATGAAGTCCAAAAAGGGCCACATTCCATTATAATGATGGTTTGTACTAAGATATATATGTGATAGTCATATGGAGTTTCTATTACAGTTAAACAAGTTGAAATCCCAACCTATGTGATTGTACAAATTCATAGAATCCCCACTATGATAAAATCATAGGGAAAGAATTACTAAATCATTCCATGAAAACAAAAACAGAGAACTTGATATTAAATTATTATAGGATGGTTTCTCCTTCATATAATAAAATGTATATGCTATCCAGTTCCTATCAATCCATTTTTTTCTCCATGTATGGGTGGTTCTTGTCCTCTCAAATCCACATGAAAAAAATGGATAACCCGAACTGAGATTATTTAACAGTTTCAACCCATTCATGGGTCAGAAGATATTTTTCATATTCTTATATAGACAACTTTGTTCTCCATTATTTATGGAAAAAATGGAAAACATGACATGTTTTCTTTAAACATGATAATCCTTGCATAAAAATAAGGCCCGCCACTTTATTCATTAATTTTTAAATTAATTGAGCAAAAATTTAATCCTATATATACGATGATACACTAATAAGGGTTATTGTTTATTCCTAAAGAATTTTAGATTCCTTAAATTTGAAATGAAATATTCTAATGTTCCAACAGGTGTTAAGATCCTTAGGCAGGCTTCATTTTCCCCAAGGCCCCGACATATGATGTCACTAACACATGAAATCTAGTGTCAGTTAGTGATCATATTCGTCTGTCTATACCACATCCATTATTTAATCCTGAATTTTGAATCATCCCATGATATCCTTTAATGGATAAATCCTCAGGGTCTATCTTTCACATGATAGGCTATTTTAATGTAATTTTCTTTATTTCCACATTCAAATTCTTTGGGATATTATCCCTCTAGAAAAGAAATGCATACCTTCCCTAGCATAGGGAGGTGGATAGGGAAAATCATCATTCATTCTCAGTCAATCATGATCCTCTTAGGATGGATCCCATCCATTCTATTCCTCACCATCAACATGTGACCATTTTTACATATGGATTTATAAATGAGTATGTGTCTACATAAATAGTCAATGTTGGGGAACTAGAAGGAGATCCCCTAGGGGCATCTAAATAAAACTACTCTAGAGCTGGTTCAAATCCATGGTACCACAAATCTATCTGAGGCCCACCATTATATCCTTATAGGGTCCCAAAATCAATCCCATTTCATCGATAGCCTATAGATTTTATCATTTCTATTTATATACTAGATCATTATAGAATCCTAGGGGGGACCCTACCCCATAGCTTTAGGGGAATGTTAATCATATTTTACCGTCGAATCTTCTTAAATATGGGAACCGACCCCTCAAATGGCATAGTTAGACCAACCCTACAAACGATATTGTGGGAAGAAATAACTCAAACAACATAGTGTGAAATGAACCCTCAAGAAGTACCATGGTAAACAACCCCTAAAATGTTACTATGTGAACTAACCACTCAAATTGTACCATTGGAAGTAACCCCTGAAATGAGATACTCTATTTAAGAGGAGCACCAACCCACTTATGTCTCGGCCAATTTGATATCAATCAGAAATGAGGATTTTTCACCATATCTAATTGGGTGAATTCCCAAAGATTATAATAATACCCTGATGAAGTCATCAAATTCACAGTAGATTGGCATATTTTTATCATCTTAAATATAAAAATATGGGTTCAAAAGTATCTTTCAGGAATCCAGAGAAGGAGTTACTAACTATGATGGTATTTCAAAGGGTAATGAAATTAGAGCACATGGATAATTGAAGTAGTGGATTTTGTATCTAGGGTCCACATCAAAACTCCCATTCGCATCCATTCTCACAACCACAGATAGAGGAGACTGTGTTTTCCTACCTTATTCCTGCCAGCCCCTTTGAGATGACAGGGAAATGTGTGTAGAAGAACAAATCACTCAACTATAATGAGAAAATAAGGATCACCATGAAATATTTTTTGGGATTCTAATGGGATCAAATACCTAAAACAACTCTCCTTCACCTTCATATGGAATCCTCCTTGTGGTGATGTTCTCCATCCCAAATGGAAAGGAAATTTTCATATCTATCATCCCCTCATTAGGTAAATTTCTTTAATTGTTTTACCTCATCCTAGCATGTATGGAAAGGGGAATTATCATATTTTCAAGACCCCTATATCATAGGGAAGGGGGTATTTAATTATATTCCACCACATCATTGGGGGTATTCTGGAATCCATCTGACATCAACCTTTTCAAGAAATACTCAAGATGTGTTGGAATATTTTTAATTAGTTAAAATATTCTATATCATCAAAGACCCCAAATTATTAAGCTCCTACCCTTTGTGATAAAATATATACGAACTATATATCCCGAGCTCTATACTCAAAAATGTCTGAAACCAATGCAGGTATAGATAAAATGTTGGGGAAGTATCATGATCACTTGTTTATTGATGAAATAATGTGAAAAGTATTTTCCTTCCCAACCAAATATGAAACCAGGTATATTAAATTATTTCATCGAAAATGGTTTGATAAGTCATTTAGTGATGAGAAACAAGAGTGATTCATGCATGATTGGACATGAAACTCATTTCCATTACTGTCATCCTCTCAAGAATACTAAAGATGGTTTATTTTCCATTAATGGAAGACTTAATTTGTAGATAGACATGGGGATATTGGAACCATCGAGACCTAAATCACCATTCAAGTCAACTGAGCACTTCAGAAAAGATAAAAAACATGTGTATCATAGCACCAGACACATTCCACAATGGTATCGATGGCCATCTTTTAGTAAAATATTAAACAATTCCTAATATTTTCAAAAAATTTCCCAATGTATTTTGGCTATTAAAGGGAAAATGGATTGATGGAAATATCAACTATGTGAAATAAGAGTGTGGAAAAGGTTAAATGGGAATTAAAACTATTTCTGATACCATCAATGTATTGGGAACATAATAAAGAATAGATTTGTTCTTAAAGATTGGTTGGAGAGACTGGTAAATATAGTCTTGATAGAGTCGTAGGATCCCGAGACTCATGAAATATGCATAAGTGTTGTCTAATATCCATCAATAGAGAGACTATCATGGAAGGTTAGTCGAATATTTCCTTACCACATGATAAAAAACATGGATTGAGTCCCTATCTAATGAGGTTAAACTGCATGGACGATGTCCTTACCACAAAATGTTAAACAACATGGCCAATGCCCATACAAAATGAAATTAAACTACACTATTGATGTTCATAATTAATGTCATTAAAAATACATGGATGATTTAATTTTCCCATGATATTAAATTGCATATGTTTTTTAAGTATGTATGGCTTGATTCTATTATAATAAAATACAAATAAGTGACAAGAAACTATATATTGGCCCATCCACCTATATTTATGTCGTTACCGTATGACGATAAAATTAATGGTTGATGTCCTTACTATATGAAATTAAACTACGTGTATGAAGTTATAGTAGCATGATTCTAAAAAGCATGACTATTTCTAGGTTTCAGGAAAATTAAACTACATGATACATCTGGGTCGTATGAAATTAAAACAACACAACCACATGTTGTCCACAAGATGATACACTACACAGAACACGTCCAGGTTACATGATGATAAACTGTGTGACATATTAATCTATGGGATACATAGTAAGCATCAGGTGGGATTTGTAGTTTCCAATAGTACCACAGATTCCACATGACCTCAATACAAGAAATATCACAATATCATCAATTCCCCTCATTCACCTTTTGATGGAATTATCTAACATGCCACATCCCTAGACACAAAAAATTTTAATTAAGAAAACTATCTCAAATGTGAAATGCTACAGACATGATGAAAAAGGTATATATCCCTGAAGCATTAAACAGTGTCTGCTATCATATCTGGGCAATAAGCATGGGGTACTAATAAATCCTCATCCATTTCATAATTTCCATCAACATATTCTGATAGAATAAGGGGGACATGAGTGAGATTATATTCTTAATTAAAAAAATTAAATCGACAAACATATCCTCATATTTGAGAGATTAATGGAATATATAACTATACATACCCTATTGAATATTTAGTTCTTTCTGAGGGAAACAGAGGAGATCCTCTAGCATAATCTAGTGAAGATATAGGGATTAGAATATAATCATATCAGAGTAGCACAAGACTCTAATCTGTATGATCAACTAGCTATGTTGGAACATGTGAATATCCTTTCTCCATTCTAGTAAGATTATCATTATATATTGGTATATGGTTCTGATTTTCATCCAAGAGATCCATGTTCAAATCATGGGGGGTGAATTCTTGGGTCAGTGTAGTAGTACTGTAGTAGGCACTATTCTGTAATGTAGTAGTGGGCATTATTCATACGATTTGGGCCTTTGGCCCACTATTTTTGCCTAACAGGTCTCGAGGGACATCGTTCCATCAAGGGACTTCAAGGCATAGAGATGTAAGGGCCTTCGTGTCACTAATGGCCTTCAATCCATAGGGATTTTAGGCCAATAAACAAAGATTAAGAAGCACCGGGTGGACTACATAGGAGTAGGACCAAGCATAGATTTTTTGAAAAAAACCACCATAACAAAGAAAAACATGTTAGATGAATAAGAGGGTTTGACAAATACCGTAGGGACCAGGCACCCTACAACTCTGCATTGGTAAATACTTTTCGATTAACCATATGAGGTGGGGAGCTACGCACCTTCATGATATAGATGTTGTGGCGGGTCTATTTCAATTGTTTCATGTTTGTGGCCTTTAATGACATATATTGGGACATGTGTGGGACCTAGGCCTTGGGCCTCTGGGTTAGGTAAGGTCTACCCATTAACCCTTAAAATGGAATTATCCAGAAATAAAATAAAAAGAATTCTTTTGGGCCATTTGGGTAAAAAAACTACCTAAGGATCAGACTGATACTCTTTTTCCAACCAAGGCTTACCAAGTCATAGTGACACATTCCTCGAAAGATGCTCAAATTATTGTCAAAAATACTAAAGGAATAATCAAAATCCTAGGATCAGGATCATACACCCATTTTGGTCATCGCACTCCAATTTAGTGTGTAATATTCCTCAGGAGGAGATATTATTTTTATGAAAAAAGGATATGTGACATAATCTAAAGGAACAGAATCTGGCTCACTTCCCCATTCTCATTGAGGATCACCATTTCAGAGCCGCACATGCATCAAGACATGCTTGTATTGATTTCAAAAGTGCTACGCAAAATATTTTAGTATCTTATAGTAGGAGTATGATATCTCTTCTCCCAATCTGGTGGTCTATCAACAAATTTCATTGGGGAAAGTATATTCAGAACGATCTCATTTTCTTAATCTAATTGGGGCCTACTAAGAGAGAGAAAAACATTTCTTTGGTTAGGCTCATTTTAAAGTCATAAAAGACCGGCTATATATTCTAGATGCAAATGATCAGGAAAATTTTATCATTTTGACTATGGTGCCCCAATTGGAAATGGCACGTGCCTTGGGATATGATCATTTTCATGTCAATAATGAAGAATATCAATGGAATCATCCTCAATAATATTAGATGTGGGATCAGAACCCCACAACACCCGATAGTTTTGAACATGGTCTGAAAACATTCATATTGAAAGATCATATTTCTACATAATTTCATAAGGTTGTTCAACATGTTCCTGACACAAAGCATAAGGAGTTTCATATCCCATATATACTCAATTCCAGTGTACTTATTTTTGTTTGAGTAAAATTATAAATAAACTAATGGAATGTCAAATCATAAAATGAAGAAGAATAAGATTATTATATTGTTCTCCTTATGGTAATGTGGATATGGATTTTAGGGAATCTGCACCTCCCATCCACCAACGTCATCCTCCCCAGGGAGATATCTTCCACATATTACGCAATAATCCCCTTTCCAAGACACCTTCGTATAGAGAGGTTTTCAAAACTCCTGTGACCTCATGTTGAGTGGTATTGGAATCATCATTGATAAGAATATATAGTTCCCCATCAACCACAATCATCAATCCACCTTGCTTACTATGTGACATAGAGTGGAAGCCTCTGTGGTATGAATAGTAATTATATATATCTCTATTGAATACTATGGTAATATGGATATATGGAGAGTGTTAGTAATAAATAACCACCTAATCAAGTCTATACCAATATCAAATTCCAATTATGACATCCCAAATTAGTTATAAAGGGAGTGTATTCTTTCCATTTCCCAAAATATATAGGTGAGTTATCGAATAGTAGATGATGTGTGACCCCCATGTGAGGGATATAAATTTCACCTCCAAATAATGGGTACATAATTTTTTTAGTAGATCATGATCATGTCAAGTTTGGCTTGACACCCATAATAAGAATATATTATAAAATTCCTATGTCATGGTGTCTTTAAATCATGATAACTCTCTAACTGATTAGAAAAATTCTGTTAGGAAATTAGATCAAATGATAAGGGAAGAACATCATGACCACATGAAGTTAAACTTTACATAGTATGATCGGGTAATAATATGTTAATTTGTATAGCATCTCTCATCCTAGTTACAAGATGTTAAACAACACAACCGCATCCTAACCACATGACATTTAACTATAAAAATTATTTTCCTATTTCATTATGGTAAAAAACATAGGAAACTATATCACTGAATGAGGTAAAAATACAAATATCTCCCAATGATTTATCTTTATTAATGTTGGGTGACCATCATCCTTACCAAATGAAATTAAAAATTACGGAGCACAACCTCATAGAATGAAGTTAAATTGGAAAAAAAATTCCTTCATTGAATTAAATTAAAATATATGAGAAGTATCATATCATTAATATTTAACTATACACAATCTAGATATATGGGAATAAAAGAATAAATACCCCATTCGTGTGTCATATTCAAATCCAAATAGGGAATCTCTTCATCCACGAAATAAGTGTGACTTGATTAATCACATCACAGGATAAAGAGTAACGCCTAAACCTCAATTATTAGCCCCAAAAACTGTATTACATTCCTTTCACAATGGGTGATACACATCATTACTACATGATTTTAAACAACAAAGAACATGACATTCATCTCCTTTCATGATGATTAACCAAAATCATTACCACAAGAGGTTATATTACACAGTTGATATTCCAACTAAATGACATCAAACTACATGTTTTTCTTTTAACTATGTATGGCTTTATTCTCATTCAAAATAAATATTTATAGATTCCAAAATCCCATAACTCTTTCCAAACACCACTTGGTACAAAATTCCCATATCCTATCCTTAATCACCTTTACATATATCAAAGGATTCCTTTTCATTCATTTTTTCAATTTGAACATAGATAAAATGGTCATAGGATATTTGGAATGGGGTTTCTTACATGACCAAGTCATATTATCTCATGATAGGCTTATCATGGTCTCTAGTACTGTCTGCATGATGTTGAACTGCACAGTTAATGTCTATTTCATGATAAAAAACTACATATTCCTATGGAACACACTTGAGATGACCACTATTTTTGGTGTTGGTATCCCACCACATCTCCTTTCAAGTACAACATGTATCTTGATTTCTTTTATCATATGATATGCAGTGACACCAGGATATCTAATCCTAGGTCCAGATATATCATTCAATAGAAAAAATGTCATTGATATGTATGGGATGGGTCTATATGGAGAATTTATGTTTCAAGAAAACTCATAAGATGAATCATAAAAATTTTATTAAATATATAATAAATCAATTTATTTAAAATAATTCCACATAAGTGATTTTTTTTAATTTATTAATGCATAATATGTTTTCATGAATAAAAATTGTATTTAAGAAAAAAAATTGATTTTTTTTCAAATGGTTTTTATTTTTACTTCTAATTAATTGGAATATAAATAATACATTATATATACATGCATAAATAATATATTTTCATAATTTATTTAATCATATTCATACCTGCCATTCCTACAACTAAGCGATAACTATCATATTTAATAGCAATGTTATTTTAATTATATATCACATTTTGTTTTATATTTTTATTGAATCTAATGCAATATAAACTCGTTGTTTCATATAAGACAAGATTAAAATAGTGTTATAGAAAAAATTGAAAAAATTAAATTATTTATAAATAATATACTTCAAAAATTACCGAGGTTTTATAGATTGATTACTGAAAAACATAAAAACAATGACGGTTTAGCTTTTCACATTATTCAGTAATTGTATATAAAAAATAATATCTATATGTAAAATGAAAATTTTTCTCAACTACATAATTTATAACCCATAAAAATAAATTGAAACCTTTTTAGAAATCATATATCATTATATCCATAACTATTTTTAACTCATGTCATAAATAACATAGTCCCAGTTAAATACTCATGAGAAACCTCTCTAATTAACTACATTCTTTATTCATTTGATGACCAAGAGGATTACCCAATGCATTGATGAGTTATAGCAGTCTCACCAATCATATATACTACATCAGACTCACCCTTTGTATAAGCTGTATCGGGCTCACCAGTCATATAAGCAATAACAAGCTAACCAATCATCAAATATATTTATCTTGTACAATATTATAAGTAAAAAAATTCTTTCACCTTTTTATCATAAAATCCTTTAAAAAATACATTGAACATATAAGAAAAAAACATTATAATTGTGCATAAAAATTACAAAAAATTTCCATTTCTATTAAAATTACATTAAAATTAATAATAAAAAATTATCATTGAAATGATTAAATTTGAAATTAACCATTGAAGGTTGTAAATGGATCATAAAATAAATGAAATTTCATCATGATGGGAAATTATATTCATTTCATAGAAGTTAAAATAGTTATTCCATTAAAACATTATATAAAAGTACCTCATTGGGAAAATGATAAGATTATTATTTTATAAACCTTGAAAAGAAAATACTGTTACTTGAAAATGATATTTAAAATATGTTATTTAAAATAATTAAATTATTGAAACTATTTAATTAACATGGATGTGGATGAAATATTTTTGAAAGTATTACTTTCCAAATTGTATTTTAATGAAAAAATCACTTACCTAAAATACCATTTTTCCTCATATGTTCTTTAAATACGAAATAATATATTCATATTAGTTATACAATTTTTGAAGAATCTTTATAATTTTAATTCCATTATCATTATCTTATTTATTTAACTTATTTCCATATTTTATATAGTTACTTAATCTGTGAATATTATATCATACATTTTGATGATGTTCAATTCATAATACCAAAACAACATTAGTAGGATGAATGTGGTTAAAGGATTCATTATTAATAAACAACTATAATATTAAAAATTATATTTTTATCATTTTTAAAATGTTAAATATAATTTTATAACATTTTTTTAAATACAAATGTGAAAAAAAAATCACATCAATCTGTGTATATAATAGACCGCATGTATTCTTGAGCTACATTATGATACTTCAATAGATGGAAATGTAAGAAAATATATGATATATTCTATTCCTAGTTAATAATTATTTATAAAATATCATATATATATATATATTAATGAAATTCAACATAATACCCATAAATTTGAGGTGGTGATGAAAAATGAATCACATCACTTCATGGATGTGGTAGTCCACATGAATGCTATAATAATGTTGTAATTTCTCATATGAATGAAAATGTGACACTGTGAGATTTTAAATGGGGAACAAAAATTTTGATAGAGTATAGGACGTGTAACACAATGATATGAAAATAATGTAACACCCTAATACATTAATACATATTTATTTTTTAAATATATTAATTCTATTTGAATCCTTTTGAGTCACGCAACACCGTGTATAAAATAATTACGATACATTATTAAGATAATATTATTTAAACAATATCATTATAACCTAGATATTGTTTTAGTGGGAATTAATAAGACTAAATAAATTATGAAAATTATATAGTATCCAAATTAATAATATAAATAATATTTTTACTTATACATAAAATAAGAACTATTTGAAGGGAAAATAATTTTTCTTTTCTAAAAACTACATATTTATAAAATCCGGTTTGGTTATACTATACACACCAAATTTAAAATAATTTTTTTTCTATTTTAGAAATTTTCTTTGAAAATTTATATTAATTTTTTAATATATATTTCCAAACATTATTTAGATGATTTTTTTGAAAATTTTATGAATGTAATAATTTTATTTATTAATATTGGAAAATACAGATTTTCATTGAAAACTACAACTTTGTATAAATTATTCTAAAAGTAAAATTGAATAAAATAGATTTTTTTCAAAAAATAATGACATTTAGAAAATAATTTAACTAATTTAGTTCATTGGAATAAATTTCATATCAAATTAGGATTCAATTGTTTCAAACTTTTTGATGTTTTTCTCTGGAGAACTTGTTTTTTTATGTGTATGTGGGATAAATTTTATATTGAATTTTTTAAATTCTATGAATTAAATATTTAATAATAGATTTCATATTTTTAATGATAATAAAATACGTTATATAAAAATCTCAACTTTATTTTTAATCATAATTAATTTTAAAAACTTAAAAAAATATATTTAATTTTTATTAACATAGGTTTATAGAGGGTTAAACTCAAAGAAAAGTGTTATAAATGACACAAAAATTGTATAAATCCTACATAATGGAAATTTTTTGACCTTATATATTTTATCATTTTATAAAGGCCTATTTTTTATCCTTATGGAATGTGAAAAATGTGGTTGTCACTTTTTCTTTTCTAAAATTCTAAATATGTCATCTCCACCACTTATAAAAGGTCAACACCTTTCCTCTTATATTAACAGTATCAAAGCAATATTTTTTCATCAATACCATAACAAATTACTCCTTTACTGAACTAAAAAATCTTGAAGGATTTTTTTAATCCGAAATCCAACCTATGAAAGATTTTGTTGGAAACATAAAGTGGTCATTCAAAGAGGTGGCGATGTTCTCAAATTAGAATTCTAATATTATTTCCTTCTCCACCAACGTAAAATATTTTTAAATTATAATAATATAATAACAGAAATATTTATCATTATCTTTTTTTATTATTTTACTATCATATCGTTTGTTCATCTCCGCTTCTATCAAACGGGATACGAAATTTCCAACCATACGAATGATGGACTACCACCTCATGAGCTGATATAACTCATTTTACATCACCACATCACATAAATAGATATAATGGTAGATATAAAATATTTATAAAATATAAATGAAATTAATAATCTTATCTATAATTATTAAATCACATATTCCTTCTTTCTCTCTAACAGATTGGAAGACAACAATTTCGCACATGTGAGCGTTGGACTACAACCTCACGAACTAATGGGATGTTATTTCCCCATTTCCAATTTACATTCATTATAAAAATTATTAGTTAGATAAACATATATTATATTTTAACTTAAATATACCAATATATTTATTGTAACACCCGGGAATTTTATGAGAAATATTTTTTTTATGTTATATAAATCATCAAAGTAATCTTTCAGTACACACAACACTAGCTTGGATTTCATTACACGCAACCGCGGGCTTCCTCGATAGCTTGCGTCGTACGCAATACCGAGTTTCACTAAACAACGATATGCTATTAAAATATTATTAAAACTAGCCGTTATGAATAGTAATAACAAATTTTTGAAATTTTCTAAATTTTATTTTTCAAAATGGATTTCATTTTTGGATTCGGAATATCGAAATTATCTTAGGGTGAAATTTTGGTACTTTTCGGATAAATTTCATATTCTGATGAATATTGAAAATTACTAAATTTTAATTAAAAACAACTTTTTTAATCGAAATAATTAATAGTGATAAATTATTAATTCAAGTGGTTTTAAAGTATATTTAGAATATATTTTTACAATTTAATAATATTTTGTTAATTGTATGTAATTTCACATTTAAACCAGACATAAAAAAGTGTCAATCTTTTGATAGTTATTATCTTTTAAAAACACGCTATTTGTTTTGACGACGGGAATTAATTTTTAAATTATTTAATGTAACTAATATGTTTTTAATTTGGTAAAATAAACATCATTTTTGAATTCATAATATCAAATATAGCTTAGGCCTAATTTTTGGTATTTTTCTGGAAACTTTCATTTTTTGATGAATAGTGAAACCACTAAGTGGTAGTTAAAAAAACTGAATTTTTCATAAAACATAATTTTACCGCTTCTGTGAGTAGAATTTAGAAAATCCAAGAGAAACGGTTAATATCAAAGATTAAAATGTGGTTCAATGAGATGAAAATAATTTTTTGTCAATAGTAACTTTTTACTTTTTTTACCATGGTTAAAAGTAAATAGGCTAATTAAGGGTTAGAGTGTTATTATTATTACCCTAACACATGACCTAATTCTATTGGATAAGTGTAATTCGACCAAAAACAAACTTAGAAATAAAATATGACCATTTAGTCCCACTTGGATTAGATTAGGACATTTATTATCAATTTATTTAATGAAGGGTTAAAATAGTTAAAATCAATGTTTAATAACTAAATAATTTTTAATATAGGGTTATACATAAGATAAATTAGACTATAAATATTCATTAGAAAGCTAAAAATATTTCCAACATAATCTTATTTTATTTTTAATTTATTGACTTAATATTTTAATTTATTTATGATATAATGATGATGTAGTAATTATCTTATTAATGAAATATTGACATAATTGATGTTATAAATACCCAAATAAATGTAATTTGAGAATTTTTATGAATTCAAATAATTTTATATGTTAATATGACATTATATAATTTATGTAATTAATTTTTTTCGAACTAATAATTCTGTTATGAATTTCACAAAAATCAATTACCAAATAGTGCCAAAATTGACATAAAATAGTTTTCAAAACAAATATTATATTATTAATTGTTATTATATTCCTAAAAATCTATGGTTAGGACAATATACTTATATCATGATATTTTTATCATTAATGGACCACTTGGGGGTCTCTTGGATGTATATGGAAAGTTTATTAACTATATAATATAAAAATACAAAGTGACATGGTAAATGTCAATCTAATTAACTAAGAGTTAAAACTAAACGATAAGGTTAATATAATGACCTAAACATGTTTAAATTATATTGGATTAGAGGATTTAGACCCATACCCACCTTAGCTTCAAAATATATCAATTTTGAGCTATTAAAAACCGAATTTTACTTTATAATAAAATAATAGTTTTAGTTATTCCAAAGGTGCCCCTCTCCTCCCTTATAAAAGGGCGCCTCCTCCCTCTTTTCCTCACACCACTTTGAGCCTTCATGCTCAGCCAACCCCTGAAAAATTATCTTATCCACTTCCCTAGAAACATACAAGAGTTCCTGGTATTCTTCAAAGACCAATTTTAGTTCCCTAAGAGGAGGTCTCAAAGAGGCGCTTCAAAGAAGAGGTAATGTCCGTTACCAATTCTTTCAACTTTATTTCTTCTTCCACTTATTATTATTTAGTTGTTTCATTATGAAGTAATAAAATCAGTATCACTAATATACTGATATTTTATTTTATGTATGAAACAACCCTATTTCACCATCTATCCATCCTACGTAAAACGAAATCACCGCGCGTGCGTACGTACGGAATACCGTCTCCACGCCGTGGGGTAATCTATTTTCCACCACCACCTTACTTGGATGGGTATAATGGTGTAAATAATTACTATATATGATTATTGTAAAGTGATATTGATTATGAAATAGTATATATACACTCCAATACAATTCCACGACCATGGGAACGACATCATCGCTCGTGCGTACGTACGGAATACCGTCTCCACGATGTGATGCGACTCGTTCTACATAATCTTCATTTCATAATGATTATATAAATTAATTGAATGAATAAATATGATATATATTACACTAATACAATTCTAGAAATGAGGTATCTATAACCTAAAAATAAAAATAAGAATTTATTCGACACAACACGCATAAGAACAAAAAGTAATAAACGCCCGAATAACAAGTAGTAATGAAATATTACTAATAAGAAGATAAGAATATGACCATATATGATATCATAAAAATAAGTATGATTCTGGAATAAGTAAATAACATTATTTAAATCATTATACAGGAGGTTCAGACACTTATGAATCAAATCAGACCTAAGGTAAGGGAAAATATCACAATCTCATTTTATTCGAGATTGTTTATACTTTGATATTTACTGGGGTGTATTTTATCATCCACATACATGTTTCCTAAATATGTAATATTTTTTCCATCCACCTAAAATTGTTTAAATCCAATTTTACCCTTCGGTAGGTTTTTAGTAAAATATATGAAAGGAATATTTTGTCGTTTTTCGTACAAGGTATTTTTTTACTTTTCTGACAAATGTATGAGAAGAATGTTTTTTTAACTTATATGGCATGAATGGATTTTTAAAACACTATTTCAAAGAAGCTTCCTTTACAAGTTTTCAAGCTTATTTTTAATCAACTTCTTTTAGTTTAAAATTGTATGACATGTTAAGAAAGGAAAATGTTTTTGAAGTAGAAAGGATATTTTCCTCAAGAATGGAGTTCAAGTGTTTTATCAAAATTATTTTCCATCTAAGATAATATAGGGTTCTATTTCTATCCCTATTATTACATTTATTTGATTAGGTTGTGATAGAATTATTTTTATGACTTCCTTTATCTTATATGAATTTTTTATGATGTCATGTTGTTTAAGATTCCCATTTTTATTACATGGGTTATGAAATGATGTATGATTTATGATTTTGTGGAACACATAATAATGGTATCATTATGAGATGGGTGGGACCTATATCTCCCTACAATGCATTGGGTAAATATTTTATATCTCATGAGATAGACATGGCTGGAACGGCAGGTTAAACCGGTTCATTGAAACAGTACTGAAACGAGGAGTGAACTCGGTTCAGAAATGGACTTTGTCCACTAAGATAGTCTTGGAAATGAGTCTTGACTAATAAGAAATTATTCTATATGATTATGTATGTATTCCACAAAGTTTCATGTTTTATGTTATGATTATTAGGATTACATTTCACTACTATGATTTATCCCATGTTATGAAATTATGCTCTCTTTTGCAGGTTAAGATTTCCAAAAGTAATGTTCTTATGTATATGATTTGATTGATATTTCTTTTGTTTACCCTTACTGAGTTTTTGAGCTCACCCTTTTGTATGTTTTTTCCCCAGGTTAGGAAGAAGGTTATTAAGTAATATATACCAAAAGGGACTATAGATATTATGAAATAAATGAGAGACAGTGTAGACGCTTTATGAACCAGTTGTTTATGTTTCCCAGTTTCTAAAGACATTATACCTATACGGTCCTTTCATGGTTTTGTTTTGTGTTGTAATAAGTATGCTTCAATTTTGAAGTATTAACCATGTATGTAAAGTATGGGTCATTATAGTTGGTATCAGAGGAAAGGTATAGTCAACCTTTGGAAACTAGGATGTGAAAGCCTTAGTAAGAACCCTAAGGATAAGTCTAAGCATAGAACACTATCTTAGTGTTTTAGAAATGGCCATGAATAACCTAGGATAAGACCATAAGTGTGAAATTTTATTATTGATTATGTGGTTTTCCTATTATAATTATTGTTCCTCACACTATTCTTCTTTGTTTTAGTCAATGGCAGGAACCCGAAGGAACTGGGTTAATGCGGAATGCGACGGGAAATGCAATGATTGTCCCCCTGAGCAACCAAACGTTATGGGAGATGGAATGAAAAATCTTTTAGCCATGCTCACACAACTTTCTCAAGCTATGAATCATGCAGGACATCCAAATGAGAAAAGGAAGGAGAAACATTCTGTTGAATCCTTCATGAGGCAGCGTCCACCTTCGTTCAGCGGGTCTACTGATCCATTAGTTGCTTAATAATGGATTAGTACTACTGAAAAGATATTTTCAGTTCTTTGATGTTCTGAACATTATAAAGTCGTCCTAGCGTTGTATCATTTGGAAGAAGATGCTGATAAATGGTAGAATCTAATTAAGAATACGAGGCAAAGGGATGAAATTGAGTCCATGGAATGGGACGAGTTCAAGAACTTATTTTTCAATAAGTACTTCCCTCATATTCTCCGAACAAAAATGTAGAAAGAGTTTCTTGAACTGAACAAAAAGGATGATGAATCTGTTGGTACCTATGAAGCAAATTTTACAAGACTTTCAAGGTATGCTTCTGGTATTATTATCCAACTTGAGAGTAAGATTGATCAATTCTTTAGTGGATTAAAACCAAGTCTTCGAAGGGCCTTAGCCATAAGGGACTTCAATAGCTATGAGGAAATTGTTCGATGTGCTCTCAAAGTTGAGATAGAGATTGGGCTAACCCATCAGTCATATGGGTTTTATAAGAAGAGGAAAATGGAATTCAAAGGAAAATCTAAAGAGCACACTGAAAAGAAGATCAGATTTCCCTTATGCTCAAAGTGTGGAAAGAAACATGGAGGGAGTTGTCTTAAAGGGACAAGTAAATGTTTCAAATGTGGAAAGGAAGGTCATCGGGCATTTGAATGCCACAATCATGGGAAGAATATGTCTAATGATACAAACAAAGGAATGGATACACAGAATGAACCTACTACACTTCAATGATTCAAGTGCAAGGAGATGGGGCATTATTCCAATCAATCACCAAATCCAAGGGTTGATGATGATGGTCGATGTCAAAAAACTCTTAAGGCTAAAGACAAAGGAAAGTCGCATGTAATTTCTATCAGCGATGTGGAGTACAATAACGATGTGGTGAAAGGTACACTTACCATCCACTCTAAAGAAGCAAATGTTTTATTTGATTCAGGATCCACCCACTCTTTTTTTTCTAATGAATTTGGTAAGAGTATCACCCTATTACCTCAACAATTAGATGTTGAGTTATCTGTGACAACCCATAATGGCACAACAGTCGCATCAAAAGTTTATAATTCTTCCCTGATTGAAGTTTGTGGGAAAGTGCTTCCTACAAATCTTGTGATCCTTCCTATAGTGGAATTTGATGTGATTCTTGGCATGGATTGGATTTATTTATATAGATCTCATATCAATTGCCAAAGAAGGGAAGTCACATTTCATATTCCGGATCAATCTATGATCGTCTATCGATGCAAGGATGAACATAACCTTCCAGTGGAAATTTCTTCCATCTTATGGGTCTTGATTCCACTAAATGAGGGTTATTTATCTCAAATGGCTGGAGAGAAACTCATGATTAAGAATATGCATGTTGTACGGGAGTTTGATGATGTCTTTCCAAAGGAATTGTCGGGTCTTCCACCAAATCGTGAAGTTGATTTTTCAATAGAACTCGTACCAGGTGCTTTGCCAATTTCGAAGACACCTTATAAAATGGCCCCAATTGAGTTGCAGGAATTGAAGAAGAAACTACAAGAGAATATTGATATGGGATTCATACACCCTAGTGCATCACCTTGGGGAGCACCTATTCTGTTTGTTAAGAAGAAAGATGGATCAATGAGACTATGCATTGATTATCGAGAACTTAACAAGATCACTATCAAGAACAAATATCCTCTCCCATGCAATAATGACTTATTTTACAAACTACGCGGAGCTCAATTCTTTTCCAAGATTGATCTTCGTTCGGGGTATCATCAATTAAGGTTAAAAAGGGAGGATATACCAAAGGCGGCTTTCCATAAAGGTATGGACACTATGAATTTATAGTGATTCCATTTGGTCTTACTAATTCCCCTGCTATCTTCAGGGATCTGATGAATAGAGTCTTTAGAGACTATCTTGATCAGTTTGTTGTAGTCTTTATAGACGATATTCTTGTCTATTCAAAGAGCAAGGAAGAACATGAAGATCACTTGAAAATTATATTGAAGACCCTGAGAAAGGAGAAGATTTATTCCAAATTTACCAAGTGTGAATTTTGGCTTCAAAAAGTTGCATTTTTTGGGTCACATAATCTCAAAAGAGACATATCTGTGGATACAGCAAAAACAGAGGTTATCGAAAGATGGTCGAGACCAATAACAGTAACCGCGATCCTAAGTTTTCTTGGTTTGGCTGGATATTATCGACATTTGGTGAAAGATTTTTCATGATTATCTAATCCAATCACCAGGTTGACTCGGAAAGGAGTTAAGTTTGTTTGGACGAAGGAATGTGAAGAGAATTTCAAGGAGGTGAAAAGAAGGTTATCCGGTGCACCTGTGCTCACACTGCCTTGTAATGGAGAAAGGTTTGTGATCTATAGTGATGCATCCAAGAAGGGATTGGGGTGTGTTCTTATGAAAAATGATATGGTGATAGCTTATGCCTCACGAAAGTTGAAATCCATGAGAAAAATTACCCAACCCATGATTTGGAGTTAGCTGCGGTAATCTTTGCATTAAAGATTTAGGGGCATTATCTTTATGGAGAAAGGTGTGACATTTATACTGATCATAAAAGTTTAAAGTATATTTTCACACAAAAGGAGCTGAATATGCACCAAAGAAGATGGTTAGAGCTGATTAAGGATTACGACTGCTCAATTCATTACCACCCTGGGAAAGCAAACAAGGTGGAAGATGCATTAAGTCGACAAGACCATGCCAGTTTATCCATGATAAGGACCACAAAAGATCCAATATTTATGGATTTACAAAGGATGGATCTTGGAATTATAATGGAAGGGGGAAAATCATATCTTTCTCAAATGAATGTTCAACTATCTATACATGTGAAGACTAAAGAGGCACAGAAAGAAGATGTAGAGTTACAAAGGAAAGGTGAGAAATATTCCGGAATTCAACCTTGATTGTGATGGGATAATAAAGTTCAGGAATCGGGTTTGTGTTTTTCCCATCCCCGAATTAAAGAAGGAGCTACTGGATGAGGATCATAGTTCTTCATTCTCAATTCATCCTGGGAGCACCAAGATGTATAGGGACCTGAAAGAGTACTTCTGGTGGGATGGCATGAAAACAGATGTTGCTGAATATGTCTCTCGATGCTTGGTTTGTCAGCAAGTTAAAGTTGAGAGACAGGAGTCTAAGGGGATGTTACAACCATTACCAACACCCGAATGGAAATGGGAAAACATCACTATGGACTTTATCACAGGACTTCCTAAAACATCCAAAGTCTATAATACTATCTGGGTCATAGTTGATCGTCTTACAAAGTCTGCACACTTCATTGCTATTATAGAGGATTTCTCTCTCAATCAGCTTTCCAGGATATATGTAAAGGAAGTGGTAAGATTTCATGGAGTACCACTTTCTATTATAACTGATCGGGATCCGAGATTTACCTCGAGGTTCTGGCGAAGTCTTCAGCTTACTCTGGATACAGAGTTGAGTTTTAGCACTGCTTATCATCCTCAGACAGACGGTCAGTCTGAGAGAACAATTCAAACTCTAGAAGATATGTTGAGAGCTTGCTTTGTGGATTTCAAAGGTGGTTGGGATCAACACCTACCTTTGGTGGAATTTTCTTATAATAATAGCTTTCACTCCGGTATTCAGATGGCTCCTTATGAATCTCTCTATGGAAAGAAATGCAGGTTTCCAACTTGTTGGGATGAAGTTGGGGAAAGAAAGCTATTAGGACCCGATCTTGTTGATGAGATGACAGAAAAGGTCCGATCTATTCAACAACACATAATAGCAGCTCAGAGTCGATAAGAAAGTTATTCCGACAACCGAAGAAAATAAATAGGGTTTGAAGTGGGTGATAAAGTGTTCTTACGAATATCTCCCTGGAAGAGGGTCATGGGATTTGGAAAGAACGGGAAGTTGAGCCCTTGATATATCGGTCCGTTCGAAATACTGGATCGTGTTGGAAAGGTAGCTTACCGATTGGCGCTTCCACCGAATCTCTCTCAAGTTCACGATGTGTTCCATGTATCTCTCCTGAGAAAGTACATACCTGATCCTTCACATGTACTCAGCTCAGAAGTTGTACTGCTGGAGAAAGATCTTTCTTATGAAGAACAGCCGATAGAGATTTTGGATCATAGCGAAAAATTCCAACGAAACAAGACCACTGGATTGGGGAAAGTTTAATGGAGGAACCACTAATTATAAGAAGCTACATAGGAGCTTGAGGATATGATGAGGGAGAGGTATCCTCATCTTTTTGTTACAAAGTGATGAATTTCGAGGGTGAAATTCATTTTAAGGGGGGTAGAATGTAACACCTGAGACTTTTATGAGAAATATTTTGTTTTTATGTTATATAAATCATCAAAGGAATCTTTCACTACACACAACACTAGCTTGTCTTTCTTTACACGCAACCCAGCCTTCCTCGATAGCTTGCATCGTACGCAATACTGAGTTTCACTAAACAATGACATGCTATTAAAATATTATTAGAACTAGCCGTTATGAATAGTAATAACCACTTTTTGAAATTTTGTAAATTTTATTTTTTAAAATGGAATTCATTTTTGGATTTGGAATATCGAAATTATCTTAGGGTGAAATTTTGGTACTTTTCGGATAACTTTCATATTCTGATGAATAGTGAAACGTACTAAATTTTAATTAAAACAACTTTTTTAATAGAAATAATTAACAGTGATAAATTATTAATTTGAGTGGTTTTAAAGTATATTTAGAATTTATTTTTACAATTTAATACAATGTTGTTCATTGGATGTAATTTCATATTTAAATCAGACATAAACAAGTGTCAATCTTTTGATAGTTATTATCTTTTAATAACACGCTATTTCTTTTGACGACAAGAATTAATTTTGAAATTAGTTAATGGAACTGATATGTTTTGAATTTCGTAAAATAAACATCATTTTTGAATTCGTAATATCAAATATAGCTTAGGCCTAATTTTTGGTATTTTTCTCGAAACTTTTATTTTTTGATGAATAGTGAAACCACTAAGTGGTAGTTAAAAAAACTGAATTTTTCATAAAACTTAATTTTACCGCTTCTGTGAGTAGAATTTCAAAAATCCGAGAGACACGGTTAATATCAAGGACTAAAATGTGGTTCAATGAGATGATAATAATTTTGGTGAATAGTAACTTTTTACTTTTTTTTACCACGGTTAAAAGTAAATAGGGTAATTAAGGGTAAGAGAGTTATTATTATTACCCAAAAACATGTCCTAATTCTATTGGATAAGTGTAATTCGACAAAAAACAATCTTAGGAATACAATATGACCATTTAGGCCCACTTGGATTAGATTAGGACATTTATTATCAATTTATTTAAAGAAGGGTTAAAATAGTTAAAATCAATGTTTAATAACTAAATCATTTTTAATATAGGGTTATACATAAGATAAATTCAACTATAAATATTCATGAGAAAGCTAAAAATATTATCAACATAATGGTATTTTATTTGTAATTTTTAGACTTAAAATAATTAAATTTATTTATGATACAATGATGATGTAGTAATTATCTTATTAATGAAATATTGACATAAATGGATGTTATAAATACCCAAATAAATGTAATTTGAGACTTTTTATGAATTACAATAATTTTATTTATTAATATTACATGTAAGTATTTATTTATTTAATTTTTTAGAACTAATCATTCTGTTATTATTTTCACAAAAATCAATTACCAAATAGTGTCAACATTGACATAAAATAGTTTTTAAAACAAATATTATATTATTAATTGTTATTATATTCCTAAAAATCTAAGGTTCGGCCCAGATACTTATATCATGATATTTGTATAATTTATGGACCACTTGGGGGTCTCTTGGATGTATATGGTAAGTTTATTAACTATATAATATAAAAATACAAAGTGACATGGTAAATGTAAATCTAATTAACTAAGAGTTAAAACTAAATGATAAGGTTAATATAATGACCTAAACTTTTCTAAATTCTCTTGAATTAGAGTATTTCGACCCATCCCCACCTTAGATTATAAATATATCAATTTGGAGCTATTAAAAACCGAATTTGACTTTATAATAAAATAATATTTGTAGTTATTCCAAAGGTGCCCCTCTCCTCCCTTATAAAAGGGCACCTCCTCCATCTTTTCCTCACACCACTTTGAGCCTTCAATATCGGCCAAACCATGCGAAATTCTCTTCTTCACTTCCGTAGAAACATCCTAGAGGTCCTGGTCTTCTTCAAAGACCAATTTTATTTCCCTAAGTGGAAGTCTCAAAGAGGCGCTTCAAAGAAGAGGTAATGTCCGTTACTGATTCTTTCAACTTTATTTCTTCGTCCACATATTATTATTTAGTTGTTTCATTATTATGTAATAAAATCAGTATCACTCATATAATTATATGTTATTATACATATGAAAAAACCCAATTTCACCATCTATCCATCCTACGGAAAACAAAATCACCGCGCATGCGTACGTACGGAATACCTTCTCCACACCGTGGTGTAATCAATTTTCCCTACCACCTTACTTGGATGGGTATAATGGTGTAAATTATGACTATATATGATTATTGTAAAGTGATATTGATTATGAAATAGTATATATACACTCCAATACAATTCCACAATCATGGGAATGATATCATCGCTCGTGCATACGTACGGAATACCGTCACCACGATGTGATGCGACTCGTTCTACATGATCTTCATTGCATAATGATTATATAAATGAATTGAATGAATAAATAAGATATATATTAAACTAATAGAATTCTGTAAATGACGTATCTATAACCTAAATATAAAAATAAGAATTTATTCGACAAAACACGCATAAGAACAAAAGTAATAAATAGCTGAATAACAAGTAGTAATGAAATATTACTAATAAGAAGCTAAGATTATGACCATATATGATATCATAAAAATAAGTATGATTATGGAATAAGTCAATAACATTATTTAAATCATTATACAGGAGGTTCGGACACTTGTGAAGCAAATCAGACCTAAGGTAAGGAAAAATATCACAATCTCATTTTATCCGAGATTATTTATACTTTGGTATTTACTGGGGTGTACTTTATCATCCACATCCATATTTCCTTAATACATAATATTTTTTCCATCGACCTACAATTTTTTAAATCCATATTTACCCTTCAGTGAGTTTTTAGTAAAAGATATGAAGGGAATCTTTTGTCATTTTTCGTACGAGGTACTTTTTGACTTTTCTGACAAAAGTACGAGAAGAATGTTTTTTTAACTTATACGGCATGAATGGATTTTTAAAACATTATTTCCAAGAAGATTCCTTTACAAGTTTTCAAATTTATTTTTAATCAACTTCTTTTAGTTTAAAAGTGTATGACATGTTAAGAAAGGAAAATGTTTTTGATGTAGAAAGGATATTTTTTTTCAAGAATGGAGTTCAAGTGTTTTATCAAAATTATTTTCCATATAAGATAATATAAGGTTCTATTTTTATCCCTATTATTACATTGATTTGATTATGTTGTGATGGAATTATTTTTATGAATTCCTTTATCATATATGAATTGTTTTATGATGTCATGTTGTTTAAGAATCCCATTTTTATTACATGGGTTATGCAATGTTGTATGATTTTGTGGCACGCATAAGAATGGTATCATTATGAGATGGGTGGGACCTATATCACTCTGCAATGCATTGGGTAAAGATTTTATATCTCATGAGATAGACATGGCTGGAATGGAAGGTTAAACTGGTTTAGTGAAATAGGACTGAAACGAGGAGTGAACTCGGTTCAGAAATGGACTTAGTCCACTAAGATAGTCATGGAAATGAGTCTTGACTAATAAGAAATGATTCTCTATGATTATGTGTGTATGCCATAAAGTTTCATATTTAGGTTATGATTATTGGGATTACATTTCACTACTATTATTTATCCCATGTTATGAAATTATGCTCTCTTTTGCAGGTTAAGATTTCCAAAAGTTATCTTCTTATGTATATGATGTGATTGATATTTCTTTTGTTTACCCTAACTGAGCATTTGAGCTAACCCTTTTGTATGTTTCTTTCCCCATGTCAGGAAGAAGGTTATTAAGTAAGATATGCTAAAAGGGACTATAGATATGATGAAATAAATGGGAGACAGTGTAGACGCTTTATGAACCAGGTGTTTATGTTTCCCAGTTTCTAAAGACACTATACCTATACGGTCCTTCCATGGTTTTTTTATATGTTGTAATAATTATGCTTCGATTTTGAAGTATTAACCACGTATGTAAATTATGGGTCATTATATTTATCATTTCATGTATACCTTGTGTCATTCCATTCTATTGGGGATACGATAACATCACTCATGTGTATAGTAGACTACCACCATACAAACAGAAGTGACACACTTTTCAAAAAAAACTATTAAATGTATTTTAATAAGATATTTTTACCTAATATATGTTAAATATATTTAATTATAATAAATATTGAAAATTTTATATATTATTTAATTTCTTTCCATTCAATATGCCTTGAAAATTAGAGGTGGCATTTTTCTGTAAATATGACCTACCGCCTCCATGAAAGTTGTAATCCATTTTATATCCCTAATTATATTTATTACTCCAAATACATATATATGGAATATATGGTATATTTATATCATATTTAAATTTCATTACATTATGAGACAATGATCAAATTTAAAGGACCAAAATTACCGAAACAAAACATACATAAAATGAATAAATTATCACAAAAAACAATGATTTTAATCAAAAATTGTTAATAAATACGTGATAAAATAAAATTATTAAATAATAAATGGAATTAGATATATTATTATAGTTTTTTATAAATTCTCAATAAACCTATATTTACTATACAGTAGGATTGGACTCATATGACAGATTTCGAACCAGTGATAAGGGTATCTCGTTTCACTTTTTTCTCAATGAGTCGTATTCCATATTAATCCATTTTTTATTTTACGAGGTGTATATTCTTTAAAATTTATATTTTATATCATGATTCGTTTAATATTTTGAAAATGTAATGATTAATTTTAATTTATTTCATTCATAGGGCTTATGATTTAAAATTTACCAAAGTGGTTAGGATTCTATGGTTATAATCTCATTGTTTAATATTATTTTTTATGATTAAGTTTTAGATTATGAAATATTATGATATATCTCTATATAAAATCATTATTTGTATCCTGTTATAGGAATTCATAAAATATTAATATAATAGTACGATTACCCTCTCTTTATTGCATTAAATGACTAAGATAATTGTTTTATGAAAAGGTGACTTTATTTGTATCTTCGATCGAAAATGCTTTCTATTCAATTTCAATATTTTCAAAAAATATTTTTTAAATCCCCCAATTATTTATTAAATACATTCTAAACCATGTTTTATTTTTAAAAAGTTGTTTTAAAAGGAATCTTTTATTCATTTTCCAATTGAGGTACATTTTTACTTTTAAAAAACATTTAAAGAAATATTAGTTTTCTAGACGTACTCAACATATAATAAAAATCCCGCTATCATGAACACACAATACATTGAAGAATCCTTAACTATATTACAATGTTAATTTCAAAGAATTTTTTTTCAAAAGATTATGTAATTTTTTAAAACTGATTTTTAATGGTAAAAAGATATTTTCCATATGAATTTTTAAATGAAATTTTTATGGTATGTTTATTCATCAATGACAAATACCCTAATTTTACTTTATGATCCATTGTAAATATATATATATGATAGAATTATAATGTTTTATTTGGATGTTTTTTTGATTATTTTGAAAGAGAATGTATGAATTTGATACCATTATCCAAATTATTTAGGTTGGTTTATGATAATGTCTATTGACCACATAATGTATTAAAATTTTTTATTTTAGTTTATCAATACAATTGTTTATGTTTATTACATTTCAACACATAAATATGCGGAAATATTAGACATAATATCAGATAGATGTGGCTCATTATAGACCCTTGATGGATATGTAGGTACCCTGAGACAAACTATCTTTTTTTTCTAAGGCCTTACACATTTATGTAATATATCATTGATTTTGGCTTTAAAATTATGGTCATGATTCCTAGTAATAATAATTACCTCATTGTGATATTATCCAGTGATGTTTCATGTGTTTTTTCAATTGGTTAGTGTATCCATTGTAATTTATCATGTTCATGTGATAGTTTATATTGAATTATTTTATCATCATATATTTTATACATATTTTATTTCATGATCATGTTATTAATTAATTTCCATGTTATTTAGTTATTTTCCTTTACCTATTAATAATTCATTATTAATGATATATTATTCTGTATTCATACCCGTACTGATCATTTTATCTCTCCATGGTCTTTTGTTTCTATTCCCAATATTGAAAATATGTGTATTATGATTGATATTCATTGTCTTAGTAGTGGAAATAATGATGTGGTAAAATAAAATAATATCTTTTAATTTATGTATCTAAGTGTAATTTTAAATTCATGTATGTATCTAGTTTACCATGACTACTAAACTATTCAATCCTTTGATATGAGATTTCTTATATCTATTGACCATTTAATAATGTAATAACTCAATCTGGGATACAGTGATCATGGTCTTTACAGTTGGAATTAGTGAAACCTTAGTGTAAACCTTGGTAACTAGATTAAATAAATTATATATTAGTGAATAGGAACCTATAAATTACATTAATTATATTTCCATGTATTAGAATACATACTAATGTTTTTTTTTGGTGAATATTATTTCATTTTTAAAGAAATACATCAATTTTTTTCAACTACTTGTGGATGTGGTTTTGAAATAGATTTTTCATGGGGTAATACCTCTTAAAATATCATGTTCGACATGGGCCCAACAATGCATAGTATACGAAAATGGGCTTTACTACACACCTGGTTTGACACTCCCAAGGGATATTCATGGAATAATTTTATTTTTATTTTTAACCCATTACAAAAGATTTAAAAATAGTATTATGATTTGAAAGAATTCTCATATAAACTATGATTATGATTAGGATAAAATAAGTGCATAATATTCTCAATTTGGTATATGTGTTTCACTGGTTTTAGGATAAATCAGTATGTTTTTTTATTTTGTGATATATTCTAGTTTTTTCTATTGTTTAAAAGTTGCACAAAGTGGAAGGAATGAAAATCATACCAATACACATACCCCATTTTGGTTTCCCCACCCATTAATGATAATGAATCCATACCTAGATTAATATATAGAACTGATCAAATTATGAAATTATTTGGGTAGCTGGCTAAAGTTATGAGCAATAACATTTTCCTTATAGGGAAGAAAAATGATCCACAAAAAATGTAACAATGTAAAATATCATTATGTATATTAAACCTCCATCATTTAATAATACTAAAAATCCATGTGTATTTATTAATAGATAAGTTTCATAGAAAAGATATTTCTCACATTATGATAAATTTAAATGGAAAAATTTTTAATGAATGTTTATCACTATTAAAAAATGTGGATAAATTGTGGTCATTTAATCAAAATTCTAAGGATGTAAGTGAAATGAAAAACCTATAATGGAACAATTTTAATATAATCTTATTTGAAAAGTTTATTAATCTTGAGAAAAATGGGGATATGGATGTAATATTCCTATATATATGAATACAAGAAGGTGAAAATATTCATATATATAAATCCTTGATTATGAGGTTAACAAGTTTATTGAATGTACTACATACATAAACCAATTTGCATGATTTACTGTTTCTTTGATGGGATTATGCAAATTATGCGAAGGACACAAGTCTCTCAAACATTCTAATCATACAATGATATAGTATCATGTCGTATCAGGATAGTGTAATAATTATCCAAGTCTTATGGATTTAAAGGGAATCAATAATGGAAGACGAAGAAAGTAAATAATATAGATAAAGGGAAGAAGGTAATACATGATTTTCCATATTTGATAATTTTGGAATGAAACTGTAACATCCCAGGTAAATATTGAGTAAGAAATTTTCATATTTATTAATATTTTTGAAATAAATATTAATTTTACATTAAAGTGGATTCTATGTTCGATGGTGTACCCGATAGAGAATAAAAGGTTTCTTTGAAATTTACGTTGCACACAACATTGAGTTATACTGAAAAAATAATAATATAATATTATTATTCTAAATGGTAGTTAACCCCTAGCCATTGTAATGGAAGGAATGAACATACCTAACTACAGTGTTATTATACATGTTTGTTAAATTTTTTTATGTTTATCCCATAAATTTTAGAGGCTTAAAATAAGAAAAAATCTGATTTTAAGCAGAAATACTCTAATATTCATTAAAAGGTCCATTTGCCACCTTTTGATGGAGAAACCTCTATAAATATAGTTTTGTTCTCTTTAAAATGTTATATTTGTCAAAAAAATTCTTATTTAGAATTGGGACATTAAAATTTACTTTTAGTAAATTTTTGGTATTTTTCTGGTAAAATTCATGTTTTGATGAATAGTGAAAAATACTATATTTTAACTCAAAAGTGCTTTTTAATTTAAATATTTAATGTGTGTATATTATATTTTCTATTTGGGTTTAAAGTGTAATTAGAATATATTTTTACCATTTAATACAACATTGGTCATTGTAATTAATTTCACTTTGAAATTTGACATCAACATATATCAATCTTTTGATAGTTATTGTTTCTTAAAAACACGGTATTTGTTTTAACAACGTGAATTAATTTTAAATTAATTTATACAACTTCTATGTATTGTATTTGATAAAATAAACAACATTTCTTAATTTAGAATATCAAATATATCTTAGGATGAATTTTTGGTCTTTTTCTGAAAAACATCAAATTTTGATGAATAGTGAAACCATTTAGTAGTAGTTAAAAACGTAATTTTTTATTTAAATGATATTTTACCTCAACTGTGAATTAAATTTCAAAAATCCAATACAAAAGGTTGTTATTAGTAAGTAAAATTTGGTTCAATAAGATGAAAATAATTTTTTGTGAATAGTAACTTTTGACTTTTATTTACCGTGGTTAAAGGTAAAAAGGGTAATTCAAGGTAAAAATAATATTATAACAATAAAAAGGTACCTTAAAAATTTTTCTAACATTATTTTATGAGTCATGTCCAACCATGGAAATCCTTGTATCAATTTTGGGACCCCATGGAGCCACATGGTAGTGATAATGAAACATTATTTTAATTAACTTAAAGTAAAGGCAAAAATGACAAAATCAAATATCTTTTAGTAAATAAAATTTTAAATTGGGTTGTATTAGTTATCATTTAGACTATAAATAATAATTGACAATATAAAACTATTTCCAACATCATGGTTCTTTTTTTTATAATTTTTAGTCAACAAATAAATTAAATTGTTTATGATACAAAAATGATGCAGTGTTTACCTTAATAATTAATCATTTAAATAAATAAGATTAAAATATTAAAATAACATCCAAAACCTATAAAATTCTTAATGGATGAATAAATTTCTACCATGAGTCATCTTATCTTCTACATTAATTATTGTTGGACCTTTAGAAACCTAAAATATCATTATATAATAAAATAATATTTTCACACTTTCTTAAAAACCCCCTCCTCCCCCTTATAAAGAGCATTCACTTCTTACTCAATCCTCACTCCTATAAAGCCCATTGGATCATCAAAAACCTTCCCAAATAATCTCTAAAAATCATTCTCCTCCTTCTAGAAACATTACCTTAGGCATAAGGAACTTCAAGAAGTCCTTTTGGATCAAACCAAAGGGAGGTTCCCAAATTAAAGGTAACGGTTCCTCTTAACTTTTATTCTTTTATTTTACTTCTCCAACACCTAAACTCAATTTATTATTTTAATTTATAACAACACCAGTATCCTAAATATAAAAGTATTTTTTTATGATAAGGACTCTAAATACACTTACACACACCTCCATCTAATGGGTGAAAAACATATTGTTTCTGTGGATGGAAAACTAACGCCTCACGAAACGATGAATGATCGATTATCTCCTACCGCCTTTAATGGTGTCCATTATGATGGCACTAAATTTATATCTGATATATATATTATGTTTATGTTTTCTTTATGACTTTTTATTTTTAACTTATAGCATACCTGTATGGTTTCCATTATGGGTAAATGTGATAATTTCATTTGAGGAAGAGCGGACTACCGCCCCCTCAATGTGATATGACTCGTTAATTACATATGTGGGACATATAAATGATGATGTTAATTATTTTATATATGATATTATACTGGAATTAAAATAAACCTATGTATAATTATGTTTTAAATTTCATTAAAATACGAAATGGAAATGAAAGTAGCATTCATGCGTACGTCCGGCTTAACGTCTCCATGAACTGTGCATTTCATTTCATACCTCTAAAGGTTATGTAATATTATAAATACATATATATATATATAATGGAAATATTTAATATATATTATATTTAAATCATGAATATATTTCTGTAGATAATATAATATTGACCACAAGTATAACATGTAATTATTAGAAGACCATTTTTGACTCAAGTACCAAATATCGACTAAACGACCATTATTAACTTAAATGATTGCATAATTTTTATAACATTGTAATAAGTTATATAAAAAAATAATAAACTTGAAAAAGGTTCTTAATCAAGTATAAATTTGATTTGGGTTTTATTCATGAGTAACAAGGAACAAACGATTCAAGTCGGACACAAGGTAAGGAGGTTTCTTATCAAACATTTAATTCTGCGAGATTTCAATTGTTCGCCACTTATTTATTGAATGAGGTGTATTGTGTACTGCCATTTGATATATATTATCATTATTATCTTTATATGCATGGAATTATGTGATTAATTTGGTGATTATTAACTTTTGGTCTTATGACACAATTGATTACAATGTGATAAGGGGTATTCATCTCACTTTTTATTCTCGTGAGAATTCATGCTACATTTGCCACAATTTCCTTTTGTGTTGTTTTTGTACTGCCCATTATTGAATTATATGTGTAATATAATTCAATTTATGGGTATTTAAATCTTTATTTTATGATCCTTCTTTCATGGGGTGTATGTTTCGTATGTTACCAAATAGGTAAGGGAACCTTTCATGGTTATTTTTTTAAAGGCTTCTTTTTGTTATGTATTTTAATTTAAATATTATTATGTAGGGATATGTTCTTATATATCCATATTTCTGTAAATTTTATGTCCATGTGATGAGATAAACTTTTCTCTCTTATCAACTCATTTTATGAATTTTAACGTGACGTTGTTAGGACTTCAAATTTCTGTAAGGGAAACTTCTTCACCCAATTTCAATTACTTGGGTTAAACTTGTACTTCTTGATTATGTTGTGATATAAATTATGTGAATAAAATATGATTTTCTTACACTTATTATCAAATTATATTTGGTGTATTTATATTTGTCACATATAATTATGTCATTGATTTATCCTTAATCTAAGGATACCGTCTTTATAAGGGATTTCATCTCAATTTACATTTCGTTGAGACTTTAATGCTGTTATGAACCAATTCACTCTTATAAGGTGTATATAATGTCCTTTGGCATATTATACCATGAATCCCTTTATTCTTGTGATATTATAAAGTTCTAATTAAATGCTATTATTCATTTATTTGTATTCAAGCATCTCTAATTTTTTTACAAAATCATTAACTAAAATATCATTTAAATGTTTTAAAGATTTATTATTCTAAATATTTATCATTAATTTACATGTTTTAATAATTTGGTTTTAAGAATTTATTTATATGGACATTAATGTTTTCAAATAAAAATTTATTTAAAAGATTCAAAGTTGTATGGGACACTTTGATTCAAAAATCTCGTTATTAAATGTTTTAAATGGTTTTAAAAATGGTTTGATAAAACATTGTTTATTTCAATATCATGATTTGATGTAATGTTAATGGAATGCGGAAATGTTATCTTTTATATATTCTTGTGTTATGTTTTATTATTATGGTTATTGGTCATTGATTATGTTTATGGGTGGTTCTATGATAAACCTAGGGTAGGTGAGCCCGAGATAGCTCTCCAATGCATTGGGTAACGTGACAGAAGTAATTGTTAATGTTTCTCCTTTGAGATTTAGGGAATATACAATGACGGTTATTCCAAATGTGACTCCCTATGTAGTTGTGATAGATACTGTAACACCCCAAGCTTCCACAGTACGCTTCTCTTTGAATAATACAGTAGCGTGTGTTGTACGCAACCTCGAGTTCTAACACACACCACAACCAATCAAACTAGCCATTATGAATAGTAATATCCACTTTTTAAAATTTTATAAAATTTTTATTTCAAAATGGACTTCATTTTTGGATTTGGAATATCGAAATTAGCCTAGGGTGAATTTTTGGTATTTTTCTAAAAACATTCAATTTTTGATGAATAGTGAAAAATACTGAGTTATTAGTTAAAAACAACTTTTTATTTAAATAATTATTTATTTTATTTAAATTCAATTAATGTAAAAATAGTTACATAATACTTATATAAGTTCAATTTAATTCATTGGAGTTAGTTTAGAAAAAGTTTAGATATTTAAAAATGTTATTGAACTTTTCACCGTCTTTTACCCACCTCCTAGGAGAATTTTCAAATTCACATAAAACATAATTTTACCGCTTCTGTGAGTGGAATTTCGGAAATCCGAGAGACACGGTAAATATCAAGGAGTAAAATTTGGTTCAATGAGATGAAAATAATTTTTGGTGAATAGTAATTTTTTACTTTTATTTACCACGGTTAAAAGTAAATAGGGTAATTAAGGGTAAAACTGATATTAATATTACCCTAACACATTTCCTAATTCAATTGGACAAGTTTATCTTGACCAAAAACAACCTTAGGAGTTAAATATTATCATTTAGGTCCACTTGGATTCGATTAGGACATTTATTATTATTTAATTCAAAGAAGAGTTATAAGAGCTAAAATCAATGTTTATTTACTAAAACATTTTTAATATAGGGTTACTCATAAGATAAATTAGATTGTAAATATTCATTAGAAAGATAAAAAGATTTCCTAAGTAATTTTGTTTTATTTATAATTTTTAGACATTGAAAAAGTAAAAATATATATGACACAATAATGATAAAGTATTTTCCTTTTTAATGAAACAATCAAATAATTGATATTATAAATGTTAAAATAAATATAATTTTAAAGTTTTGATGACATACAAGAATTTTATTGGTTAATAGGACATGTTATAATTGCTTAAATTAATTTGGTTCGAGTTAATAAATTTGTTAAGAATTTAACAAAAATCAATTATTGTGTAGAATCAAAATTGACATAAATGAGTTTTTAAAACAAATATTATATTATTATTTTTTATTCTATTCCTAAAAATAAAAGGATTAGAAAAATGACTCATTTAATTATTTTTATATCATTAATGGATCACTTTTGGGTCTCTTGTATGTATATAGTATGTTTATTAACTATATAATATAATAATACAATGTGACATGGTAAGTGTCAGACTAATTAACTAAGAGTTAAAAGTAAAAGATAAGGCTAATATAATGACCCAAACCTGTATAAATTCTATTGGTTGAGTGGTTTTCGACCCATCCCCACCTTAACATTTAAATAATACATTTTTTATCCATTATAAACCGAATATGAATTTATTATAAAATAATATTTCTAGATTTTCCTAAGGTGCCCCTTCTCCCCCTTATAAAAGGGCACCAATTCTAACCAATTATTCACACCTTAAAAGCCTTTTGGTTAGGCCAAACCCTGCCCAAATACTCTCTAAACTTCCCTCATTTCAACATATAGGCCTTAGTTTGATCATAAATCCATCCTAAGAATCCCTTTTGATCAAATCAAAAGGAAGAACCCAAAGAAGAGGTAACGTCTTCACCACCCATTTTAAAGTTCCTTTCTTCTTTAACTTCTTCTTTCCTTGTTATTTCCATTCTAAAATAATAACTCTAGTAACTTCTATATACATTTATGTTATTATAATTATGGAAAAAAACAAATTCATTCCCCATCGTATCCATTCAAGTCTAATTCTCATTTTGTGATTAAAAATAATGTTCAAGGACATGATATCATTCTGGATATGATTAAAATACAACCTATCCATAACAAACATGCCTTATGTAACAAAATATATAAAATAAAATGATTATGTTAACACTCGAAATCACAATAATACTGAAATATTATTAACAAAGTATTAATAGAAGATCATATATGACATCATAATTATTTATATGGTTCTTGTATAACTTAATAACAGTGTTTTAACTATTATACAGGTGGTTAACATACCACAGACTAAGGAAAAGTACTAGGTAAGGGTTTATTTCACAATCTCTTCATTATCCGAGGTTGTTTATACATAATTATTTACTGCGACCCCTTTATCATCCACATCCATGTCTCTTAAAAATGTATTTCAAAACATTCTTAATATTTTACAGAATATGGGTTAAAGTCATTTATACCCTTGTTTGACTTTTTATAAGATGGTTATAAAGGAATCTTTCTATCATGTTCCAAACAAGGTATTTTTTATCCTTTTCGACAGAATAAAGGTAAGAATTTCTTTTTTTAACATATACGGCGGGTGTGGCTATTTTTCGCTGTTATGAAATCTTCATAGATTCCCTTAAAAGCATATAAGAATATTTTCAATGTAAATGTTTTATTTTATAATTATGTGACTTCTGAATGATTTCAAAAAGAGACATATTTCTATCAAATAGTTTTGATTTCATCTATGTCAACATCCTTTGATGGATTTTAAGCTTATATGAAGTTGATTTTTTATGATACAAAACTTTCATATTGTATTGAAGGTTTTGTGATTTGTTTGACTGCGAATTGTTATTTTTACACCATTCATGGTTTATGGAGAAAGTATTGACATCTCGTATGCTAGTTTTAATACAAATTTTTATGTTCTGTTTAAACCTGTTCATATGAGGATTGCATTGGACTTAATAAGTGACGGTTGGAGCCCGCTATAGATCCTTGATGCATCGGTAGGTCTCATGAGACAAACTAGTGTCTTGGAACAAGGCCTTGACAAAATATTATTTGTAGTCTTGGCACGAGGCCTTGGCTACGTGGTGATGATAGTCTGGCATTATGCATTCCGTCATTGTGAAAGTGGTTATCGATATTGCATGTGATTATTCGACTAGTATAATATCCATGTGAATAAGTAAATGGAATTATTTCATTTTATCTATGCCATATTATTCTGAAGTTGAAGTTTAAAATGCTTTTGTTTTAGTTATACATTGCCTTAAATGTTTATGTTTATTTATCAAAGTTTCCGCTATATTGTTATCCTTACTGAGCATCTGAGCTCCCCCATTCAATGTTTTATTTTTCCCAGGTTATGAAGATGTAATTTATGAATAACATGTAGGGATGGTATGTGGGGACATGAGTGTATACTATGAAGACTATGTTGTTGTAGTTTTCATTTTTATGATATATTGTAAAACTTTATGAATATATCTACTTTTTCCAAGGCTACTAAACCAATCGGAATTTCGAGATTTGATCTTTCTTGTGATCATTCCAATGTTATGTAATAATTCACCGACTCTAGGTAACTGGGGTCAGGGTGTTACAGTTGGTATTAGAGGAAGTTTAGTACAAACCTTGGAATCTAGATTTAGATAAAATCTGATTAGAGAACGCAGACCTAAGATGAACATTGATGATTAGTGTAGAAGAACTTCCTAGAATTTTTTATTTTATAGATTTTTTGAGATTTTAGAGCAATACATCCCTATCTAGATACGAGCAGGTAGAGGTGACTCTAGCGTAGCTGTACCTGGTGGTAAAACCCGAAAACACCGCTTTGAGCTAGACTCAGATGGGAACTAATGCATGACAACGGGCCTTGCTGTACTCTTGGTTACGAAACTCCCGGGGGATATGCTTAGGATAACTCTCATTTTCATTACAAATAATTATGAAGGGTTTTTGAGTATATTCTTCCTCAAAGAAAACATATTTATGATTATCAATTATATCCATAAATAGTTCAATTTATGTTAAGTGTTTTATAATTATGGAATTATGAATTTTGATTCACAAACTGATCTAGTTTATGCCATTGTTTAGAAATATCGCCTAGTGGAAGAAATGGAAACCGTATCAATTCACGCACTACATGTAGGGATTTCCCTCCTACTCAAGATAATTATAGTGGAGCTGGTGATACAATTGGTGTTGATTAGCTTATCACCATACTGGGACAACTCACTCAGGTTATGAATAATAATCGTACCCATATGGAGCACCCTGATCTGTAGTGTGGAGGATCAATGTTAGAACGCTTCATGAGGAAACAACCACCAATGTTCAATGGAAGTACAAATCCCTTAGTAGCTGAGCAATGGATAAATTCCCTAGAGAAAATATTTCAGGCTTTGAGGAGTAGTGAAAGGGAAAAAGTTATCATGGCAGTTTACCACCTCACTGGAGATGCTGATCAATGGTGGTCATTGATTCAAAACATGAAGGAAGATGATGAAGTATCAAATATGGAATGGAGGGAGTTAAAAGATCTATATTTAGAGAAATACATTCCTTGTGACCATCGAGAAGATATAGAAAGGAAATTTTGTAGTCTGAGACAAAAGGAGGATGAGAATGTCACAAAGTATGAGGCTAACTTTACAAGGTTAGCAAGGTATGCTGGAGATTATATATGTAACCCAAGAAGTAAGATTGATTGTTTCATTAATGGGTTAAAACCATTTCTTTGTCATGCATTAGTGTCACAATCCTCCTCATCATACGAAGATATTGTCTCGTGTCATATCAAGACAGTAAAGGAATTCTCTAAGTCTTATGACTTTAAAGCAAAGAAAGAGAAGAAGAGATTTTCCGATCAATCTGGGAATGGAAATAAGGGGAAGAAGGGGACTGTTGAATATCTATCATCTAGTAAATGTGGGAAGAAACACCCTTGTACTTTCTTGAAAGGAATGGGAGTCTGTTACAAGTGTGGTGAAAAAGGCCACCAAGCTTGTGATTGCAAGGGGAAGAAAGAAGATACTGATGTTCAATGCAACAATTGAAGGGAGATGGGACATTATGGAAATGAATGCCCTAAGTGTCAAGGGAACTTACCTCAGAAATGTCCAAGGGATCAAGGCCAATCTTATGCTATCACGACTGTAGAGGTAGAAGCTCCGAAAGACATGGTGGAAGGTAATTTAATGGTTTCCTCAAGTTTATCAAATGATTTATTTGATTCTGGATCATCATATTGTTTCATATCTTTCCAGTTTTCTAATAAAATTAGATATTTCCAATTTTATTTAACAAGAGAGTTGTCAGTAAAAACCCCCAAGGGAAGTATCATTGCTACAAAGTTCTGTGGATCCATTCCCATTAGGGCATGTAAATGTTCTTTATCTGCTGATCTTATCGCCATACCCATTATGGAATTTTATATAATCCTCGGTATGGATTGGAATTCAGACAATGATGTGAAGATTTATTATAAGAATAAGGAGGTTACGATTTTTGATGATGATGATAAGGAACACCTTATCTTTAGAGTAGAATCATTATCACCTAATTTTTATCTAGATCCACCCCTAGTAGCTCAACTAAATTCAATTATTGGGAAGCAAGAGAATGAAATTACTATGGCCGAGGAAAGAAATGATCAAATAGAGGATGTACCTATTGTGAAAGAATATGTAGATGTGTTTCTGTAAGATTTACCTGGACATCATCTAGAACGAGAAGTTGAATGTTCCATTGATTTAATTCTTGGATCAAGGCCTATAACGAAGACCCCTTATAGAATGGCTACTGTGGAATTAGTTGAACTAAAGAAACAACTAGAGGAATTGAGTAATAATGGATTTACTCGCCCTAGTGTTTCTCCACGGGGAGTCTCTTCTCTTTTTGTTAAACATAAATATGGATCTATGAGGATATGTATCGACTACATAGAGATCAATGCTATAACAATAAAGAATAAGTATCCCCTACCTCGCATTGATGATTTATTTGACCAACTGCATGGAGCTCCATACTTTTCAAATATTGACCTTCGATCAGGATACCATCAGTTGTGTGTGAAGAAGGAAGACATTACAAAGAAAGAATTTCGAACCAGGTACGTGCATTATGAGTTTATAGTAATGCCGTTTGGGCTTACTAATGCACCCTATGTATTCATGGATCTGATGAATACAGTTTTCAAGGAATGTCTCGATGATTTTGTGGTGGTATTTATTGATGATATCTTGGTATATTCCAAAAGCTACAAGGATCATGAAAATAACATGCGCATTATCCTGAAGACCCTTAGAAGACATGAATTATATGGGAAGTTTAGCAAGTGTGAATTCTGGATTCAATAGATTTCTTTTGGTGGCCATATTATCTATAAGGATGGAATTTACGTTGATCCTTCTAAGACCAAGGTAATCCAAGAATGGCCAGCACTGACGAGTAAAACTGAGGTACGCAGTTTTATTGGTTTGGCAGGTTATTATCGACGTTTCATCCAGAATTTTGCCTGATTAGCTAACCCATTAATGAATCTCAAACGTAAAGGGGTTAAATTTGTCTGGACAAAAGCGTGCGAAGAATATTTTTGAAGAACTGAAGAGAAGATTATTCATTTCTCCTATATTGACTCTACCATCGGGGAATGATGGGTTCGTTATTTACAGTTATGCATTGAAGAAACGACTTGGTTGTGTCATTATGCAGAATGATAGGGTTATTGGATATGCATCATGACAACTAAAAATTCATGATAAAACCTATCTTACTCATGATCTTGAGTTAGCCGCTGTGATCTTTTCTTTGAAGATATGGAGACACTACATCTATGGTGAAAATGTGAGATTTATACTAATCAAAAGAGTTTGAAGTATATTTTCTCACAAAAAGAAATCAACATGAGGAAAAGTAGATGGCTTGAATTACTCAAGGATTATGATTGCATGATACACTACCAACCAGGGAAGGAAAACAATGTGGCAGATTCTTTGAGTAGAAAAGATCATGGAGTTTTGAACGTGATGGGAATTTTAAGGGATCCTATTTTCATGGATCTAGTGAAGATGGATATGGGAATCACCATGGAAGGTAAAACATCAATTCTTTTTCAAATGGTTTCCAAACCATCTTTAATAGAAAGGATAAACAGTTGTCATACCGATGATGACAAATTTCAAAAGAAGATTAAAGTTGTGAAAGATGGGAGATTGAGAGAATTTGTGTATGAAGAAGGGAATTTGAAATTTGGGAAGAGACTTTGTGTTCCTGATATAACTGATCTAAAAATGGAATTATTAGATAATTCTCATAGTTCCAATTTCTCTATACACCCTGATTTGAAGGAACATTTTTTGTGGGAAAACATGAAGAGGGATATTTCTGATTTTGTGTCAAGATGTATGGTTTTTCAATAAGTGAAAGCTGGAAGGCAACTGCCTGGAGGAGTCATGCAACCTCTTCCCATACCTGAGTGGAAATGGGATAATATCATGATGGACTTTGTCATGGGACTACCAAAGACTCCTAGAAGGAATAATGCAATATGGGTCATTGTTGATCGTCTTACCAAGTCAACACATTTTCTTGCTATAAGGGATGATTTACAACTTGAATGACTAGAAAGAATATATATTAATGAAGTTTTGAGACTTCATGGAGTACCCATATCGATTGTTTCTGATCGTGATCCCCATTTTACTTTAAGATTCTTGAAGAGTCTTCAGAAGACCTTGGATACTGAACTTTGTTTGTGTATTGCATACCACCCTCAAATAGATGTACAATCAGAATGAACTATTCATAACTTAAAAGACATATTGAGAACATGCTCACTTGACTTTCAGGGTATGTGGGATCAATATTTACCTCTTGTAGAATTTTTATATAACAATATATTCCATTCAAGAATTCAGATGGAAACATATGAAGTGTTATATGGAAAGAGATGTCACAAACCAACCGGTTGGGATGACGTTGGTGAAAAAAAACTTGTAGGACTAGAACCGGTGGAGGAAATGATTGAAAAGGTAAAGGTAATCCAAAACCACATCAAAGCAGCTCAAAGTAGGTAGAAGAGCTATGATGACAACCGAAGAAAGGATTAGGAATTTCATGAGGGAGATCATGTTTTCTTGAAGGTATATTCAAGGAAGGGAGTTATATGTTTTGGAATGAGATGTAAATTGAGTCCCAGGTACATCGGACCTTTCGAAATTCTAGAACGAATTGGGGTTGTAGCTTACTATTTGGAAACTCCACCAAGTCTCTCCAAAGTTCACGATGTGTTCCACGTATCACTGTTGAGGAAATACATTGCCTGACCCAATGCATGTACTCACTTACGAGGAATTAGAACTGGTACCCGATCTGTCTTATTGCAAAGATCCCATCAAGATTCTTGATACCAGAGAACAAGTGCTGAGAAACCGAACGACTCATCTGGTAAAAGTTATATGGAGAAACCATAAGATGGAAGAGGCAACGTGGGAACCCGAGGAACATATGATGAAGAATCACCTGAGTCTTTTTATACAGTAATTTTCTAGAAAATTTCGAGGAAGAAATTATTTGAAGGAGGAGAGAATGTAACCCGCCAAGCTTCCACGGTACGCTTCTCTTTGAATAATACAGCAGCGTGTGTTGTATGCAATCTCGAGTTCTAACACACACCACAACCAATCAAACTAGTCGTTATGAATATTAATACCCAATTTTGAAATTTTATAAATTTTATCTTTCAAAATGGACTTCATTTTTGGATTTCGAATATTGAAATTATCCTAGGGTGAATTTTTGTTATTTTTATGAAAACTTTCATTTTTGATGAATAGTGAAAACACTGAGTTATTGGTCAAAACCGACTTTTTATTTAAATAATTATTTATTTTATTTAAATTCAATTAATGTCAAAATAGATTCATAATACCTATATATATTCAATGTAATTCATTGGAGTTAGTTTAGAATAATTTTACATATATAAAAAGTTTATTGAACTTTTCACCATCTTTTACCCACCTCCTAGGAGAATTTGAAAATTCACATAAAACTTAATTTTACCGCTTCTATGAGTGGAAATTCAAAAATTAGAGAGACACGTTTAATATCAAGGAGTAAAATTTTGTTCAATGAGTTGAAAATAATTTTTAGTGAATAGTATCTTTTTACTTTTATTTACCATAGTTAAAAGTAAATAGGGTAATTAAGAGTAAAAATGATATTAATATTACCCTAACACATGTCCTAATTCTATTTTACAAGTGTATCTCTACCAAAAACAACCTTGGGAATAAAATATTATCATTAACGTCCACTTGGATTAGATTAGGACATTTATTATTATTTAATTCAAAGAAGAGTTAAAAGAGTTAAAATCAATGTTTATTTACTTAAAGATTTTCAATATAGGGTTATACATAAGATAAATTCTATTGTAAATATTAATTAGAGAGATAAAAAGATTTCCTACATAATGGTATTTTATTTATAATTTTTAGACATTGAAAATGTAAAAATATATGTGACACAATAATGATGCAGTATTTTCCTTATTAATGAAAGAATCAAATAAATGATATTATAAATGTTAAAATAAATATAATTTGAAAGTTTTGATGACATAAAAGCATTTTATTGGTTAATAGTACATGTTAGTATTTCTTAAATTAATTTATTTCGAATTAATAAAGTTTTTAAGACTTTAACAAAAATCAATTATTATGTAGTGTCAAAATTGACATAAACGAGTTTTTAAAACAAATATTATATTATTAATTTATATTCTATTCCTAAAAATCTAAGGTTCGGCCAAATGACTAATACAATAATTGATATATGATTAATGGACTAATTTGGGGTCGCTTGGATGTATATAGTATGTTTATTAACTATATAATATAAAAATACAATGTGACATGCTAAGTGTCAAACTAATTAACTAAGAGTTAAAACTAAAATATAAGGTTAATATAATGACCCAAACCCATCTAAATTATATTGGTTGAGTGGTTTGCGACCCATACCCACCTTAACCTTTAAATAATATACTTTTGAGCCATTAGAAACCGAATATGAATTTATTATAAAATAATATTTCTAGATTTTTCTAAGGTGCCCCTCCTCCCCATTATAAAAGGACACCACTTGTAACCAATTTTTCACACCTTCAAAGCCTTTTGGTTCGGCCGACCCCATCCCAAATACTATCTAAACTTCCCTCACTTTAACATAGAGGCCTTAGTTTGATCATAAATCCAACCTAATTAGTCCTTTTGATCAAATCAGAAGGAATAACCCGAGGAAGAGGTAACGTCTTCACCACCTTCTTTAAAGCTCCTTTCTTCTTCAACTTCTTATTTCCTTGTTATTTCCATTCTAAAATAATAACTCCAGTACCTTCTATATACTATGTTGTTATTATAATTATGGAACAAACAAATTCATTATTCTATCCATCCCATGAATGACATGTCACCATACGTGAGTACGTACGACCTACCGTCTCCACGTTGTGGTGTAATTGTTATTCAATATATTATTATTTGGATGGGTATAATAATGATGTGTAATTCATGTAAATAGTAAATATAGCATGATAATGATTCTATATATATGATATACAATCCAATTATATATTATTTTAATATCATAAAAATGATATTGTCGCTCGTGCGTACGTACGGACTACCGTCTCCACGAACGCGATAAGATTCATTCCCCATTGTATCCGTTCAAGTATGATTATGTTTTTATTATTAAAAATAATGTTAAAGGACTTGTTATCATTCTGGATATGAATAAAATACAACCTATCCATAATAGACATGGCTTATGTAACAAAACATATAAAAGAAAACGATTAAGTTAACACCAGAAATGACGATAATAATAAAATATTATTAACGAAGTATTAATAGAAGATCATATATGATATCATAATTATGTATATAGTTCATGTGTAACTTAATAACAATGTTTTATCTATTATATAGGAGGTTAACATACCATCAACTATGTAAAAGTACAAGGTAAGGGTTTATTTCACAATCTCTTCATTATCCGAGGTTATTTATATGTAATTATTTACTGTGACCTCTTAATCATCCACATCCACGTTTCTTAAAAATTTATTTCAAAACATTCTTAAAATTTTACAGATAATGGTTTAAAGTCATTTATTCCCTTGTTTTAATTTTTATAAGAATTTTATAAAGTAATCTTTTCGTCGTGCTCCAAACAAGGTCTTTTTAAACCTTTTCGATAGAATAAAGGTAAGAATGTCTTTTTTTAACATATATGGTGGGTGTGGATATTTTTTGCCATTATAAAATCTTCAAAGCTTCCCTTAAAAGTTTATAAGAATATTTTAAATGTAAATGTTTTATTTTATAATTATGTGACATTTAAATGATTTCAAAAAAAGAGATATTTCTCTCAAATAGTTTTGATTTCATCTATGTCAACATCCTTTGATGGATTTTAAGCTTATTTGATGTTGATTTGTTATGATACAAAACTTCCATAATATATTGAAGGTTTTGTGATATGTTTGAATGTGGATGTGCTATGTTTATACCATTCATGGTTTATGGAGAAAGTATTTAAATTTCTTATGCTAGTTTTCATACGAATGTTTGTGTTATGTTTGAACCTTTTCATATGAGGAATGCATTGGACTCAATAAGTGACTGGTGGAGCCCGCTATAGCTCCTCAATGTATTGGTAGGACTCATGAGAAAAAATAGTGTCTTGGCATGAGGCTTTGAAAAAATCATATTTGTAGTCTTGGCACGAGGCCTTGTCTACGTGGTGATGACAGTCTAGTATTATGCATTCCGTCATTATGAAAGTGGTTATTGATATTTCATGTTATTATTCGACTAGTAGAATATCCATGTGAATAAGTAAATGGAATTATTTAATTTTATCTATGCATATTAAGATGAAGTTTATGTTTAAAAGGATTTTGTTTTTGTTATACATTTTCTTAAATGTTTATGTTTATTTATGAAAGTTTCCGCTATATTGTTATCCTTACTGAGCACCTGAGCTCACCCCTTTCAATGTTTTATTTTTCCCAGGATAAGAAGAAGTAATTTATGAATGACCTGCAGGGATAGCATGTGGGGACATGAGTGTGGACTATGAAGGCTATGTTATTGTAGTTTTCATTTTTATGATGTAATGTAATACTTTATGAATATATCTAGTGTTTCCAAGGATACTAAACCAATCAGTATTTCGAGATTTGATCTTTCTTTTGATCATTCCATTGTTATGTAATAATGCCCTGACTCTGGGTAACTGGGGTGGGGGTGTTACAGATACAATGTAAGTATGTTATGAATGCCCTAAGCTACCTTTATGATTTTTGATTTCTATGTGTTATTCATAAATCTTATGATTCAATGAGGTATGTTATGATTGAAAAGTATGGTTTAATAGAATTTTATTTGGGCTAATGTTACTTTTCATTATTTTATAACCCTTTCTGATATTTTTATGCTCATCCCATATTTTGAAATGTTTTTCACAGGACTTAAAGTTGAATATGGCCAAGGATGGGATCAAGGAAAAGTATTGTTGTCGAAAACATGGAACTAGACATGAATCTTTTTTTAGAGTTTTTATTTTATGAAAAAAATGGATACTGAGTAGAATTGTCTACAAGTAATATTCATGTTGTTATGTAATTTTTATGACCTAATTCCATAAAACTCTAATCCTGAAAAGATTCTCAATGTAAATTATCCATTTAATTCAAAATTATGTAATGTTTAAGGTCGGGTCCTTATAGTTGGTATCATAGGTTGGTTTTGATAAAATTAGTAGTTAGGGTGTAAATTAAGGATAAGTGACATAACCATAATGGTTAACATGATACAAAGAGTCATATTTATTTTATATGGGATAAATGGTTATTACATTTTGGGGTGAAAATTGAAAGGTATTAGAAAACCTTTGAGGATAAATTATGTTATGGTTATTTTTGAGGAATTGGTATTTTTTTGGAATTCTATAAAATTGTATAATTTTTGAAAAAGTACAACACACAAACCATGCGACAACCTGTCGCCTCAGAAAAAGCTGTGGGATTCGAACCCACAACCAAAGTGCGATTGCGATTTATCGCCTACGACTAGAATACGTGAATTCTCTGGTTAGTATGACTAATTAATTTCAGTTAAATGAATTTATTGATCAAGAATAAGTTTATTTTGGATTATATGTTTTATCAAATGGACATTATTTTTATAGGAATATGATTTCGTGATTAAGTGATAAAGGTTATTTTAGAAGACATTCTCTCTTTTGGGAACACTATATGCTTATGTAAAATAGAATACCATGGGATTTAAACTATGGAGTAATGGTTGAAATATTATTTTGGAAGAATATATGTTGATTTGGGTTATTTATGGAAATGATTAACCATTCATAGAGAATATGTGATTAGGTTAATTACACTTCAGTATGAGACTTTAAGAGTAGTTGATGTTTTTAGGGATAAATATTGGGATTTATTGTGGGAAACTATGTGATTTAAATCCTTATGAGTATTGGGTTTCAATATTAGTTTTGATTATTTTGATGAATTTTAAAGACAATTGTGTATTGAAAGGTCTTTCTTGAACTTTGGTTATTTTTTGTTGAATTTTGGAGAATAATAGTAGTATTTCTTTTTTATAAAGGATTATCCTTTTTGGGGGATTATATGATCTCTTACTAACCATTTTGGTTTTAGTTAATATCTAAATACAAGGGAAATATATAGTTAATAATTTGTGGATTCTTTGATTCTCTCGAAATTGATTATAGCATTTTTAATGTGACCAAGTAATCATGAATACTCATTTATTGGAGGAAATATTAGTTTGTGTTAGAAATCTAGTAAAGGGTGAAAGTCTACATGACAAGTAAGTATGTTTCCTTATGTTTTTAGTTAAGCTCATAAATATATTCCTTAATTAAAAGTAAATTAAAACAAAAATGTTGTCTGTTAACTTTTCCTACTGGGGAATCAAAGACTGTTTAACCCATCACAAGTTTGTTATTTTCAGGTGGTTAACAATCTCCTAACCATGTTTTCTATCACTCTCCATGAAAACTTGATGGTTTTTTTCTCTTCCATATCCATGTTTTCTTAGAATCCCAGTATCTGTTATCTTGGGTGATATTTTTACTTCTCTTTCTTTCTTATAAAGTGATATATTTATTGACTCTTTTTCCAATGTGGGACATTCAATTATGTTTCCATGCCTAGTTTTTAAATTGCAAGGATGTAATTTCTAAAGGGAGGATGGATGTAACATCCTAGAAAAATAATGGGTATGAAAATATCATATTTATTAATAGGTATGAATTAAATATTAATTTTACAATAAAGGGGATGCTATGTTTGATGGTTTACCTGATACAAAATAATAGGTTTCTTTGAAATCATATATTGCACACAACATTGAGTTATACTGAAAATATAATAATATAACATTATTGTTTTAAATGGTAGTTAAATCCTAGCCATTGTAATGGAATGAATGAATAGAACTAACTAGAAAATTATTATACATGTTTTTTAAATGTTTTTATATTTAACCCATAAATTTTAAAGGATTAAAATAAGAAAGAATCTCATTTTAAGCATAAATACTTTAATATTCATTAAAAGGTCAATTTACTGCCTTTTGATATAGAAACCTCTTTAAATCAAGTCTTGATCGCTATTATATTTTATATTGGTTAAAATAAAATTATTCTTTAGAATAGGGAAATCAAAATTTACTTTGGGTAAATTTTTTGTAATTTTCTGATAAAATTCATTTCATGCTGAATAGTGAAAAATACTGTATTTTAATTCAAAAGTGAATTTTAATATAATTTATTAATATGGATATATTATCTTTTTAATTGGTTTTAAAGTGTAAATATAATATATTTTTACCTTTTAATACAATTTTGGTCATTTTAATTAATTTCATTTTGAAATTGGACATGAACAAGTATCAATCTTTTGACAGTTATTGTTTCTTAAAAAAACGCTATTTGTTTTGACAACGGGAATTAATTTAAAATTAATTAACAAGACTTATATGTTTTGAATTTGGTAAAATAAACCTCATTTTTGAATTCAGAATATCTAAAATAGCTTAGGTTGAATTTTTGGAATTTTTCTGAAAAACGTCAATTTGTGATGAATAGTGAAACCACATAGTAGTAGTTAGAAAACTGAATTTTTCATTTAAATGAAATTTTACTGCTTATGTGAATTGAATTTCAAAAATATGACATACATGGTTGTTATTAGTACGTAAAATCAGTTTCAATAAGATGAAAATATTTTTTGGTGAATTGTAAATTTTGACTTTTATTTACCGCGGTTAAAGGTAAATATGGTAAATCAAGGTAAAAATAATATTATAATAATACAAAATTACATTAACATGTTTCATAAACTTATTGGATGAGTAATTTCTGACCATGGGAATCCTTAGGTAGATTTTTGGGACCCCATGGAGCCACTTGGGAGTGATAATGAAACTTTATTTTAATTAACTTAAAGGAAAAAATGACACAATCAAATATCTTTTACTAAATTAATTTTTAAATGGGGTTATATAAGTTATCATTTTTACTATAAATATTCATGAAAACGATAAAACGACTTCCTACATCATTGTACTTTTTTTATAATTTTTATACATCAAATAAAGGAAATTAATTATGATACAAAAATGATGCAGTGTGTACCTCATTAATAAATCATTTAAATAAATAAGAATAATAATATTAAAATAACATCCAAAACCAATCCAATTATTATTGGATGAATTTATTTCAACCATGAGTCATCTTATATTTGACCTAAATGAGTTTTTGACCTTTATAGTCAGAAAATATCATTATATAATATTATATTATTTTCACACTTTCCTAAAGAACCCCTCCTCCCCCTTATAAAAATCCCTCACTTATTACTCATTCCTCACACCTCTCAAGCCCCTTGGCTCGTCCAAACCCTACCCAAATAAGATCTCAATATCACTCTCCTCCTCCTATAATCCTTAACATAGGCCTAAGGAACTTCATGGAGTCCTTTTGGTTCAAACCAAATTGAGTTACCCAAATTTAAGGTAACAGTTCTTCTTAACTTATTATCATTTATTTAACTTCTCCAACCCAAAAACAATTTTTATTCCTTTATTTAATAGCAACAGTAGTATTCTAAATATACAAGGATGTTGTTCTGAAATTTATTTGAACTACACTTACACACACCACCATCTAATGGATGAGGAACACACTGTTTCTGTTGAAGGAAAACTAACGCCTCACGAAACGATGATTATTCAATTATCTCCTACCGCCTCTCAGGGTGGCCATTATGATGGAACTATATTTATATATGATATATATATTATTATTATGTTTTATTTATGATTATATATTTTTCATTTATATCATACCTTTATGGTCACCATTATGGGTTAACGCGATAATTTCATTAGAGGAAGTGCGGACTACCACCCCCTCAAAGTGATAGGACTCATTAATGCCAAATGTGGGACATATAAAGGATTGAATTGATTATATAATATATGATATTATACTATAATTATAATAATAATATGTGTAATTATGTTTTAATTCCATTAAAATATGAAATAGATTTGAAAGTAGCGTTCATTCGTACTTACGGCTTACCGTCTCCATGAACGGTGGATTTCATTTCTTACATCTAAATGTTATGTAAAATTATAAATACATATGTATACTAGATATATATGACATATAAGATATCTAAAACATGAATATCATTTTGAATATTATGAGATATTTACCATAAGGACAACTTGTAATTATAAGAAGTCCATTTTTGACTCAAGTACCAAATATCGACCAAACGAGCATTATTAACTTAAATGATTTAATAATGTTTATAAGATGGTAATAAGTGATATAAAAAGAATAATAAATTTTAAAATGTTAGAAATAATGTATAAATTAAATTTATTTTATTATTCAGGAAGAACAAGTAAAAAACGAGTCATGTTGGACACTAAGTATGGAGGTTTCCTATCTCACTTTTAATTCCGTGAGATTTCCATTGTTCGCCACTTATTTATTGAATGTGGTGTATTTTGTACTGACATTTTATATATATTATCATGATTATATTTTTATTCATGGTATTCTGTGATTAATTTTGTGATTATTAAATTTTGTCTCAGGACACAATTGATTACAATGTGGTATGGGTTTTTCGTCTCACTTTTTATTCCCGTGAGAATTCATGCTACATTTTCCACTATTTCCTTTTGTGTAGTGTATGTAATGCCCATGATTGTATTATATGTCTAATATACTTGAATTTATGGTTATTTATATCTGCATTTTATGATACTTCCTTCTTGAGGTGTATGTTTAGTATGGTACCAAATCGGTAAGGGAACCTTTCACCCTTCTTTTTTTAAAAGACTTCTTTTTGTTATATATTTTAATATACATCTTCTTATGTTTGTATATGTTATTATATATCCATATTTCTGTAAATTCTATGTCCAATTGAGGAGATACCCTTTTCTATCTCATCAACCAATTTTCTGAATTTTAATGTGACGTCGTTAGGCTATCAAATTTCTGTAAGGGAAACTTCTTCAGCCAATTTCAATTCCTTTCGTTAAACTTCTACTTCTTGATTATGTTGTGCATTAAATATTTTTAAATAACCTATGATTATCTTACACTTAATAACCACTAATATTCTGTGTATTTAAATTTTTCACACATAAGTATGTCATTGATTTATTCTTAATCTAAGGATACCGTCTTTATAAGGGATTTCATCTCTGTTTACATTCCATTGAGAGTTCAATGTTGTGATACACCAATTCACTCTTATATGGTGTATATACTATCCTTTGGAATATTATATCATTAATCCCTTTATTATTAAGATATTATAATGTTATGATTAAATTTTATTCCACAGTTATTTGTATTCAAGTGTCTCTCATTTTAATAAAAACTCTTTAACTAAAATATCTTTTTAAATGTTTTAAAGATTTATTATTGTAAATCATTATCATTAATATCCATGTTTTAAAAAAATGAATTTAAGGATTTAATTATATGGACAATAATTTTTTCAAATGAAAATGTATTTAAATGATTCAAAGTGGTATGGGACACTTCGATTCAAAAATATCTTTATTAAATGTTTTAAATGGTTTTGAAAATGGTTTGATAAAGCATAGTTTATTTCAGTATCCTGATTGATATAATGTGATTGGAATGTGGAAATGTTATCTTCTCTATATTCTAGTGTTATGTGTTTTGATTATGGTTATTGGGCGTTTTTTACGTATATAGGTGGTTCCATGATAAACCTTGGGCGGGTGAGCCCCCCAGATAGCTCTCAAATGCATTGGGTAACGTGACGAAGGTAAAGGTTAATGTTTCTCCTAAGGGATTTATAGAATATACTATGATGGGTATTCCAAATGTGACTCTCTATCTATCTGCGATTTCTACAATGTAAGTATGTCATGAATTCCATAAGTTACCTTTAAGAATTATGATTTCAATGGCATATTCATAAATATTATTATTTCATGAGGTATGTTATGATTGAAAAGTATGGTTTCATAGATTTTTATTTGGGGTAATGTTTATTTTCATTTTTATAACCCTTACAGAGATTTTTATGCTCATCCCATGTTTTGAAATGTTTTCACAAAACTTAAAGGTGAATAGGGTCAAGGATGGGATCAAGGAAAAGACTTGATGTCTAAAACATGGAACAAGACATGAATCTTTTTTAGAGTTTTTATTTTATAAAAAAATGGATACTGAGTACTGTTGTATACAAGTAATATTCATGTTTTTATGTAAATGTTATGACATAATTCTCTAAAACTCTAAACCTGGAAACATCTTTAATATGAATTATAAATTTAATTCAAGAATATTTAATGTTTAAGGCTGAGTCCTTATAGAAACATCCTAGTTGTTACTTGAATAGAGATGATGATTTCTATTGGTATGGAGGGAAATTCAACCATTCAAATGATTATAATGGAAATAAGTTTTTTTCAATGTTAAATACATAAAAATTAAGGATTAGGTACAATACGAAAACAAATTTCCCTACGATTAGGTAATATACCTCCAAAAGAAGCTAAGGGATCAAGGTTAATATTATTCTCTTATTATAACTGAATTAGAATGTTTAATTTTCATGAGTATTTGGATTAAATAGTTATGTTTTAGAGTAATTTTATCTAATATATACATGTTATAAGAATCAAGTAACATATAATTATTTTACTGAAATAGTTTTTCTACAAGTATTTGAAGAAAAAAAATTAATGTTTTTGATGAAAAATAAAAATGATAGTGTAATGTTGAACTATTTATAAAACACATGATTGGGAGAGGAGAACCCTTAATATATTATTCATAGTGTGATAATAATGATAATTATGTGTTTATGGGATAGTATTAGTGACCGTGAAACTGGTGAGTTATTTAATTGTTTATGTTATCTTTGTGGGGGTTTACTATATTTTTTTAATTACGGATGAAATTTAAATGGTTAATATATTATTTTAGGAATGTGGGTATTTTTTTGGAATAATTTATGTATTAATTATGTTTTTAAATTAATGCATGTATTAAAATAATTTTTTTTGTGACATTAATATATACATTATGTTTTTTGGGGAATCTAATGTGATGTTGATTTTCGATTTTTAGGACTATAATTTAATGTTTTTGGACATTAAATTTGACCCAAAATAATTTGTATGAATCTTAAGTTTATATATTTTTGAAATGTATTGATTTTATATTTAGGGTTACTGTTGTGGTTTTTTAAATTCATTTATTATTGGATAACACATGAAAACCATTATAGTCTTGGAAGATATCAATAGATAGATGGAATGACTTCTCATTCTTTTCATGATCATTTAAGAGTTTATTTTAGTGCTTTCAGATTTAAAATTCATTTTGAATATTTATTTCATATAGTAATAAATTACCTAAGAATTGATCAAATCACAACAAAATATTGAACATGTGGCAATGAAATAAAATTATATCCAATATATATATTCATCAGTTCTCTTTCTGGACGGTTAATTAATTCCTCAAAACAATTATAGAGATATTAAAAAAATATTTCCCTAGTTAATTAATATTTTATGAATCAAATGTTATTTTAAAATATATTACATTTATTAATTTTTCCACTAAAATTTTCAGATCATCCACTTTCTTGGGATCAATGATCTCTATAACTCTTTATAATTATCTACTCTTTTCATCAATATATATATCATTAAATTCCACCAATTATTTCCCACATGGGAATCCAATAATGAGTTATTATAGATGATATTCATACATCCATTTATCTACTTTTAAGGGGATTTTTCAGTGAACCATATTATGATGTGGGTTTCCAATATTTGTGAATCCAAATTAAAAACGCCTAATTATTGTTATCATGATTAAATTATGAGGAAACACATTCATTAAGGGGTAGAATGTATCATAATTATATTTTAAATGAGAAAATACATTTTTCATAGTGTATATGACATTAAAATAGAATATTGGAAGTGAATAGAACACATTTACACTATATGATATATTTATTTTTAAACACACTCATTCACTTTAATAGATTGTAATGCACTCAATAGTAGGTTTAAATGAAATGTGATACCCTTTTAAAATATTTTTATTTAAATGCTTCCATTATAATTTAGCCATTATGATTTGAAGTATAAATATGATTGAATAAATTATATTTTTTTTAGTTTTTTAATCACTTATAGAAAATAAAATGGTTATCTTGAAAAAACAATAACTATTTAAAAGTACAGTTAATGTTTTCCAAAAAATCATTAGTTTTTTAAAAGGTGGTTAGTTATTATGTGACAACATAAATTAAAATTAATCTAGAACTCATTAAAAAATTATATATTAAAAAGAAAATATAAATTTGAAAATATTTTTTCAAGATTATATTTGTGATAATTTTTGAATTTTTTTTAAAAAAATTCATTTTTTGATGAATAGTTGAAAATACATGATCTTATTTATGATTTCAGTTGTGTTAAAATTTATTAAAAATTTAAAATATATTATAAATTATTTTTAAATCAAAATAAGATCAAATATATTTAAATTTAATTAGTTTAGTACATTGGTATCAATTTCATATTGAATTCTTACAAAAAAATTTCCATATTTTGATTGTCTTTCTATGTTAAACCATTTTTTATGATATGTATTTATTTTTAATTTTGAAACATATATGAATTAAAAATTGAAAATGGGTTCCATATTTAGAATTATAATAATGTATATTATATAATATAATGAACATACTTTTATTATAGTGAATATTAAAAACTGTACAAACTATTTACCACAGTTATGGTTAAAAATGATTACTCGGGGGTGGTTAAACTAAAAGGTAAAGGTCAAAATTACCCAAAACATGTCTAAATCATTATTTATGGCCATATATAGACCATATATATTATATGGTTCTATAATTACCCGTTTTTAGAATTTTTATAAGAGAAAAATGTGGTATCACCATTTATTTTCAATCATTTCTAGTGTGTCCTCTCCCCAAGTTAGAAAAGGGAATCCCCTCTCCAATTACCTTCACACAACCATAGACCATTTATTCATCTGAGAAAACATAAAAATATAATCCTTAAATAGCTCCAATATACTAGATCCCTTTGAAAGATCATAAATCCATCCCAATAATTCTTTTTTTGAAACCTAAACTGTTCTTCTCAATAATAGGAAGATTTCTTAAATGGAAATTTTGTATTATTACATTTCCCACATAATTCAAATATTATTACATTATTTTTATATAATTACACAGAGTATACCATATACTAAAATTTTCTTATTTTAATGGGATAACCTATATCCATATTCACTTCCATCAAAAATGGATACAAAAACATCGATTATATGTATAGCGGACTACTCCCTCACGAACCGATGTAATTCATTTTTCAACACCACATCTCACGGTTGGATATAATTATGGATTTAAAATATTTATAAAATATTTATTATATTTATATAATTATATTAATATAATATCACATATTTCTTATTAACATATATCTCATTGATAAATTATAATGTCGCTCGTGTTGATGGGTACTACCACCTAGTGAACCAATATGATGTGTATTAATAATTTCTTTATTAAGTGAATGGAAATAAGGATCTATAAATTGAATATATTTATATTATTTCTAACATAATTATTACTATTTAATTAATATTTCACATATACCTTATTAATTTTAATTTCATGGAATGATATTGTAACATCACTCGTTTGTACTGCAGACTACTGCCACACGAAGGAATGTGGCTTGTTTTTCACTAACGCATACCATTTTAGTTGATAATGATAAATTTAATTAATATATTTTATATATAGGAAATAATAATGTATCTAAAATATTTATATATTATTTAATATTATTCCATTTCATTTATCAAGAAAATGGATACAACGTTCATGTATATGTATGGCAAACCATCTTCGGGAACAATATAATCCATTTTCTATATATAACCTTTTTAGATTATTATAAGTACATATATGGTGAAATTATAGTATATATATATATATATAATTTTTAACATTTTAGGGATGATTTATTAATGATCAATTTAAATGGACCAAATTTATTGAACTAAAATAGACATGAAAAATGAAGCAATTATCACCGAAAATAGTGATTTTAACAGTGAATTCATAATAAATGGGTGATAAGAGTCTATTAGTAATTCGTATATAGTATGATATATATTTTTATTTTTCTATAATATATTTATAATAATACTATATTTATAATATAGTAGTTTTGGACACATTTTAAGGAATTCCAACAAAAGATATAGATTTCTCAACTCACTTTTACTTCCCTGAGTGGTATGTCATGTTCACCACTTAGATCTTTTGTGTGTTGTCTATACCACCCCTTTGATATATTATAACACAAATCAATTTAACTTCATGATATTTAAGGATTCATTAAAAATCATATGGTCTATCTTTAAATAAACTCATATTTTTTCTTCTCTTTAAATTATTCATGGATGTTTCCAGTTATTATACAATAAACCTCTCATTATTAATTAAAATCAGTAATAAAATGTTTTTTTTTGAAAATACAACACTGTTTATACTCTAGGTCTCAATTGATTTATTTTATAAGTCCATTTTTTAAAAATGTATTAAAATTATTGAAATTATTTGTTAAACAAATTTTAACATTGCTTGACTTTTTTACAAAAGTATTTAAATGTAGTCTTTTGGTCATTTTCCAAAACAATGTAATTTTCGACATTTACCAAAAATGTGAAAAGAATATTCATATTTTAATGTATTTAGTAGTTATATAATTTTACATAATTATTTATTTTAATTTTTCAATTCTTTTTATAATGAATTTTTTATGAAAACTCGTTTCTTAATAATCTTCAAACATATCATTTTAAAAAGTAGTTTTCATGGTTAAATAGTCATTTTTAACAAGGTTTTTAAGGAAATATGTACATTATTTAGATTCATTAATTAAAAAAACCCTAATTTTGAATTATGATTCTTTGGTAATATTTTTTAATGATACCAACAATATTATTTTTCCCGAATTATTATCATTAGTTTACATAGAAATGAACTATTTTGATTCGATTATCCACATTACTCTGGAAGGTATATGATTATTTTTATTGAATATAAAAATTATTAAAATTTAATGTTCTTTTTTTTATATTGACTGATCATGCTGATTTGGTTTCACCCCTTTCTTATAAATAATAAATTGGAGTTAGTATGTGATTGGTGAGGGCCACTATATCCCCTTAATTCATCTATCTGTATTATGAGAAAAAGAGGCTTCTATTTTTAGATAGTAATTACACATTTATATAAGATATCCAAAAATGAGGCCTTGATGGTATGGTTATGATGTCCAAAATTATGAATTCACTCACTATTGGATTTATCATTAATAACCCATTTGATTTTTTGAATAGTCATAATATTCAGGGTTAGTATTAAATTTCAATTTATTATTTATATTTAATTCATTAATGCTCATATTTTCTTTCAATATTATTCATCATGTTCATTTTTTGATTTAATGTAATGTGTTTCATTTATTCATCTTCACTTATTAATTATTATTTATTCATGATATCATTGATTGTATTCATAAATATACAAAGTATTTAAGCTCGCCCCGTTGTTAGGTTTTCTTTCCACATGATGGTGAGATAATATTATGATATATACAAAGGTCCATTATATTGGAAATAACAATTTACTAAATGAAAAAAATATTTTTTAATTTATTTTCCATTCTTAATTTTAAATTCTCATTTGTATCTTATTTACCATGAATACTAAACTATTCATCACTTTGGGATTCAATTGTCTGGATCTAGTGCCATTGTAATAAAGATACCATTGAATATGGGCTACTTGAGATTGTTTCTTTATAGATAGTATTAGAGTAATTTTAGTAAAAAAAATGGGAACTAGATTTATAAAAACATATATTAGGAAATATAACCTTATTAAAACATTTAAGGATAACTCCATATATATGATAACATCATACTATTTTTATAAGGATGAGATTTTGTAGTTTTACAATTCATATATCCTGGTCTCGAGTGGGAGACTACTGGTGACTGTGATTGTTGAAATGATATGACGTACTATGATATCTAGACCTGTTTTTGGTGGATGTGGGCATTTCTGTTTGTTTGAACCCGTCTTCCACTCTTATGTTCTTTTTTATTTCTTTTTAATAAATGGTCAGAAGCTTTTATTCTAACTGGACTTGTCTGGTATCCGGGTCTAGACACAATAAGTCGATGTGGTTCAAGAATAGATGTACCAAGGGGTAATAACTCTAAAAAGCCACATTTCTCCTATCTTGATAATTACCTTTCATACCACAACATTCCTTATTATATCTGGTATCACACTCAAAGGGGATATTATTGGATTAATTCACATTTTATTTACAAACAATTATGAATGATTTGAATATATTTTTATTAATTGAAAAACATACCAAATCAACCATGATTACTGTTTCATATTATACATCCATAAGTATTATAATTTATATTAATTGTTTCACCATTTTGGTATTATATATTATTTTTCATAATGTTATGATCTAATGTATTATATTCTATTTTTGACAAATAGATAATATTCAAGGTAATGGATTTCATATTAATTCACATACCCTATATAGGTATTGACCTCAAGGGAATTATAATGATGATGGATGTGGAGTTACAAATGAAAATTATCAAATTACAACCATGTTTTGAATGTAGGCTCAAGTTATGACTAATAACCTTACCAATTTGGAGTAGACTTATAACATCACAATATTCTAAAAAATATATTTGTTACAAATAATTTTAATTCTATTATAGATTTCGTTACCTAAAATGTAAATTTTTTATGACATATTAGGAAACTACATGTTTACATTTCATTTCACGTAACATTGAGTTTCATCAATAAAATGTTGTACAAGAAAGGTTAAGTCTTACCGAACAACAATATACAATTTACATTGTTATGTTAACATATTTGTTATCACCTAGAAATCTGAATGGTGTTAATGAATATGATTAAATATATTATGAATATATGGATAACATATGTTTATCTATTAAACCTTTGTTCACAATTTATTATAAATCATATAAAAAACAATTCAATATAAAGGACTCGTTTTTAAAAAAACTATTTTATTGAATAAAAGTTTGATTTATCATAATAAATTAAAAAAATAATTATTAGTGAAATATATTAATTAAATTTATATATTATATATTAATCAATTTTCTTTTAAATTAATCCAATAATATTGATTGGGTTAATATAACAATAAATAAAATTTAACCATAAAAAATATATATATTTTTAAAATATGTTTTTACAACATTTTAATAGAGATCCAAATTTGAATATAATTTCTAAAACTTTTATAATTTTTTTACTTTGGGATAATTTTTTGTATTTTTCTATGAACTTTTGAATTTTGATGTATAGTTAAAGACCCAAAATTTCAATTGAAAAACTAATTGTCATATATATAATTTATAGTGATAAATTATAATTATAATTGGTTTAAAATTATAATTTGATAAATTGATCTCAAATAAATTTAATTTGGGTAAATATCATCAATTTGAGAGTGAAATTGGATATAAAAACATGTCAATCATATGAATAATTACCTTAAAATCGGTCATCTCATCTTGTCTGCTGGATTAATTTTAAAATAATTTCTTTCACATAAGACATTTTAATTTTGGAAAATTGAATTTAAATTTGAAATCTTAATAATTTTTCATTTCTATTATGGTAAAAGTATTTTTTAAGAAAATGATTACTGTATGAAATTAAAATTAATTACATTGATTAAGGTAAAAATATTGTTACACTGTAGTTATATTTTATATTAAGAGTCCAAACGACATAGAAACATTTAAAAACCACATAGGATGAACAAGATTTTTTCATAAAACCTTTATATCTAATTGGGATTGTTATTGGATTCACATGATGTAAGGGAGATCACTCAATAGTGTTTAATTTTAATATTTATAAAAATTCCACTCCACTGCCACTCTAAAAAGGTACTCACACTGCCCCTTTATTCACACCAATAAAGAATTTTATTTGGACAAAATAATTCCCAAATAATATCCCAAAATAATTCCCATTACACTAGTGTCCTCATTTTTGAAATAAATCCCATTGAGGAAGCACTTTGGTGCAATCCAAAAAGAGTTACACAAAAAAGGTAACATTCTTCAATGTGTATGTATTGTTTATTTCATTATCAACCCATTCCATTATACTTATTATGTTATTATATATTATCATAAATATAATTAATATACTGAAATATATATTTGTTACTGGTTTTACCTACACCAACACACACTTCCATCAAATGGGTAATGAATTTACCGTTCGTGTGCACAATATACTAGCGCCTCACGAAATGATATCACTTGTTTTTCTGTTACATCATCTCTTTGATGGTAATTAAAATGGAAATAATTATTTATATGATATATATGATATATATTATTTAATTATAATTATATAATTCTTATATAACATATACCTTCTGGCTTTCCATTTTTTGTAAATACGAAAAAATTATTTGTGGATGTGTGGACCACTGCCTCCTCAACGCGATGTGATACATTCATGCATTACATGAAATTAATTATCGATGTTTTTAATAAAAATATGTGATACAAATAAAATATTTATGATACTCATTAAATAGTTACCATAATGTAATTATAATACATAATTTTCATTATTACCCTTTTCAAAAAATAAAAAATTGATAACGTCTTTTGTGGACATGTGGACTACGACCTCCATGATACAATGTGATTCCTTATACATAACAATAATTATATATATAAGATATTATGGCTAAATAATGTGGTATTTATAAAATAATTATCTATCTAAAAATAAAAAATTTACTTACCTTCTTTCTATATTGATCATTGAAAAATTATAATGTTACTCATGCGTACAGACGATCTACCCTCTCCATGATTGTAATGTTGGTTTATTTTTCATAAAAATAATTCATGAATGGTTCTAAAAGTATAATTTATTTAAAAATATGATATTTATTTGATGTAAATTATTCTACAATTCTTTAAATAATGAACTCAATTAGTATAGCTGACATATAAACATTAATTTTGACACATAAGAAAATTATTCTTAAAACATCTAACTGAATCATTATTGATTAATTAATTTTATATTACATGTTTTTAGGTTAAATAAATATAGTAAAAAAAATTAAATGGTTATATAAAAATTATATAACTTATATTTTTTTATTATTCATGGTGATAAAGGTCCAACATGACAAATCAAACTCAATGTAAGGGGTTTTTTCTTAATTTACATTCCATTTAGACTTATTTGTTATTCTGAAACTAGTTGTTTTTATATATTTTATGTACTTACCTATTAGTTTTAATATCATGATAATAATTTATTTAATAATATTAAATGTTCAATTGATGTTATTCTATCATATATCTCATGACTCAAAAGATACTCAAGCAATAATATATTATTTCCTCACTTTTACTTTTATGATGAGAACATTATAATAAACAATTATTTATTTTATCTGGTTTATATCATTTACCTTTTGATATCTAATACAATGAATTATTTTAACTTAATGGAACATAAATATTTTATTTCATGTTTATTTATTTTTGGGTTTCTGATTCAAATGTCTCCATAGTTGTAAAGGGATTTCTCCTCTCAATTTTTTTCAGTGACACTTATTCTATAGTAACCACTTATTTTTTAACGTGGAGTATATACAACACATGATTTTATTTTAGTACTGTTATACCTAGGTTTATGGTGATTTACATGACCCTTTGAGTATCTTTGCTTCATGGGGTTTATTCTTTAGAAGTTTCTAAAGCAGAACTGGGCTTTTTTCACAATTTTCATTCTTTGAGACATTTGTTATGTTATACACCTATATTCTTTTATGAGGTGTACATGATTATACTTTGACATGATATATCGTAAATATATTTTTTATAATGATATTATATGTTTATTTTATTGTTATTACTTCATGGGTATTTTTATTAAAATGTATCAATGTCGCAGGGGATGCGTTGAAATTTTTAATGATTATTTTCCTATTGAATGTTTTTAATGAAATTTTCGGGGAATTTACAATAATAAAAATAAACAACAATTTTTTTAAATATGATCCATTGGGCATATTTCTTATTGGTAACATCCACATATTTTTTGGATTGTGATTACATCAAACATATTTTTTGTAACCCATTTCCTTTCCGTGGGTGATTCATTTTTTAAGGAGATGGTTATAGAATTCATTTAAATAATATTGGTTATTCATATTTCCAAGTTATTGGAATTAAAACAATTTATTCAACATTTTTTACTCATGTTTCAAAATATTTTCATTCCACTAATTCCTTTTTCATTAGCTACTCATGTTTCAAAGAGATTGTTATTAAAGATATTTCTTTTCCCTTGGTTGTTCATATTTCTAAAAGATTGATAGGGAACCCATTTCATTTCCATGGGCTACTACTATTTTAAATATATTGTCATTTTTCACATTTATTTTTCATGGGGTAATCATTTTTCAATGATATTTTTATAGAACATTATTCATTGTTTTGTGTTAAGCATGTTTCAAAGATATTTTCGAGGAACTTGATTCCTTTCAATGAGATAATCATATTATGAAATGAATAATTGTTGTGTAAATTAGTTTTGATTAATTATCTATTTATTTTGTTCTTAGGCATTATAAATTTTATATGCATCCATATAACATCGGGTGTTCCCATTATATCTTATAAGATTGGTGTTCCCAGATAGAACATTCATGCATTGGGTAATGGTTATTTTATATAAATATTTGTATTAGAAGTCGATCATATGGTTATTCCAATTTTTAAGGGAATTATAGTTTTTCAATGAGATGATGTCCCATGACACCAATATTTTTTTATTATTTCTATATGTTTATAATGATTATAATGATGGAGATTGATATCACCTGGTGAAGGATTATTGGTTATAGTGACTCATTACTTTTTAATATTTTCAAATTTTATGGTCTATTTATTGATGGCTATGATTCCTTTTATAATTTTATCATTCACTATGATTATATCATAATACCGTAATGAAATATTAGGATAATTGATGAAATTTAATTTTTAATGCTTATGTTTACCCAAACATAGCATCTGAGCTCACCCTTACTATGTTTCCTTTTAACCAGGTTTTAAAAAATGATTATCAATAATTTATCTCTATAAAGGATTTAAAAATTATGATGTTGACGACCTAATAGAAATATTAAAATATGGGTACAATGGGAGATGATTTCCAACTTTTTATGAGTCCATGATGATTCAAATTATTATGTAGGAGATCTTCATAATTATCTGAAACTCTAAACCTAAAAGGCCCTCTAGAATGTAAGTGATCAAATTCTAACATTATATGTTGTATAGTTTTTAAGGAAAAAAATTGGGAATCAATTATCAGTATCACAGATGAAAATGTACTTCCATGGATTTATGCACTTGATTTGGGAGTATGGGTCTTGGGCTATCATAGTTGGTATCAATGGTCAGTTTAGATAACATTAATTTTTATGATGATTTTATTTGAGTATATCATAAGATTCATTAGTAATTTCATAGGTCAATATTACTAAGGATGATCATATGTTCAAATAATAGACACCAAATTGGGGTTTTATGGGATGAGATATTAAATAAATTTTTAGAGAAGTTTTTTTTGGGGATAAGGTATTTTTAAAACATATGATAAAACTAAGGTAGTTTTATGGAAGAATTAGATTAATTGTTTAATGAAAATAATAGGAAACCATTATTCATGGTCACAACTAGTCACATCGATTATATAAGTGGGTCTTGAAACAATGACAGAAGGATGATAAGGGTTTCATGAACAACCACTAGGATACATGATTTCTTGGTTAGCATGAATTTTTTTCATAGGTAAATATTATTTTAGAAACATGATAGATTTTATTTGATAAATACTGTTTGATTGTATATTGAAAGAATATATGATCACATCTATCTAATTTATGAGATTCAAACATAGAGAGGAAATTATTGAAGAATCTTAATGGTAGTTATTTATGGAATAATTTAGTTTCATGTTTGTGTATTACTTTTTAATATTAATGTAACATATTATGGTTTATTAATTTTGGAAATTATCCTACCATGTGCTGACCATTTTTGTTTTTGTTTCTGTATTAAGACATGTTAAGTATCTTGACTATCCCATTTAGGATTATTTTGTTATTAAATGTTTATTTTAGTTCTTTTGGAGTTATGGATTCATCTTGAATACACATATTTGTAATAAAAAGATGATATTTTGTGGTAATTGATTAAGGATATTATTATAATCATCTAGTAATTTTTTTTCTATTTACATGGATGATAAGAAAATTCATTAACTATAGTAAAAGTTTCCTTAAAAAACAAGTATTATCCTAGTAACATAAATTCTAATGAACTGATGGTATTTTTATCATAACATATTTATGTTTTTGATGTCCTAATCTTTTCATTGATCATTCTCTAGTTTATGATCAATTAACTCAGTTACCCCTATAATTATTTATGTTTTTCCTATATTCCCACATATGTTATCCCTAGGTGGAATCATAGTAATGCAAAAATTTTGGTGACCTTCATTTTTCCACGATCCATTTTCAAGATGATGTTTTACTAACTCTTTTTATGATGTGGGTTTCAGTAAGGGAATTATAAAAAAAGTAAATCAATGGATAACCAATTCTAATTTCGGGGGAGAAATTTATTATAATGGGGTAGGATGTAACATCATGAGATGTTAAAAAATATCTTCATTAAAATTAATTTATATTCATTGATATCATGTGTTACAAAAAACTCATAGTTCACCTTACATTCAATACAACACCATGTTAATCTTGTGCTATACGTAACATTGAGTTTCTTCGCACATATTACACGCAAGATTGTGCCATACATGAACACAATATACTATATACATTATTTATTTAAAACAATATTCATAACCAATCCATTATAATATAATTAAATACTATGATTAAATTGACTATGAATATATGGATTACCTAAGTTTATTTAATTAATCTTTTTTTGGATATTTTTTGAAGACTGAAAATAAAAACTAATTCAATATAAAGGATTAGTTTTTATGTAAAACTATTTTTGTTAGCATAACTCTATTTTAACATTATAAATTAAAATGATCAATGTTATTTAATGATATTAATTAAATTTATATGTTATATATTAAATAATATTTATTTTGATTAACCAATATGTTTTATAGGGTTGATATAAGAATAAATCCATTTTTAATCATCAAAATTTTATATTTTTTAAAGGAAGTTTTACCTCCATTTAATAGAGCAATTATTTTAAGTATATATTTCAAAACATTTATAATTTTTATATTAAAATATAAACTTTATTTTTCAAATAGTACTATCAAAATTTATTTTTGGTGTTTTTTCTGATAACTTACATATATTGATGAATTGTGAATGACACCAAATTATAAATGAAAATTTATTTTTTGACTAAATAATTTCGAATGTGAAATTATATTATTAATTAGTTTTAAATTATAATTACAAAAATTTTACAAAAAAAAAATTAATTCGTGTAAGATGGATCAATTCGACATTGAAATTGGATATAAAAAGATGACATTCTTTTGAACTTTTCACATCAAATACTCGTTATCACATCTTCTCTGGAAGATTAATTTTAAATTAATTTCTACAACTTCTGTGATTGTAATTTTCAAATATGTATTATATATTTGGAATAAGATAAATTTTTAATTCCTAATATGATCATCTAAATTTTTTATCAAAAATATTAGTGTATGAAATTAAAATTAATAACAATGATTAAGGTAAATATGATGTTACTTAGTTGTTATACTTTAATAATAAGAGTTTGAAAGACCTAGATAGTTGTCCATAACAATTATTATGGACATGATTCGACCATATATCCACTTGGATAAAATTTTGATCATTATTTTTGGAAAATTATTTCAGATAAACCTATCGATAGTGTTTACCTTTTTTATATTTACTAGAATGCCACTCCCCCTAAACTATAAAAAAGAACATGTCCCCTTCCCCTTCCATTTCATCATACCTATAAATATATTTGGATCATCCAAAACATGCCCAAATTATCTCCCACAATTCATACCCTCACCCTAGAAGACACAAGTTTTCTTAAATCCAACCATAGAATCCATTTTGTGAAAACCAAATAGAGTTACCTGATGAAGAGGTTACATTATTCAACAAGAATTTATGTATTATTTGATTCTACACCAATTAAATTATTATAATTACATGATTATATAATAACATCATTAACCTCAATATAATGATATTTTTTCTATTATGTTTTATACATAAACCTACTCACACTTCAATCAATTGCACAATGAAATTTACGATCATGTGTACGACAAAGTACTGCCTTATGAAATGATGTTGTTAATCATTCCATTATCACCAATCATTGTTATATGTTTTTATGTAGACACTAATTATATATATAATATATATTTTATTAATTTTTTTATTCAAAATACATAATTTTTATATAACCCATAACTTCATTCTATTCATTCTTTATAAATATTATAACAGCGTTTGTGGATGTGTTGACTACAACCTCCTCAAAGTGAAGTGACACGTTCACACATTACATAGATTGTATTAATGATAGATTTAATAAAAATGTGTTTTATAATATATAAATATATATATAATTACCCAATTAATTTTACTGAAGTATAATATATCATTCTCATTTTTACCCTTTTCACGCACTAAAAAGTGATAATGCCTTTTCTGGACATGTGGATTGACACCTCCTCGATGAGATGTGACTAATTTTACATCACAATAATTTAATATATAATTATATTGGATTATAAAATATTTTATTTATGATATAATTATCATTATTTAGGAAAAAACTTTCTTACCTTCTTTCCATAATGTTCATTGAAAATTGAGAACATCACTAATGCATACATACAAACTACTGTTTCTGTGATTGTAACATTGGATAATTTTTCATAACAATCATTCATTATTGGTAATAGAAGTATAATTGATATTTAAATATGATAATTATTCCATTTTATTATTTTGGATATTTTTTATTAATTAAGCTATTGGCAAGAGATGACCTATCAATGTCTGTTGTGACACATTAGTCGAATATGGTCAAAACAATCATCATAAATATTATTGATTACGTAATTGTATATCACATGTTTATAAGGTAAAAATATATAATAATGTTTTAAAATTATCTCTTGATATTAAAAAATTAACTTAAGTTTATTATTCAATATTATTTAAAAAAGCATGACAAATTGGGCCCAAGTTAAGGGTTTCATCTCAATTCACATTTCAAGGAGAGTAATCTATTATTATGTACCTAGTAACATTTATGTGGTGTGTATACTACCATATGACTTGTTATATCATGATTATCATTTGTTTAATTATATTTAATTATTCATTTTATTTTATTCTTCCACAGATCTCCTGATTCTAAATTTACTCATGCATTAATAGATTCTTGTCTCCGTTTTACGTCCGTGAGGCATACATCATAATCCCCAATTATTTTATTAAATGGTGTATCAATATCACATTTATATGTATTATACCTTGAATTATATTTTATTGATGATATTTAAATATTTATTTATAGTATTATTAGTTTAGGGGATTTTGAGTTGTACTTCATAACATTTGAAAAGAGATTTTTAATATCACTTTTATTTTTTCAAGAATTATACCTCAATCATCACATGTTATTCTTGAGTGGTGTATATACTGGGAATGAATATATACTGTTATTATAATTAATTTTAATGGGATTTACATATCCATTCTAGTATCTCTCTTCATAGGTTTTAGGGTTTCAATGTTGGAAAATCGGTAATGGACTTTGGCCACAATTTTTCTTCATTGAGAAATTTGTTATGTTACACTCCAATATTCTTTTCAAAGTTTATATAATTATATTTTCACATCTTATATCATTAATTTACATATTATAATGATATTATATGTTTCATTTAATGATATCCCTTCATGGGGCTTATGATTAAAATGTATCAAAGTGGTACAGGACACTTTGGAATGTTTAATGATTATTTTACCCATTAATGATTATATTGAATTTTTAATGGTATTTTCATTAATCAATATAAAAATACCTTATTTATATTTATCCTCCAATGGGAATATTTTTTATTAATACCATACTTATTAATTTTTTATCTCTTATTATTTTCTTGAAGAAATTTTTATAGAACCCATTTCCAATAAATTGGTTAATCTGTTTACAAAAATATAGTTATGGATTCCATTTAATTTTCAAGGGTTAATCATGTATCAAAGAGATTATAATGGAATCTATTTCATTTCCAGGTGTTAATCAGGTTTCATAATCAATGTTTTTTAAACAATTTTTTCCATGGGTTACTCATGTTTAAAATATATTATTATTTAACCTATTTCTTTTCAATTGGTTAATCATGCCTCAATGAGATTGTTATGAAACCCAATAATTATCCTTGGGTTTCTCATGTTTCAAAGGGGATTTTATTTATTTAATTATATTTTATTTTGTTTATCAGGTATCACTATGATTGTTATGGAACCACATTCATTTCTATATATTAACCATGTTTCGAAGAGATTGTTGTGGAACTTGTTTCCTCTACATTGATTATTTATATTTGAAAAAGAATATAGGCTCTTTCAATGATTTTTGTTGAATTATCTACGTACTGGGTTCATAAAAATTTTAAATTATTAGTTTAAACAGATTGTGCCATGTGATCTCATTGTAGATTATATGATGGGTTCACCCAAATATCCCTCCGATGAATTGGATACCTATTATTATTTCCAAATAATTATAATTTAAGTTATTTGTATGGTTATTAAAATTTTTAAGGGTTAAGTAAGGGATCATTAAGGGTTCAATGAATTGATTTTCTAAGATAATAATTTGTTTTAATTTTTTTATATGGGTTTATAAAGTTTCTTATGATTTTTATTGATATCATATATCACATTATTATTGATTCTGATGACTCTTTCCTTTTCCATGATTTTAAATTTTTAGGTATACATATTGATGGGTATGAGTGATTTTATTATTCTACCTTGAAATTTTAATATTTCACCATATCTATATTGACTATTTTTCTCAATGATGATATTTAGTTATTAATTTATATGTTAACGATTATAGAGAATCTTAACTCACTCATTTTATTTTTCATTTTCCTTAGGTTTAAAATAATTATTTTGCACAATTTATGACTATAAATAATTTCCTAAGGATGATGTTGATGACCTAATTTGAAAAAAGAAAATTTCGGTATAAATAAAAATCATGTTCAACATTGTGAACCAATTTTTTCTGATCCCAAGTTGATATGAATAGTTTTTGTATGATTTTTTTCTATTTCATTGAATTTATAATCAAAAAGGATCTCCATAATGTGAGTGATCCATGTTTTTCATTTGATTTTTCAAGGATTTTATGGAAAAAATTGGTTAACAATTATCAACATTATATCAAGAAATTTAATTTATTGGATTTTGGTAAAAGATATGGGAGTATGAGTCTTAGTCTATAATAATTCATCGTATCTACAATGTGGTGTAAAAATATTTAACCACATTACTTATCTACAACCTATATTATTTGTTAATATTGAAAATTAATTATTATCTATATAATTTAAGTGATGTTTATAGAAGACACATTAATCTTTGGGTGGTTGTCAAAGGGAGAATGCTATCAAGATAGTTTATCATCTCATTAGTGATGGATATAAGTAGTGATAATTGATTCAAAACACTAAAGATATAAAATAAATTTCAAATATGGGATGAAATAATTTTAAAGTACCATTCATGGAAAAGTATTTTCCTTATGAGAAATCAAAATATATGGAGAGATAGTTCATAGGTCGAATACATAAGCACTATGAAAAAAATTCAAAGTATGATTCTTACTTTAGAATGTTATAATTAATGATACATACTACATATGTAATAAAAATAAACGAGTGACTGATATTTTTATGGGAATATGCCAATTAATTGATGGGACATTATCTCCAAAAATTTATCATCATATGAAAACATATAGTCTTGTGGAATACAGAAAGAGAAAAACATCTAATTGTAGTGTTTATTGAAAGGGAATAAATAGTGGATGAGAATAATAGAAAAATATATGGATAATGTAGCAAAGGGAAAGAAGGATTTTCCTCACATTGGTTTTTTTAAAATATGTACTATGGTAATTTCTTGAAAGGAATGTGAATCTTCTAAAAGTGTGGAGAGAAAGTCCCCAGTACTAATTATTTTAAGGGAAAGAAAGGGTATTCCAATGGTCAAGGCTTTAACTATAATTATATGGTTCACTACATAAATGAATGTCACAAGTGTCAAGGAAATATACCCCATAAATAAGCTGTGGGATCATGGTTCAGATTATAATATTATTATTTACAATTTGGAATTATTAAATTTCATGGGTATTTGGATTTATGAATTTTGTTTTAGAATTATTTTATTAATGATAATAATGTTATAATAATCGTAATATGTATAAGGAATATTCTACAATATTCATTCTCAATTTATTTGAAAATATATGTTGAATTGTACTAATGAACACGAAAAGTTATATAGTGTCATTTTGACCTTTTTTGAAAACAGGTGATTGAGGGTGGATAACTCTTAAAATATTCTCGATAATGAGATAATTATAGTAATGAGATGTTTAAGGTATATTATAGCTTTCCTTGAGGTTTTTGAGTGATTTGGTTGCATATGTTATCATTGTGGGAGTTTACTTCATATATGAATAATGGAATAAATTAAATAATTTGATATTATATTTAAGGAATAAAGAGAAAATTGAGTTTTAAAATAATTCATATTTTCATAAATGTTTTAAGGGGATAATGGTATTCATATATATGGTATACGACATCAAGATATATATATTCTATTGTTTTGGGAATATAATTTCTTTGTGGATTTTGAATATTTTCTGACCTTACTTTTAGTTTTTTAGATATAAATTTTTTATAGATATATTTAGCATTATATATTAGGATAACTATTTAATTAATGTACCTAGATGAACATTGTGGTTATTTTCAGGGAATATAAATTAATTTATTATTAAATATATCATTCTAACCATTTTGTATTGGGACTATAAAAAGAGACTATAGTAATTACTTATCATTATTTAAATGATACATTAAGAATTAATTTTAGATCATATAAAATAAAAATTATCTTTGGATATTAATTTATTAGAGGAAAAAATGTTGTGGTAATTGATCATAGCACAACTAAAAGATGAAACTGTGCTTATAAAATATAATTATATCAAATAAGCATATTTTCATATTTTCATAGTCTAAGTGGTAATGGAATTCATCAATACTATGAGAAGGATATGGAATCATTAGTATTATCATATTAAATTAACTTTTTTAATCAAATTTTTTTTTAACTCTTTGAATATTTATGGATTTTTTCTTATTAATTTTTTTAAGATCATTCACTTTCTTGGGATAAATGATTAATATCACTCTTCTCAATTATTTATTCTTTTCATAAATTTCTATATCTTCATCTCCGAAGAATGTTTTTTTTACTTATAAAACTATAATGTGTTATTCTAGATTACATTAATAATACTCTTCCTTAATTATCAATAGGTTTTTTTATTAATACTAATTATAATGTGGGTTTCCAATAATTTTATTTACAAATTTCAAACATTTTCTTGCCAATATCCATATGAAATTGTGAGAACTCAATTTATTTATGAGGGTAGAATGTAAAGCCCATTGATTTTAAAAGATGATAACAATGTTCAATATTATATTTGACTTGAAACAATAATCCTTAAATAATTTGACACTTTGAGGCCTTACAATATATTTATTTTTAAATAAATTAAATCTATTTGATATCTTGTGATACACACAACAATGGGTCTAAAAGAAACATGATACTATATTAAAATATTATTATTTAAAGAAGGTCATTAGAACCTATCCATTAATTTAACAGTTATGAATAATATTAATTAAATTATGAAAGCTATAATTTTAAAACATGATAAAAATAAATTTATTAGTTATCAAGAAATAAAAAAAGAACATTTTATAAGAAAATAATTTTTTTTCAGAAATTTTTTTTTTCACTGCGGTTGTAGACACCGAAATATAAATAAGGTCATAAGAAGGATTCTATGTATAAAACGATGGCTTATTTCGACTCAACAACTGATTTCGGGAAGGAGAAAAAAGTTGCATAGAAAATCGGGGAGTTTTGCGGAAAACCGCTTCCTTATGTAGGAAACAGTCACAGTAAAAACGGGTTTTCGTGACCAGTTACCAGAACTTCAATGCCACCGACATGGGGTAGTGGTTTTCCATATGGGAGGAATTCTCTACACATCTTCGGCCCTCATTTGACTATAAATATAAGGGCACGCCCCATCTGGTGGCTGAGGAATCTGAACCGTCTCCCCTGTATGGAATTCCAATCCTCCACGCACAAATGATGACCTCTAGGTATTGGATTTTCCACGATAGGTCTCCTAGGGATCTTCCTTCACGCGGGACCACTAGGGGTTGACCCTCTCCCATGTCCCTAGGTGTTGGACCCCTATCTTGAATACTATTCCACATTCGTGCAAAACCTATGCCCCTTTTTGCGCGCAAACCTTTTCCATTTGCACACACACCTTATTTTCCACTCTACAAAACATTTTGCGAGCCATTGTCTCCCATTTTCATGTATATTCTGAGCAAACCTCTCATTTTTCACACAATCCCTTCTCCTCATGTGCACCCTTTAGCATATGTTCGATGTTGCTCTCTTGGGCACCATCTTCTGTAACGTTTTACACACAAGAAACATATTTTACACACCCTTCTACGGTACATCCCTCTATAATTGTATGAACTGATTTCAAGGTCTCTTTTGTAGTGTTTCATGTTGCTTTTCATCGCCTTATGCTTCTTCGCATAGGCATGAAAATTGCTATTACTCCTTCTCATAGCCAGGATAACATAGACCCCTTAGTGGATCACTCCATGACACCCCCTCACCATGGCATTACTAGTGCCTTCATTTCACTAAGGTTTAAAGAGTGTATATTATGTTTATCCTATGGGTGTAGAGGGAACCTTCCTCATCAGAGCTTCATGAAGTAAAACTTTGAAGCACCATCATCCAAAAAAACATGAAGTTAAACTGTGGAATCACCCTTTGCATCACAAGCGGGGTGGCCTATCAGGGAAATTATATACACCCGCTCATCTCCACAAGAGTGAGATCTTCCTCAAATGGAATGAGAGCATCTTTTTTAGAGAGGCATCTGTCTACAGGGAAGGGTAACCATCTTATTGTAAGACCCTATAATTTATTGTGGGAGGCAGCATCCCTTATCCCCTCCTCTACTATTTTCCATAGACTAGAGGAGAGATGGGCATCAGGATCGTTCTTATGTCATTCCTATCCCTCTTGGCATTTTCACAATTGTGCCTCCATCCTAAAGTATGTCCCAATATCTGTCTCCCTGGGCATCTAACAATGAATGGGACCCTATTTCCGGTTTGGTCCACTAACCATGGGTAAGCCCCACTCCACTTCCCACAAATGAACATTTCACGACTTGATCGTCAGGTCTTTGCAACCTCTAGTTTCTTCAACAGAGCATGACTCATGTGGGAATAGAGTAACAATCAACCCTGACATAATCCTTGGGCTGCCCTAGAGCATAAGACCCAATCCAGTATCCCGAACAACTTAAACATTTTTCCTTTCAAAGGCATGGTATGTTGGAAGCCTCTCTAAGGATCAAGACCAATACCTACTGATCCTGAACCCCTTCACATCAGTTCACCAACCAATTCCGAACTATCTGGACTTTGATCCTTGCCATGGCAGTGCACATTGGATGCCTCTCTAATGTTCAATCCCCACACTCATTAGTCCCGACCACCCCATGTTGGTCCACCATCTTTCCATGTGACGTTAAAATGTATTCCCCGTTTTCGTCCCGCTAAACTCTAAATAATACCGATCCAAACTATGTGGGTTTTGATTCCTATATTATAGAAAGGGTATGTTGGAAGCCTCCCTATGGTTCAACCCCATTCTTCTGTAAGCTATTTTCAACCCCATTTAGTGGTAATCCATTTTGAACCCCATTCACTAGTAAACCATAGTCAACCCCATTCAGCAGTAAGACATTGTCAACCCCATTATGTGGTAATCCATTATGACCACATCCAAAATTAGTCATTGTGTTCCCCAATATATGGAGACTCTTATTTATATGAACTACGTGTGCCTTGATTTTCCCCCATGGGGATACGTTGGAAGCCTCTCTAAGGTTCAATCCCATCACCAATGTACCATCATGGTCTCTCCCTTGAGCCTATGTGTTTCAGAGAGGTCATGTACCAACACAGATTTTCCACTTCCTTCATGTCCCATCCATGCGTCCATTCTCATGGGCCTCCTCCTGGGGTGTCGTATCACCTCACCGAACTATGTAAACTATGATTCCCTACCACAAGGATAAAATGAAAGTCTCTTCAAGGCTCAATCCAAACATCACTGTCTCCCGCGTGTTAGCTCCATTTCACTCTCCATCCACCCTCGACAATACATATCTATCCAGATTCTTATCCGGGCTTCCATATCCAGTTGATATCATTTCACCCACGTCCTCCCTACTTTTAGCGGAAATCGTGCTGCTAACTACGCATTAACCCCATCATCAGGGATCCCTCCAAGGGTTTCCCCAATCCGATCTACTCCTATCTGTGTTTTAATCTGTCTGATATATCAACACCAGACTTTAAACTAGTGGCATACCATATGCTAACCAGTGGAAGATAAGGAAAACATTAGCGACATGGATATTGAATAAAATTTCCCACATTTGACAAGGGATGCCTCAGGAATTTGTGACCTCAAGAAGCCCTATAATGTGGGGAAGAATCCTAAATGCATCAGTGTTCCAACGTCCAGACATTCCAGCAATGCCTGACATGACTAATCCCCCAATCGAAGGTTGATTCTCTGATTAGACCCCATGGAATGTCCTCACAGATGAAGCATAATTATCCATAATCCATGAAAAAAATTCACTGGGAAACATTTCATTAAAAATGTCTTCAGTCTATGTGGGAGATCCGTACAAAGAAACGAGCCTTGAGGAGGAATCCATAGAAGGACGAACTGGCATCCCATTATCTAGTTTCAGTCAAGGATCAGAAATCCCCAAGAAATGGATGGATGCCTCTCTCATTTGGAAGGCAGGAATGTAGGTTTATATCTTCCCTTCCTCTGAATAAAAGATGGATACTCTACTCGATGAAAGTGTTGGAAATAGAAATGGTGAACCTGACGTGAAATTATTCTCCTCAATGTGGAGATTATCATCGTTCGAAAAATCAGTGGACTAGCATGTCCCCAGATCCATGTATCTGGCACTGGGTCTCTCTAAGCAAAGAGTGGTTGTGCCGTGAAACTCACCAGAAATTGGGGAAGCTGAATGTTGGACATCCACAATCTGTGATGTTGCCAATGTGGATCTTTCTTTCCAACCATGGAAGAAAGAATGGTGTTGGGGCACAAGACATCGGTTTTCCTTCTTTCTACACTATGGGTTAATTCTCCCTACTTTCCAGGACCCAAGCTACTATAATAGGAAACTGATCACTACCCTCCTACCAACGTAGGGGAAGGGAAAATTTCAGCGTGGAAATCTCTTGTGGTCTTATCTCTAATGTGACAGCTTCTATACCCATAGCTTTTGGTGCCCACGCCCCATATCGCCATTTAAAATCTTTCAAAGAAGGGTGATAAATGACCTCGTTCTATGATACGAGTAGGATGGGATTATAACAACCAAGATATGGCCCATCAAGGCTTAGAGGATTCTACGCCTCTTTTCCACTTCCATCCCATGTGTAGCGCAGGCATCCACTCTTCCACACACTGATGCATAATCATTTAAGGAGACTCTCCCAAAAACTCATCGATAAATCCATCCCCTATGCTAATGAAGAGAGGGATTTTCAGGTCAGCCCGACCAGAATCTCATTCCATGGGCTCCCATGGAGGGGTCCCACCAGGCCATGTTAGTGCCACTATAACGACCCATACTTTACATACATGGTTAATAATTAAAAATTGAAGCATACTTATTACAACATATAACAAAAACCATGAAAGGACTATATAGGTATAGTGTCTTTAGAAACTGGGAAACATAAACAACCGGTTCATAAAGCGTCTACACTGTCTCCCATTTATTTCATCATATCTATAGTCCCTTTTGACATATCTTACTTAATAACCTTCTTCCTAACCTGGGGAAGGAAACATACAAAAGGGTGAGCTCAAATGCTCAGTTAGGGTAAACAAAATAAATATCAATCACATCATATACATAAGAACATAACTTTTGGAAATCTTAACCTGCAAAAGAGAGATAATTTCATAACATGGGATAAATCATAGTAGTGAAATGTAATCCCAATAATCATAACTTAAAACATGAATCTTTGTGGCATACACACATAATCATAGAGAATCATTTCTTATTAGTCAAGACTCATTTCCAAGACTATCTTAGTGGACAAAGTCCATTTCTGAACCGAGTTCACTCCTCGTTTCAGTCCTGTTTCACTGAACCAGTTTAACCTGCTGTTCCAGCCATGTCTATCTCATGAGATATAAAATAATTACCCAATGCATTGGAGGGAGATATAGGTCGCACCCATCTCATAGTGAAATCATTCTTACTTGTGCCACAAAATAAACTTAAAACATTCATCATAACTCAAGTAATAAAATGGGTTTCATAAACATCATCCAATCATCACATAATCCATATAAAACAAATGGATATATCATCATAAGAAAATTGAAACCATGTAAATCATAGAGACATTATTCTTGAAACATACACATATGAAATAATTTCATCTTAGATGGAAAATGGTTTTGATAAAACACTTGAAATGAATTCTTGAGCAAAATATCCTTTCTTCTTCAAAATCAATTTCTTTTCACAAAACGTCAAGAAATTTTAAAAGAAGGATATTTTGTTTAAAATAGTCATGAAATCTTTTGGAGGACGATTCATGAAAATAAGGCTTTATAAAACCATAAAAACCCTTCCATGCCATATAAGTTAAAAAACATTCTTCTCGTACTTTTGTCAGAAAAGTCAAAAAGTACCTTGTAGGGTAAACAAAAGAAAGATTCATTCCATACCATGGGGTAAAAGTCAAAATGGGTTAAAAGTACCTTAAAAATACATGAATACACTTTTATAAAACATGGACATGGACGATAGAAATAACACCCAGTAAATACTTACGAATAAGCAATCTCGGATAAAAATGAGATTTGCAAACTTATCCCTTACCTTAGGTCCGATTTGCTTTGTAAGTGTCTGAACATCCTGTAAAATGATTTAAATAATTTTATTGACTTATTCCAGAATCATACTTATTTTTATGATATCATATATGGTCATATTTTTAGCTTCTTATTAGTAATATTTCATTACTACTTGTTATTCGGGTGTTTATTACTTTTTGTTCTTATGCGTGTTTTGTTGAATAAATTCTTATTTTTCTTTTTAGGTTATAGATACCCCATTTCCAGAATGGTATTTGTGTAAGATATATCATATTTATTCATTAAATTCATTTATATAATAATTATGCAATGAAGATCATGTACAACGAGTCGCATCACATCGTGGAGACGGTATTCCGTACGTACGCACGAGCGATGATATCATTCCCATGATCTTGGAATTGTATTAGAGTGTATATATACTATTTAAGAATAAATATAACATTAAAATAATCATATATAGTTATTATTTAAACCATTATACCCATCCAATTAAGGTGGTGGTGGAAAATAGATTACACCACGGCGTGGAGACGGTATTTTGTACGTACGCACACGCGGTGATTTCATTTTCCGTAGGATGGATAGATGGTAATATAGAGTTTTTTCATACTTATAATAACAAATCTGTATATGATTGATACTTATGTTATTACTTCATAATGAAACAACTAAATAATAAGAAGTGGAAGAAGAAATAATGTTGAAAGAATCGGTAACGAACATTACCTCTTCTTTGAAGCGCCTCTTTGAGACCTCCTCTTAGGGAAATAAAATTGGTCTTTGAAGAAGACCAAGACCTATAGGATGTTTCTAGGGAAGTTGAGAAATGAATTTGGCAGGGGTTGGCCGAGCATGAAGGCTCAATGTGGTGGGAGGAAAAGAGGGAGGAGGTGCCCTTTTATAAGGGAGGAGAGGGGCACCTTTGGAATAACTAAAAATACTGTTTTATTATAAAGCCAAATTAGGTTTTTAATAGATCAAAATTGATATATTTCGAAGCTAAGGTAGGGATGGGTCGAAATAGTCTCATACAATATAATTTAGACAAGTTTAGGTCGTTATATTAACCTTATCTTTTAGTTTTAACTCTTAGTTAATTAGATTGACATTTACCATGTTACATTGTATTTTTATATTATATAGTTAATAAAGTTACCATATACATCCAAGTGACCCCCCAAGTGGTCCATTAATGATACACATATCATGATATAAGTATCTTGGCCGAACCATAGATTTTTAGGAATATAATAATAATTAATAATATAATATTTGTTTTAAAAACTATTTCATGTCAATTTTGATAGTATTTGGTAATTGATTTTTGTGAAAATCATAACAGAATTATTAGTTAGAGAAAAATTAATTAAATAAATACTAACATGTCATATTAAAATAGAAAATTATTGGAATTTATAAAAAGTCTCAAATTACATTTATTTTGGTATTTATAACATCAATTATGTCATTATTTAATTAATAAGATAATTACTGGATCATCATTGTATCATAAATAAATTAAATTACGTTAAGTCTAAAAATTACAAATAAAATACCATTATATTGGAAATTTTTTTAGCTTTCTAATGAATTTTTATTGTCGAATTTATCTTATGTATAACCTATATTAAAAATGATTTAGTTATTACACATTGATTTTAACTATTTTAACCTTTCTTTAAATAAATTGATAATAAATGTCCAAATCTAATCCAAGTGGGCCTAAATGGTCATATTATATTCCTAAGGTTTTTTATGGTCGAATTAAACTTATCCAATAGAATTAGGACATGTGTTAGGGTAATAATAATAACACTCTTACCCTAAATTCCCCTATTTACTTTTAACTGTGGTAAAAAAAGTAAAAAGTTACTATTCACCAAAAATTATTTTCATCTCATTGAACCAAATTTTAGTCCTTGATATTAACCGTGTCTCTCGGATTTTTTAAATTCTACTCACTGAAGCGGTAACATTATGTTTTATGAAAAATTCAGTTTTTTAACTACCACTTAGTGGTTTCACTATTCATCAAAAAATGAAAGTTTCCAGAAAAATACCAAAAATTAGGCCTAAGCTATATTTCAAGGTTCAGAATCCAAAAATGAAGTCCATTTTGAAAAAAAAAATTTACTAAATTTTAAAAAATGTTTATTAATATTCATAATGACTAGTTTTAATAATATTTTAATAGCATATCGTTGTTTTGTGAAACTCGGTATTGCGTACGACGCAAGCTATTGAGGAAGGCCGTGGTTGCGTGTAAAGCAAGCCAAGCAAGTGTTGTGTGTAGTGAAAGATTCCTTTGATGATTTATATAACATAAAAACAAAATATTTTTCTCATAAAAGTCTCGGGTGTAACATTATACCCCCCCTTAAAATGAATTTCGCCCTCAAAATTTGTCACTTTGTAACAAAAAGGTGAGGATACCTCTCCCTCATCATATCCTCAAGATCCCATGTAGCTTCTTCTAATTGGTGGTTCCTCCATAAAACTTTCACCAGTCGAGTGGTCTTTTTTCGTAGGACTTTTTCGCTACGATCCGGAATCTCTATCGGCTATTCATCATAAGAAAGATCTTGCTCCAGCGGTACAACTTCTGAGCTGAGTACATGTGAAGGATCAGGTATGTACTTTCTCAGGAGAGATACATGGAACACATCGTGAACTTGAGAGAGATTCGGTGGAAGAGCCAATCGGTAAGCTACCTTTCCAACATGATCCAGTATTTTGAAAGGACCGATATATCTAGGGCTCAACTTCCCCTTTTTTCCAAACCTCATGACCCTCTTCCAGGGAGATATTCGTAAGAACACTTTATCACCCACTTCAAACTCTAGGTCTTTTCTTTAGTTTTCGGCATAACTTTTCTGTCGACTCTGAGCTGCTCTTATGTATTCTTGAATAGATCAGACCTTTTCTGCCATCTCATCAATAAGATCAGGTCCTAATAGCTTTCTTTCACCAACTTCATCCCAGCAAGTTTGAGTCTTGAATTTCTTTCCATAGAGAGCTTCATAAGGAGCCATCTGAATACTGTAGTGAAAGCTATTATTATATGAAAATTCAACCAAAGGTAGGTGTAGATCCCAACCACCTTTCAAATCTATAGAGAAAGCTCTCAACATATCTTCTAGAGTTTGAATTGTTCTCTCAGACTGACCGTCTATCTGAGGATGATAAGCAGTGCTGAAACTCAACTCTGTATCCAGAGTATACTGAAGACTTCACCAGAACTTCGAGGTAAATCTCAGATCCCGATCAGATATAATAGAAATTGGTACTCCATGCGATCTTACCACTTCCTTTACATATATCCTGGCAAGCTGATCCAGAGGGATATCCTCTCTAATAGCAATGAAGTGTGCAGACTTTGTAAGACATTCAACTATGACCCAGATAGCATTATTGTCTTTGGATGTTTTAGGAAGTCCTATGACAAAGTCCATAGTGATGTTTTCCCATTTCCATTCGGCTATGGGTAATGGTTGTAACATCCCCTTAGACTTATGTCTCTCAGCTTTAACTTGATGACAAACCAAGCATCGAGAGACATATTTAGAAACATCTCTTTTCATACCATCCCACCAGAAGTACTCTTTCAGGTCCCTATACATCTTTGTGCTTCTACGATGAATAGAGAATGAAGGAATATGAGCCTCATCCAGCAGCTCCTTCTTTAATTTGGGGATGGGAGGAACACAAACCCGATTCCTGAACTTTATTATCCCATCACAATCAAGGTGGAATCCCGGAATATTTCTCACCTTCTTTTGTAACTCTACATCTTCTTTATGTGCCTCTTTAATATTCAAATGTATAGATTGTAGAGACCCGAAGCTCGATGTACATATATATTACATTACTTTTGCGGAATACATAATACATAACAAAAACAGACACACAAGGACCGTAATATTTTAGTGTATTTGGAAACATGGAACGTACTCTTCTAATCGTGGTGAAAAATCTTCAACATCTCCCATAAAGATCTTCCAATTTTTGTTTCCTTACCTAAAACCTTTATTTTAATCCTGGGGGAAAATAAATCATCAAAAGGGTGAGCTCAAATGCTCAGTAAGGGTGAGAAGCGATAAAATAAAACATACCATACACATTTGAACCTAAAAACATGAACATAATGTTGAAACATCAAAATCTTGAGCAACAACTTAAAAATGGAAGTGTATAAGGCATAGATCATAATGGAACATAAATAATGATAACATAGTATGGAAATAAAACATGTAATTGTGGAATCCATTAATCACATGTAATGATTTCCATAGTAGCCAAGGCATTGCTGCCAAGACCATCTTAGTGGACAAAGTGCTTTTCTGAATCGAGTTCACTCCTCGTTTCAGTCCTGTAACACTGAACCAGATTAACATACCGTTCCAGCCAAGTCTATCTCATGAGATATAAATCTTTACCCAATTCATTGGAGGGAGATATAGGTCCCACCCATCTCATATTGAAATCATTCTTACTTGTGCCACAATATAAACATACATCATTCATAAAAAACCCCAATAAATAAAATGGGGTACATAAACATCATCCCATCATCACATAATCCATATAATAGAAATGGATATCATTTCATAATAAGAAAAGTGAAACCATTTAAATCATATATTCATGATACTTGAAACATACACATGTGAAATAATGTCATCTTAGATGAAAATGGTTTTGATAAAACACTTGAAATGAATTCTTGAGGAAAATATCCTTTTTTCTTCAAAATCATTTTCTCTTCAAAAAATATCATGCAATTTTAAAAGAAAAGGGTTTTGTTGAAAATAGTCATGAAATATTTTGGAGGAAGATTAATGAAAATAAGGCTTTATAAAATCATAAAAAAAATATTTTCATGCCGTTTACGTTAAAAAAAATCTTCTCGTCCTTTTTTCGGAAAAGTCATAAAGTACCTTTTAGGGTAAAAAATGAAATATTCCTTCCATACCATGGGGTAAATAAAAAATGGGTAAAAATGACATTAAACATACATGAATACACTTTTATAAAACATGGACATGGACAATAGAAAAAACCGCAGTAAATACATACGAATAAGCAATCCCGGATAAAAATAAGATTTGCAAAATTATCCCTTACCCTAGGTCCGATATGCTTCGTACGTATCCGAACCTCCTGTATAATGATTTAAATAATTTCATTGACTTATTTAAGAATCATATTCATTGTTATGATATCATATATGGTTCACTTATGACTTTATATTACCCGTTCTTTTTTAAATTCCATGTTAAAAAGCGTTTTGGGTAAAATCGTTTCATTTGTCGTCCGTGTTTTGACTTGTAATTATTCATATGATTACATAGATCATGATTACTCAATTCCAGAATATAAAACATGATTTATATATAATATATATTAATAATATACACATATATAATAGATCGATAAATTGAAAGAAATACATTGTTCATGGAGACGGTATGTCGTATGTACGCATGAACGTTGTTTTCGTTTCCTCATTGAATTGAATTGAAATAATTGGATGACATACATATATATATATATATATAAATACAGTATCATTATTATGTCTTATATTTCATGATTACTTATTATATATACTTTATAATCATTTATGAATGGTTAATCATTGAGAATGAATCTCATCGCGTCGTGGAGACGGTATTCCGTACGTAGGCACGAGCGATGATATCGTTCCCATGATAGTGGAATTTTATTGGAGTGTATGTATACTATTATAGAATCAATATTACTTTACAATAATCATATATTGTTATTATTTACACCATTATACCCATCCATGTAAGGTGGTGGTGGAAAATAGATTACACCACAGCGTGGAGACGGTATTCCGTACGTAAGCACGCATGGTGATTTCGTTTTCCGTATGATGGATAGATGGTGAAATAGGGTTGTTTCATACTTATAATAACATATAAGTATATGAGTGATACTGTTGTTATTACTTCATAATTAAACAACCTAATAAGAAGAAGTGGAATAAGAAATAAAGGTGAAAGAATCGGTAACGGACATTACCTCTTCTTTGAAGCGCCTCTTTGAGACCTCCTATTAGGGCACTAAAATTGGTTTTTGAAGAAGACCAGGACCTCTAGGATGTTTATAGGGAAGTGGATAAGAGAATTTGGCAGGTTTTGGACGAGCTTGAAGGCTCAAAGTGGTGTGAGGAAGAGAGGGAGGAGGTGCCTTTTTATAAGGGAGGAGAGGGGCACCTTTGGAATAACAAAAAATATTATTTTATTATAAAGTCATATTCGGTTTTTAATAGATCCAAATTGATTTATTTCAAAGCTACGGTTGGGATAGGTATAAATACTCTCATCCAATATAATTTAGACAAGTTTAGGTCATTATATTAACCTTAACTTTTAGTTTTAACTCTTAGTTAATTAGATTGACATTTACCATGTCACTTTATATTTTTATATTATATAGCTAATAAACATACCATATACATCCAAGATACCCCCAAGTGGTCCATTAATGATACACCTATCATGATAAAAGTATATGGGCCGAACCTTAGATTTTTAGGAATATAATAACAATTTTTAATATAATATTTGTTTTAAAAACTATTTTATGTCAATTTTGACACTATTTGGTAATTGATTTTTGTGAAACTCATAACAGAATGATTAGTTCAAAACAAGTTAATTAAATCAATACTAACATGTCATATTAACATATAAAATTATTTTAATTCATAAAAATTCTCAAATTACATTTATTTGGGTATTTATAACATCAATTATGTCAGTATTGCATTAATAAGATAATTACTGCATCATAATTGTTTCATAAATAATTTAACTTATTTTAAGTCTAGAAATTATAAATAAAATACCATTATGAAGTAAATACTTTTATATTTCCAATTAATATTTATAGTCGAATTTATCTTATGTATAACCCTATATTAATAATGATTTAGTTATTAAACGTTGACTTTAACTATTTTAACCCTTCTTTAAATAAATTAATAATAAATGACCTAATCTAATCCAAGTGGGCTTAAATGGTCAAATTATATTCCTAAGGTTGTTTTTTGCTGAACTACACTTATCCAATAGAATTAGGACATGTGTTAGAGTAATAATAATATCATTTTTACCGTTAATTACCCTATTTACTTTTAACTGCGGTAAAAAAAGTAAAAAGTTACTATTAATCAAAAATTATTTTCATCTCATTGAACCACATTTTAGTCCTTGATATTAACCGTGTCTCTCGGATTTTCTAAATTCCACTCACATAAGCGGTAAAATTAAGTTTTATGAAAAATTCAGTTTTTTAACTACCACTTAGTGGTTTCACTATTCATCAAAAAATGAATGTTTCCAGAAAAATACCAAAAATTAGGCCTAAGATATATTTGATATTATGAATTAAAAAATAATATCTATTTTACCAAATTCAAAACATATTATTTGCATTAATTAATTTATAAATTAGTTCCCGTCGTCAAAACAAATAGCGTGTTCTTAAGAGATACTAACTATCAAAAGATTGACACTTGTTTATGTCTGGTTTAAATGTGAAATTACATCCATTGACCAAAATTATATTAAATTGTAAAAATATATTCTAAATATTCTTTTAAAACACTCAAATTAACATATTTATCACTATTAATTATTTCGATAAAAAAGTTGTTTTTAATTAAAATTTAGTAATTTCCACTATTCATCAGAATATGAAAGTTATCCGAAAAGTACCAAAATTTCACCCTAAGCTAATTTTGATATTCCGAATCCAAAAATGAAGTCTATTTTGAAATATAAAATTTATAAAATTTCAAAAAGTGAGTATTACTATTCATAACGGCTAGTTCATAATAATAATATCTCGTTTTGTGAAACTCGGTATTGCGTACTACACACGCTATCGAGGAAGGTCGCGATTGCGTGTAATGCAGCCAAGTTAGGGTTGTGTGTTGTGAAAGACTCCTTTTTTTAACGTACAACAAAAAAATTAAAAAGAATATTTCTCATAAAATCTCGGGGTGTTACATTCTACCCCCCATAAAATGAATTTCACCCTCGAAATTCCTCGGGGTTATAAATGGTTTACTACTCAAAAGATTATCTAATAGAAACCCACATCTTAAAAAGGAATACCAAAACCAATCTTTAAAAACTAATGTATGAAACATAACAGTTACCCAAATTAACTAATCACAGGGTTTCCACATAGGAGAACGTAGGTGAAAATATGGATATGGAAGAGAAACCTAACTTTCATGTTCTGATGGAGAGTGGTAGAGAACATGGCTATGAAAAAGCCAACAATCACAAAGCTATAGATTTTTGATGATCTAAGGTACCATCTGATTCATCGGATATAAGGGAACTAGGACAACATTTTTGGTTTTCAAGATCATTTCCCTAAAGTTGATGAATTAAAAGAAATACTTAAATGATTTTGGTACAATCTCACTGTTGTTCGTGAATTGAACAATTTCCACTTCATCCCTTAATTAAATGAAGTTGAAAATGTTATTCGTTATGTGTTAGAAGATCATGTGGTAGAATGATGGGTCATTCCATCTGTTTCAACAAAAGGTTAGCAAATGTTATAAGTCTATCTTATGGTTAGATTAATCGTATATGGTTCCAAAAATGAACTTATACTTCATATATCATACTGCTTAATAAAATAAAACTAGTTTCTACTAACCAGGGACTTCCTGTAGGCCAGTGGTAGGCGATAAAGGCCAGTCGCACTTCAGTTGTGGGTTCGATTCCCACATCCTTGTCCAACGTGATGGGTTGTCGCCCATCCTGCAGGTTGTCCTTTTTCTAAAACTATATTACTATAACATCCCATCAATAATATCGAAAAAAACTTCTATCCTTAAACAATACTAACTTATGTCCAACATAATCCATTCCAATCTTTAGGCTTATCCATAATACTGCAGTCCACTCTCATAATATAGTGAAAACGATTACCAGAGATTTAATACCATCGTTGATCCCCATATATCATAAGATATGTCTTGTTGGTCACATTCCAAACATTCAAAGGCCTTAATCATGTATTCTCTTGAAAAATGAATACCCATTGAACCTTAGTGAAAACATGAATGCAGTTAAAATACAACACTTTCCACATACCAAAATCCTCAAAATTCTATATACTCAAACCATGATATCACTTAGTCCTTATATCAATCATGAGCTCATGAATACAATCAAACATCTCATTATCTTCTTATTCCTTCATTATGCACATATAACCTACTTTACAAAAATATCTGAATAACCTTCCATGGTTACTGGTACCATTCAACATATACATTCAAATACTTTTAGGGAAAACAATAGTGTAACAATCCTTAGATGATTCTTTATTCCATAGTACCATTAACTATACAATATAACTCTCGATAAACATACAATCATTCCACTACCTTCTAAAACAACTAACTGAGCTTCAACACTTCCTTCAACTCATATATCATTTGTAGTCTCCTCATCATCATCCACATAAATACTACTCGTATAACCATGCTGATTCTCTTCATGAGATTTTCTATTAGGGCATTGGTTTTCATAATGCCCATACATTCCACATTTAAAACATCTAATCATTGTTGATGTCGTAGCAATACCATTATCCTTGTCCATGGTGTTAACTGAACCTTTTCCTTTGCACTTACTGGCTTTGTGTCCTTCTTTTCCACACCCAAAGCATCTTCTAGTTCCTTTGAAACAATCTCCCTAATGCCTCTTCCCACATGATTTACGTGAGGGAAATTGAACTTTCTTTCCTCTATGATCATCATGAAACTCCATCTTTCTCTTATTATCTGAGTTGGGAAACTTACCAAAGTTGAGATTATTGACCATATTATGAGATTGCTGATTAGGCATAATAACAATGTTTGGACTTCCAGATCCCATTTCATTTGGTTTCTCATGAATAATATCATTCCATTGTCTGTCATATCCTCCATTATCGTGAATCTTCCTGTTTACAGCCATTTTCTAAAACCCAAAATGAATAGTGTGAGAGTTAGAAATCATGCTCAGGAAAACAACATAGTAAAGGGGGAGTTCCCTCAATATCTAACATCTTAGGTTAAATTCTAATAACGTTACCATAGTTCTAGGACTATATCCTATACGTATACTTATCCTTAGGGACATCCCTAGACATACCTTAGAAATATCTCTAGGGATCTCACTAACGTTTTCGCATCCTAATTTCCAAAGGTTTACTAAACCTTTCCTCTGATACCAACTGTAGAGACCCAAAGCTTTACATACATAGATATTACATTACTTTTATGGAATACATAATACATAACAAAAACAGACACACATGGACTGTAATAGTTTAGTGTCTTTGGAAACTTGGCACGTAATCTTCTAATCGTGGTGAAAGATCTTTAACATCTCCCATAAAGATCTTCCACTTTTTGTTTCCTTTCCTAAAACCTTTCTTTTAATCCTGGGGGAAAATAAAACATAAAAAGGGTGAGTTCAAATGCTCAGTAAGGGTAAGCATGGATAAAATAAAACATATCGTACACATTTGAACCTAAAAACATGAACATAATGTTTAAACATCAAAATCTTGAGGAACGACTTAAAACATGTAAGTACATAAGGCATAGATCATAATGGAACATAAATAATGATAACATAGAATGCGAATAAAACATGTAATTGTGGAATCCATTAAGCACATGTAATGATTTCCATAGTAGCTAAGGCATTGCTTCCAAGACCATCTTAGTGGACAAAGTCCTTTTCTGAATCGAGTTCACACCTCGTTTTACTCTTGTAACACTGAACCGGATTAACTTAACATTCCAGCCATGTCTATCTCATGAGATATAAATATTTACCCGATGCATTGGAGGGAGATTTAGGTCCCACCCATCTCATATTGAAATCATTCTTACTTGTGCCACAATATAAACATACATCATTCATAAAAAAACCCAATAAATAAAATGGGTTTCATAAACATCATCTCATCATCATGTAATCCATTTAAAAGAAATGTATATCATTTAATAATAAGAAAAGTGAAACCATGTAAATCATAGAGACATGATACTTGAAATATACACATGTGAAATAATGTCATCTTAGATGAAAATGGTTTTGATAAAACACTTGAAATGAATTCTTGAGGAAAATATCCTTTTTCTTCAAAATCATTTTCTTTTCACAAAATGTCATGCAATTTTAAAAGAAAAGGGTTTTGTTGAAAATAGTCATGAAATATGTTGGAGGAAGCTTCATGAAAATAAGGATTTATAAAATCATAAAAAAAATCCTTTCATGTCGTATACGTTAAAAAACATTCTTCTCATACTTTTGTCGGAAAAGTCAAAAAGTACCTTGTAGGGTAAATAAAAGAAAGATTCCTTCCATAACATAGGGTAAAAGTCAAAATGGGTAAAAAGGACATTAAACATACATGAATTCACTTTTATAAAACATGGACATGGATGATACCAATAACCCTAGTAAATACTTACGAATAAGAAATCTCGGATAAAAACGAGATTTGAAAAATTATCCCTTACCTTAGGTTTGATATGCTTCTTACGTATCTGATCCTCCTGTATAATGATTTAAATAATGTCATTGAATTATTACAGAATCATATTAATTGTTATGATATCATATATGGTTCACTTATGACTTTATATTACCCGTTCTTTTGTAAATTCCATGTTAAAGAGCATTTTGGGTAAAATCGTTTCATTTGTCGTCCGTGTTTTGACTTGTAATTTTTCATATGATTACTTAGATCATGATTACTTAATTCTAGAATATAAAACATGATTTATATATAATATATATTTAGAATATACATATATATAATAGATCGACAAATGGAATGAAATACACCGTTCAAGGAGACGGTAGGCCGTACGTACGCATGAACGTTGTTTTCGTTTCCTCATTGAATTGAATGGAATTAATTGGATGACATACATATATATATATACATAAATCCAGTATCTTTATTATGTCATATATTTAATGATTACTTATTATATATACTTTATAATCATTTATGAATGGTTAATCATTGAGAATTAATCTCATCGCGTCGTGGAGACGGTATTCCGTACGTACGCACGAGCGATGATATCGTTCCCATGATCGTGGAATTTTATTGGAGTGTATGTATACTATTATAGAATCAATATCACTTTACAATAATAATATATAGTTATTATTTACACCATTATACCCATCCAAGTAAGGTGGTGGTGGAAAATAGATTACACCACGGCGTGGAGACGGTATTCCGTACGTACACACGCGCGGTAATTTTGTTTTCCGTAGGATGGATAGATGGTGAAATAGGGTTGTTTAATACATATAATAACATATCAGTATATTATGGATACTGATGTTATTACTTCATAATTAAACATCCTAATAAAAAGAAGTGGAAGAAGAAATAAAGGTGAAATAATTGGTAACGGACATTACCTCTTCTTTGAAGCGGATCTTTGAGACCTCCTCTTAGGGCACTAAAATTGGTCTTTGAAGAATACCAGGACCACTATGGTGTTTATAAGGAAGTGTAGAGGAGCATTTGGCCGGTTTTGGCCGAGATTGAAGGCTCAAAGTGGTGTGAGGAAGAGAGGGAGGAGGTTCCCATTTATAAGGGAGGAGTGGGGCACCTTTGGAATAACTAAAAATATTATTTTATTATAAAGACATATTCGGTTTTTAATAGCTCCAAATTGGTTTATTTCTAAGATAATGTGTGTATGGGTAGAAATAATCTCATAAAATATAATTTAGACAAGTTTAGGTTAGTATATTAACGTTAACATTTAGTTTTAACTCTTAGTTAATTAGATTGACATTTACCATGTCACTTTGTATTTTTATATTATATAGTTAATAAACTTACCATATACATCCAAGTGACCACCAAGTGGTCCATTAATAATACACCTATCATGATATATGTATATTGGAAGAACCTTAGATTTTTTAGGAATATAATAACAATTTTTAATATAATATTGGTTTTAAAAACTATTTTATGTCAATTTTGACACTATTTGGTAATTGATTTTTGTGAAACTCATAACAGAATGATTAGTTCGAAACAAGTTAATTAAATCAATACTAACATGTCATATTAACATAGAAATTTATTTTAATTCATAAAAAGTCTCAAATTTCATTTATTTGGGTATTTATAACATCAATTATGTCTGTATTTCATTAAGAAGATAATTACTTCATCATAATTGTTTCATAAATAAATTAATTTATTTTAAGTCTAAAAATTATAAATAAAATAAAATTATGTAGTAAATCTTTTTAGATTTTAAATGAATATTTATAGTCGAATTTATCATATTTATAACCCTATATTAAAAATGATTTAGTTATTAAACTTTGATTTTAACAATTTTAACCCTTCTTTAAATAAATTAATAATAAATGTCCTAATCTAATCCAAGTGGGACTAAATGGTCATATTTTATTCCTAAGGTTGTTTCTGGCCGAATTAAACTTATCCAAATGAATTAAGACTTGTGTTAGGGTAATAATAATATCATTTTTACCCTTAATTACCGTATTTACTTTTAATCGTGGTAAAAAAATCAAAAAGTTACTATCCACCAAAAATTATTTTCATCTCATTGAACCACATTTTAGTCCTTGATATTAACCGCGTCTCTCGGATTTTCGAAATTCCACTCACATAAGCGGTTAAATTAAGTTTTATGAAAAATTCAGTTTTTTTAACTACCACTTAGTGGTTTCACTATTCATCAAAAAATGAATGTTTCCAGAAAAATACCAAAAATTAGGCCTAAGATATATTTGATATTATGAATTCAAAAATGATGTCTATTTTACCAAATTCAAAACATATCAGTTGCAATTATTAATTTAAAAATTAGTTCCAGTCATCAAAACAAATAGCCTGTTCTTAAGAGATAATAACTATCAAAAGATTGACACTTGTTTATGTCTGGTTTAAATGTGAAATTACATCCAATGACCAAAATTGTATTAAATTGTAAAAATTCATTCTAAATATGCTTTAAAACCACTCAAATTAATTATTTATAACTATTAATTATTTAGATTAAAAAAGTTGTTTTTCATTAAAATTTAGTAATTTCCACTATTCATCAAAATATGAAAGTTATCCAAAAAGTACCAAAATTTCATCCTAAGCTAATTTCGATATTCCGAATGCAAAAATGAAGTCTATTTTGAATGATAAAATTTATAAAATTTCAAAAAGTGAGTATTACTTTTCATAACGGCTAGTTCATAATAATAATATCTCGTTTTGTGAAACTCGGTATTGTGTACTACACACGCTATCGAAGAAGGTCGCGATTGCATGTAATGCAGCCAAGTTAGGGTTTCGTGTTGTGAAAGACTCCTTTATTGTAATGTAAAACACAAAAATTAAAAAGAATATTTCTCATAAAATCTCGGGGTGTTACATAGATGGTTGAACATTCATTTGAGAAAGATACCATTTCCCCCTTCAATTATAATTCAAAGATCCATCCTATGTAAATCCATAAATATTGGATCTTTTGTGATCCTCATCATGGATAAACTGGCATGGTCTTGTCGACGTAATGCATCTGCCACCTTGTTTTCTTTCCCAGGGTGGTAATGAATTGAGCAGTTGTTATCATTAATCAGCTCTAAACATCTTCTTTGGAGTATATTCAGCTCCTTTTGTGTGAAAATATACTTTAAACTTTTATGATCAGTATAAATGTCACACCTTTCTACATAAAGATAATGCCTCCAAATCATTAATGCAATGATTACCGCAGCTAACTCCAAATCATGAGTTGGGTAATTTTGCTCATGTATTTTCAACTGTCGTGAGGCATAAGCTATCACCAGATCATTTTGCATAAGAACACACGACAATCCCTTCTTGGATGCATCACTGTAGATCACAAACCTTTCTCCACTACAAGGCAGTGTGAGCACAGGTGCACTGGATAACCTTCTTTTCAACTCCTTGAAATTCTCTTCACATTCCTCCATCCAAACAAACTTAACTCCTTTCCGAGTCAACCTGGTGAGTGGATTAGATAATTGTTAAAAATCTTTCACAAAACGTCGATAATATCCAGCCAAACCAAGAAAAATTCAGATCTCAGTTACTGTTGTTAGTCTGGACCATCTTTTGATAAACTCTGTTTTTGGTGGATCCACAGATATCCCCTCTTTTGAGATTATGTGACCCAAAAATGCAACTTTTTGAAGCCAAAATTCACACTTGGTAAATTTGGAATAAAGCTTCTCCCTTCTCAGGGTCTTCAATATAATTCTCAGGTGATCTTCATGTTCTTCCTTGCTCTTTGAATAGACAAGAATATCATCTATAAATACTACCACAAACTAATCAAGATAGTCTCTAAAGACTCTATTCATCAGATCCATGAAGATAGCAGGGGAATTAGTAAGACCAAATGGCATCACTATAAATTCATAGTGTCCATACCTTGTATGGAAATACGTCTTTGGTAAATCCTCCCTTTTGACCCTTAATTGATGATACCCCAAATGAAGATCAATCTTGGAAAAGTATTGATCTCCCCGTAGTTGGTCAAATAATTCATCAATGCATGGGAGAGGATATTTGTTTTTGATAGTGATCTTGTTAAGTTCTCGATAATCAATGCAGAGTCTCATTGATCCATCTTTCTTCTTGACAAACAGAACAGGTGCTCCCCAAGGTAACGCACTTGGGCATATGAATCCTTTATCAATATTCTCTTGGAGTTGCTTCTTCAATTCCTGCAACTCAATTGAGTCCATTCAATAAGGTGTTTTTGAAATAGGCAAAGCACCCGGTACGAGTTCTATTAAAAACTCAACTTCACGATTTGGTGGAAGACCCGGAAATTCCTCTGGAAAGATATCATCAAACTCCCGTACAATGGGCATATTCATAATCGTGAGTTTCTCTCCAGCCTTTTGAGATAAATAACCCTCATTTAGTGGAATCAAGACACATAAGATGGAAGAAATTTCCACTGGAAGGTTATGTTCATCCTTGCATCGATAGATGATCATAGATTGATCTGGAATATGAAATGTGACTTCCCTTCTTTGGAAATTGATATGAGCTCCATATAAAGAAAGCGAATCCATGCCAAGAATCACATCAAATTCCACTATAGGATGGATCACAAGATTTGCAGGAAGCACTTTCCCACAAACTTCAATCGGGGAAGAATTATAAACTTTTGATGCAAATGTTGTGCCATTGGGGGTTGTCACAGATAACTCAACATCTAATTGTTGAGGTAATACGGTGATACTCTTTGAAAATTATTCAAAAATAAAAGAGTGGGTGGATCCATAATAAAATAAAACATTTTCTACTTTAGATTGGATGGTAGGTGGACCTTTCACCACATCGTTATCGTACTCCACATCGCTAAGAGAAATTGCTTGTGACTTTCCTTTTTCTTTAGCCTTAAGAGTTTGTTGACGTTGACCATCATCATCAACCCTTGAATTTGGGCATTGATTGGCATAATGACCTATCTCCTTTCACTTGAAACATTGAAGTGTAGTAGGTTCATTCTGTGTATCCCTTCCTTTGTTTGCATCATTAGACATCTTCTTGCCATCATTGCGGCATTCAAATGCCCGATGACCTTCCTTTTTACATTTAAAACATTTACTCGTCCTTTTAAGACAACTCCCTCCATGTTTCTTTCCACACTTTGAGCATAAGGGAAAGCTCGTCTTCTTTTCAGTGTGATCTTTAGATTTTCCTTTGAATTCCATTTTCCTCTTCTTATCAAACCCATATGACTGATGGGTTACCCCAATCTCCATCTCAACATTGAGAGAACATCGAACTATTTCCTCATAGCTATTGAAGTCCCTTATGGCTAAGTCCCTTTCGAAGACTTGGTTTTAAGCCACTAAAGAATCAATCGATCTTTATTCTCAGGTTGGATAATAATACCAGAAGCGTACCTTGCAAGTCTTGTAAAATTTTCTTCATAGGTACCAACAGATTCATCATCCTTTTTCTTCAGTTCAAGAAACTCTTTCTCTATATTTGTTCGGATAATATGAGGGAAGTACTTATTGAAAAATAAGTTCTTGAACTCGTCCCATTCCATGGACTCAATTTCATCCCTTTGCCTTGTATTCTTAATAAGATTCCACCATTGATCAACATCTCCTTCCAAACGATACACTGCTAGGAAAACTTTATCATGTTCAGAACATTGAAGATCTGAAAATATCTTTTCAGTAGTACCAATACATTGTTCAGCAACTAATGGATCACTAGACCTACTGAATGAAGGTGGACACTACCTCATGAAGGATTCAATAGAATGTTTCTCCTTACTTTTCTCATTTGGAAGTCCTGCATGATTCATAGCTTGAGAAAGTTGTGTGAGCATGGCTAAAAGATTTTGCATTCCAGCTCCCATAATGTTTGGTTGCTCATGGGGACAATCATTGAATTTCCCATCGCATTCCGCATTAACACGGTTCCTTCGGGTTCCAGCCATTGACTAAAACCATGAATAATAGTGTGAGAAACACTAATTATAATAGGAAAACCACATAATCAAGAATAAAATTTCACACTTAAGGTCTTATCCTAGGTTATTCATGGCCATTTCTAAAACACTAAGATTGTTTTCGATGCTTAGACTTATCCTTAGGGTTCTTACTAAGGCTTTCACATCCTAGTTTCCAAAGGTTGACTATACCTTTCCTATGATACCAACTATAACGACCCATACTTTACATTAATGGTTAATACTTCAACATTGAAGCATACTTATTACAACATATAACAACACCATGAAACTATTGTATAGGTATAGTGTATTTAGAAACTTGGAAACATAAAAAACTGGTTCATAAAGCGTCTACACTGTCTCCCATTTATTTCATCATATCTATAGTCCCTTTTAGAATATCTTACTTAATAACTTTCTTCCTGACCTGAGGAAGGAAACATAAAAAGGGTGAGCTCAAATGCTCAGTAAGGGTAAAAAAAAGAAATATCAATCACATCATATACATAGGAACATAACTTTTGGAAATCTTAACCTGCAAAAGAGGGCATAATTTCATAACATGGGATAAATCATAGTAGTGAAATGTAATCACAATAATCATAACTTAAAACATGAAACTTTGTGGCATACACACATAATCATAGAGAATCATTTATTATTAGTCAAGACTAATTTCCAAGACTATCTTAGTAGACAAAGTCCATTTCTGAACTGAGTTCACTCCTCATTTCAGTCCTGTTTCACTGAACCGGTTTAACCTGCCGTTCCAGCCATGTCTATCTCATGAGATATAAAATATTTACCCAATGCATTGGAGGGAGATATAGGTCCCACCCATCTCATAATGAAATCATTCTTACTTGTGCCACAAAATATACTTAAAACATTCATCATAACCCAAAGAATAAAATAGGTTTCATAAACATTATCCCATCATCACATAATTAATATAAAACAATTGGATATATCATCATAAGAAAATTGAAACCATGTAAATCACCGAGACATTATTCTTGAAACATACACATATGAAATAATTTCATCTTATATGGAAAATGGTTTTGATAAAACACTTGAAATGAATTCTTGAGGAAAATATCTTTTCTTCTTCAAAATGAATTTCTTTTCACAAAACATCATGAAATTTTAAAAGAAGGATATTTTGTTGAAAATAGTCATGAAATATTTTGGAGGAATCTTCATAAAAATAAAGCTTTATAAAACTGTAAAAACCCTTTCATTCCGTATAAGTTAAAAAAACATTCTTCTCGTACTTTTGTCAAAAATGTCAAAAAGTACCTTGTAGGGTAAATAAAAGGAAGATGCATTCCATACCATGGGGTAAAAGTCAAAATTGGTTAAAAAGACACTAAAAATACATGAATACACTTTTATAAAACATGGACATGGACGATAGCAATAACTCCCAGTAAATACTTACGAATAAGCAATCTTGGATAAAAATGAGATTTGCAAAATTATCCCTTACCTTAGGTCCAATTTGATTCGTAAGTGTCCGAACCTCCTGTATAATGATTTAAATAATGTTATTGACTCATTATAGATTCATAATTATTTTTATGATATCATGGTCATATTCTTAGCTCTTTATTAGTAATATTTCATTACTACTTGTTATTCGGGTGTTTATTACTTTTTGTTCTTATGCGTGTTTTGTCGAATAAATTCTTATTTTTATTTTTATTTTATAGATACCTAATTTCTAGAATGGTATTAGTGTAATATATATATCATATTTATTCATTCAATTCATTTATATAATCATTATGTAATGAAGATCAGGTAGAATGAGTCGCATCACATCGTGGAGACGGTATTCCGTACGTACGCACAAGCAATGATATCATTCCCATTATCGTGGAATTGTATTGGAGTGTATATATACTATTTTAGAATCAATATAACTTTACAATAATCATATATAGTCAATATTTACACCATTATACCCATCCAATTATGGTGGTGGTGGAAAGTAGATTACACCACGACGTGGAGACGGTATTCTATACGTACGCACGCGCGGTGATTTCGTTTTCCGTAGGATGGATAGATGGGGAAATAGGGTTGTTTCATACTTATAATAATATATCATTATATTAGTGATACTGATTTTATTACTTAATAATGAAACAACTAATGAATAAGAAGTGGAAGAAGAAATAAAGTTGAAAGAAACGGTAACGGACATTACCTCTTCTTTGAAGCGACTCTTTGAGACCTCCTCTTAGGGAACTAAAATTGGTCTTTGAAGAAGACCAGGACCTCTAGGATGTCTCTAGGGAAGTGGAGAAGAGAATTTGACAGGGGTTGGCCGAGCATGAAGGCTCAAAGTTGTGTGATGAAAAGAGGGAGGAGGTGCCCTTTTATAAGGGAGGAGAGGGGCACCTTTGGAATAACTAAAAATATTAATTTATTATAAAGTAAAATTCGGTTTTTAATAGCTCAAAATTGATATATTTAGAAGATAATGTGGGGATGGGTCTAAATCCTCTCATCCAATATAATTTAGACAATTTTATGTCATTATATTAACCTTATCCTTTAGTTTTAACTCTTAGTTAATTAGATTGACATTTACCATGTCTCTTTGTATTTTTAAATTTTATAGTTAATAAACATACCATATACATCCAAGAGAACCCCAAGTGGTCCATTAATGATACGCATATAATTATATAAGTAACTTGGCCAAACCTTAGATTTTTAAGAATATAATAACAATTAATAATATAATATTTGTTTTAAAAACTATTTTATGTAAATTTTGACAGTATTTTGTAATTGATTTTTGTGACAATTATAACAGAATGATTAATCGATAAAAATTAATTAAATCAATAATAACATGTCATATTAACAAATAAAATTATTTTAATTCATAATAAGTCTCAAATTACATTTATTTGGGTATTTATAACATCAATTATGTCAATATTTCATTAATAAGATAATTACTGCATCATCATTGTATCATAAATAAATTAAATTATTTAAAGTATAAAAATTAAAAATAAAATACCATTATGTTGGAAATTATTTTAGATTTCTAATGAATATTTATAGTCGAATTTATCTTATGTAAAACCCTATATTTAAAATGATTTAGTTATTAAACATTTATTTTAACTATTTTAACCCTTCTTTAAATAACTTGATAATAAATGTCCTAATATAATCCAAGTGGGCCTAAATGGTCATATATTATTCCTAAGGTTGTTTTTGGTCGAATTACACTTATCCAATAGAATTAGGACATGTTTTAGAGTAATAATAATAACACTCTTACCCTTAATTACCCTATTTTCTTTTAACCGTGGTAAAAAAAGAAAAAAGTTACTATTCACCAAAAATAATTTTCATCTCATTGAACCACTTTTTAGTCCTTGATATTAACCATGTCTCTCAGAGTTTCAAAATTCCACTCACAGAATCGGTAAAATTATGTTTTATGAAAAATTCAGTTTTTTTACCTACCACTTAGTGGTTTCACTATTCATCAAAAAATGAATGTTTCCAGAAAAAATCCAAAAATTAGGCCTAAGCTATATTTCGATATTCTGAATCCAAAAATGAAGTCCATTTTAAAAAATAAAATTTACAAAATCTCAAAAAGTGTTTATTACTATTCATAACGGCTAGTTTTAATAATATTTTAATAGCATATCGTTGTTTAGTGAAACTCGGTATTGCGTACGAAGAAAGCTATCGAGGAAGGCCATGTTTGCATGTAAAGCAAGCCAAGAAAGTGTTGTGTGTAGTGAAAGATTCCATTGATGATTTATATAACATAAAAACAAAATATTTCTCATAATTGTATCAGGTGTTACATTCTACCCCCCTTAAAATGAATTTCACCCTCGAAATCCGTCACTTTGTAACAAAAAGATGAGGATACCTCTCCCTCATCATATCCTCAAGATCCCATGTAGCTTCTTATAATTGGTCGTTCCTCCATAAAACATTCACCAATCGAGTGGTCTTGTTTCGTAGGACTCTTTCTCTATGATCCAGAATGTCTATCGGTTGTTCTTCATAAGAAAGATCTTTCTTCAGCGGTACAACTGCTGAGTTGAGTACATGTGAAGGATTAGGTACATACTTTGTCAGGAGAGATACATGGAACACATCGTGAACTTGAGAGAGATTCGGTGGAAGCGCCAATTGGTAAGCTACCTTTCCAACATGATCCAGGATTTTGAAAGGACAGATATATCTATGGCTCAACTTCCCCTTCTTTCCAAATCTCATGACCCTCATCTAGGGAGATATTCGTAAGAACACTTTATCACCCACTTCAAACTCTTGGTCTTTTCTTCGGTTGTCGGCATAACTTTTCTGTCAACTTTGAGCTTCTCTTATGTGTTGTTGAATAGATCAGACCTTTTCTACCATCTCATCAACAAGATCAGGTTTTAATAGCTTTCTTTCCCCAACTTCATCCCAGCAAGTTGGAGTCATGCATTTCATTCCATAGAGAGCTTCATAAGGATCCATCTGAATACTGGAGTGAAAGCTATTATTATAATAAAATTCCACCAAAGGTAGGTGTAGATCCCATCCACCTTTGAAATCCATAGAGCAAGCTCTCAACATATCTCCTAGAGTTTGAATTGTTCTCTTAGACTGACCATCTGTCTGAGGATGATAAGCAGTGCTGAAACTCAACTCTGTATCCAGAGTATGATGAAGAATTCGCCAGAACATCGACGTAAATCTTCAATCTCGATCAGATATAATATAATGTGGTACTCCATGCAATCTTACCACTTCCTTTACATATATCCTGGAAAGCTAATCCAGAGAAAAATCCTCACTAATAGCAATGAAGTGTGCAGACTTTGTAAGACAATCAACTATAACACAGATAGCATTATTGCCTTTGGATGTTTTAGGAAGTCCTGTGAAAAAGTCCATAGTGATGTTTTCCCATTTCCATTCATGTATGGGTAATGGTTGTAACATCCCCTTAGACTTCTGTCTCTCAACTTTAACTTGATGAAAAACCAAGCATCGAGAGACATATTAGGCATCATCTCTTTTCATGCCATCCCACCAGAAGTACTCTTTCAGGTCCCTATACATCTTTGTGCTTCCAAGATGAATAGAGAATGAAGAACTATGAGCCTCATCCAGCAGCTCCTTCTTTAATTCGGGGATGGGAGGAACACAAACCCGGTTTCTGAACATTATTATCCCATCACAATCAAGGATGAATTCAGGAATATTTCTCACCTTCTTTTGTAACTCTACATCTTATTTATATGCCTCTTTAATCTTTACATGTATAGATGGTTGAACATTCATTTGAGAAAGATACGATTTCCCCCCTTCCATTATAATTCCAAGATCCATCCTTTGTAAATCCATAAATATTGGATCTTTTTTTATCCTCATCATGGATAAACTGGCATGGTCTTGTCGACTTAATGCATCTGCACCTTGTTTGCTTTCCCCGGGTGGTAATGAATTGAGCAGTCGTAATCCTTAATCAGCTCTAACCATCTTCTTTGGTGCATATTCATCTCCTTTTGTGTGAAAATATTCTTTTAAATTTTATGATTAGTATAAATGTCACACCTTTCTCCATAAAGATAATGCCTCCAAATATTTAATGCAAAGATTACCACAGCTAACTCCAAATCATGAGTTGGGTAATTTTGCTCATGTATTTTCAACTGTCGTGAGGCATAAGCTATCACCATATCATTTTCCATAAGAACACACCCCAATCCCTTCTTGGATGCATCACTGTAGATCACGAACCTTTCTCCACTACATGGCAATGTGAGCACAGGTGCACTTGACAACCTTCTTTTCAACTCCTTGAAATTCTCTTCACATTCATCCATCCAAACAAACTTAACCCCTTTCCGAGTCAACCTAGTGAGTGGATTAGATAATTGTGAAAAATCTTTCACAAAACGTCGATAATATCCAGCCAAACCAAGAAAACATTGGATATCGGTTACTGTTGTTGGTCTCGACCATCATTCGATAACCTCTGTTTTTGCTGGATCCACAGATATCCCCTCTTTTGAGATTATGTGAGCCAAAAATGCAACTTTGTGAAGCCCAAATTCACACTTGGTAAATTTGGCATAAAGCTTCTCCTTTCTCAGGGTCTTCTATATAATTCTCAAGTGATCTTCATGTTCTTCCTTGCTCTTTGAATAGACAAGAATATCATCTATAAAGACTACCACAAACTGATCAAGAGAGTCTCTAATGACTCTGTTCATCAGATCCATGAAGATAGCAGGGGCATTAGTAAGACCAAATGGCATCAATATAAATTCATAGTGTCCATACCTTGTACAGAAAGTCGTATTTGGTATATCCTCCATTATTGACCCTTAATTGATGATACCCCGAACGAAGATCAATCTTGGAAAAGTATTGAGCTCTGCGTAGTTGGTCAAATAAGTCATCAATGCACGTGAGAGGATATTTTTTCTTGATATTGATCTTGTTATGTTCTCGATAATCAATGCAGAGTCTCATTGATCCGTCTTTCTTTTAAAAAACAGAACAGGTGCTCCCCAAGGTGACGCACTAGGGTGTATGAATCCCTTATCAAGATTCTCTTGGAGTTGCTTCTTCAATTTCTGCAACTCAATTGGGGCCATTCTATAAGATGTCTTTTAAATAGGCAAAGCACCCAGTACGAGTTCTATTGAAAACTCAACTTCACGATTTTGTGGAAGACCCAGCAATTCCTCTGGAAAGACATCATCAAACTCCCGTACAATGGGAATATTCTTAATCATGAGTTTCTCTCCGGCCTTTTTAGATAAATAACCCTCATTTAGTGGAATTAAGGCCCATAAGATGGAAGGAATTTCCACTGGAAGGTTATGTTCATCCTTGCATTGATAGACGATCATAGATTGATCTGGAATATGAAATGTGACTTCCCTTCATTGGCAATTGATATGAGATCCATATAAAGAAAGCCAATCCATGCCAAGAATCACATCAAATTCCACTATAGGAAGGATCACAAGATTTTCAGGAAGCACTTTCCCATAAACTTCAATCAGGGAAGAATTATAATCTTTTGATGCAACTGTTGTGCCATTAGGGGTTGTCACAGCTCACTAATACAGTGATACTCTTAGAAAATTCATCAAAAATAAAAGAGTGGGAAGATCTAAAATCAAATAAAATATTTTCTAATTCAGAGTGGATGGTAAGTGTATGTTTCACCACATCGTTATCGTACTCCACATCGCTGATAGAAATTGCATGTGACTTTCCTTTGTCTTTTGCCTTAAGAGTTTGTTGACGTCGACCATCATCATCAACCCTTGGATTTGGGCATTGATTGGAATGATTTCCCATCTCCTTGCACTTGAAACATTGATGTGTAGTATGTTCATTCTGTGTATCCTTACTCTGTTTTCATCATTAAACATCTTCTTCCAATCATTGCGACATTAAAATGCATGATGACCTTCCTTTCCACATTTGAAATATTTACTTTTCCCTTTAAGAAAACTCCCTCCATGTTTCTTTCCACACATTGAGCATAAGGGAAAGCTCATCTTCTTTTCAGTGTGCTCTTTAGATTTTCCTTTGAATTCCATTTTCCACTTCTTATCAAACCCATATGACTGATGGGTTACCCCAATCTCCATCTCAACTTTGAGAGCACATCGAACGATTTCCTCGTAGCTATTGAAGTCCATTATGGCTAAGGCCCTTCGAAGACTTGGTTTTATGCCACTAAAGAATCGATCAATCTTATTCTCAGGTTGGATAATAATACCAGAAGCGTACCTTACAAGTCTTGTAATATTTGCTTCATAGGTACCAACAAGTTCATCATCCTTTTTCTTCAGTTCAATAAACTCTTTCTCCAACTTTGTTCAGAGAATACGAGGGATGTACTTATTGAAAAATAAGTTCTTCAACTCGTCCCACTCCATGGACTCAATTTCATCCCTTTGCCTCATATTCTTAAAAAGATTCCACCATTTATCAGCATCTCCTTCCAAACGATACACTGCTAGGATGACTTTATCATGTTCAGAACGTTGAAGAACTGAAAATATCTTTTCAGTAGTACCAATCCATTGTTCATAAACTAATGGATCAGTAGACCCGCTGAATGAAGGTGGATGCTACCTCATGAAGGATTCAATAAAATGTTTCTCCTTCCATTTCTCGTTTGGAAGTCCGGAATGATTCATAGCTTGAGAAAGTTATGTGAGCATGGCTAAAATATTTTTCATTCCATCTCCCATAACATTTGGTTGCTCAGGGGGACAATCATTGCATTTCCCATCACATTCCGCATTAACAAGGTTCCTTCGGGTTCCATCCATTGACTAAAACCAAGAAGAATAGTGTGAGCAACACTAATTATAATAGGAAAACCACATAATCAAGAATAAAATTTCACACTTAAGGTCTTATCCTAGGTTATTCATGGCCATTTCTAAAGCACTAAGATTGTGTTCTATGCTTAAACTTATCCTTAGGGTTCTTACCAAGGCTTTCACATCCTAGTTTCCAAAGGTTGACTACACCTTTCCTCTGATACCAACTATAATGACCCGTACTTTACATACATGGTTAATAATTCCTTATTGAAGCATAATTATTACAACATATAACAAACCCATGAAAGGACCATATAGGTATAGTGTCTTTAGAAACTGGGAAACATAAACAACTGGTTCATAAAGCGTCTACACTGTCTCCCATTTATTTCATCATATCTATAGTCCCTTTTGGAATATCTTACATAGAAACCTTGTTCCTGACCTGGGGAATGAAACATATAAAATGGTGAGCTCAAATTCTCAGTAAGGGTAAAAAAAGAAATATCAATCACATCATATACATAAGAACATAACTTTTGGAAATCATAACCTGCAAAAGAGAGCATAATTTCATAACATGGGATAAATCATAGTAGTGAAATGTAATCACAATAATCATAACATAAAACATGAAACTTTGTGGCATACACACATAATCATAGATAATCATTTCTTATTAGTCAAGACTCATTTCCAAGAGTATCTTAGTGGACAAAGTCCATTTCTGAACCGAGTTCACTCCTCGTTTCAGTCCTGTTTCACTGAAGCGGTTTAACCTGCTCTTTCAGCCATGTCTATCTCATGAGAAATAAAATCTTTACCCAATGCATTGGAGGGAGATATAGGTCCCACTCATCTCATAATGAAATCATTCTTACTTGTGCCACAAAATAAACATAAAACATTCATCATAACCCAAATAATAAAATGGGTTTCATAAACATCATCCCATCATAACATAATCCATATAAAACAAATGGATATATCATCATAAGAAAAGTGAAACCATGTAAATAATAGAGACATTATTCTTGAAACATACACATATGAAATAATTTCATCTTAGATGGAAAATGGTTTTGATAAAACACTTCAAATGAATTCTTGAGGAAAATATCCTTTCTTCTTCAAAATCAATTTCTTTTCACAAAACGTCATGAAATTTTAAAAGAAGGATATTTTGTTGAAAATAGTCATGAAATATTTTGGTGGAAGCTTCATGAAAAAAAATCTTTATAAAACCATAAAAACCCTTTCATGTCATATAAGTTAAAAAAACATTCTTCTCGTACTTTTGTCGGAAAAGTCAAAAAGTACCTTGTAGGGTAAATAAAAGAAAGATTCATTCCATACCATGGGTTAAAAGTCAAAATGGGTTAAAAGGACTTTAAAAATACATGAATACACTTTTATAAAACATGGACATGGACGATAGCAATAACCCCCCGTAAATACTTACGAATAAGCAATCTCGGATAAAAATGAGATTTGCAAAATTATCCCTTACCTTAGGTCCGATTTTCTTTGTAAGTGTTCAAAACTCCTGTATAATGATTTAAATAATGTTATTTACTTATTACAGAATCATAATAATTTTTAAGATATCATATATGGTCATATTCTTAACTTCTTATTAGTAATATTTCATTACTACTTTTTATTCGGGTGTTTATTAGTTTTTATTCTTATGCGTGTTTTGTCGAATAAATTATTATTATTTTTTAGGTTATAGATACCTCATTTCCAGAATGGTATTAGTGTAATATATATCTATTTATTCATTAAATTAATTTATATAATAATTATGCAATGAAGATCATTTAGAACGAGTCACATCACATCGTGGAGATGGTATTCCATACGTACGCACGAGCGATGATATCATTCCCATGATCGTGGAATTGTATTTTAGGGTATATATACTATTTCAGAATCAATATCACTTTAAAATAATCATATATAGTCATTATTTACACCATTATACCCATCCAAGTAAGGTGGTGGTGGAAAATAGATTACACCATGGCGTGGAGACGGTATTCCGTACGTACGCACGCGCGGTGATTTCGTTTTCCATAGGATGGATAGATGGTGAAATAGGGTCGTTTCATACTTATAATAACATATCAGTATATGAGTGATACTGATGTTATTACTTCATAATGAAACAACTATAAAATAAGATGTGGAAGTAGAAATAAAGTTGAATGAATCGGTAACGGATATTACCTCTTCTTTGAAGCGCCTCTTCGAGACCTTCTCAAAGGGAACTAAAATTGGTCTTTGAAGAAGAGAAGGACCTCTAGGATGTTTCTAGGGAAGTGGATAAAATAATTTGGCAGGGGTTTTCCGATCTTGAAGGCTCAATGTGGTGTGAGGAAAAGAGGGAGGAGGCTCCCTTTTATAAGGGACGAGAGGGGCACCTTTGGAATAACAAAAAATATTATTTTATTATAAAGTCAAATTCGGTTTTTTAATAGATCCAAATTGATATATTTCTAAGATAAGGTAGGGATGGGTCGAAATATTCTCATCAAATATAATTTAGACATGTTTAGGTCATTATATTAACCATATCTTTTAGTTTTAACTCTTAGTTAATTAGATTGACATTTACCATGTCACTTTGTGTTTTTATATTATATATTTAATAAACATCCCATATACATCCAAGCGACCCCAAGTGGTCCATTAATGATAAAAATATCATGATATAAGTATCTTAGACGATCCTTAGATTTTTAGGAATATAATAACAATTAATAATATAATATTGTTTTTAAAAACTATTTTATGTCAATTTTGACACAATTTGTTAATTGATTTTTGTGAAAATCATAACAGAATGATTAGTTTTAAAAAATTATTTAAATCAATACTAACATTTCATATTAACATATAAAATTATTTTAATTCATAAAAAGTCTCAAATTACTTTTATTTGGGTATTTATATCATCAATTATGTCAATATTTCATTAATATGATAATTACTGCATCATCATTGTATCATAAATAAATTAAATTATATTAAGTCTAAAAATTACAAATAAAATACCATTATGTTGGAAATATTTTTATGTTTCTAATGAATATTTAGAGTCTAATTTATCTTATTTATAAAACTATATTAAAAATGATTTAGTTATGAAACATTGATTTTAACTATTTTAACCCTTCTTTAAATAAATTGATAATAAATGTCCTAATCTAATCCAAGTGGTCCTACATGGTCATATTTTATTCCTAAGGTTGTTTTTGGTCTAATTACACTTATCCAATAGAATTAGGACATGTTTTAGGGTAATAATAATAACACTCTTACCCTTAATTACCCTATTGACTTTTAATCGTGGTAAAAAAGTAAAAAGTTACTATTCACAAAAAATTATTTTCATCTCATTGAACCACATTTTAGTCCTTGATATTAACCGTGTCTCTCATATTTTCTAAATTTTACTCACAGAAGCGGTAAAATTATGCTTTACGTAAAATTCAGTTTTTTTAACTACCACTTAGTGGTTTGACTATTCATCAAAAAATGAAAGTTTCCAGAAAAATACCCAAAATTAGGCCTAAGATATATTTCGATATTCTGAATCCAAAAATGAAGTCCATTTTGAAAATTGAAATTTACAAAATTTCAAAAAGTGGTTATTACTATTCATAATAGTAAGTTTTAATAATATTTTAATAGCATATTGTTGTTTAGTGGAACTCGGTATTGCGTACGATGCAAGCTATTGAGGAAGACCGTGGTTGCGTGTAAAGCATGACAAGCTAGTGTTGTGTGTAGTGAAAGATTCCTTTGATGATTTATATAACATAAAAACAAAATATTTCTCATCAAATTCTCTGGTGTTACAGCCACCACCCATCCCTATGGGCTAAAGAGCAGGAAACCTATTCGCTTTCCCCACCATCCCCAGTCCGTTTATCCTGACGCAAGCATCGGGCGCACACCGAGTAGGATGAATTCTGAAGGGTGTCAATGTAATCGACTGTCATGGATCGTTCCGCCGCTGGCATATACCATTATTTTTTTATCTATTCCAAGCAGGGGAACAGAGATGTCTGGTCTGGATTAAGGGCCCAACCACCCCACAGGTTGGCTGGGTCGACTCTCTTAGTCACCGACACAGGTGGCTCCTGCCACGTGCTAACCTTTGGAAACTTTACATAGTACAGAGGTCCTCCCTAAACCATCATCGATGAGAGAGTAGGTTCATCCTACTTAGATGTTCAGTGTGGATGTCCTCCACATGCCACATTTAATCCAGATAAGGGCCCTCCCCACTGTAGAGTCGCTTAGTACGGAATCCTCCATCGCACCCACGACCTCAGGTATAAAGCCATTACTCTAGTAACAATTCTCCAATGTGAAGATGCTACACATCTGGTCAACTGTTAGTGTCAGGTGTTGGATCTGAATCTACGGATTATACACAAGAGGGGGGTGAATTGTGTCTTTTTCAAATTATTACAATCTCTTCAATTTGGACAAATTCTGTTCACTATGCTTTTGCACGATTAAATATGCAGCGGAAAAAGTAAAAGCATGAACACACAGATGTATAGTGGTTCGGGGAACAGAAGGCCCCTAGTCCACTCCACCAACGCTCAAATCCACGAGCTTGGCGATTTTCACTATCTGGTCCTCGTTTCCACAGACCCGTCCACAACTGAGTACAGGCAGTTGACACCTTTACAAGACTCAGGCACACACAGCCTTCCTGGTTCAAACACGAACCCACACAGCTTAGAACGAGAAGCTGATCACTCAAAAATAAAAAAGGTTTCGATAAAGAAACACTTCTCCAGTTGTTCTTCACAATTGCAATAGAATGCAATTGACAGTAGATAGATCGTCGTCTTCAGAAAATAAAGATCCGTAATCAAAACAGTTCTGAGTCGTTCCAGTTGCAATAGATATTACCAGAAACTTCACAACTTCAGCAGCAGTAGATTCACAACAGGTAGTCGATGTAGAACACGTGAATCTTATATCAAAATCTTCCTTCTGTAAAAAGGATTTTACACTTCTTCTCGATCACCAGAAAAGAACGCTTTCACACAGTCTCTGTTTTCTTGCTCGTCAAAAGATTAATAAAATCTATATTTCACACACTTTCCCGTGTATATATATATCTCCGAAGTTTCCAAGATAGAACATATATTCAAATCTGAGAAAATCTTCCGCATAAATAGATTCATGAAAATCTCCTTTAGATTCGCGATATTAAATGAAATAACAGAGCCGTTGTAACTCCCCTGAAGAATCGGCATAAAAAGCTCCGTTTAAATCAATCATTAATCCGTTGTAAACTGTCTCTGATTCAGTCAAAGTCGTATTTAAGAATCAGCTCGAAATCCGCCTAATAATCCGCTTGATTGACTAATTCAAAAGGAAATATCGTCTGTCAAAAATATCCCGACGCCAAACGTAGGGTTGATGACGTGGCTCCAAACGTAGGGTTCACAAACGTAAGGTTCAGAACGTAAGGTTCAGAACGTAAGGTTGAACATACATACTTTCTCTTCAGCATTCAAACGTAGGGTTGATCATCCATATTTTGTCTTGCTTCAACTCTCTAAAGAACGTACGGTTGATTATAAAAGTAAGGTTGATGATCCATACTTTTGAGAAACAAACTCAACACTGAAAACTAACGTACGGTTTCTCTTCCATACTTTTCAACAACGAAAACGTAAGGTTCCTTCCAAACGTAATGTTCTTCTTCCATACTTTTCAACAACGTAAGGTTCATTAACCATACGTTTCAAAATAACATAAAAAGTAAACTTTTCATCCATACGTTACGTTCATCAACGTAGGGTATGAACAGTGATTCCAGTACGCGCTAAAATTGATCTCGCGCTACAGTGATTCCAAAACGCGCTAAAATTGATCTCGCGCTACAGTGATTCCAGAATACGCTAAAATTGATCTCGGAATAAATGAAGTATAAAATCTCGTTATATAAAATAAATTCCTGCAAAATACTCAACGAAATAATTAGTAAATAATTAAGGGTATTTGTGAGCATCAAAATCATCATAAAGAGACAGAGTATTATTTAAAATAATCCCCCCCTTTAAAAAACATTATTTTGATTTGTTTAAAAACAATACATTGCTCAACAATCTCCCCCTTCTTGATGATCACAAAACCCATAAAATAATAGAACTAATTTAATTGCAATCTTGATTGAAAAAAAAGTTTTATAAAATTTTAGAATTTTGAAAGGATTAAAACAATATTTAACTATAAAATTTCTCCCCCATAACTCTCCCATAAAAATAAATTTTCAAATAGATAAAAGATAAGATAAATGTCGTATATATCCAAATGCTCCTATATATCCAAATTTCTTCATAGGAAACGAATGAATTTAAATGTTGTGTTTATCCAAATTCTCCCCCTTTTTGTGATATCAAAAAGAATGAAAAATTACGGATTTGAACACATTCAATATTGCACTGAACTATAAGTAAATGCTATAATTAACTGGGTATGAATAAGTGAATTTCTTATACTGGCTAACTTAATCATAAATCAATAAATAATAAAACAAAAAAGATAAGAAAAGAATTTTTATTCACAAGCTACGACAGTGATATACAGAGGAATCAAGGTGTAGGGATAAGAGAGGGAAAAAGGTGTCTATCTCCTTTGAATTACGGTCTTGATCTCTGGAAACTGTTCTCGAAGCATCTTCATCATCCCATCTCCTAACTTGATGATAAGATCCCTATTCTCCTGAGTCATATGAATATCTTCAATCAAATTAACTCTGAAAAACTCATGCATTCTTTCTTCCTTTTCAACAAAAAGAGCCAGCTTTTCTGATAACTGATTCAAAAGAATCCTAATCGGTTGCTCTCCAGATGTCAACTGATCTACCAAAAATTTCTGATTATCTAGAAAAACTGACAAAGGGGCACTATTACACTGAAGATCGTGTAATCTGTCACTCATATTGCTCAGTGCTCCAGTAATTGCTTGAAATCTTCGAATCAAATCAGGTGAAGAACCTGATCCACTCACAGCATTGTTTGCAACAGACTCAAATTTATTCTCCATGTAAATTTTCATCTCAGCCAAATCATCTTTCGTTACCATCTCTGATTTCAACTGATCAACAGCATGCAACATATCAGTTTTAAACAAATCTACTTCCTGTCTTGAAACAGTACATTCTTTCAGCTTCTGAAACTTCAACTGCTCTAAGTTCAGAGAATTTCTGAGACTATCATTCTCAGATTCCAACTGAGAGATACGCTTGTACAACTCAACAACTTTTTCTTTTCTCAAATCAGGGGCACCCTGTGCTCTATTCTCATGTTCAGAAATAGGTTGATGAGGCAAGGCAAGTGGTAAAGAATCTGCATCTGATTGTTCTTTGTCCTTGTCCTGACAAGGTTGATCCACTGAACTAGCTTTTGAAGCCTGAAATTCTTCCACTGAAAATTCTTCCTGAAGTACTTCTGTATTAGCTTCAGAAGTATGTTCATCACGAACAGTAGTCTCTCTGACTTCTACTGAATGATCAAGAACAATATCTTCATGAACTTCTTGAGGTCGGGCCACTTCTTCACCAGGCACTGCCTCCATAAGTTGTTCTTGTGGAATTGCTTCTTCAACAGCCACAGCAGCAGTTTGAGGTTCTAGCTGAATTTCCGGTTGAGCTACTGGTTCCTCTATCGGTGCAGTCTGCTCCACAACAGCTTCTCTCACAAAGGAATAAGAAATTACCGGTTCAGAGGATTTCAAGACAGGAGAGATAATTTCTTCATCAATTAACCTCTTACTTCTAGATTGAAGTCCTTCCTGACTTCTCTCTTCCTCAACTTTCTCCATCTCAAAGCGAATTCTCCTTGCCACTGTACTAATCCTTGATTCTACTTGTCCCTCTTTGGACTTAGCCGGTTGAGCCTGAGCACTCTCCGAGTCTTCCTCAGCTCCAACAGGTAAGAGTTTTCCTTTAATTGTGCTCCAGAAATATCCCACTTTCCTCAAAGTTCCAGCATTAAAAACATTACTGTGATGACATTTCACCCCAGCACTTACCAATCTGATCATTCCTCTTTTAAATAAAAACAAAGAAATGAACCTTCCATATGGGAAAAAGGTCATTCTTGCTTCACTCTGACAGCAGTATCTCAGATATCTTATCATAAATCGAGGAAAATTAAACTTAATATCACTCATCAAAAGATACATTATATACATGTCAGGGTACAGAATTTTCTCCATCTCAGCCATCCTTGGTGCCAAACCAGTCTGAACAAACTTTACTAAGATTTTCTGATCAGGCTCCAAATCTTTAATAAACATCTTCTTTATCACTTTGGTTCCAAACAGAAAAGACATAATGTCTTCAGACTTATGTACAGAATCTCCAATATTCCGTAAATCGAAATGAAAAACTCCTTCATGAGGGCAGTTAAGAATTTGACTTATCTCTACAGATGATATGGAAAAGTCCTTATCCTCTATTTGAGCCAACAAACTGTCCTCCGTATCTCCAAGGCTAAACTGAACAGTTCTAAAGAAATGTCTCATTTCTGCCTCATAAAGAAACTCAGAATTTTCACTATTAAAAGCTTGCTCAAGGCTTTGAAACGATAGCGCTTGCTTCAACAGTAAATTAGTTTCAAACAGCCATTCTAAATCGATGACTTTACCTTGCAGTATTTTCCGACCAACTACTTTAGATTTCTTTGCAGCACTGCTCTCGGCTTCATCTGGACGCTTAGTCTTTGCCATTTCAACAACGATTTCTGAAGGTTCGTAAGTTTAGGGTTTGAAGATTCAGAAAAGGGTTTTGGAGCAGATGTGCGGTTTTAGGTTTTCGAAAGGGTTTCCAAAAAAAGGTGAAAACAATTTAGAAGGTGAAACGGTTCTGACAGCCTTGATTCCCGTGTAATCACTAACCATTACTTTTATTTAAAACAAAATAAAATTACTTATAGCGGGAAACAAAAAATTAAACAGAATTCGAAAACAGAATAAGAAAAAGAGAGAGAGAAAAAAAAACTATTTAAAATTAAATAAACCTAACTCCCCCTTAATAAATTCAAACCTTGCCGTGGGAAGTGGTTTAGTAAAAATATCTGCTAATTGATTTTCTGTATTTACGAATTCTAAAAATATATCCTTTTTTAACACATGATCTCTTAAAAAGTGATGTCTTATATCAATGTGCTTAGTTCTAGAATGACTAATAGGATTTTTTGAAATATTAATTGCACTAGTATTATCACATAAAATAGGCGTATTATTGAAATTTAATCCAAAGTCCATAAGAGTGTTTTTCATCCACAACACCTGTGCACAGCAAATACTTGCAGACACATATTCTGCCTCGGCTGTTGACAGGGCAACTGAGTGTTGTTTCTTACTAGACCATGATACTAAAGACTTTCCTAAAAAGTGACATGTTCCTGAAGTACTCTTCCTATCTAATCTACAGCTTCCAAAGTCAGCATCTGAATATGAAATTAAATTAAAATCAGAGGTTTTTGGATAAAGCAGAGATTGATAAATAGTACCTTTTAAATATCTAAAAATTCGTTTAACAGCAGTTAAATGAGATTCTTTGGGATTTGATTGAAATCGAGCACAAAGACATACTGAATACATTATATCTGGTCTACTAGCAGTAAGATATAACAAACTACCAATCATACCTCTATATAACTTGTTGTCCACTGATTTTCCAGTTTCATCCAAATCAAGTTTTATATTAGTACACATAGGAGTTGTAAATGTCTTGCTGTTTTCAAGTCCAAATTTCTTAAGTAAATCAGTAATGTATTTGCATTGATTTAAAACATTTCCAAAATCTTTTTGAAATATTTGAAGACCCAAAAAGAAATTTAATTCTCCCATCATACTCATTTCAAATTCTTTTTGCATTAATTCTGAAAATTCATGACAAAGAATTTTATTGGTCGATCCAAAAATTACATCATCAACATAAATTTGAACCAACAAAACATTATTTTTCACAGTTTTCTTAAAGAGTGTTGGATCTGCTAGTCCAACAGTAAAATCATTTTTCAAAAGAAAAGAACTTAGTCTTTCATACCAAGCTCTTGGTGCTTGTTTAAGGCCATAAAGAGCTTTAGTAAGTTTGAAAACAGAATCTGGTTTTTGAGAATTTTCAATACCAGGAGGTTTCTCAACATAAACTTCCTCCATTAAATAACCATTTAAAAAGGCAGATTTAACATCCATCTGAAATAATTTAAAATTCATATAAGATGCATAGGCTAAAAGGATTCTAATGGCTTCTAACCTGGCTACAGGTGCAAAGGTCTCATCATAATCTATTCCTTCTTCTTGATTATATCCTTTAGCTACTAATCTTGCTTTATTTCTAGTTATTATCCCTTGATCATCCTGTTTATTCCTAAAGACCCATTTAGTTCCTATTACTGGATAATCATGTGGTCTTTCAACTAATTCCCAAACCTTATTTCTCTTGAACTGGTTCAATTCATCTTGCATTGCTATTACCCAGCTCTCATCATCTAAGGCTTCTTCTATGGTCTTAGGTTCTTGTTGGGATAGGAAAGCAGAGAATTCAACTATGTTTCCAAAGTTTCTTCTAGTTTGAATACCAGTCTCTAAGTCACCTATCACAGATTCTAAAGGGTGATTTTTTGAGGTTCTAGACTGTCTAGGCATTACATTCAAAGGCTCTTCAGTATCATGTTCTTCTGAACTGGACTGAATTTCTTTTATATCATTTTCAAAATCATTCTTTAAATTCTCAGGTCTCATGTTTTCATTAGAATCAGGTTCATCTATTTGTTCTATCCTTTTCTCAAAAGGATCAGATTCATCAAATTTCACATGAACTGATTCTTCAACAATCCTTGACTTTTTATTATAGACTCTATAAGCTTTGGAGGTTGCAGAATATCCTAAGAAAATACCTTTATCAGATTTTGGATCAAATTTACCAAGATTATCTTTGGTATTCAGGATGTACACCTTGCATCCAAAAACTTTAAAGTAATTTACTTTAGGTTTTCTGTTATTCCATAGTTCATAGGGTGTCTTTTTCAAAATAGATCTTATTAAAATTCTATTCATTATATAACAAGCTGTATTAACAGCTTCTGCCCAGAAATATATAGGTAGGCTATATTCATTTAACATAGTTCGAGCCATTTCTTGAATAGTTCTATTTCTTCTTTCTACAATCCCATTTTGTTGAGGTGTTCTTGGAGCAGAGAAGGTGTGTTTAATACCCATGTTTGAGCAAAAGGAACTAAATTCCTGGTTCTCAAATTCTCCACCATGATCACTTCTCAATGAGATTATATTAAAACCTTTTTCATTTTGAATAGATTTACAAAAACCTTCAAATAAACTAAAAGCTTCACTTTTAAATTTCAAAAAGAAAATCCAAGTAAATCTAGAATAATCATCAACTAATACATAAACATATAATTTACCAGCTAAACTTGCTACTCTTGAAGGTCCAAACAAATCCATATGGATAAGTTCTAGAGGTTTAGTTGTAGCAACTTTATTAACAGATTTGAATGATGATTTGTGTTGCTTGCCAAGCTGACATGCATCACAGAATCTGTCATTTTCAAATTTGAGACTAGGCAAATCAGAAACTAAATGTTTCTTAGATAATTTATGTAAAGCATATATATTGCAATGACCAAGTCTTCTATGCCAGATCCAAGATTCACTTATATTAGCAGTTAAGCAGTTTACTTGTTGTTTACACAAGGAATACAAATCCAAAGTATAAACATTATCAGTTCTGGGTGCTCTAAACTTAAACAGTTTATCTTTAGAAACAGTACAACTATTGTTAGTAAAATCAACAGTGTATCCATCATCACAGAGTTGAGAGATACTTATCAGATTGTGTTTTAACCCTTGTACATAAAGTACTTTGTTGATTGAGACTGTCTCTGGATCTCCAACTGTTCCAATACCAATAATCTTTCCTTTGGCATTGTCACCAAAGGTGACAAGTCCTCCTTCCTTTCGAGTAAGAGAAGAGAAATTAGCTGAAGTTCCACTCATGTGTCTTGAGCAGCCACTGTCCATATACCATATTTCTTTCTTTCTTTGGTGACCTGCTACCTGCAAAGACATTCAAACAAATTGCTTTGGTACCCATATTTTGTTGGGTCCAGGAGTGTTAGCAAGCAGTGATCTGGGTATCCAGATTTGCTTTGTTTTCTTAAAATTGATTGAATCATATAGATCGTTGGAAATATAAGCTTTCTTAATTCCACATATCTGAGGTTGTCTTAGAAAACAGTTTTTAGCTATATGACCTCTTGTTCCACAGTAGTTACAAATAACCTGTTTAGTGCTAGGAACAAAATAATTTTTGTATAACTTAGGTTTTTCTCCTTTACTTCCAATTCCAAACCTTTCCTTTTTAATTACAGTTTTTCCAAGTATCTCATTTAAGGTGTTTTCTCCTTTTGTAAAAATTAATGCAGCCGTTTTATAAGATTCTACTTCATCCTGTAGAGTTTTTATTTTTGATTCAAAATTAATTTTATTTGATTCAGCAGAATTGTATTTTTCAATTAATTCCTTATGTTGTTTTAGCAAAGTATTTCTCTCATCTGAAATAGCTTTGTACAAGTTCTTTATAGATTTATATTTATTAAATAATGAGTCATACCTTTCTTCAAGCATATTGCAGTAAGCTGCAAGTTTTTTATTTGAGAGGCTTGTTTCAGAGTTTGATTCATTATTTGAGTCAGAGGAATAGTATGAGTGTACCTCATCAGTTTCAGCCATGAAACACATATTTGATTTTAAATTGGCTTCCTCCTTCTCTGAGCATGATTCAGAAGAATTACTTGAGTCTTCAGAAACACTCCAAGTAGCTTTCATAGCTTTCTTGTCTTTCTGCTCATAATCATCTCTTTTGAAGAATTTCTTCTTCTTTGCATCTTTCAATTTTGGGCAATCTGGTCTGATATGTCCCATCTTTTTGCATTCATAACATCTCACTTCCTTGCTATCCTTTTTAAAGGATTTCTTGAAGTCTTTCTTCTTACTATAAAACTTTCTGAAATTTCTGGCTAGCTGTGCCAGTTCTTCATCCGAATTTGAAGAATCAGAGCTTTCTGATTTAGCACTCACTTCTTTGTTCTTCATCTTTCTATCCTTTTGTTGAGAAGTCACTTTCAAAGCAGTATTTTCCCTTTTTATGTAGACTTTATGCTCATTTACCTCATCTTGCATTTCAGCTTCGTACATCATCAGTGTACCAATCAGTTCTCTCATAGTTAGATCTTTAACAGAAGTTGATTGTCTGATTGCTGCAGAGATTCCATTCCATCGAGTAGGAAGTACTCTCAGTACCTTCAACGCTTGATCAGCCTGCTTGATTGGTTCTCCTAGAGCTGTTATATTATTGACAATTTCTGTCAATCTTCCATTCATCTGAGTGATGCTCTCTCCTTCAATCATTCTGAAAGTATCGAATTTTAACTTAGCAGTTGCATATCTCATCTGTCTTACATTATCTGTTCCTTCATAAGCAACATCTATTGTTTGCCACATTTCATATGCAGTCGGGCATTGAGATACTCTGTTAAATTCGTCTGGTCCTAGACCACAGATGATTGCATTCATAGCTTTTGAATTTATGTCATACTCAGCCTCTGTAGCAGCACTCCATGTATCGGGATTTTCAGGAATTTCATAGGGAGTCAGAATCTTTGAATAGACTCTGTAACCAAGATTTTTCAGATAAATAATCATACGTGATTTCCAGCAGCCATAATTATCTCCATTAAAGTAAGGTGCTCTGACCATTGACATTCCCTCTCTCATATCAGCCATGATACACTATGTATAATCTTTAAATACTTCTAGCTTGATAGGACTTTAGAAATAAGAAGCTCCTCCTCTGATACCAATTGTTGGATCTGAATCTACGGATTATACACAAGAGGGGGGTGAATTGTGTCTTTTTCAAATTATTACAATCTCTTCAATTTGGACAAATTCTGTTCACTATGCTTTTGCACGATTAAATATGCAGCGGAAAAAGTAAAAGCATGAACACACGGATGTATAGTGGTTCGGGGAACAGAAGGCCCCTAGTCCACTCCACCAACGCTCAAATCCACGAGCTTGGCGATTTTCACTATCTGGTCCTCGTTTCCACAGACCCGTCCACAACTGAGTACAGGCAGTTGACACCTTTACAAGACTCAGGCACACACAGCCTTCCTGGTTCAAACACGAACCCACACAGCTTAGAACGAGAAGCTGATCACTCAAAAATAAAAAAGGTTTCGATAAAGAAACACTTCTCCAGTTGTTCTTCACAATTGCAACAGAATGCAATTGACAGTAGATAGATCGTCGTCTTCAGAAAATAAAGATCCGTAATCAAAACAGTTCTGAGTCGATCCAGTTGCAATAGATATTACCAGAAACTTCACAACTTCAGCAGCAGTAGATTCACAACAGGTAGTCGATGTAGAACACGTGAATCTGCTATCAAAATCTTCCTTCTGTAAAAAGGATTTTACACTTCTTCTCGATCACCAGAAAAGAACGCTTTCACACAGTCTCTGTTTTCTTGCTCGTCAAAAGATTAATAAAATCTATATTTCACACACTTTCCCGTGTATATATATATCTCCGAAGTTTCCAAGATAGAACATATATTCAAATCTGAGAAAATCTTCCGCATAAATAGATTCATGAAAATCTCCTTTAGATTCGCGATATTAAATGAAATAACAGAGCCGTTGTAACTCCCCTGAAGAATCGGCATAAAAAGCTCCGTTTAAATCAATCATTAATCCGTTGTAAACCGTCTCTGATTCAGTTAAAGTCGTATTTAAGAATCAGCTCGAAATCCGCCTAATAATCCGCTTGATTGACTAATTCAAAAGGAAATATCGTCTGTCAAAAATATCCCGACGCCAAACGTAGGGTTGATGACGTGGCTCCAAACGTAGGGTTCACAAACGTAAGGTTCAGAACGTAAGGTTCAGAACGTAAGGTTGAACATACATACTTTCTCTTCAGCATTCAAACGTAGGGTTGATCATCCATATTTTGTCTTGCTTCAACTCTCTAAAGAACGTACGGTTGATTATAAAAGTAAGGTTGATGATCCATACTTTTGAGAAACAAACTCAACACTGAAAACTAACGTACGGTTTCTCTTCCATACTTTTCAACAACGAAAACGTAAGGTTCCTTCCAAACGTAATGTTCTTCTTCCATACTTTTCAACAACGTAAGGTTCATTAACCATACGTTTCAAAATAACATAAAAAGTAAACTTTTCATCCATACGTTACGTTCATCAACGTAGGGTATGAACAGTGATTCCAGTACGCGCTAAAATTGATCTCGCGCTACAGTGATTCCAGAACGCGCTAAAATTGATCTCGCGCTACAGTGATTCCAGAATACGCTAAAATTGATCTCGGAATAAATGAAGTATAAAATCTCGTTATATAAAATAAATTCCTGAAAAATACTCAACGAAATAATTAGTAAATAATTAAGGGTATTTGTGAGCATCAAAATCATCATAAAGAGACAGAGTATTATTTAACATAATCTCCCCCTTTAAAAAACATTATTTTGATTTGTTTAAAAACAATACATTGCTCAACATCAGGGTCTTCCATATGTGTTTACAGTTTCCGAAGATTTTTCTTCCCATCCCATGAACTAGAGAAGAAAAGGTTTGCCTCTCTATATAAACACCCAGAATGGAGGTCCTACTCGTGTTCTGCATGATCAGTACGGGGACCCTCCTTGCACCGATGATATTAGGGGACACAAGAATGGATGTTCTACCCATGCTCCCACCATCTTCAACATAGGTCCAACCCACTCTGGAACATCTCGCAGAGACTCCCTCCATGTGTCAGCCTGCGGATACGGATGCCCTCCCTATGTTACCTTCGGCATCGGTCCAACTACGCCTTCAACCCTATCTCACCCTAGCGGAAATCTTCTCCTCCCCCACACCACTGGGACTGAAGGTTCATCTTGTGCTCAGAACCTACCATGTTTTGAAGAACCAGTCTCAGGCAAGAGGGACGGTCTCCGCCACCATAAGAAGAATACTAGGAAGATTCTTGTTACAATTAAGCCTGCCTACTTTTTGATGTTCTAGGAGAAATTTAACTCAATAATGGAACTCTCATCATGATCCTCTATCTCGACGGTCGGGGCAGGAATGAGGCATGTCAGCCCCATCCTTCCAAAATGTGTGGTCCACCAGATTCCTGCCTTCCTCTGAAGATACATCCAGGAGGAGGATGATTTGAAAACTTCTCAGCTCCTAGTTGAGCGATCCTCCATATCATCCACAAGGTCATTATCCTCATCTATTAGTGACCACATAGAGCTATTATGGGGACTGATAATGGATGAATAGTATCCTGGTCCACCCTTAGTAACTGCATCTGACGTGCTAGAAACTGCAGTCACCAGCTCATCTTACCAAGATGTGGTGGCTCAGTCATTGCTTTCATCACAATACATCCCAAGACGTGTCATATTCTCATCCCATCTGTAGTATTCCCCACCGGCCAGTATACCATCTCAGCGGGCTGCAATAGTACCACTTCTGCTCTCGCAGCCTCCCCCAGTTAATGAGTGGGGTAACCAAGGACTAGAATCTGAGTCTGGGCCAAGGAGATTTTGGGACAGCCTCACTTCAGATAATTTCTATGAAATGTTTTAGCTAATTGTGACCACAAACATCAGTGCGCTAGAATCACTTACTCATGAGGAAGTCGCGTTATTCTAACATACCCTATGGGTAATGAACTTTTTTCTCTGTTATCAACAAGTGGCATTCCCTAATAGTGATGCACACTTTGAAGATTTTGAACAACAATTTCATATTGTCAACTTGGCTGAACTCCATGTGGCCCAACACCCGGAGTCTCCTGGTCACCACCAGACCCTCGAGCATCGATGCATTCAGATCTTCAAAGTTCTCATCAAAATTATCAACGAAGCTTCCCCACACGTTCAGGTATGTGTTTGGGGGAAGTACACTGCTCTCCACTTCAGTGCTATTTGGTGCTAGCCGGAGTTGTGCGGAAATATTAAGGATATACCTCCCGGTAGAGAAGATGTTAACATAGATGACCTACTAGTTAGAGAGAATGAGCTAGAGAGTTATGGAGAGGACCTACCCCCTGAGGGGGTATTAAACCTATTGGATCTGTTGGTAAGGTTCACTCTACTGAAATGAAATTTATTGTGTCTTTCTGTACCCACTGAGTCATTAATATTCTCCCAAAATATCAATATGGGCATAGAACACAATAGATCCATCAAACCCTCTGACCCGTCTAGCTCAATGTAAGAAGACAAATGATGATCCCGAAAAGAATCATTGCATCAATAGCTCACAGAGCACAAGAATATGTTCGATGACCTCCTTGTTGAATGTGCTGCGGAGAAACCAACGAACTCTAGTGGTGATCAGATGGGGAAGTAGGGGAAGAAAGAACTTCCCCCTTGCAAATTGCATCCAGGTGACCCTGACTATCCTACCATAACATACCGGTTAGAGGTCGATACTTATGGAAAGAGGGTATGGAATGCCTCTCCAAATCCACATGAGCGACATGACAATCCCAGGGACCCAGCTCATATTCATCCAACTTCTCCACAGGTCATCCCACAAGACACTCCAAGAGCCGTCATGCCTACTTATCATGTTGAAGAATTTTCCAATGCACTGGTGGTCAGGGATCATTGACAAGATAGTAACCCCCACCTATATAATCCAATGACAGAACTTATTAACTTCCTTGAAGATTTAGAAACTTGACCGGTGGAAATACCACCTAAATTAAAGGAATATCCGGCATGGGTGGAAGATATTCAATCACCACAGGTTTTGAAAATCCTACCTTCTCCCCCTTCAATGGGATCGGGGACCCGTAGCAGCATCTAGTCCACTTTATCTCAAGGTGTGGACCCATGCTGGGAACACCGACGTAGTAGGAGGCAGCCAAACTCCGATGTTTTGTATAGACATTGGATGAACATGAATTTGTTTGGTACTACCAAATACCCATTGGGTCGGTCACTGGTAGGGAAAATATCCATATGTAGTTCCTCTACCATTTCAGTTCTACCACCTCGATGATGAGAATTTCATATCTCTACAAGTGAAAACAATTGCCTGGAAAATGTGTCACAGTCATCATCGCCCGGTGGAAAGGCCTCACCTACTCCTTAGATATGATGATGACAAAGAAAAAAAACTAATAATGAGTTTGGGTAACATCAAGACCGATCTTGTACCTTCTCTAATTTCCTACAATTACCCAGGGGGATTCCATGAATTCTTTGGTAAGGCCCAGCTTCTAGAGGAAGCCTTATAGTAGGACAAGCAGGCAAGTCTATTGGCTCCTGCAATTATGGTAATAATGGACTCTAAGGTTGATCCCACCTTGCTGGCATAGATAGAGGCCCCCAGGAAGATAGAGTTGTAACTATTGGAGCCTCCTCTATAGCCTCATAAGGTCCCTCCACCTCAGGCATAGCCTCCTACCCACCAGCGCCCACCTCAGAATTGGCAAGTGCTCCCACATAATGCACTGCCACAACCAAAGAAAGATAACCAGGTCTCACCTCCATTATAGGATCTTCTAGCCCCTCGTTTGGGTTAGGATACCATATCACCCTTTCATAGATAGGATAAACCATACCTACTCATTCAATGATTCCTAGGTCCCCGGTTATTTCTACAGTGCCTTGGAATAGTGATATCAACACATTCCTGAACATTAGGGTCCAGAAGAAGCGGATCTAACTGATCACCACAATTACTTCCCTTATCCTCAAATCATGGGGAACACTCTCAAACATTTTTATGTGTATAAATACTAGCTTCAATACCATGTTGATAACAACACAGTTAGGTTAGGCCCAGCTTCGGCACAAGTGGAATGTGTCTTCATGATTCCAGAAAATAGTAGTGACAGCGAAGGGGAGTTGCATCAGGTTTCTAACTATGGGTCCCAGATGTATGACTACTGGATGTCCCGTAAGATAGTCACCCATTCCCATGGTATTATCCATGCACGTATAAATCTACCTGGTCTTCTATTGGACATTATGTCACGTACCACCAGTACTTCTGCGTGAACGACTCATCCTTCCTCTTCCCATAAGAGCATGAATCTGGAACATGAGGGAAAACTAAGACCCTCCACTGATTTCATTGTAAACCTATACCCTTACCGACTTCATGACCCCAAATATTGAGATTCCCCCAATAATCCATCCAGTGGTGGGGGATTAATCAATTGATAGTCAAGGGTATTCCTTGATTGATATCATGAAGCTGTTAAATCCCAACATGAATCCTGATAACTTGGAGCACTGGATGGATCCCCCTGTAATGGCCCGGACCCCTCTGATCCATTACATTGTGAAAATATAGTGTTTGAGGTGTTCTGAGAGGTCAATGTGACATATCCCCAATAATTTTCCAAATTTCCAATTCTGTGAATATTTTTATTGGTGAACAGTTCTATCGGTTACCTATAACGGTAGGTGAACAATATTCTATTAGTGAGGATTTAGTGAAAAGTGTTCTATCAGGGAGGATTTAGTGAACAATGTTCTAGCTGAGAGGATTTAGTGAGCAGTGTTCTATCATTGAGGATTTAGTGAACAGTGTCCTATTAGTGAGGATTTACTGAATAGTGTTCTATAAGTGAGGATTCAGTGAACAGTGTTTTATCAGTGAGGTTTAGTGAACAATTTTATATCAGTGAGGATTTAGTGAACAGTGTTCTACCAGTGAGGTTCTAATAGCAGACTACTAACAATAGACTTCTATCAATGGACTTCTAACAGCGGACTTCTAACAGCGGAATTTCAATAGCTGGCTTCTAACACCAGACTTCTAACAGTGGACATCTAACAACAGAATTTTAACATCAAACTTCTAACATTAGACTTCTAATAGCTGACTTCTAACAGAGGACTTCTTACAGTGAACTTCTAACAGCGGACTACTAATAGTGGACTTCTAACAGTATACTTCTAACTGTAGACTTCTAACAGCGGACTTTTAACAGCGGACTTCTAACAGCGGACTTCTAACAGTGGACTTTGAACAGTGCTTCCAACTTCTTTGAGTTTCACCCCTTTGATGTTTCCTTTAACGTAAAATACATTTAATGCCTTATTTTAAGGGATCTTCAGGCCAATTCGAAGAACTTAAATCCTGTATTAATTATTCCTACGGCTCGGGATGTTTTTACTTGGTCAAACTGCATGGGTTAATACAATCCACTTCTAATGGTGAATTAAGCGTATCTTAAACTATTGCCCCATTAAATCATTAAAAGGGACAAGATATCATCCACTCTTGTTATTCTTCTTTGTTTTTGGCTATGATATACTAGAACCTTTTAATACTTTCCGTTGGAGTTGCACAATCAAACATTACTCCTCAGAATGGTCTTGCTCTATTTTTTTGCAACCGAGCTATATCAGTCAATCTTCGATATAAGGTATGTTTTATAGTCATTATTTTGGGGTTTATCTTCTCCTTTTTCTCCATTCCATATTATATCATGTAATCTCTATGCTTATGATAGGGTTTTTCTTGGGTTTTGGTTGGTGCGGTCGTACCGTGGCATCCTTGGGTGGATGCAGTTGTCGTTAGAGGAGGATCGTGACCCGTTGTGTGGATAAAGAACGTGAGGAATTGTATGTGGTAGGGGATTCGTTGCTTCTCTTTATTTTATGTGTAATTGTATTATTATCATGTTTAATCCCACTAGATGACAATGTAATTGAAAAAATAAATATTTTAACCGGATAAATAAATTGATATCGATCGTTTGTTATTGTTTCTTGTTTTGCTAGATAGTGTGATATCTATGCTTGCATTGCTTGGCTGTTTGTTCTTGATGGAAATCAGTAAAGAATCTAAATCAGGATATATTGATAATTGTTGGATAAAGATCAATATGCATGAAAACGAATCTGGTTCTTTTTGTAATTTGATGTTAATCAAATTAGTGAAGTAAGCATGTTTATTTATTTGTGATAACATAATGCTTAGTTTTCCCAAATTTGGATCCAACGAATAATAAATCGGTTAACCCAAGATGGATTAATGAACTTTTGGTTGTTTAAAGATAATTTCTTGTAGGGTTCTGAGTAACCCTCATGTTTGTTTAAGGGCCAAGAGCCCAATTATGAAGATGATTATTTTACTGCTGCTTGTGTTTTAATGTGACCATGGATGGTTGTGGTAATATGTGGAGACATAGAGGCCCTTTTGGTTGTGGTAGTAGATGACACCTAAAGTGGAGAGATGCATCGGTTTATGCATGTGGGTGTCAGGGAGGACACCAGGGATGCTGGAATGGAGTGGATGTTATTGTTGGGCGCATGGTAATTTTGATTGGTTTCTTATCTGCTTTACATTTCCCCACTTCTCAAGGCAGCTGGTCTTACTTACCCTTCTTCTAAAATAGGCGAAGACACATGGGGTATGCCACGTGATTTCCGTGTTTAGCTTCTCAAGGAAGGATGGGTATATTCTCTTGCTATAAGTGGCAAAGACTCGACGGGTAGTACATCTACTCACCGTGTTAATCCCCCTTGTGTTTAGTAGAATATAATGTTTTTCTATAATGCCTGGGAATGTGGGAAATTATTTCTACAATGAATAATTGAATAAATGGTGTCAACCCATGGGGATGGATATCCTGGAACATAATGATGAGGTTGTAATTTTTGAAGGAACAATTCACTTTGGTTGTGATGCTGATGAAATTTAATGTGGAATTGTTCATGGTGAATGAATGTTTAAAGAATTAATTAACATACAATGGAACTGATAAAAAGGAAATGAAGTAATCTAATAAATCTCTTTAAATAGTTGTGTGCTTATAGGATACCTAGTCTTAAAAGTAGCACCCTGGAGTCTGAGAGACGTTAGCTGCAGTTGTGTCTCAGACTAGGTAATTCCCCTAGTGTGGTTGTGAGATATAATATATTCTGTTGTGTTTTTATACGCATCTCCACCTTATCAGAATGTGCAACTGACACCCCGGGGATTCTGAGCCCTGGGGGGTGTTTTCCCCAACATTTCGGTTGCAGGATGGATGGCAGACTACACCCTTTGTCCCCGCTCTCCTCTCTTGGTAGTTACTTGTGATGGCAGGTAATTTGGTTAGTTTTCCCCATATATGTGTGTAGAGAGATGTTATGGCTGGTGGTTGTTCAATCAAATATATTCTGGATATAATTTTCTATGGATTTCTATAGGTGTAACGTGTATAGGCTGTGATGGCTTGAGGATCCTTACTCGGTGTATGGGTTGTGATGGCTTGAGTTATAATACCCGACGTATGATACATGTTATGTGAGCTGTGGTGTATTCTGGAAACTACCTGGTTACTTTGGTGTGCGGACATGGTGGTTTTGTTACACGAGGTGCATACTGTGGTGCTTCGCCCAGGTGTCTGCGGGAAAGCCTTTTTAGAGAGAGATACTCAGGACGTGTGACGTTGGGGCAAAGTAGTAAACCAGTGGGGAAGTATTACTATGGTACCCTTGATATTCTTTATTATATGATATATTCTTGTATGCGTTACTTGGTGAGAGTAGCCATGGTGAGGTTGGTAACTTAGTATACCTGTTTAGGTGATGAGTTAGTTTCACTTATTGTTCATTGTGCATTAGAATGCTTTCATTACTTTGCACGAGAGGCTTCGGGGCAGATGCTACTGAGTATACTATTATATTCACCCTATGTATATATAAACTATTTTTCAGGTCACAAGGAGAAGGTTGGAGATCAAGATGGTTTCTTCAAGAATGGGGTTGTAGGAGCTGTTCGGGCTTGTGGTTGCTGCTGTTTTTACTTTCTTTAGGGTAATTGCAGTTTTTCCCTTTCAGTTGTAGTACTTTTTCATGGAATTTCATATGTGTACTTGGGTTTTCAATTATATTGCAGTCTGAGTTGGAGTTGATTGGTTTCTATCTTATCTCTCTCTTCTGCATGTGTTCTCTTAGAGGGTAATTCCTCCCATTTTGTGTGTTACTATGCCCTTTGTGATAGTCTCCAACCTGGGGCCTACTGGAGGCGGGACTCGGGGTTCATTATCTCCCTTCTCGCATTGCAAGTCTAGGAGGGGTACACTTTGTGGGGAGGGGGGCATGACAGAGTGGTATCAAAGGTCTGATTGATGGATAGGATGGAGTTTGGATTTAGGCATAGGTGAGGTTGCATGGGTTGGTAGGGAAACAGTGTCATTCATTTTTAGCTGGTGAGGTAAACACTGGAGACTGGATGAGACATAGGCATTTAGGGACCCTATGATCTGATGTACAGACCTTTATGTTTATAATGGCTACTAAACAAGGTGATACTAGTAGTAGGGTAGAGACCTAGGAAAGGATCATGCATAATTCTTCTTTGTTCCTGTGTTTCATTAGGTAGACCATGGGATAGGTTAGCCTAAAATTAATAAAAGAAAAAATTTAATTTATTAATGTTGAGACTTCAATATTCCAGGTTTAGGAACTCTTACAGTTGTTATCTTACAGGTATGGCTCCAGATAGACGTACTTGTCAGGTTTGCGCAGAAAATGTCCAGCAGGCTGTTCCAGCAGGCTGTTCCAGCAGATCGTTGTAGGGTAGAGGTTGACGATGATGACACTTGGAGGAAGAAACTCCGAGAGTTTCAGCACTAGAGTCTGCAGAAGTATGAGGGCTCTATTTCAGATGAAGTCATGGAAGACTGGTTAGAGGAGGTTGAGATTAGATTCAGTTCGATTTGTGTTTGGAAGGATCACTGGGTGTCCTTGGTTGTGAAGCTGCTGCGTGGAGTAGCAAGGCAGTGGTGGTTCTTGTTCTTTGGGGATCGTGGGGAGTCAGCGATCTCATGGGAGGATTTCTGAGAGAGGTTTAGAGTCGACTTTCTTTCTTCGACTGTGAAGGCGTCCAGTCTCCAGGAGCTTCTTACCCTTCGACATGGGAGCCCCAGTGTTTTAGAGTTTGGAATCCGTTTCAAGAACCTTTTACGATATGGTTCAGACATACTTCCAGATGAGGAGGTTAGGGTGAGTCATTTTGAGGAGGCTTTGCATCCAGAAATCCAGTGCCATGTCACCCCATTTTTGCTAAAAACATATATTGAGGTACTGGTGAGGGAAGAGGTTGTTGATAGGACTTTGTCCTGGACCGGATCATCACAAGAGGGGAATCAACATGATTCCTCATGATCCAGAGTTGTGGTCCGGGTTTCCCGGTTTTCAAGGCAGAAGAGTTTTCGTTCATCTTGGGGTAGGTCCCAGCCCATCACATCCTGTTTCTCTAGAGGGAGAAACTCTCAGGATTATGCCAAGGGATCAGGAACTTGTTATTCTTGTGGTGGTCGGGGCCATCAGTGGTGGGAGTGCCCGTCCTTTCAGAGTGGTCATCTTGCACCGGGCGCTACGCTCCAGGTTCCTCCGTTGAGGCAGTTCCAGCAGAGGCAGCAGCAGCCAGTTGCACCAGCTTTAGATCAGTAGAGGGTAGATGGGGCATTCAGAGGACATCCCCATGATGCTCCCCATCCTCAGATAGTAGAGCGCCGTCGTGGTGGTGGTCATCATCAGGGTCAGAGAGGCCTAGGAGAAGGTCTTGGTAAGCTTCATGCTCTAGTATTGCCAGCTCCAGGCGATCCAGACATCGTTCAAGGTACCTTTTTCTTTTTTCTACCTTGGTGTATGCCTTGTTTGATTCAGGATCCACACACTCCTTCATATCACCTACCCTTGTCCATGCATTGGTACTTGAGGTAGAGAGGATTCTAGTTCCCTTGGCGTTGACTATGCCAGTTGAAGGTCGAGCTGACTTGTTTGAAGTGTGTAGATACTATGAGCTAGTTTTGGGGAAACACCACTCTTGGGGATATTTCCTATGTTTACGAATACAACCATATGATGTCATCCTCAGCATGGATTGGTTGTATTTGGTGCAGGATATCATGGATTGCTTCATGAAAAGGTCATCTTCATTGGTACGAATGGGGAGGAAGTGGTGTTTGTTGGTGAGCGAGACCCTCGGATGGGTCATAGGCGCATTCCATCCTTATCATCCATGATGGCTGAGTTGATACTAAGTTCTTCATAGGTTCAGTAGTTGGAGTATCCTAGGGTCATAGAGGAGTACCCTGATGTCTTTCCAGAAGAGGTTGTAGCATTACCTGCTCGACGATAGAATGACTTTGGAATCGAGCTACAGCCCATATGATCTCCTATCTCTTTGTCTCCTTATAGGATGGCCCCTTCTAAGTTACGAGAGCTAATTATATAGATTCATGGTCTATTGCAGTGTGGTTTTGTTCGGCCAAGTGTGTCACCATTAGGTGCACTGATTTTGTTTTTGAATAAGACCAACGAAAGTTTGCGATTGTGTGTTGATTATCATCGCTTAATCAAAGTGAAAATAAATAATCACTATCATCTTCTGGGAATTGATGATTTATTCGATCAACTGAAGGGTGCATGTTGGTTCTCAAAGTTCAACCTGCGGTCAGGATATCATCATATGCATGTGAAGGATGAGGATATCCCAAAGACTACTTTTTGTTGTCGTTGTGGGAATTATGAGTTCGGTGTAATGTCATTTGGCGTGACGAATGCTCCAGCTGTATTCATGGGATTGATCAATGTTGTGTACCATGAGTTCCTGGAAAAGTTCATGGTAGTTTTCATCGATGACATCCTTGTGTACTCCACATCTGAAGAGGAGCATGCAGAGCATCTACGAGCCATTTTGGGAGTTCTTCGCCAACATCAGTTGTTCGGGAAGTTGTGGAAGTGTCTGTTTTGGGCTCGAGAAGTCCGTTTCATGGGGAATGATGGGTCTTAAAAAGGAGTAGTTGTGGATCCATCAAAGATAGAAGCAGTTGTGTCTTGGATAGCCCCCAAAACAGTGTTAGAGGTGCAAAGTTTCCTTGGTCTCGTAGGATACTACAGTAGGTTCATAGCCAATTTATCATGAGTTTCAAATCCTCTAATAGCTTTGAGTAGGAAGGATCAGGAATTCATATGGACTGATCAGTGTCAAGAAACATTCGAGTATCTAAAGGAGAAGTTAGTAAGTGTTCCACTTGTTTTTCTTCCTGCTGAGGGAGTCCAGTTTTATGTTTTCTGCGATGCTTCACATGTGGGGTTAGGCTGCGTTCTAATGTTGTAGAGGTCAGTTATTTCTTATGGGTCTCAGAAACTGTGTCCCCATGAACGCAACTATGCCACCAATGATCTTGAGTTGGCAGTCGTGGTGTTTTCTCTGATGTTTTGGAAAAATTACCTCATTGGAGAGCGCTTTGGGGTTTCACTGATCATAAGAGCTTGAGGTATGTTTTCTCCCAGTGTGAGTTGAACTTATAACATCGTCGGTGGATGGATTTCGTACAAGAATATGACTTCGAAATATCATTTACACCTAGAAAAGGGAATGTTGTAGCTGATGTGCTGAGCTGAAAGTCACGTAGTGATGTTGTGCGTGAATCCGGTGATTCCTGGAGAGTAATGGAAGAAGTGTTAGCATTTAATCTTGATATAGGAGAAGTTTGTTGTGGAGGTTTTCTTTTTCAGATAATGGTATAGTCATCCCTGGTGCAGAAGGTGGAAGGGTCCCAATTAGGGGATCTTGAGGTGGAGGTCTGGAGAGACCGAGTTGTTTGTGGTGAGGCCCCTGATGGTTGGTCGGAGGATGAACAACACTGAGTGTTGTATCATGGAAGGCTTTCTATTCCCTTGACGATGCGTGAGATGGTTCTCTAAGAGTTCCATAGTTCACCCTAAGAAGTACATCCTAGCGTGACAAAGATGTACCGATTCATGAGGATTCAGTTTTGGTGGCCTGGGCTGAAGCATGCAGTTGTGTAGTTTGTGTCTCGATGTTTAGTCTACCAGAAGGTGAAGGCCGAACATCGTGTTCCTGGTGGTCTTCTCCAGCCATTCAAGATTCCTTAGTGGAAGTGGGAGGACATCTCAATGGACTTTGTTATAGGTTTATCTCGAGATCTGGGAGGACCAGATGCTATTTTGGTGGTAGTGGGTCATTTAACAAAATCATCCCACTTCATAGTGATCAAGGAGTCATTCTCAATGGATTTTTTGTCGAGTCAGTATCTAGAAGAGGTGGTGAGACTTCATGGAGTACCTAGGACGATCATTTCTGATGGAGATCCTCGTTTTACCACTAGGGTGTGGAGAGGATTCCAACATTCTTTTGGTTCTCAGCTATTTCTTATCACTACTTTTCATCCTCAAACAAATGGTGAGACAGAGCGAACCATCCAAACTCTTGAAGAAATGTTACGCTCTTGTGTTCTTGAAATTAGAGGTTCATGGATGAGGCACTTAACCAGGGTGGAGTTTTCATACAATAATAGTTTTCACCCCACCATCAGTATGGCGCCATTTAAGGCCTTGTATGGTCAGTCATTCCATTCAACGTTATGTTGGACTGGGGTCAGAGAGTCAGCAATTCTCAGACCAGAAATAGTTCATAATACAATAGAGATGGTTCACATGATTCATGAGAGGATGAAGACAACACAAGACTGTCAGAAATCATATGCTGATCAATGAAGGAGGCCCTTAGATTTTAATGTTGGGGATCATGTGATTCGGAAGTTGAATCCCCATCGTGGGCAGTTAAGGTTTGGTCGTGGAAGTAAGAATTCTCCCCGGTTTGTTGGGCCTTTCGAGGTGTTTGCTAATGTTGGAGCTGTGGAGTATCAATTAGCACTTCCCCCACCGATGAGTCGGATACATGATGTTTTCCATTTATCGGAGATCTGTAGTTATCTTCATGATGACTCTCACATCATCAATTAGGGATAGATATATGACTATGATGATGCAACCATAGAGGAGTGACCTGTAGAGATCCAACACTGCAAAGAAAAGGTGTTGCGTGGGAGTTCTATCCCCATAGTTCTGGTCATGTTGCGACATGGTGGAATGGAGGAGAGTACCTGGGAATGTGAGTTACATATATGTGCTTAGTACCAAGAATTGTTTGATGTTTAAATATTATCATTTAATGATGTTCCCTTTTTTGTTATACCTTTAATGTTTTATTTATGAATTTATTTTGTTGCTTTTTTGGCTTTCTCTCTTCTGAGATGTATCTCGATGGGTGGTTGTTCAGACCCCGTTTTTTATTTTGTCTCTTTAGGATGGTTTTTAATTATTGAGGATGAGAATGTTTTGAAAGGAATATGATGTAATGGCTTGGACCTCTCCGGTCCATTAATTTTTGAAAATACAGTTTTTGAGGTGTTTCGGGAGGTCAGGGTGACATATACCCAACTCTTTGCCAAATTTACAATTCTGTGAACAGTTCCATCAGTAAATAGTTCTATCGGTAACCTATAATGGTTGGTGAACAATATTCTATCAGTGAGGATTTAGTGAACAGTGTTCTATCAGTGAGGATTTAGTGAACATTATTATATTAGTGGGGATTTACTGAACAATGTTCTATCAGTGAGGATTCAATGAATAGTGTTCTATCAGTGATGTTTAGTGAATAGTGTTCTATTAGTGAGGATTTAGTGAACATTGTTCTACTAGTGAGGTTCTGACAGAGGAATTTTAACAGAGGAATTCTAATAGCGGACTTCTAAGAGCAGACTTCTAACAGGTGACTACAAACAGCTGACTTCTAACAGTGGACTTCTAACAGGGGACTTCTAACAGCGGAATTGTAACAGGGGAGTTCTAACAGCAGACTTATAACAGCGGACTTCTAACAGAAGACTTCTAACAGTGGACTTCTAATATCGGACTTCTAACAGGGGACCTCTAACAGTGGACTTCTAACAACGGACTTTTAACAGTGGATTTCTAATAGCGAACTTCTAACAGTGGACTTCTAACAACAGACTTCTAACAATGGTCTTTGAACAGTGTTTACAGCTTCCTACAGTTTCACCCCTTTGACGTTTGCTTTGAAGTAAAATACATTTAAAGACTTATTTTAAGGACTCTTAAGGATGATTAAAATACCATAAATCTTATATTAATTATTTCTATGGCTCCGGATGTTTTTACTTGGTCAAACCGTGTGGTTTAATGTGATCCTCTTTTAATGGGGAATTCAGCATATCTTAAACTGTCACTGCATTAAATTTTCAAAAGGTAAAATATATCATCCTCCCTTGTTCTTCCTCTTTGTTCTCGGCTATGAGACACTAGAACCTTTCAATCCTTCCCATAAGAGTTTCACAATCAAACATTACTCCTCGGATTGGTTCCGCTCTATTTTGATACAACTGAGCTATATCGCTCAATATTCGATATAAGGTATGTTTTATAGTCATTCTTTTGGGGTTCATCTTCTACTGTTTCTCCTTTCAGTATTATATAATGTAATATCCATGCTTCTAATTGGGGTTTTCTTGGGTTTTGGTTGGTGCAGTCATACCATGGCATCCCCGGGTGGATGCAGTTGTCGCGAGAGGAGGATCGTGACCTATTGTTTGGATAAAAAAACCTGATGAACTATTTTAGGTTGGGGATTCATTGCATCTCTTTATTTTACATGAAACTATATTGTTAGCATCTTTAATCCTACTGGATGACAATGAAATTTACATAATAAATATTTTAACTGGATATATAAATTGATATCGATCGTATGATATAGACTCTTGTTTTGCTAGATAGGGTAATATCTATGCTTGCTTTGCTTAGCTTCTTTTTCTTAATGGAAATTGGTAAAGAACATAAATCATGATTAATTGATAATTGTTGGATAAAGATAAAGAGTCAAGAAAATGAATTTTGTTCCTGTTGTAATTTGATGTTGATAAAATTAGTGTAGTAAGCATGTTTATTTATTTATGATAACTTATTGTTTAGGTTTCCCAAATTTCGAACCAACGAATAATAAATCGATTAACCCAAGATGGATTAAATTACTGGTGGTTGTTAAAAGACAATTGCTTGTATGGTTTTATGTTACCCTCTTATTTGTTTATGGGACAAGAGCCCAATTGTGAAGATGTTTGTTTTACTGTAGCTTGTGTTTTAATGTGAGTCTGGATGGTTGTGGTTATATGAGGTGGCATGGAGGCACTTTTGGTTGTGGAATCAGATGACACCTAGAGTTGCGAGATCAATCTTTTTATGCATGTTGGTGTCAGGGAGGACACCAGGGATGATGGAATGGAGTGGATGTGATTGTCGGATGCTTGGTAATTTTGATTCATTGTTTATCTTCTTTACTTTTCCCCACTGATCAAGACACCTGGTCTTACTAACCATTCTTTCAAAATAGGTGAAGACACGTAGGGTATGCCACATGCTTTCCGTGTTTAGCTTCTCAAGGAATAATGGGTATATTCTCTTTCTATAAGAAGAAAAGACTCTATGGGTAGTACATCTACTCACCGTGTTAAGCCCCCTTGTATTTAGTAGCATATAATGTTTTTCATGAATGCCTGGGAATGTGGGAAATTATATCTCTAATGAATAATTGAATAAATGGTTTTAACCCATGGGGATGGAGATGCTATAACATAATGACGAGGTTGTAATTTTTTATTGAACAATTGACTTTGGTTGTGATGCTAAGGAAATTTAATATGGTATTATTCATGGTTAATTAATGATTAAAGAATTGATTAACATATAGTGGAACTAATAAAAATCTAATTAAGTAATATAATGAATCTCTTTAAATGGTTGTGTGCTTATAGAATACCTAGTATTAGAAGTAGCAACCCGAAGTCTGAGAGATGTTAGATGCAGTTCATTCAAAGACTAGGTAATTCCCATAGTGTGGTTGTGAGATATAATATACTCTATACTTTTTCATCATCTATACACTACTCTGCCCTGTCAGTAAGGGAAACTGACACTCTGGGGATTCTGAGCCCTAGGGTGGTGTTTTCCCCAAGATTCCAGTGGGAGGATGGATGGTTGACTACCCCCTTTGGCCCCGCTCTCTTCACTTTGTAGTTACATGTGCTGGTAGGCACAATGGTTATTTTTTCTAAAATATGTGTGTAGAGGGATGTAATGGATTGTGGTTGTTCACACACATATATTCTAGATATATTTTTCTATGGGTTACTATAGGTGTAACGTGTATAGGCTATGATGCCTTGATGATCATTACTCGATGTATGGGATGTGATGTCTTGAGGTATAATACCCAATGTATGGTACATGTTATGCGAGCTGTGGTGGCTCCCAGAAACTACCTAGTTACTTTTGTGTGTGGATGTGGTGGTTTTGTCTCATGAGTTGCATAATGGGGTATTTCACCCAGATGTCTGCTGGCATGCCTTTTTGGAGAGAGATGCTCAGGGCGTGCGACATTGGGAAAATGGGAAAACCAGTGGGGAAGTAGTAGCAGGGTACCCGTTATATTATTTATTATATGATTTATTCTTGTATGATTTACTTGGTGAGAGTAGCTATGTTGATGTTGGAAGCTTAGTATACCTATTTAGGTGATGAGTTAGTTTCATTTGTTGCTCATTGTGCTTTAGCGTCCTTTCTTTACTTTCCACAAGAGGATTCGGGGAGGATCTTACTGAGTATAATGTTATATTCACCCTATGTATATGTAAACAATTTTTCAGGTCAGTTGGAGCAGGTTGGAGATCAAGATGGTTTCAACTAGCTTGGGGTTGCAGGAGCTGTTCGGGCCTATGGTTGCTGCTGTTTTTACTTTCTTTTAGGTACTTGTAGTTTTTCCCTTTCAGTTGTAGTACTTTTTCATGGAATTTCATATGTATACTTGGGGTTTCGTTTATATTGCAGAATGAGATGGAGTTTATTGTTTTCTATCTTATCTATCTCTTATTCATGTGTTTCCTAGAGGGTAATGCATCCAATTTTTTGTGTTACTATGCCCTCGGTGCAAGTCTCCATCCTAGGGCCTACTGGATGCGGGGCTTAGGGGTAATTATCTCCCTTCTATCATTGATGGCCTAGGAGGGGTAAAATTTGTGGGGAGGGGGCCGTGGCACCCCCAACATCCCCATTCATCACAAGTATTAACAGAGCTATGGCAAATATGGGTCATCATAATGCCTCAGTAAAAGCACCCAAACAGGCTGTGCATGCCGCCGAAACTAGGAAGCAGGCCCAAAGTAGAGCTATAGAAGCACAACCTTCACATCTGATTTCATTATGTTCACCTTCCCCATTGTATGAGTCAATGGATCAGGCAGAGCCATCCCAAATGCATTGTGATCAGTCATCTATCACTCATTTTACAGCCACTCTACAGGCTTCAACTAGTGAGCAGTGGGATGTACCCAACACCAGTCAACCGCTGGTCCAGCCTGCATTTCCCGTCATGCACCTGCAGCCGAATGACCTCCTGTAAGTAGATTCTAATTCTTGGAACATAAGTATGATGTCCCCAATAATCATTCTAGAATTATGGAAAGGTACTATATCTTTGAGGCTCTTCACCTATTAGGGGATATGTTTGAATCATGCACTAAGGCTTTAAGAATCCCCCTCAATTTCGAGATGGAGGTAGAAGCTGTAGAAACTATCCATTCTGAGGCAGTCGATCATGCTGAATGTCAGGCCATTATCTCATTCTCTAGATAAAATGAATTATATCCCATACAGAGGAACATCTACCCATTTTACATCACCGACAACCTCAATGGAATGGAGTTTCATTGATTTATTGTTGAAACAGGATCTGGGATCAACCTAATCCTGACCCGAACATGTCCAAAAATGGAGATATCCAAGGATGACCTAAGACCCACTAACCTGTAATCCAATGTTATAATAGGATATAACATACACCAGTCAGCAAGATCTACCTGAATACCCTGTTCACGGGCCTAGTTTCTAGCACCAGGTACAAGGTTGTATCCCAAGACACTTCCTACAATGTGTTGATGGGCATTCCATAACTCCAACTATATGCGGATGTTCCTTCATCATATCACAGGTTCCTTAAGTACTCCCTTAATGGTCGAGTGGGAATACTCCAAGGTTATGCATCTCTCTTTTCCTCTTCTGAATCCCGCTATCTAGATGACAACTATTACAATAGCATGAACATGCAGATTTAGTCTAATGAGGTAGAACATGATACTGCTACGACCTAGTCAAGGGATGATTTGGATGATGCCAATATAATTCCAATCCACTGATCAAAGGATAAAACCCCAAATATGGGGAAATGTTTCATTGTTTCTGGAATGAGAGGGGAGCACATTCCCAAGTCTATGTGATGCCCGAAGATCACCACCTATTCATACACGAATTAGGGACTGGTAAACCCAGATCCCCTTACTCCCATAAGATATAGGGATGTCAACCCATGACAACAACAATACACAATACTTTTTTGTTCCACTGGTCTAGGATAAACCAACTCCATCCAACATGTCACTAATTCTTTGATATCATCTAGTATGGCCCCATGAGTCGAAGACCAGATGAGGTCAGATCAACAGCTTTCATTGACATGGTGTCGATAACACAAGTGTCCCTCGATGCAGTGTCTACTAGCACTCAGGATGGCACTAGAATCCCATCAGGATATGATGACTCAAAAAAATCTCCTCCCACTTAGGATCGTTCCTGTATATGTGAAGAAGATTATTTAGAGGTTGCTCCTCTAACCTTTGAAGAGGGTGTCTTCGCCTCTGTCGATGAATTGGTACTGGTGAACCATGGTAGCGAGACGTATCTAAAACCCACATTTATCGGTGCCGCTATGCCCGTTGAGGTGGAACTATAGTACACAGGCTTCTCAAACCAACATTGTGATGTATTTTCTTGTAGTTAGGACGAAATGATAGGACAAGATCCTCATGTAGCCATCCACCGCCTCGATCTCCCATCAAATCACCATGGGTTCAAACAGACTCCAAGAAAGACGCATCCTTATCATAGTGCCATGGTCGCGTCTAATATTGATAAGGTCATCAGATCCAATTTCATTAAGGAGGTCCAGAACCCTAGATGGCTGGCTAAAATTGTTCCTATAATGAAGAAGAACATATAGATCAGAGTCTTCATTGAATTATAGGAACTCAATCATCACTACCCAAGGGATGATTTTATCCTTCCCATGATGGAGATGTTGATCAACGCCACAGCTGAGTTCCAGGCTCTTTCTTTCATGTATGGATATTATGGGTATAATCATATTCAAATGGCCCTTGGGGATGATGTTTCTACAACCTTTAGGGCACCTCATGGTATATTATATAATGAGGTAATTCCCTTCAGCCAAATGAATGAATGATCCACCTATCAACATGCCAAGATACTTATATTTAAGACCATCCATGGGACATTATTGTAATGTTAGGTGAAAGATATGGGTCTTAAATCTCTCAAGAATCGTGGCCATCTCATGGTCCTTGAGAAATTGTCCGGCTTCTTCCGTTATTTCCACCTAATGATGATCCCATTGAAGTGTTCCTTTGGGGTTACCTCTGAAATGTTTCTCGACATCATTTTCAGATATAGGGGCATCAATATTGACACAGAGAAGATCAAGACCATCAATTAGATGTCTCCTCCAAGAAACATTCTGGAGCTTTGAGGCCTTCAAGGACACCTTCCCTACAAAAACCAATTCTTTGATAATCCGGCCGGCATATGTAAACCCTTTTATTGGATCATTAAGAAAGGAATTGTATATTATTGGAACGATGAATGTCAGACTTCTTTTGAGGAAATCAATCAGTATCTTCTCCTGCCAATGGTCTTGATACCACCCATCTCTAAAAGTCCATAATTCCTTTATATGACTACCCTGGAACGATATCTCAGAGCCCTTATCTCCCAGAGGAACAATGAGTGGATGAAGAATAGTCCTTACTATCTTAGATGCATGATCCTCGATACAGAGACAAGATAATCCCCTATCTAAAAGATATGCCTTGTGCTGGTATTCAAAGTACAGAAATTGAAATATTTCTTGTCGCATCATTAGGTTCACTTAGTTTACCGAATAGATCCACTGAAGAACATCTTCAATCGCCCCATACAGACATTCCGTCTTGCTTGGTGGGAAGTAATCCTATAGTTGCTCGACAATAGGTTTTCCCCTTATAAGGTGATTAAGGGGAATGCATGGGATGATTTACTATCCACCAATACATCTCTCACAGACCATCTATGGAAATTGATTTTTTTGATGAGGAAATCCACTCGGTTGACCAACCCATTTCATGTAGGGAAATTCAATTTTATGGTGTTTTCGAGATCCCTATAGAAAAAGGCTAAATGACCCCAGACTCAACAGAGTAGGCCTAGGTGTCATCTTTATCACTCCATCACAAGCTGTTTTGCTGTATTCATTCATGATGTCAGGGGGCTATAGAAACAATTAATTGGATTACTAGGCCATCAATATTGGCCTTGATATGGCCCTCGATATTGATTTTCCCCACTTTCATTTGAATGGGGACTCTGAAATAGTCATCAAGAATATCAATGGTGACTATGTTTTCAGATATCCATAGATCATACCACTGTTGGAAATCACCCTCTAGTTGATAGCCTAGTTCCCATCTCAGCCAGAAGTTACTCGGGCCCCTCAATCCAAAAATGGTCAAGCTGACGCCTTGGCCACACTAGTTGCATCATTTGCAGAGCCTGAACAGTATGATTTGATTATCCTAATTGAACAACAAAGAGTCATCACACTTTTCACTCCAAATTAAAATAACAGCCTATAGGTAAGCAACCAAACCATTAGCACCTCTATTTTAGGACATCTAGGTACCCTGGATGCCATGATTGAAGTGATTCTTATCTAGAGAACCTCTTTTTTTTGAGTACCTCTGAATTAGTAATCTCTCAGTAGATCGATCCAAGCATGAGCGAATCTGATGTCGTACGCTGCATTTTACTCTTCAGAGTGGTACCAATCTTGAGAGGATCCTCTACAAGCACAGGTTTGATGGGGGTCTCTTCTGTTGCATTCAAGGAGTTGATATTTCTCAAGTCATGCAAGAGTTTCAGGATAGATCTTGTCGGGCTCATCATACCGGGCCGAAACTATCTCACCAGATCGAGATACTAGGGTATTTTTGGCCCTCCATGATCCGTGGCTACATCGAGATTTCTAGGAGGTTCAATGAATTCCAAATTCATTCCATCACTATGCATTGGCTTTTTAGCCTCTCTACACTACCAAGTACTTTTGGCTCTTGATGGTCTAGGGACTCGATGTTGTGGGACCATATCCACTGGTGATAGTTTTCCAGTGCAGGTTCATCCTGGCCACTACGGATTTCTTCTCAATGTGGGTAGAATAGGTTCCTCTCAAAGAGGTCAAGGCCCATTCCATTGTTGAATTTAAGAGATATAACATTATCTATCGATTTGGAGTCCCTCACTCCATTATCACTTATATATAAATGATCTTCTAAGAAATTGAGTTAATGAAATTTTATGCAATGTACAACATCCATTCCAACCATACCTCCCGTTGTCACGCATAATAAAATGGGAAGATCGAGGCATTCAAAAAACACTCTCTAACATTCTATATTAAATGGTTGGTTATAATTAGTATATTTTCACAGATAAGCTCCCCATCCCCCTATGGGATTATCAGATGACGAATTGTAATTCCACAAGCTAACACTATACTCCCTGGTGTATGGAACGAAGTCCGTCCTGCCCATAATGATTCAGTTTCCTTCAGTACACACCACTGTCTATGATGGGAAAGAATAAGATAAAGTAGCTGAAATATGTCTATCAGAATTGGAGGAACGCGATGAGAACATGCTTTGTGCCCTTCACAATCTGGAATAGCATCATAACAAGATAGATAGAGATGTCAAAAAAAATGTTCACCTTTGGTCTTTCATGGAAGGTGTCATGGTGTTGGACATAAGGACGCCAATGATACATGGATGAAAGCCCCCAAAATTGGAGACCAAATGGGAATGACCTTATATCATTCACATGATTATCCCAATTGAACATACTTCCTGGTTACCATGGATGATGAGTGTATAACTCCTCCTACCAATTCCAAGTTCCTCAAGCAATACTTTTCCTAAGCAAATGGGGTCCTATATGACCTTAAACTGTTATTTCACACATGAAATTAAACATTATATTGTCCCACATGATGTTAAAATGTATTTGGTCTTATGTGATCTTAAACTGTTACATCCTGAATGATGTTGAACTAGTGTTTCGTCCCACAAGATGTCAAAATGTACCTCAATAACTACCCATGTCATGATTCTCATTCTCATGGGACATGTAGGAACGCTAGGATGCCTTGACTTGAGACCAGCCCCCAAACTCTTCACTTTGACTACCCCACCTGGGTGTAGTTATCTTTGAGGATCCCAGAAAGTTTATTTTAAGATTCATTGGCCCCCAATCAGGTCCTGATTTCGAGGATCACTCCATGTTCTCTTCCTCATTCTCATATTCTCACATGTCCTCCCCACTTGATGCTAAATTACATGGCCATTTTCCCAACTACTTATGGATGAAATCCCATCCTTGTGGTATATGTAAGAACTCCCAAACATTTTGTTCATTTCCCTTGCCCCAAACACTATGACCTCCCCATGGGTCAAAATACATGGTGTGGTGCATGCTTTTTCCTTCATTTGTGTCAAAAGCATCATAACTGCACCATGCATCCCTCTCCTATGGCATATTCACCACTTTCACCTTCCCCACATGACGTTAAACTACACATGCATATCCATACATCATGTACCCCCTTTATTTGAGTTTTCATCATCATTCACATCCGAAAGGACCCCGAAAAGGATTGGACGCCTGGCCCAAGGGCTCTCCTACCATTTTAGGCCAATGTACTCAAGGGCCATGAATGATAAATTGATACAAGTCCTGAATTTCAAATATGGTCAATGGTCAACAATCATTTTTTGTCCACATTTTTTGTCAAAGGATATGGATTATATGTTCCAAACCTAGGTCTACAGTTATCCATCATCATTGTCACCACCCCCATATGTCCCAAATTTTGGTTGTAGTGGTTCATTGTATCCTACTATCTCTTCAAACATCGGTCTACCTCAGGCAAGAGTGTGAGTCTAGTTGTCGTAACATTATATGTTGGGGAGATCCTAGTCCTACTCCATGTTTGGCCGATCAAACATTGCTCATGTGGGAATAGTATCTTTGTCATGGCAATACCCGTGTAAAGCGGGGAACGTTTCTACAGTCTAAGCTCTATGATCTTAAACTAATATCATCATCATCCTCGCCGCAAGACGTTAAACTAAAGGCTGGTTGAAACGTCCCATTTGAGATCCCTCAACATTTTCAGCCCCCTGGACCATGTTCTCATTTGAGATTGTACGATATATTATGGGCTTATGTTCTCATTCATGTCGGGCTACCAAATGTGCCATACACAACTCCCATTGAATACCTTGCCCCTATCGGCATCCTTGATGCATGATGTGAAACTGCACAACATCCTCCATAACTATGTTTGTCTTGATTCCCATACATATGGGATACGTCGGACCACCCCAAAATTTAGTCTTTGGCACTAGCCCAATCTTTTAGAAACCTCTTTATCATCCTAGCCCCTTGGATAGAGTCCTTCTAGGAGAGGGTTATACTGTGCAGCGTAGGGTTTACGTCCTCATTCACGTCGGGTTTGTAAAAACCACACAACATACCTCTTTCCCCTGAGAGATCATTGTTCCCCTATCCTAATCTCATTTTTTTATTCAGTTTCTCTTATGTTGGGACCCTCTAACCTCTTTGGAAATTCCCCAATGTTCCCAGGAGTAATCTGGTTCAGGACCTAGATTATCTAATTCTACCTAGACATGCTCTCACCCATTTTCTAGGATTCATTCTCCCCTTAATATGGGCTTCCATCATCACTCACATCAAAAGAACCCCAAAATGGCTTGGATTTTTGGCCCAAGGGATTTTTTAAAATTTCAAGCCAATCTCCTCGAGGACCTCAGGCAATAAATTGATACAAGTCTCGCGTTGTGAATCTGGTTAGAAGTCGATGCTCATTTTTTGTTCCCATATAAGGTCACATGATAATGATACTATGTTTCAAACACAATCAATATATATCCTCTATCGTAACGCCAACCCCATCAAGAAAAAAATATCAGTTACATGGTTCACATCATTTTCAACTCGAACATGTCCTACTGGAATTTTGACAATCTTTTTACTATCCCTCAGTGCGCATTTGTATGTTAGGAGGACAAAGCCATGGTAAGGCATCATTCGGGGATCTGCACCAATTTCTACTTTCATGCCTTCCAAGTGTTTCAAAGACCTTATCCACCCATGTTTCCCACATCAAGAATAGGTCAAGTGGACTTAGGTATCAGATTGAGGCTTGTGCTCACTTGGAATAATTTCTCTTCACTCTGGTCCAAGTTCTAGGAACATAAACTAAGATCTCCTTTTATTTCTTTTTGGAAAGGATTAGAATTTTAACACTCAAAACTACACATAACATGATTCCCATGCTCATGGGATACAAAAAAAATTCACAGACATCTCATCTTTGGGTCCAGATCAGTTTCTGCTAATTACAGTTGGGCCTTGTGACCCTGAATCCCAAGGAATTTCTTGGTGTGGTGTAGGGTTTATCTCCACATTCACATTGGGTCTGCAACATCTACACCACGTACTTCCCTTCTAGGAGCTTGTATCTCATTACCCTCGTTCTACAAGATGTTATACTATGCTCTCAGAACTATGTATGGATTGATTTCTATCCTCATGGGATACGTAGGAACTCCTTGACATTTCAGCCACAGGTCTAGCCCTCTATGTAATTACCTTTGTTGGCCCTTCGACCTGAGGTATCTTCCCCGAAATTGTTCCTAGTGTGGAGTGGACCTTGTCCTCATTCACGTAATGTATTATTTTTCAATTCATGTGTATTCATCATAAAACATCCGTTCATCTATACGTGTATAAGTCATATGACGTTAATCTTTCCACCTGGTACCGCATGACTACACACTATTTCATCTATATTGCACGAACTTCAAATTCCTTGGTTGGTCTTATCACAAGACCCTAAACTATGACATTATCGTCATGGATGCATGATGAAAAACTGCACTGAATTATGATGTCCTCACTTGAGGTAACATCATGATGAGTATTGGTTACCCAACATACCATTTTTAAATGCCAACATGTGTCTTGATTCCTTTAGTGATACAAGGATTCTATTTCCTAGGATTATCTATTCTTTAAAAAAACACTTCTATCCTAATATAAAAACAAGATTTATCATATTCTTCTTCTTTTTGTATGTGGGATAGACCGACACGACCATATTATCCCTATCATGTGTACCATTCCATGCCATATCCAAAACTACATGTGGCTCGATTCCCATCCTCATGGGATATGTAAGAACCTCCATGACACTCTGACATCAGGTCCAGCCCTATGGATCTTAAATATATCCCCCTCTTTTTTGGCCTCTTTTCCCAAACCCTCTTAGGAACAAGTGGTGTGACGAGTGCCTCTTGGGATCGCATTCATGTCCGGATATGTATTGCACCACACATTCCCATTCTGGGTAACCATGTAACTATTTCTCTATCCTGAACAAGTCCATGATGCCCCGTAATAATTGTGGGATATGCTATCTTCCTTGCCATAGAGGATTCCCTCTACCATCATTCGTATCCAACCATGTTATGCTTTAAGAACTATGTTTGGATTGAGTCTCACCTGCATGGGATACGTAGCGGCATCTGGGCCATTCTCCTCCGGCCCAGCCCTAGAGTCATTAATTCTCCAGGCCCCTTGGCGCCAACCTCTATTCAGGCAGCATGACCTTAAAACTATATGAAACATCCAGGGCATAAGATGTTAAACTATTCTATTCATCGTCCACATCCATATGATGTGTTCCATATTCTCACCAAAGGGATCATGTCTAGAAGTAGGTTTGATCCCTGATTAGACTGATGCACCCGTTTAATGTGTTTTCACAGTGGTGGTGTAATTTCATGAGTGTTGGACTCCATTAGAACAACCAATCACTCCCCTTCCATGCTTTGACTTCCATTTATTTGGATCCTTGACCTATTTCATGTCTACAATACCCCCCCCCCAACAACATGGATTCTCGGCCTATAGATCAACTACTATTCTAGGGCCAACGTTCTAGAATACTAATGTATAAAACTTTGAGTCAGGCCTCGTGTTTCGAACATGCTCAGCAGTCGACCCTAGTTTGTTATCCCCATTTTATGATAACACAATAGGGGTATTGTGTTTTGAGCATGGTTAACAGTTATCCTTCATTGTCATGACACCACCAGCATTCTGAATTTTTAGTATCATGATTCACAAATTCCACTTCCCTAAGATTGGATTGGATCTAATTCCCATGGGGTTACCCCTCTTGAGTAGTAGAGCAGATTGGTGAAATGATAATTTGACTGTTCTGAGAACTTCATTCTCCTTTCAGGCCTCCCCCATTCTTCATGGATGCCTGGATGATTTTTTTATTCCCCAAACGTCTGAATTTTATTTGGCACTCCCACATGTAAACATATTGATAACATGAGCATCCATTGGTTCTCACATTGGGCTAGACCCACATGAGATTATAGATGGATTACTAATTATTTCATGATTTTGGTAAGAATTCATTGAATTGAACAAAAAGGTGAATAATCTATTCATGTATGTAGTTTATAATTAGAAGCATCCAAGAAGGATAGGTTTATGAGTTCCAACAAAATAGGGGCCTTAAGGATCAATGTTGTGTATGGATTGATCCAGTGATGCTACCTTGTTGATTGTGGCCTCTAATACTACCTCCCACCCTCTGAGATCCCTCTCTTCATCAACATCCAAAGTGTATCTCATTGGACCTAGTCTATGATCGAGCTTCTTCATCTTGGAGCTCAGTCATTTGGAAACTCGCCAGCACTATATGATCCTAGGCGTCTGCCAACTGGCCCCTCAACTATTCAATGAGCTCAGAGTGTGTTGTGATTAATGCCTTCATTTCTTTATCTTGCTCTTCAAGGTGTCAGAACCCCTTCTCCACCTTTAATAATGCTTGGGTGTTCTTTTAATCTTTTCATCCTCGGGAAATTTTAGAACTTTATCTATTCTTTCGTAGATTCTCATCTATGAAATTGTGAATCATTTCATGAAGATGGTGAGAATCTACCCTTCTATGGAAGAGAAAGCGTAGCTAGTTGTGGATTGATCCCATCCAGTTTATCCATTACACCTATGGATGACTGAGGATGCATTTAAAACAATTCCCCCACTTGTTCCACGTCATATTTCTTTCATCGACTTCTTCAGAATTAGAGTCATCTATTTTCTCAGGGTCTGCAGGCCGATTGTCGGGGAAATCAACCAAAGTATCAACAACAAGGTCTCTTCATAGTAATTATCCCAAGATATTAGGCTCTTAAAAATGTGTTCGACCTTCCTCTCTCATCTCAGTATCAACAATTTTTTCCCTGGCGACTTCAGACCCCACCACGGTATTGATATCGCCGATGTCTGCAGCCATTTTCTCAGCAGGTGTCAGGGCATCCTCGGTTTCAGAAGTCTATTCTAAGTGGGTTGGTGCGTTCGTCGTGGAATCATCTATGTATGGTCTGGATCCATCATCCTACCGAGCCTCTAGTATCATGATTACTACACAAATGATGAATGCCCTGATGATTATAGCCCCCTAATGACATATATGTATGTGTGATTAATGAAAAAAACATTAACTCAGCGCATCAACTTCTAGTGTTTCAGTTGTTGTGGGAGCTATCACTGTGGGAGATCCTTCAGTGCTTGTTATTTCAATAATGGATGTTGGCTACCCACCTTGTTCTATTAGCACACATTCACCCCCCTCAGATGGTGCTTCCTGGCCACCAACATCAATATGCTCCTGAATAGAGAAAAATCTTGTTAGGTGATTATGAAACATGGAAGGAGGAAATCCTATGATAAGAATTAAGGAATAACTCGAGTTTCTCATTTATGTCCATGTCAGAGCCACCAATCTCTCAACTCTCTCAAGGGGGATTTCCCCTGAGACACTTTTCAACAATGATCCTCTTCAACTCCCCTTATTTCTGCCACCCCTTCTCTTTCTTCTTCTTCCCTAACTGATTCAATTTATTATATCTCCTCATCGTCATCCTCGTATTAATGTGACATTCATTCCGAATCATGGTCATGGATGAGAATCACATTTACCAATATAGTTGTATCCCATCCCGCCTTTTTTTCACATAAACATTCATTACATTAAATAAAAATGAGGATTATTAAGGTTTAGTGTCTTGGAAACCAGGAACATAATACATGAAACAAAAAAACATTGTTTTTAAACACTTGAAAGGCTTCTCCTTATGTTCATCCTAGATTCATTACTACATCTCATAACCTGGGGACATACATCAAATGAAAGGGTGTGCACAAGGCCCAGTAAGAGAAACAAGGGAAACATTTAACATTTGAACATGAGATACATCAACAATGTCATGAAAAGAACATTAAGGAATGAGAATGAAATCATGAGGCATGTCATAATAAAAATAACGTATTTCATAGCTTAAAGATGTGGCTAAAACATTTATCAATTAAAATCATTTCTGTTTCACCAAGGTCCATCCCCAAGGTGTCAATAAAAATTACCAAGGTTATTCACCAAGGTATCAGTAAAAAATGGTCATCTCTAGAGATTAAGTCTTTACCCAATGCATTGAAGTGCTATCAGAGTGCACGCTTAAATTTTACTTTATTATAATGTGAGCCACATATATCATCATCAAACATTTCATAAAAAACCCATATAGCATAAAAGAAATGGGTTTCCTTTCATAATCATAACGTTTTAAAAACTGCTTTAAAGACATGAACTTTATGTCACTTTAAACCCACGGAAAGGGAAAGTGGTTCTCATGTATGTAAATCCTAGAATCTGAAGTAGAACATTTTTTTATATATGTTAATACCCCTATAGAAGGAAGAGCTTTGATTATTCACTTAATAAAATAAAATATTTTGAGAAAAATAGATGCTTCGGGGTTTTAGAAAACATTGAAAAGAGAGGTGACATAGGTCACCCACTCATAAATGATCCATAGAAAAATAGAGGGACAGAATATAATGGATATAAGAACATGGTAATTATATTTTAAAGATAGACCATATGAAATGAAAAACATGGAAGGAAGACAAAAATAAGATTTCTCTTATGAAAATTCGGCAGCCTAACGGTGTCACTTAAACTTCAAAAAAAATTGACGAGATCAAATAGGTTCTCTCATCATATGAACAGAAAATATCAGTATGATAGATATAGAGATCATACCCCAACATAATAAAAAGGATCATGAAAGACTTGACATGAAAATAGATCTTGAAAACGAGAAGGGTGAAAGAATCCCTTAAAAACTCGGCAGCCTAACAACACCACTTAAAACTTCAAAATACAGAATTGAAGAGATCAAATAGGGTATCTCATCATATGAACATAAAAGATCAGTATGATAGATATAGAGATCATACCCCAACATAATAAAAAGTAACATGAAATACTTGACACGAAAATAGATTTTGAAAATGAGAAGGGTGAAAGAATCCCTTAAAAATTCGGCAGCCTAATGGCGCCACTTAAACATTCTTAAGACGAATTGACGAGAGAAAGAGGAGGTATCTCATCATATGAACATGAAAAGGATAGTAATATGAATATAAAACAACATCATCCAACATAATATCATGGAGCATAAAATAAATGACTTAAAAGATATTACTTGAAAAGAAAGAGAGAGGTAGGATCCCTTACCTTAAAATGTAACTTTTAAAACTCAAAGGTTGGGGCCATGAGGGCTGGGGGGGCACCTTGAGAGGACTCCTTGGGAGGTAATGAGATCATAGCTTCATTGGGGGAGAGTTGGTAGTCGGATGGATGAGAGGATGACTTGGTATTTATAGGGAAAGTGAGAGGACGAGACATTAATGGCCAACGGACACCTCATTGGTGGTTTTGGCAAAACCATGGGCTTGCCCATGGTATTTTCCCATGGTATTGGCCAAATGGGTCCCCCATACAATAAATTCATCACCTTTTGTCGGAAAACCCTTAAAATATCTCATGACATCATCATGACATAGTTATGATGTCATTAAACATACCGAAACCCTAAAATGTAATTTCACTATTCATCGAAAATTCAACTTTCTCAGAAAAATCCCAAAATTTCACCTTAACCAAATATCGATGCTCTGATCTCAAAACATAACTCCATTTTATAAAAATAATTTTCTAAATATTTTTAAATTAATTTTTAAATAAATACACTATTCACCGAAAATTCATTCTTTTCAGAAAAATCCCCAAAAATTACCTTAACATAATATCTATGCTCTGAGTTCAAAAATGAAATCCATTTTATAAAAACAATTTTCTAAATATTTTTAATTTAATTTTTAATTAAAAAAAACTATTCACCCGAAAAAACTAATACTTGACTAATAATATATGAAACTGTTATTTAACCATTTTGTTGAATCACATTACTTAATCAAGGTGCCTAGATTATATTAATACTTTGTTTAAGTGATATTACTAATCCATTTGGTCACATTACTAATCCTAAGTATAAAATCACTATTCATATTTTACTATTCATCCAAAATTAAGTTGATCTTATTAGACTCTAAATTTCGTACTGAACATAATTGTAGGAGACCATTTTTTGAAAATCATTACATAGTTTTAATTATTTAAGGTTTACATAAATTTTTTTAAAATATCCTCTCTCTAAAATTCATCAAAAATATGCATAGTTTATCTATCTGGAAATTTTAAAATTCATAAACTTCATCATAAGAAGAAACCAAAATTTTTATTTAAAACAAAGGATTACACATGGCTGTTATGGTCTCCTTACATAGCCCCTTATCACACCAGCATAGGACCTAAGTGTAATGTGTGCTAAGGTGAGAGAATCTGAGGGAGGCTCGATCAAGAACGCACGAGTAGTAATTTCTATCAGTTTGAACTTCTCGCGAAGACGATTCCATTCTAGCTTCAAACGATGAAGTTCGGATTGGGTTTTTTCCAGAGAAAAGCCCAGTGGTGCTGCCTCCTACCCATGTTCCGTTAGATGGGCTTCGATTGGCCCGAGACTACTAGATGAGGCCATCAAATCTCCTTTCTATATTAATTAACCAAGGTCACTTGTATTTAGAGACAAAAGTCACAACATTCATTTTTCAATGGTTATACTGACTAACGGTCATATAATATTCAAAACCCAATAGTCTCATTTTAATTATACTCATGTTATCAAATGAAACAGTTTTGTTGAGTATGAAAAATAAAATAACACACAAAATTAGGAAACAAGATTTATTCAAAATTTCAGGTCGTTACAATCTTCCCACCTTAAGAAATTGCGTCCTCGCAATTTATAAAATTGGTTTTTGAAATTTCATTGAATGTCCAACATCGGAAAAAGAGTCAGTAACACTATTACTTTAAAAGAAAGAAAAGGAAGTTCAAAGGTCACCCGAATTAACCCATACTAGGATTCCATGTAGGAAAACATGGACATGGAGGAGAAAACAAAGGGTCACGTTCTGAGGGAGAGTGATAGAAAACATTATTAAGAGAAAGTTACCAATAAGAAAATCACAATATTATGATCGGTTAAACAGTATTTGATTTCCCAGTAGGAAACGTAAATAGACAACGTTTTTTTTACATTCCTTTTCTTAGTTTTGAGGAATTCATTTACTACATAGAATAAAACACATGGAAATATACCTACCTTTAAGTAGAGTTTCATCCTTTAATAAGTTTATATCAAAACTAATCTTTTCGCCAAACGATGAGCATTAAAAACTACTTGGTCTCATCAAATCACAAGAATCATCTTCTAGAGAATCACATAATCCACCAAAGATTAACTGTCTATTTCTTCTATCTTTTAACATTATCCCAAAAACAGAAAGGGTAAGATAAAACAACTCTTCCAAAATAAAGAACCCCAGAGGAAGGGAAACTACTTTAAATATTCAAAGATCCACAGTACTACCCAAAGTTCATCATAGACCATTACATAAATAACTGCCCATAAAATTCCTCAAAATAAACCAAACTAAGATTGAACCCCAAATACAAGAAGGATTTGATAACATAATCTTCCAAGATAAATTTTATCGCTCATCTGCAAACAACATCAACCACTCCTAACATCTTATAACAAAAGTAGCTAACCTAAACATATTTTACCCAAGATAGGTTAATAATTTCCATATGTAACCTAAATTACTATAAGTCCACCATAAATTCATATATTCTTCAAAATATAAGTCAACCTTAACTCATCAAAGAAAATACCGTAGTAATCTATTTACCTTGATCAAATAGGGTTCCCAAAATAGTGAACGTCTTCCAAAATAATAATCATCTTTTAATCCCCTAATCATCTCTGTCATATTAATATGAAAATTGTCACATTTCTTATCACATTGGTTGTTGGGACATGTTCTTCCATTTCCCGTCATTAACTAAGAAAATAACGTACAATTAGGGGTTTAGATACTTAGCCAATAATCATGAAAAGGAACTTAAAGCATAGGAGGATAACTTGTAGAAGAAAAGTATACCCTAACTTGTGATACCCTAGGTTCCAATCTAGGTTATCCATGATCATATATTCTTATGTGATTCTTTATTTTATTTTATATTTGTTCCTTTAATAATGGATCATACTAAGCTTATGAATTTACCAAAGCATATCCCCCGGGAGTGTCGTAACCAAGAGTGCAGCAAGGCCCGTTGTTGTGTACCAGTTCCCGTTCGAGTCTAGCTCAAAGCGGTGTTTTTGGGTTTTAACCCTATGTACATCTGTGCTAGAGCCACCTCTACCTGCTCGTATCCATACAGGGATGTATTAGCTTGCCAACCCCTAACTCAATACTCACCAAAATACCAGGAAGATTTCCATTATTTAAAATTTTCTATAGGGTTCTTCCTAGAGTTTTCATATCCTAATTTCCACAAATAACTATACCATAATTTGATACCAACTATCACATCCCGCCTTTTTGTCACATAAACATTCATTACATTATACAAAACTGAGGATATTTAAGGTTTAGTGTCTTGGAAACCAGGAACATAATACATGAAACAAAAAAACATTATTCATAAACACTTGAAAGTCTTATCCTTTTGTTAATCCTAGGTTCATTACTACCTCTCATAACCTAGGGATATACATCAAAAGAAAGGGTGAGCAGAAGGCCCAGTAAGGTAAACAAGGGAAACAATTAACATGTGAACTTGAGATACATCAACAATGTCATAAAAAGAACATTAAGGCATGAGAATGAAATCACAAGGAATTTCATAATAAAAATAACGTATTTCATAACTTGAAGATGTGGCTACAACATTTAACAAAAACAATCATTTCTATTTCACCATGGTCCATCCCCAATGTATCAATAAAAATTACCAAGGCTATTCACCAAGGTATCAGTCAAAAAATGGTCATCCCTAGAGATTATGTCTTTACCCAATGCATTGGAGCGCTATCAAGGTGCATCTTTAAATTTGCCTTTATTATCATGTGAGGCACATATATCATCATCAAACATTTCATTAACAACCCATATAGCATAAATGAAATGGGTTTCCTTTCATAATCATAACGTTTTAAAACTGTTTTAAAGACATTATCTTTATGTCACTTTAAACCCACGGAAAGGGAAAGTGGGTCTCATGTATGTAAATACCAGAATTTAAAATAGACAATTTTGGTATATATGTGAATATCCATTTATAAGGAAGAGCTTTGAGCATTCACTTAATAAAATAAAATAATTTGAGAAAAAGAGAGAGACATTTGAGACGGAAATTCTGCCGCATAATGGCTATGCTTCGGGGTTTTAGAAAACATTGAAAAGAGAGGCGACATAGGTCACCCACTAATAAATGATCCAAAGAAAAGTAGAGGGACATAATATAATTTATATAATAACATGGTAATGATATTTGAAAGACATAAAATATGAAATGAAAAACATGGAAGGAAGACAAAAATAAGATTTCTCTTATGAAAATTTGGCAGCCTAACGGCGTAATTTAAACTTCAAAAAAAAATGACGAGATCAAATAGGGTATCTCATCATATGAACAAAAAAGACCAGTATGATTGATATAGATATCATACCCCAACATAATAAAAAGGAACCTGAAAGACTTCACATGAAAATAGATCATGAAAACAAGAAGGGTGAAAGATTCCCTTAAAAACTCAGCATCCTAATGACGCAACTTAAAACTTCAACATACTGAATTGAAGAGATCAAATAGGGTCTTTAATCATATGAACATAAAAGATAATTATGATAGATATAGAGATCATACCCCAACATAATAAAAAGGAACATGAAATACTTGACATGAAAATAGATCTTGTAAACGAGAAGGGTGAAAGAATCCCTTAAAAATTCGGCAGCCTAACGGCGCCACTTAAATATTCTTAAAACGAATCGATGAGAGCAAGAGGGGTTCTCTCATAATATGAACATGAAAAGGGAAGTAAGATGAATATAAAAGAATATCCTCCAACATGAGAGCATGGAGCATAAAAGAGATGACATAAAAGAGAATACTTGAAAAGAAAGAGGGAGGTAGGATCCCTTACCTTAAAACGTAACTCTTACAACTCAAAGGTTGCGACCTTGGGGGCTTGGGGGCACCATGCGAGGACTCCTTGAGAGGTAATGAGACCAGGGCTTCGTTGGGGGAGATTTGGGAGTCGAATGGATGAGAGGGTGTCCTGGTATGTATAGGGAAAGTGAGGGGGCAAGGCATTAATGGCCAAGGGACACCTCATTGGTGGTTTTGGCAAAACCATGGGCTTTCCCATGGTATTTGTCCATGGTATTGGCCACATGGGTCCCCCATACAATATGTTCATCACCTTTGGTCGGCCAACTCTTAAAATATCTCATGACATCATCATGACACAATTATGATGTAATTAAACATATTGAAACCCTAAAACTGTATTTTCACTGTTCATCGAAAATTCAACTTTCTCAGAAAAATCCCAAAATTTCACCTTAACCAAATATCGATGCTCTGATTTGAAAAATGAACTCCATTTTATAAAAATAATTTTCTAAATATTTTTAATATAATTTTTAAATAAATACACTATTCACTGAAAACTAATTCTTTTCAGAAAAATCCCCAAAAATTACCTTAACATAATACCGATGCTCTGAGTTCAAAAATGAAATCCATTTTATAAAAATAATTTCCTAAATATTTTGTAGTTTAATTTTTTATTAAAAAACACTATTCACCAAAAAAAAATTGACTAATAATTTATGAAACCGTTATTTAACCATTTTATTGAATCACATTACTTAATCAAGGTGACTAGATTATATTAATACTTTATTTAGGTGAGATTACTAATCCATTTGGTCACATTACTATTCCTAAGCATAAAATCACGATTCATAATTTACTATTGATCAAAAATTAAGTTGATCTTATTAGACTCTAAATTTCGTACTTAACATAATTGTAGAAGACCATTTTTTGAAAATCATTACACATTTTTAATTATTTAAGGTTTACATAAACATTTTTAAAATATCCTTTCTCTAAAATTAATCAAAAATATGCATAGTATATTTATCCAGACATTTGAAAATTCATAAACATCATCATAAGAAGAAATCAAAAATTTTATTTAAAATAAAGGATTACACAAGGCAGTTACGGTCTCCTTACATAGCCACTTATCACACCAGCATAGGACCTAAGTGTAAGGTGTGCTACGGTGAGAGAATATGAGGGAGGCTCGGCCAACATCGCACGAGGAGTAATTTCTATCAGTTTGAACTTCTCGCGAAGACTATTCCTTTCTAGCTTCATAGGGTGAAGTTCAGCTTGTGTTTTTTCCAGAGCAAAGCCCAGTGGTGATACCTCTTTCCCATGTTCCGTTAGATGGGCTTCGATTGGCCCGAGACTACTGGATGAGGCCATCGAATCTCCTTTCTATATTAATTAACCAAGTTCAGTTCTATTTGGAGACAAGAGTCACAACATTCAGTTTTCAACGGTCATACTGACTAACGTTCATATAATTGTCATAACCCAATAGTCTAATTTTAATTATACTCATTTAATTAAATGAAATAGTTTTGTTGAGTATGAAAAATGAAATAACACAAAAAATTAGGAAACAAGATTTATTCAAAATTTCGGGTCGTTACAAGTTGGTTCCTCATGGCACCCTTATTGGGATGAATACACATCAATGGCCGTTAGATATGTGTGGGGAAGATGAAAGCTCACTCTATCATCAATCCTAATGAGTCCAATTTCTGGAACCTGGATCTTATCCCACACCATCTTTTTCCATAGGACATCAATGCTCACTGACCATTGTAGGGTCAACCACGCTGACCATAGTGCAAGGAATATGGCATCCTCCAAGGGCTAAAGCAGATACCTTAACTGCATTCCAAGAAGCTCCATGGCGGCTCTGCGAGATTTTTCATGAGCCCCTCTCTCACCATACAATGAGGGAATGGCCGCACCATGTGACATTCCTGCTACCAAGGTCCCATCCTATGCTTACCTAGCTACCTGACTTGATCCTTTCCTCTCCTCCCCATGGGAGCCTTGACAGCTTTCTTGGCACCCAGATTCCACAATAGCCACCTTGATTTTCCGAACTCTTTTATGTAGGATTCTCTCAGGGTATGTTGCCACCCAATGCTCGACAAATTTTGTTGAGAGGCCATCGTTGACTCCAGTGGGGGAAAGATAATTACCTCACCGGAACTGTAATTTGTGAAAATCATCCACATTTAATTGAGAACGCAAGGATGTTCCCCTTCCTAGTCACTTGTATACACCTTCTTTGGAATTCGTTGGGTGCATCTAAACTGCCTAGGGATCCTTGGTGGCACATAAGGCCGGCAATAGATATTTCCATCGACCCAGACCACAAGCACTCCACCTATGAGGATTTGTAAGTATTCACTTTTCTTTAGAGATCCTTTCCTATCAACCACCATTTGGTCGGCCGGGGCAGGGAACATGATAAAGGTAAAATTGGTGTGATTCCATATTATGATCTTTATCCCTTCTTCATTGAGCGTCAAAGGCATGGTCATGACAATGTTTATCAAGGGTGGTCGCATACTATTACTTGGAGTATAAATAGAATTTGGGAATGTGTATCAACTATAGTGAGCCATGATCTATCCCTGAAGGATTTGGAAAGGGCCATATATCCTTCTCATTCATCCCCCTCTTGAAATTTTCCCCAAGATGGCATACAGTCGGGCTAGCACAGGGACCCCTAGGTTGAACCTCTGATTGGATGCCATAATTCCTTCCATAACTAATTTTGTTAGGTGAACTCCCATCCTGGTATCCCTTACTAGTAGTAGCCACCCACATTAGAAGGATGTAAGAAATACAACATATCGGACGTTCAAGTCCACACTCTCAGTCACATAAAATACCCATGATTGGTAGTCCCTCGTCTCCATGATTATCCAATATGACCCACTCTTGCTCCATTGTTCTGTGGCCGGACACCATTATACTCACCCCTATATCTTCACGTGTGGGTCCTTCTGCAGGAATAAGCTGAACCATATTGAATAAGAAATATCCTTCGGAATGTCCTTGAATCCTAGCCTCTCATTTGATAGGTCCAGTAGATTCCATGTCAGAACAAGTGTGTACAACCATTCCCCCCATATATTCATTTTTGGAAGAAACTCATCATATTGATGCACATCCAAAGGGATTCCTTCGATACAGTGGAAGTCCCAATGACTAATTCCATCCTATCCATGATGGAGGTGGAACATGTTGGTATGAGGGGACCACCAGCTAAACAACCTCGGCCCATGTTCATGATGATGGTAGAAGTGGAACTGCAATATCCACACTACCTTGAATATCCTGATATGTAGCAGTTCTACTCCAAAAAAATTGAAAGATTGACGTATCATGTTTGCAAAAGCCCATTCGCTGGTAAAACTTCTTCTAGAACTTAGGTTCCAATTTTGTATCCATCCTTGGGATTGGTCAATGATGCTATGTAGGAAGGTACTCGAATAATGTGTGTAAGAATACTTGGCGACTGACACAGAGTTCGAGATAGTTTTGGTCCTTGGGTTTAGAATTTTGACAAGCATGTTTTTAGTTTCTCTATTAGGGTGGATATTGTTTTTGATGTTGTATAATGGAAGATCGTCCTCACTTCTAACCCATTACAATGGCATATCAACTTCAAATCCTGGAATTGGTATCTCCTCTAAAATACCAGTCCCATATCAGTAAATAATTAGAAAGAAGGTAATCCTTTTGGTCTTGGGTCAACATATTGAAGAGGGCGTGGTTATTGTATATGTATTTCTTCACACTGTAAACATCAGGGTTATCACTCATCCCATCCCTCCTCGAAGCAGTAAAAGCTTCCCTCGCAGCATTACCTTAATCAGCAGCCATTTTACTTAGTGAGGTCAACAAAAATCAGCAATGCACTCGCAAAATAAGAGGTGTGCATGCATAATCGGATGGCTCCGTGGAACACCAGACGAGCAGTGCGAAAAATTATAGTTGCGCTAAAAATTGAGACCAAGATCTTGGAATTCCATGCAAAACAGAATGAATTCCATGAAAGTTAGAAGAGTTTTTCACGCACGATATCTCCAAGAATATCGTGCGAGAAATGTTGTACGAACCATGGGACCCAAGGTGTTTTATAGTCGCAAATCGAGGTTTCTGTGCATGAAAAAATTCATTACACAATCCGGAATGGATTACATGCGCTCCGCCCCTAGGGGGACAGTCATCTCGGCGCTTCCCTAGTAATCTGAAATTCGTTCCCCCTCGTAAATCAGATTCTTAGAGGAGGGGGGCATTTGTAGATGTAGAAATCTGACAAAGGTATCAAGAAGGAATCCTTGTATAAAAGTAAGGCATATTTCGACTTGGCAACCAATTCCGGGAAGGGCCAAAAGGCTGTGTGGATAATCAGGGAGGCACATGGAAAACTGCTTCCTCATCCAGAAGACAGTCGCAGCAGGAACAAGTTTTTGCACGCAGATGCAGGAACTTCTGCGCCACCAACACCAAGTCCATGTTTTCCACATAGGCGTAATTCCTCACCCACCCAAGGCCCCCGATCACCTATAAATAGAAGTGCACCTCCCACTTCCATCAGCTGAATAATCTGAACCATCTCCCCAGCACAGAATTCAACTCTTCCATGTGGAAAATATGACATCAAGTACATGATTTTATGTGATTGGTGTCCCAAGGGTCTGCCTTCGCGCGGGACAACTAGGTCTAGACCCTATCCCAAGTCCCAATGTGTTGGGACCCTTGAGCATAAACCCTTCCAATTCTGCACAAAACTTGTGCCCCTCTTTTCACATAGACATCCTCCATTTGCATGCACACCTTCTTTTCAGTTCAACATTGCCTTTTGTGCATAATAGTCCCCTATTTGCGCGCCTGACGCATGAAAACCTATCTTTTTTACATGAAATACCTTCTCTTTATGTGCGCCCATTAGAATGTGTCTGATGTCGCTCTCCTAGGCACCATCTTCAAGTACTTCTTACACACAAGGCACCTATGTTTCACACCCATCTCTTGTACGGCCCTCTAGGATTGTAGGAAGTGATTTAAACTTTCCTTGGGCAGTGCTTCATATTGTGTTGCTTCGCCTTATACATCTCCACATAGGCACTCTAATGGCTATTGCTTCTTCACATAGTCATGCTAATGTGGAACCCACAGTGGATCACTCCATGACACCCCCTCGTCGCGGCATTGTTGGGGCGTTCCCTTCACCATCGGTTAAAGCGTGCTAGTTATGTAAGTCCTATGTGTGTGGAGTGATCCCACCTTGTTCAACTAGTAGAAAATTAAACTGTCTAGAACCTTCTTTCTCAGCACATGACGTTAAATTGTGGCATCACCCCATGCATCACACATGCGGTTCCCCTTCTTGATCATTCTCTATGCCCACTCGTCTCCACGGGAGTGAAATCTTCCTCACATTGAATGAGATCCTCTTTGTACAGAAACATCTATCAATGGGGAAGGAAACCATCTTCATTTAAGCCCCTAGCCTTTCTTTTAAGAGGTAGATTTCCTACTCCCCTCCTCTCATTCGTGCCAAAGATAAGAGGGGAGATTGGAACTGGGACATTTGTTATCCCATTCCTCTCCCTCTAGGCTTTGTTGCTAATGGGACTCCATATTGAAGTAAGTTCCAATGTCCATCACTCTCGGATGCTAACCACATCTAATCCTTTATTTCCTCTTTGGACCGATAACTACTTGTAAGCCTCACTCCACATCCGACAGACGAACCTTTCACGACACTATCATCATGTTTTTGTTTCCTCTTATTTCTAACACCGAGCATGACTCACATGGGCTTAGAGTAAGCATCAACCCTGGCATTTTCTCAAGGACACCATAGAGCATATTCCCCAATAAACTATCCTGATCTAGGTGGACTTTGATCCTTTCCATGGTAGGGTACATAGTATCCCTTCCTAAGGGTCAATCCCAACACCTACTCGTCCTGACCCCCTTCACGTTGTTTCACTGACCAATTACAAACTATGTGGACATTGATCCTTTCCGAGGCAGGGTGTATAGGAAGCCTCCCTAAGGTTCATTCCCCACACCCATTAGTCCCGAACTCTCCATGTCGGTACACCTTCATCCCATATTACATTAACCTGTATTCCCCCTTTTCGTCCCGCAAGACGCTAAACTATACCCATCTAAACTATGTGGAATTTGATTCATGTATCCTATATAGGGTACATAGGAAGCCTCGCTGAGGTTCAACCCCATTCAGCAGTAAGTTGTTGTCAACCCCTTTTAGGGGTAAGCTGTTGTCAACCCCATTCAGTGGTAAGCTATTGTCAACCCCATTCAGCAGTAAGCCGTTGTCAACCCCATTCAACGGTAAGCCATTGTTTACCCCATTCAACGGTAAGACATTGTGACCCCATCTAGCGGTAAGACGTTGTGCACTCAAATTGATGGTAAGCCATTGATGTCCCCAATCAATGGTAGGCCATCATCAGATGAACTATGTGGACTTTGATTCCCCACCACAGGGATAAAGAGGAAGCCTCATTGAGGTTCAAGCCAATAACCCATGTCACATCGTGGTCTCTACCTTGAGCTTATGTGTTTCGGAAAGGTCATGCCCCAACAAAGTGGTTTCACTTCCTCCGTGTTTCATCCATACATCCATTCTCAGAGGACACCTCCTCAAGTGTCCCATCGACCTGCCAAACTATGTCGACTTTGATTCCCTTCCACTATGATAAATACGAAGTCTCTTCGAGGCTCAAACCCAACATCACCATCGCACCCACATCGGCTATGTCTCACTCTCCACCCACTCTAAAAAATCCATATCTATCTTGATTCTTATCTGAGACTCCATATTCCAGTGATATCATGTCACCTACTTCCTTTCCACTCCTATAAATAATCGAGCTGCTAGCTATTCATAAACCCCAGCACCAGCGATCCCTCCAAGGGTTGCACCCATCTGATCCTATCCCGTCAGTGTTCCGATCAGTCCAATTTGTCTCCTCCAGATGTTAAACTAGCAGCATACGTTGTTCTAGACATGGTAAGTTGAGGAAAAATTTAGAGACATGACTATGGCATAAAATTACCCACATTCAACAAGGGATTCCTCAGGCTTCCATGCCATCAAGAAGCCCTACAATTAAGGGAAGAAACCCAGACACATCAGGGTTCCAGCATCCATACATGCCATGGATGTCAGATGTGACTACTCCCCCAACCGAAGTTTTCTGCCCTAACTAGATGCCTGAGAATGTCCTAACAGAGGCAATGTAATTAACCGGTGTCCATGAAGACCTGACACCATGAAGAGTTTCACGAACAACATCTTAAGTCTATGAGGGAGACCAAGACTAGGCAACGAGCTCTGAGGGGGAATCCACATAAGGAGGAACCAACATCCCATCATCCTATTTAGATCTAGGAGAAAATTTCCATGAATAAGCGTTGGATACCACCCACCTTTGGAAGGTGGGAATTCATGGCCAAAGCTGCTCATACTCCGAATAAGAGATGGATGCACGCCCCATCGAAAGCATCAGAAATAGCGGTTTAGTCATGAATTTCTCACATGGGTATATATTATTTTTTACCAATTTTATGAAATGTATTTTGAATAATTAAAAATAATTTTTAAATCTATATGTAATGATTATCTTCTGTTAATGTTTTATGAATTATCTGAAAAAATTAATTTTGTTGATCAATAATGGAAAATGTAGTTTTTAATTAAAACATTGATTTTGTTTAACTTATTTATAATGTTATGTAATATTTAAATTTTGTATTAGAGAAAAATTATTTCAATTATATAAAAAATTATCTTATTTAGTTCATTGTAATCAATTACATTTTGACTTCTCATTCAAAAACATTGTAAACTTTTGAATGGTTTTCATTTGATAAATAGTTTTTTACAAAAAATTCGTGGTTAAACATTATATTGTATTATTACACCTATATGAATTTAATTTGGAAAACTGAATTTCATTTTTTAATTTATCATTTTTTATTTTATATAACAATTTAATCTTATTTTTTTCATAACTAATATTGGAAACAGAAAAAATTAATTAACACACTTAAAAAAAATGGGTTTACAAAGGGTTAAACTAAAATATTTGCATAATAAATGACCTAAAATATATATAAATACTAATTTATAGACATAATAAGAAATTTTATATTAAATTGTTATATAATTTAATATTTAGGAGGCATATGGAATGTGAAAAATGTTAGAATCACTTTTTCTATTCAAAAATTCCAACTGTGATCTCTCCCCCACTTATATAAGGCCACCAACTCTCATCTCCACTTCACACACCAAAATCTTTTTGGATTAGAAAATAACTACAAAAATATATTTTTTATATCCCTCCCAACATCCCAGTGTCCATGGTTGGATCATAAATCCAACCTAGTATGGCTTTTGGTGCAATCCTAAAGAGGTTGTTTGAAGAAGTTGTCACATTCTTGAAGGATCCTTTTTATATAATTTATTATTAAACATCATTAAAATAATATTAAATAATGAATATATTACATAACTAGTAACTAAGATGTTTTTATATGTTATTATATTAATTTAATAACATATATCCATCCCTATTTCTATCAAAAAGGGAACTAAACAGCGAATCATGTGTACAGAGGACTACAACCTCTCAAGGCGATGTAATTCATTTTCCATCAACACCATTCATTATTGAATATAATGATCCATAGAACATATTTATATGATATTTCTGAGATTAATATACTTCAATAATAATGATTTAACATATACCATATCACCTTCCAACCAGCTGGAAAACAATAACGTCACCCATGTATTTGGTGGAGAACCGCCTCACAAACCAATGTGATGTGTTTTCCCCATTTCTAATTTAATTTTATCGTAATAAATATTTTTTAAATTTGTATATCTTATATTTTTAAAGTATTTATACCGATTTAATTATGATTCCATGAATAACTTCTTACGTTCCATTTCATAGGGGATACGATAATGTCACTCATGTGTATGACAGACTACTAGATCTCAAAATGATGTGAATCATTTTTAACTATTGCACTATATGGAAGATAATGATAAAAAATATAATTAGTATATTGTATATATAGAAAATAATAATTAGATGCTGTTTTATTATTTACCACCCTTTCATTCCTTTGTTGAGAAAAATTTTAATAGTGTTCATGCATATATACGTCTTATCCTTTCCATGAATGATGTAATATTTTATATTTATATATAACTTGTATAGATTCACTTAATACATATATAATGTATATATAGGTCATTTATATCATGTTTCACATTTTGGGTATTATGTAACCATGATCAAAGATAAAGGACTGAAATTACCAGACCAAAAAAACATGGAAAACGATACTATTATCACCCGAAACAATGATTTTAATATCAAATTATTAATAAATGGGTGATAATAGACTACAAGTACATAATATATGGAATAATATATATGGATATTATTATATAATATATGTATAATAAATAATTATTTAGTATACATGAGGTTCATACTCATATGAAATATGTCAAACCAGAGGTTTGAGTTTCTCATATCACATTTACATCTGTGAGATATATGTTATATTCACAATGTGTTTTTTTACTGAATATTATAATAAAATGATATTTTATATCACGAATAAATTTATATTCATTATATTTAATTTTTCATTTGATTTCATTTGTCTCATAGGAATTACAATTGAAAATATACCTAAGTTGTATGTGTTTTATTAATACAGTGTCACGACTCGTCCCAGTGGGTTCTGAGCCGCAACTCCCCAAGGCCACCTCCAATAGGCTAGGGGCTGGTGACTAGCCGAGTAGGAATGTTACTAATATGGGAGGCATTGCCTATAAAACTGTACACAGACACACAAATATCCAATCCTACAAAGCTAAAAAGTAAAAACTACTAAAATGGAAAAGCATGCATACACTAAAAATCCCAACCAACAGAGTATTATAGGAAAGTAAAGTAAAAATACTGTAAAAACCTGGGCCAAAAGTACATGCCCACAAAAGGAAAGTTTGTAGCAAATTCCAACATGTAATGAAAGGTAATGGGACTGCAATCTAAAGCTACAGGAACAAACTTCGGCATGCCTGAGCTCACTGAACACTGCCCGGTCCTGGTCCGCCTAGAATACTATCAAAGGCTCGCTCATCTGCATAAGACATGACACGTGCAGGCAATGCACGTGCAGGGGTGAGTGTAACAATACCCAGTGGGACACCCCGAAACCACAAAGGAATGCAACAAAGGAAAATACCACAAAGGAAGGGTACAGTCATCTCCACACAGTATATGTCTATAGAACATATAACAAGAATATCCAGATATACTCCTACATGATTGACTATCGCGATACCACCACTAGGATCCAGCTCGAAGATTCCACTAAGCATGTAACAAGGAGAAAACACTTCTAGGTTTTAAGAGAGATATACGAAGTACTCGTTCTTGGAGAACACACTCCACAAGTACTTGAGAACATGATGTTCATATTAGGATCATAACCAATAAACATGGGGTGATTCCAATAAATCAGTCTGAACTAATCCGTTAAGCAGAGGATCGGTGCCTGGGAAAATTTGGTCACATAAATACCATGAACTCTACCTAGGGTTCCAAGAATGAATAAGGGATTTGGCTCCAAGTATCACAGAGGGGATTCCAACAACTATATACAGGAAGTCATGCTGAAGTGATCATACTCCTTCATGTAGGAAATGATACCGGAAACCATCAAGAGAAGGACCAAGGGGACGAACCCTAAGGAAACTTGTCCAAGTCACAGAAGACAACTGGCTCAAGCCATGTAAAACAGGTTACACAGAGTGTAGTATGGTTACACAACATGTTACTTGACCCCGGGTACTGCCCGTGTAAACGGCCCATGTCATCCGTCCATGTTGTGTAAAACTCAACTACACGGCATGTAGAAGGATCACACGACATGTTCCTTGACTCTGGGTACTCCCCGTGTAAACGGCCCGTGTCTTTAGGCATGTCATATAAACAGTCCCTACACAGTGTGTACTTGGATTACATGCTGTGTCTAAATACCTGGGCTCGCTCCGTGTACGCTAGCCATGTGCCCGTACATGGTCTCTGTCTGTGTCGTCATGCCCGTGTACTAGTACACAGGGTGTCCCGCGTATCTGGCCGTGTCTGGCTGGGTAATGGTATAGATGTCGTGTCCTTGGTCATGTACCCAACCTGTGTCTGTGTACTCCTGGAGTACATGCCAGATGATCCCCAACGAACACACGCCGTGTAGCCCATACTACAGGCCGTGTAGTCGGGATTTTTCCAGAATCGTTGTCTTCCTCCTCGCGCCTCGTCCGGATCTCCAAATCTCGATTCTGTTGTCCGTTCATCCTGAGACTCCAGGTCTTGGTTTGTTCCATCATATGAACACCGAATCGGGTGTTTTCGAACCTTCGATCGGATCAGAAACCTCAAACGATCCATCTGAATAAAATCACTCAAAAACACATATCTCTCAATCCGCTCCGAATCTTACACCAAAATTGTCATCACAGCTCCGGACCATCCTCCCGAGGTTGGATCTACACTCTCGGATCATTGCGCCAAAAAAGAAATGTGAAACAATCAATTTCCTCCAAGAATGCGTAGAACGCACACGAAGAACACGTAGAAACAGGGGAAGAAAAACACAACAATCGAGAGGGATGAACCTCGATCGGTGTTCGTGTCAATCTTGGTTCATCACCGGTAGAAGGATAAACGAAACCAAAATAACTCCAAGGATTAAATCCACAAAATCCCCAAAAAATCCCATCTCGCAAATATGATCGATCTGAAGGAAAATATGTTCATGGATTAGTCCAAGTTCATCGTAAGAATCAAGAACAGGGAAAGGAAATCGAAATCATCATCCTACCTGGATTCGCGGAGTTTGTTGGTGAAGATTTGGTCGCTGCGTCGTCATCGTCAGAGAAATCCATCATGAACGTCATATCCGCGTTGGGGGTTTTCTCCAGAGCATTCCCAGAGCCTCTAGGAATTTTAGGGTTATTGGGTTTCTAACCCTGGACACCTACACCAACCTATTTTTAAAAGGATAAAATATTTCACTACATCAATGATTTAATAAAATATATTTATTAAATATTTTATTACAGTTATGTCCAAAAACTGGATTTCACAACTGACTTGCAGCAGCTGATGTTAGGCCTCACCTAAGGTAAAATCACTACTCTGAACGCAACAGTGCCCTCAGATTTCTGATCTGAGAACTCGTTCGGGGTTTATTCCACTTTTTTTAGGAAAACCACTTGCACACACAAATTAAATTATTTAATTTAATTCAAAAATTTGTTCCGGGATCAACGGGCCTCAGAACTGCACGCCTTCTTGAAGCCTGGTCTTGAAATAACTCCCACATAAAATTAAAATAACACATGGAAAAATACAAGACATTACATCACACCCACCTTAGGTCTTTTACGTCCTCGAAAAGCCAAAACAAAGGCTACTAAAAAAGATGTGGGTACAACACACGAATCTGAGCCTCCCGCACCCACTTTCTCTCCTAGAGATTCCTATACTACCACCGGACACACACCAAGGGAATAACTCCCCCACGAAGGATCTTCTCATTCCGATCCTCGAACTCTACTGGGAACTGAGCAAAGGTCGCTCCATCATCGATGTCCACCTCACCCCATTCGATAACGTGTGATGGATCATGCACGTACTTCCATATCTACGACACATGGAATACGTTGTGTACCCAGTCCATCTGAGGAGGTTGAGCCAAGAGGTACACCACCTTGCTAACACTACTCAACATCTGAAAAGGGTCGATGGACCTCGGAGATTGCTTGTCGCCTCGTCTAAATCTCCGCAGTCCTCGTCAAGGTGAGACCCGAAGGAACACATGGTCTCCCTCCTCAAACTACAAGGGCCTCCATCTTCTGTCGACATAAGACTTCTGCCGACTCTGTGCAGTCTTCCTCCGCTCCTGGATGACCTGAACCTTCTCCGTAGTAGCTCGCACCATCTTTAGGCCCATGAGTGCTAACTCTCCTGGGTCAGTCCAACAAAGTGGTGTCCTGCAAGGTTGCCCGTACAAAGCCTCGAATGGTGTCATACCAATAGTGGAATGATAATTTTTGTTATAAGCATATTCCACTAGTGGTAGGTGATCCTCCCAACTACGACCGAAGTCAGGTCTGCAATCTCGTAGCATATCGTCCAGAACCTAGATGGTCTACTCCGTCTAACCATTAGTCTGAGGATGAAATGTTGTTCTCAAGCATAACTAAGTACCAAAAGCACCCTGCAATCCCTTCCACAACTGGGATGTGAAAACAGCATCACGATCTAAGATGATCGTGGATGGCATTACATGAAGTCAAACTATCTCCTGCACATAGAGGCATCCCAATCTCTCTAGAGAACTCCGCTCCCATATGGCTAGGAGGTGGGCCGACTTGGTGAGTCAATCAACGATCACCCAGATAGCATCGTGTCCCCTGGATGTACGTGGTAAACCCATCACAAATTACATGGATATCTCGTCCCACTTCCACTCTAGAACCTCAAAGGGCTGAGTCAATCCTGGTGGCACCTGGTGCTCAGCCTTTACTTGCTGACAAGTAAGGCACTGAGAAACAAACTCTACCACACTCTTCTTCATTCCTGGCCAGCAGAACTGACGTCGGAGGTCCTGGTACATCTTCTCCTTGCCTGGATGCACCACTAAAGGAGATGTATGGAACTCCCTCAGAATCTCTTCCCTCAACGTCGCTGGTACTACTGTACGCCCTCTGAAAAGAACAATGTGCTCCCTACCTTATGAATATCCATCGGAAGCATCACCTGTGGATATCTAAGCACATAGGGTCTCACAGTTGGCATCCTTGAGCTGTGCTTACCTGACTTGCTAAAAGAGTGGAGGGGTAACAACCATCGACTGAAGGTAATATCTCTCATCTCTATCCATGAAGGTTAACTGTAAAGAGGCAAACTACCTCGTCACCTCATCCAACAACTGTGAACTGGATTTCCTACTGAGAGCATCTTCCACAACATTCCTCTTCCCAGTAGTATAAATGATCTCAAAGTCATAATCCTGGAGGATCTCAAGCCATCGCCTCTATCTCAAATTCAGTTCCTTCTGAGAAAATATATATATCTAAGACTCTTGTGTTCAGAGTAGAGGACAAACTGCTTTCCCATCAGGTAGTGCCACCACATCTTCAACACGATGACTGCTGCTACCAACTCAAGATCATGGGTCCCGTAGTTCTGCTCATGTTGCCTCAAATGATATGAGCCATAAGAAATAATCACTTACCTATGCATCAAGACACAACCAATCTCGGTTCCTGATGTGTCGCAGAACACTACGTACTTGACAGCCTCCTCCGGTATTCTCAAGATTAGGGAGCTCGTCAGACTCTATCTCAAATGCTGAAAAGCTTCCTGGAATCTCTCGGTCCACACGAAAGGCTGCCCCTTTCGGGTCAAAGCTGTCATGGGTGCTGAAATCCTGGAGAAATCAAGAATGAATCTCTGATAGTAGCCTCCCAACCCAAGGAAATTTTATAACTCCATCATGCTCCAGGGGGGATTCCATGCTACCACATCCTCTACCTTGTATGGGATCAATGCCACACCATATTATGAGATAATGTGTCCCAGAAAGTGGACCTCTTGTATCCAGAACAGACACTTCAAGAGTTTCCCATACAACTAGTTCTCTCAGAGTGTGTCCAGAACCATCCTTAGGTGCCTCACACGCTCCTCCTCAGATACGGAGTACAAAAGGATATCATCGACGAAGACTACCACGAACCGATCTAGATAGGGTTGAAAGATCCGGTTCCTGAGTCCGATAAACACTATCAGGGTGTTTGTCACGCCTAAGGGAATCAGAAAGTACTCATTGTGACCTTAGAGACAGATGAAAGCCATATTCGGTATATCCTCATCCTGTACTCGCAACTGGTGATAGCCTGATCGTATATCAACCTTTGAGAACCATCGTGCCCCTCTTAACTGGTCGAAGAGGTCATCGATCCTTAGTAGTGGATACCGGTTCATCACGGTCACCTAATTCAAGAGCCGGTAATCTACAAATAGCCCCAATATTTCATCTGCCTTTTTGGAAAACAACACTGGGGCCACCCAGGGTGAAACACTGGGTCCCACAAATCCCTTCCTCTTCCAGTATTCCAGCTGGACCCTCACCTCACGAAGCTCTTTAGGAGCCATCCAATATGCTGATGCTGATATCGGTGTCATATCGGGATGCAACTCAATGCAGAAATCTATCTCCCGATAGGGAGGTTGCCTAGGGACATCCTCCGGAAATACGTCCTCGTACTCATCCACTTCTGCTGGAAACTGGAAACTCGTAACATCTGATGTGCCAAAGGCTAGGCTAGCTAACTGATGTGAAATCAGATGTACCTTCCTATGCATGGGTTCGTCCTGTGCTGTCTGGTTCTCCTTTTCATGGATAAAGGAAGAACCTTGTTCTGTCACTACAGACACACCGAAACCTTTTCCTATAACAGTTAATCAGGGCATGAAATGTTGATAGCAAATCCATACCATGAATGACATCGTAAGGCCTCAACACTACCAAAAATAGGTTCCAACCGAAACTCTCGCCTCCAAGGGTTAGGTCACATAGTCTGAAAAGGTGTGTAACCTCTGAATCTTCTCCAGTTGGTGTTTCTAAGCATAACATTCTAGTCAATGGATCAACTGGAATCTCAAGGTCTCTGTTGGGAAAAAATCCCTCAAGGTAACATTGCAGTATTTTTGGGTTGATTGTGTTTGTTGACAAAGCATGTTTCCATGGAAAATTGTCGAGTTCCCAAGAAGTTGTTGACATTCCATGTTGACAAAGAACTATGACAAAGGAAAGGACGATCTGGAGGCGGTACAAAAGAGCAGTACAAGGTGGCGCTGTTTCCCAGTGTTTGCCAAATTTTTGGGGTCCAAAATTTGGAGTTTGGTGAGCATCGCGAAAAGTGGATTTCCATGAAGAGCGTAATTTAATACGGCAAAGGCATGAATTTTGCGAATCTAGGATGCATGGTTTGGAAATCGCGAAGACCAGAAAAATGGAGGCGGTGATGCTTCGTGATTACGTCAAGCTTCGCGAACGGCAGAGGCTGAAGTGCATCGCGGCGGAGAAGGGCTTTGCAAGGGAGCTTCGCGACGAAGGCTCGAGCCGCGAAGGTAAGTTGACGGTGATTCGTCGCGACTACGTCAAGCTCCGCGAACGGAAGACTACCGTGGAGCTTCGCGATTTGGACAGAATTCCGACAGAAACTTTGGAGCTTCGCGATTTGAGATGACGTGGCGTTGACTTCGCGCGAAAGGGACGAGGGTCGGTGGAATCGCCTATAAATAGAGGCCGACCCCTTCGAACGAAGTAGAGAGAATTTTCAGAGAAAATACTTTGCTCTCGATTTGCGAAGGTGGTTCGCGGAGCCAGTGTGCTTCGCAAAAGAGGTGCTTCGCGGCGGCTATTGTAGCTCCGCGAAACCTGCGCGCTCCGCGTTGGCTTACTTAGCTTCGCGAGGGTCGTTGCTTTGCGATGGCTTGAGCATCGCGAAAGATCTTCGCGAGTGAGCTTCGCGAGTGAGCTTCGCGAAAAGGCAGGAGCTTCACGAAGGCTTGTTTGAGCTTCACGAAATTGGGAGCCTCGCATTGTAGGGAGCTTTGCGAAGGTCTTTCCAATGGTTGTTTGCCCAGTGGATAGTGGCAAAGGGGTATTCATCTACGGGTGAAAGTTGAACTTCAACAGAGCATCTACATACAGAGAAAGATGCATTCCTTAATGGAAATGAAGAGACCTACAGGTCTATAAACTGTGATTGGATTCCCTTCACAGAGCAGTGAGCTTAGGAAGAGGAAGAAGGTGATCCTCTCCACCGACAGTGAGCCAGAGAGAGAGAAACAGGGAGTGACCCTTGGGAAAGCAGTGATCTGATCCTAAACATTGTATAGGCAGTGAGCCTGGGCATAGAAGTGATCTAGCCCGAACATTGTAATCCACAGCTAGTGAAGTCTAGTGGAATTTGGTACGAACCGACAACTTGTCGGCGTATGCTCCTTGGACATAGCCCTTAGCGGTGAACCAAGTAAAAATCTCTGTGTCTACCTGCTTACTTCCCTGCATTGCATTCAAAGCATCATCATCAGGTAAAGGAGACAAGTGATCACAGTAACCACACAAATGCAAACAAAGTGACCCTTGTAACAAAGAGGTCAAGATCCAGTGGGGTAGAAAGAACTTTGAAAAAGAATATCCATACCCTGATTCACCCCCCCCCCCTCTCAGGGTATATAGGCCCCTATTGGCCCTAACAATTGGTATCAGAGGGAAGGTTGTTGTTATCAGATTTGTTTGCTCCAACTTTGTGTAGTCGATCTGTGTAGTTGAAGATATTGGTTGCGCTTATCTCGGTCTACCATGGGAAAAAGAAAATCTTCAAAGAAGAATCAGAAGTCAGGTGGTATCCCTCAGTGTGGAAATGTTTTTGGAAAAAGTGTGATTCAACTAAAAGAATCAAACAGCTTACTGAAGGAATCATGCAGTGAACAGAAAAATGATTTGGATAAATCATACCACAAAAATACCTACTCAGTCAATGATGCTGATGGAATGAGTGAAGAACCTGACTTTCCAAGTGACGTTGGAACCACTGACGGTGAAGAAGAAGAAATTGAAGGAAGAATTGATATGCGAGCTGAGTTGGAGGCTGCTCTTGAAGAGATAGATGTTTGGAGGGCCAAAACCAAGAATGCTAACAAAATTGTTCGCGATGCCAAACTCTATATGCAGCAGCAAGAAGAAGAGAAGTCTGAGCTGATGGAAGAAATTGATAAACTTAAGTTATCAACATCAGAGAACTCAGAATCAGTTAGTAAGTATAAGCTGAAGGTTGAAGAACAGAAAAGAGAGATCGATGGCCTGAACAAAAAGGTGGAATTTGTCCATGGGGCTAAAGAATTGGATCAGAAATCCACTGAGGAAATTAAATATAAAGGCATTCGGATCCATGATCTGGAAACTGAGATCAACAAGCTAAGAGGCTTAAATCAAAGGCTTATTGATATAGTTACTGACCTAACAGAGAAGAATGATTCTCAAGGTGAGCAACTACAAAAGCTGTCTAAAATGAAAGGAAAACAAAAGGCTGGTGATTATGAAGAGAGTCAAAAGTCAGATGAAGCACAGAATCTTAAAACCAGAAATAATGATCTTACAGCACAGTTGTCTGCAGAAGTTCAGAAGAATCAAAGGCTACAACAAGAAAATCCATGTTGCTCTGACTCTGTCGCTCAAGAAAAATTGAAGGTAAAGGAGAAAAATGACATGGTTGATAAGCTGAAGCATGAACTGGATGATGAGGTGAGTAGAGGGAAGCTTCTTAAGGAAGAACTTGATGTCCAACTTGAATCAAGGGATATGAAGATTCAAAAGTTGGTAGAAGAGCTAGAATCAGTCAAGCAGGAAATAGAGAAGTCTAAATCCAAAGGTAAGCCCAAGTTGAAGGATGCACTACACTTTCTATTTGATCATCCTTCGACAGGTGATGATAAAATGAAAAGCAAATATGCTATTTCTAAAGAGAAACAACAGAATATTTTCTCAGCTCAAAGACCAGCAAGTTTCAGAAAAGCTGGTATTGGATTTGATGAATCACCTCCCATGCATGATAAGAAGAGAGCCGTGAACAGTTCTAGGAGTGGAGAAAAACCTGTAGGTGCTGGAGATAGGACTAAGAGGTCAGTTACAAAAAGAAGTGACGACATGTGCTATTTCTGTGGGATTCATGGCCACACATCAAGCTTCTGTCCAGAGGCTCAGGAATATATTTCGTATTGTGAAAATAGAAAATGTAAAAAATCTGAGAATAAGATGAAGCGTCATGAGAAATCAGAAAGAAGAGTCTCTCAAAGGAAAGCATTTGTTAAATGCTATTACTGTGGAAGAATGGGACACACCATGAGTATGTGTCAGGAATCTCAGGAGAACAATTTCAGAGGAAGAACTCAAGCTACATCAACATATCAACATAGAAATGATGAAAGGAGGTATGTCTTTGATGGAAGATGTTTCATATGTTCTGATCATGGGCATTTGGCCAGACAGTGTAGAAAGAAGAAGGTAGGGAAGGAAAAGGAACATCAAAGGAGATTCCTCACTCCAGTGGTGTCTAATGAGAAATCGTACACTGGAAGACAAAGTGGTAAATTGGAAAATAGGCGTAGAGCCTCAGGGGAATCACATGGAGCTGAACAAGAAGTGTATCAGTCACCTCCTCAGTCACAGTCACAACCACCCCCTAAGAAAGAACATGAACAAATTTGGAAGAAAAAGGGAGGAAAAGCTACAGCTGTGAGTAAGAAGAATGGACATTCTGTGGAGGACCCACCACCAATGAAAACTAGGGTGGAGACTCATAAATCTGATAAAAGGCAGATAAACAAAGAATGCATTAAAAAATTTGCAAGTCGTGTGCCACAACAAGTAGTGGAGAAAAGTGCAAGATCCTTGCAATGGTGGAAGAAGCAAGGGAAGATGGAACGAAAAGAGATTCCTACTCAGAGAAATAATCAAGGAAAATGGAATTTTGGTAGAACCTCAAAGAAGGAAATGTGCACTCATGGGTTTATACCCCAAGCGGTGAAAAAGGCCGAGCCTACCAAATCAACATATCAGAAAAAGGCTCAGAATATGGGCAATAAATGCCTAGTCATATGGCCAGAACAGTTGATGTTGGCTAGGCAGTTGGAGGAAGCCAGAAAAGAGTGTGATGCCCTCCAAGAAAAAATCAAAGGGTTGACCCATCATGATCAACCACTATCTTCGTTTTGAGGATTTGAGAAAATCCCCTCTCCCTATGTATATAAATTCTATTAACTTATGATCTGTGTGTTTCTGGTTTTAGGGAGATACAATCCAAGGGGAAGTGGCATCTAAGGATGCGAAGTGGAGATCTGATATGCTCTACAGGTTCAATTGATTCAAATCAGGAACTAGGGATGAAGAAGAAAAGATGCAACTGAGCACAATTAAAAGTGATTGTGTTATTAGCTTTATCTCTTATTTCCTACACCGAGTTCCAACTCAGTAGGCTTAGATATTTTGTTAATGGCTCAATGAGGAGTTCCAGATTAGTATAAATGTTGCACGTGAGGAAGAATGGTTATGGGTCTCTACCATTGGGCCTAACAGATAGAAGTGTTGTGTAACACAGGGGGAGCATTCAACAACAAAATCAGATGCCAGATCCATCAAGGAAACAATTGGATGACCCAGCTCAAGTGTTGTATATAGAGAGAAGACATACTATGAGAGAAGCAGCAGTGATCAAGCATTTCATGCTTATTTATTTTGATCTAACATTGTGATATCAGCTGATTGCTTTTAGGATACCAAGAAGCTGCGAGAGAAAATCAAAGGTGTGTCAACAAAAATCCGAGAGAAGAAGTGGCTGAGAATTGGCTCAGAAGAATATACTGATGATGAGTACAAGGAAGTAAAATCCTTATCTGCACAAAACACAAAGTATCGAGCTGAAATTGACAGGAAGAATATCATCAGTGATCAGTGAGCTCCAGTTCAGACAAGCAGAATGAAATCACTACAGCAGACATCATTACTATCATAGGTCGAGTCAAAATGATTTGATGATGCAACTGATGAAGATAACTGGGTTTAGGCCATGAATGAAGAGCTAAATCATATTGAGAAGAATCAAACATGGGAGATTGTTTCGAGGCCATCAGACAAGAATGTCATCGGGACTAAATGGGTCTATCGCAACAAGATGAATGAAGATGGCATAATGATTCGGAACAAAGCACGACTAGTGTGCAAGGGATACTCCCAGATAGAGGGAATAGATGTTGATGAGACATTTGCACCGGTTGCAAGACTGGAGACAATCAGATTATTTTTGGCCATAGCAGTGCAAAGAAAGTTCAAAGTGTTCCAGATGGATGTCAAATCCTCATTCTTGAATGGGGTTCTGGAAGAAGAGATGTATATTGAGCAGCCAGATGGTTTTCTCATTCATGAGAATGAGAACAAAGTTTGCAGGCTGAAGAAGGCATTGTATGGGCTGAAACAAGCACCAAGGGCATGGTACTCAAGGCTTGATCAGTACTTGAAGAAGCTTGGTTTTCAGCATGGAGGAGTTGATTACAATCTCTATTTCAGTAATGACAGTAATCAAAGGATGATGGTGTTGGTTTATGTCGATGACATAATATTTGGTGGATCAGATAAAGCTCAGTGCAGACAGTTTTCCGAATCCATGAAAAATGAGTTTGAAATGTCAATGATTGGAGAGCTAACATTTTTCCTTGGTCTACAGGTAACACAAGGAAGGAATGGAACATTCATTTCTCAATCTAAATATTCCAAGGAGGTCCTGAGAAGGTTTGGAATGGAAAATTCCAAGGAGATGAAGACTCCGGTGGCTACCCGAATAAAATTATCAAAAGATGAGGATGGAAAGGCAGTTAATATCACAGAATACAGGCAAATCATTGGAAGTCTATTGTACTTAACCGCAATAAGGCCTGATATTGTTTTCGCCACATGTCAAGCAGCAAGATATCAGAGTAATCCCAAGGAGAGTCACATGCTCGCAGTGAAAAGAATACTTCGGTATATTAAGGGCACGGTGGACTTCGGCCTGACACACAACGACAAATCTCAGACAGAGTTATTGGAATATACTGATGCAGACTGGGCCGGTTCAGCGGATGATAGAAAATCAACGTCAGGTGGTGCATTCTATCTTGGTGTATTGTGTATTTCTTGGCTAAGTAAGAAGCAGGATTGCATTTTATTGAGCACCGCAGAAGCTGAGTATATTGCGGCCACTCAAGCCTGCACACAGTTATTGTGGATAAAGCAGCAGCTTGCAGATATGGGAGTTGAAGTGAAGTCTCCGATCGGAATCCAGTGCGACAACTCAAGTGCTATAAATCTTAGCAAAAGTCCCGTCCATCATTCAAGGACAAAGCACATTGAGATTAAATATCATTTTATCAAGGAGAAGGTTGAGCAGGGGATCGTGAAGTTGGAGTATGTGCCTACAGAGTTACAGGTTGCAGATATTCTGACAAAGGCCTTACCCAAGGAAGCATTTGAAAGGCATCGACTGGCTCTGGGAGTTCAGTCGCTTCCCCGCACATTAAATAGTGTGGATATGGGACCCCCCCTCTCCCCGAGGTATAATGTGTTTTCCCTACTGTGCTAATGTGTTCTCTACTATGTTACAGACTACAAAGGCGTGCCCTTTGGGTTCGTTGACAAAGGGGGAGAAAAGTGGTTGTTAAAGGAGTAGAAAATAGTGATTTCTCAAGGGGGAGACAGTGCAGAGAGTTGATAAATCATAATTGATACGGGGAGAAGCTGACAGGTGGAGCAGCCAGAAAGGGGGAGCAATGAGAAAGGGGGAGAGTTTTAAATCTGACGATGCTAGAAGTGATCGATCAAATCATAGAAATCACGACAGCTGAGGATCATGATAAACGCAGAACATTGGTGTTGGAATGGTGTGAGACGGTGTCCAGCTATCAAAAATTGGTATCAACTTAAGAATTCACAAATTGATATCAGTGTGGTTCAACAACTGGTTTTTTAAGAATTGGTATTAGGGTGGAATCGACAATTGGGGTCTGACATGAAGTGATTCATTGATGAACTTTTCATACTACTATTGTTTCTCACGCCGAGCATTGCTCATGTGGGCTTAGAGTACGTGTTAAGTGAATCCTTGAACACTATCACAATCGCAAGAGGCGAATGGTGGTAGCAGCTGGAAGAAGACTCAGTGAGGTATCAAAGTGCAGAAAATCATCCTGAGCAGAATTGTGAAGAGTTGTCAAAAAACCCAAAGGGGGAGATTGTTGGGCAAAAATCCCTCAAGGTAACATTGCAGTATTTTTGGGTTGATTGTGTTTGTTGACAAAGCAGGTTTCCATGGAAAATTGTCGAGTTCCCAAGAAGTTGTTGACATTCCATGTTGACAAAGAACTATGACAAAGGAATGGACGATCTGGAGGCGGTACAAAAGAGTAGTACAAGGTGGCGCCGTTTCCCAGTGTTTGCCAAATTTTTGGGGTCCAAAATTTGGAGTTTGGTGAGCATCGCGAAAAGTGGATTTCCATGAAGAGCGTAATTTAATATGGCAAAGGCATGAATTTCGCGAAGCTAGGATGCATGGTTTGGAAATCGCGAAGACCAGAAGAATGGAGGCGGTGATGCTTCGCGATTACGTTAAGCTTCGCGAACGGCAGAGGCTGAAGTGCATCGCGGCGGAGAAGGGCTTTGCGAGGGAGCTTCGCGACGAAGGCTCGAGCCGCGAAGGTAAGTTGACGGTGATTCATCGCGACTACGTCAAGCTCCGCGAATGGAAGATTGCCGTGGAGCTTCGCGATTTGGACAGAATTCCGACAGAAACTTTGGAGCTTCGCGATTTGAGATGACGTGGCGTTGACTTCGCGCGAAAGGGACGAGGGTCGGTGGAATCACCTATAAATAGAGGCCGACCCCTTCGAACGAAGTAGAGAGAATTTTCAGAGAAAATACTTTGCTCTCGATTTGCGAAGGTGGTTCGCGGAGCCAGTGTGCTTCGCGAAAGAGGTGCTTCGCGGCGGCTATTGTAGCTCCGCGAAACCTGCGCGCTCCGCGTTGGCTTACTTAGCTTCGCGAGGGTCGTTGCTTTGCGACGGCTTGAGCATCGCGAAAGATCTTCGTGAGTGAGCTTCGCGAGTGAGCTTCGTGAAAAGGCAGGAGCTTCGCGAAGGCTTGTTTGAGCTTCGCGAAATTGGGAGCCTCGCATTGTAGGGAGCTTTGCGAAGGTCTTTCCAATGGTTGTTTGCCCAGTGGATAGTGGCAAAGGGGTATTCATCTACGGGTGAAAGTTGAACTTCAACAGAGCATCTACATACAGAGAAAGATGCATTCCTTAATGGAAATGAAGAGACCTACAGGTTTATAAACTGTGATTGGATTCCCTTCACAGAGCAGTGAGCTTAGGAAGAGGAAGAAGGTGATCCTCTCCACCGACAGTGAGCCAGAGAGAGAGAAACAGGGAGTGACCCTTGGAAAAGCAGTGAGCTGACCCTAAACATTGTATAGGCAGTGAGCCTGGGCATAGAAGTGATCTAGCCCGAACATTGTAATCCACAGCTAGTGAAGTCTAGTGGAATTTGGTACGAACCGGGAACTTGTCGGCATATGCTTCTTGGACGTAGCCCTTAGCGGTGAACCAAGTAAAAATCTCTGTGTCTACCTGCTTACTTCCCTGCATTGCATTCAAAGCATCATCATCAGGTAAAGGAGACAAGTGATCATAGTAACCACACAAATTCAAACAAAGTGACCCTTGTAACAAAGAGGTCAAGATCCAGTGGGGCAGAAAGGACTTTGAAAAAGAATATCCATACCCTGATTCACCCCCCCTCTCAGGGTATATAGGCCCCTATTGGCCCTAACAGTCTCAAACAAGATAATCAGCCAAAAAATAATGACTAGCACTTATGTCTATCAGTACGACCGCAAAAGTATAAAAGACACAGATTGTACCTCTAATCATTCCGGGAGTACCTGGGTCATAAGCCTCTACTGCCTGAAGCTATCCCTGCCTTTGTCCTCCAGCTACCTAAACTTGGGGTGGACCTCATGGGGGTGGTGGTTGTAAAATTTCAAAAAGCCAACCACCTCTAGCTCCTCTCCCAACTCCTCTAACACGTCCGCCGCCCCGTGGATCTATCTGCTACACACATTGCCTTTTCCTCAGTGGTCCATCCACCGCTCCCATGTCAGTAGTACGGTAGGTTGGACAATCTCGAGCGAGATGTACTCTCCCATCACAAGAGTAGCATTGCCTCCCTCAAAGCTGTCTGGATGCGCCTTGTGAACATTGTACGGCAGATCCCCTGTCCTGGGATCTCCTCTAAAAATGTCTCCCACACCTGGGTCCCTGACGTCGGCTCCCTACTGCTGAGGTCTCCACCCCAGCTCGCTCACTACAGACAGTTTCTCAATGTATCTGCTCTTCCCAGAAGCTCTCGACCACCAAAGCCCGCTCGATCACCCCAAAATAAGTAGGAATTCTCATAGGGATGATGCTATCACGAATATCTCTGTGCAAACCCCGCTCAAATGTCCGAGCTTTGAAGTAATGATCCCTGACCATGTCCATTGAGTACCATGAGAGGTCTGTAAACCTCGACGAATAGTTAGCCACTGTCATGGTCCCCTGCAGAAGCTGAAGAAGCTCTTGTATATGCAACGCTCTAATGGTAACCAGTGAAAAATCATCTATGAAGAGACGCTAAAACTCTAACCATTAAAGAGTCACCTCATCGAGGGTCTAGATAACCAAACTCCACATTCGCCCTACAAAGCCCTGCAGAAGGCTCGCTGCCAGGATCACCATCTAGTCTAATGGTGTCCTAACCAAATGGAAGACTCTGGCCACTTCTTCATGTTGGATCGAATATGTAGATATATATGTATATTAGATGGAACAATACAAGAGGGGGGGGGGGGTGAATTGTATGTTTAAAAACATTGAGTTTAAACAGTTAAAGAGATTATTTTAAAAGATATTAAACTAATACAATTCAAACAACCACAATTGTATTGAATATAAAGGTATGAAGTAATGTAATACAATTAGAAAAGTAAAGTAATTGTATTCAAGATGAATACAACGATCAGAGTAATACAAGTGAGTTATTCTACCATAAAGCGTATAGAATCTATTAATACAAAATGTAATAGAATAATTGTAATTAAGACAATTACAATTGAAAGTATAATGAAGAATAGAAACAATACGAATTCCTTTCTAATACAAATAGCAGCGGAAAAGTAAAAGTATTAAAATTCTTTTGACCCAAAGAGAAGGGTTATCCTTTCACCTAGGATAAGAAGTTTGTCTTACCACTACCTTGGTAATCCCTCGATATAATGATTGGTTCGTCTGTCTGCCTATCCCCGGCAGCCCTCGATACGATGATCGGTTCGTCCGTCTGCCTATCCCCGACAGCCCTTGACTTTGAAGGTAATCGAAACCTCTGTCATTAAATTACTTGAAAGCCCTCAATACGATGACCGAAACACACAAATCACAAAGCATGAGAGAAGTCACAGTGTCTCTCTCTAGAACTTGACAGAAGCAAAGTATCTCAATTGTACACACACGTTCACGCTTGTTCTCAGTTGTCTGTGTATATCTTTCTCAGCTTCAAATGACCTCCTATATATAGGCCTCGGGTTCCAATGGTCACATCTCCTCCAACGGTCATATTTCTCTGAAAAAATCAGAGGGACTTGGACACCTAGCATTATAACGGTCATATTGAAACAGAAAGCACTACATCGTTTTGATTGGTTTGTAACTAACTCAATGAAATCGTATTGGTTAAAACAATATATATGAAGATGATAAACGATAGTATGATTAATATGAAACAAGTTTTTTTGACTAAGTACCAAAACAATAAAGTAATGAAAGTATGAATAAAAGAGTCAGTACGATACAATTGACAGAGTCAGTACGATACTATTGACAGAGTCAGTACGATACGATTGATAGAGTCAGTACAATACAATTGACAGAGTCAGTACGATACTATTGACAGGGTCAGTATGATACAATTGACAGAGTCAGTACGATACGATTGAAAGAGTTAGTACGATACGAGTGACAGAGTCAGTATGATTAAAAAGACATTTGTGATTTCCAAAACAAGATATAGAAGTCAAAAGGTAACTTTTGACTCAAAAATCTCCCCCTTTTTGGAAAGCACAAAACACAAAGTAAAGACGAAAAGAAATACTTATCTCCCCCTATGTTATTGGAAACTCTTCTGAATATGAATTTGAATACAACTAACTCCCCTTTAGGTGTATACATTCATAAGGATTGTATTCATAGATTTTACTTGATTTCTAAGTATTTGATTAAATCAATATCCCTTTGTAAAACATTTCCCCCCTTTTTAAAACATTCTCCCCTTTTGTGGTTTACAAAAAGAATGGGTTTACTTTGAGTTGCCTGAAAGGTTTAGAGAAAATAAATGCAGGACAGAAGAGAAGAATCATAAAAGTTATTACAAAACAGACAGGTTCTACAAGAAAAACAAAAACAACAGTCATTTGTTTTATCTTTCCTTTTCCTTCTTTATAAGCTCATGAAGAACAGCTTTCATCTTCTTGAATTCTTTCTTGTCTTCAGAAATTGAATCACCCTGAGTTCTGAGAAGCTCTTGTTGGTCCGCAAAAATCTGATCTTGATTCTTAATAGTCTCCTCCAGGACTCTGATTACTTATTCAAGGGTATCAATTATGTCTTGATGATTCTTGTTATCTTTGGATAACATAGAATTTTATTACTTCAATAAAACCATTTCATACTTGAAAGATGAAAGCTTTGAGAATTCAGACTGAAAAGCATTCATTCTCTCTTGCAAGTCTTTCACTGAAGGAATATTGGCTCCATGAGTTATCTGATTCAGACTTTCAATAGTTTCTTTGTCAAGATTATTGAAAGCAATCACAAGATCATTTGACAACCTCCTTATATCTTCAATTGCTATCTCATAGTCATTCACTGAGATTTCTGTTTTATATGACCACTTGGTCATCATGTTGGAAGCTTTCTTATGAGAAGCCGAGGTTTCAGAAAGAACATTCAAATCAGCTTCAACTGACAAGCATTTCTTTCTCAACTCTCTTACCGAACCAAACTTCTTTTTCTGATTGTCAGTAATGAAATAAATTTTCCCTTCCAGTCTAGGAAAGTATGGAATGGTCTTTTCAACCCTTCTTAAAACATGAACAATATAATCACTTTTCTTGAGAGAGATTGTATGTTCTGAATCAGTATCCTCATCGTACGAAGGCAATTCATTTGATCGGCTTGAGTGAACAACTGGTTGTTTTCCTTTTTCTTTTTCTTTCTATTTTCTTTCTTCTTATACTTTGTCACTGATGAAAATAAATTTTTCAGTTGATATTCTTGTTTCTCTTGGTCAGTGAAAGTACTGACTTCTTTGTTAGGAATTTTTTAACCTCCAGTAAGAATTATAAAATTGTCTACACCAGTATTGATCACAAAAGTCTTCATACAATCTCTCTAGTACTCATAATCATTACCATCAAAGATTGGTGGTCTATAAGGATTTATATTGTCTATTGACCCAATATTCATTCCTTCCATCTAATGAAAAAATATCTTTTCCACTCCACACGTTAGTGTAGTAAGTAGTTAAAAAATAGTAATATGAAAGAAATATAACAAGTAATACAAATAAGTGGAAAACGTCCTCTGATAACAACTTTTGGATCGAATATGTAGATATATATGTATATTAGATGGAACAATACAAGAGGATGGTGAATTGTATGTTTAAAAACTTTGAGTTTAAACACTTAAAGAGATTAGTTTAAAATATCTTAAACTAATACAAGTCAAACAACCACAATTGTATTGAATATAAATGTATGATGTAATGTAATACTATTAGAAAAGTAAAGTAATTATATTCAAGATGAATACAATGATCAGAGTAATACAAGTGAGATATTCTACCATAAAGCGTATAGAATCTATTAATACAAAATGTAATAGAATAATTGTAATTAAGACAATTACAATTGAAAGTATAATGAAGAAAGGAAACAATACATATTCCTTTCTAATATAAACAGCAGTGGAAAAGTAAAAGTATTACAATTCTTTTTACCCAAAGATAAGGGTTATACATTCACCTAGGATAAGAGGTCTGTCTTACCACCACCTTGGTAAACCCTCGATACGATGATCAGTTCGTCTGTCTGCCTATCCCTGGCAGCCCTCAATACGATGATCAGTTTGTCCGTCTGCCTATCCCCGGCAGCCCTCGACTTTGAAGGTAATCGGCACCTCTGTCGTTCAATTACTTGAAATCCCTCTATACGATGATAGGAATGCACAAATCACAAAGCATGAGAGAAGTCACAGTGTCTCTCTCTAGAACTTGACAGAAGAAAAGTATCTCAATTGTACACACACATTCACACTTGTTCTCAGTTGTCTGTGTATATCTTTCTCAGCTTCAAATGACCTCTTATTTATAGGCCTCAGGTTCCAACGGTCACATCTCCTCCAATGGTCATATTTCTCTGAAAAACTCAGAGGGACTTGAAAACCTTGCATTATAACAGTCATATTGAAACATAAAGAACGAAATTGTTTTGATTGGTTTGTAACTAACTCAACGACATCATATTGGTCAAAACAAGATATATGAAGATGATAAACAAGATTATGATTAATATGAAACAAGTGTTTTTGACTATGTACCAAAACAAGTAAGTAATGAAATTATGAATAGCAGAGTCAGTACGATACAATTGACAGAGTCAGTACGATACTATTGACAGATTTAGTACGATACGATTGACAGAGTCAGTACGATACAATTGACAGAGTAAGTAAGATACAATTGACAGAGTTAGTACGATACGATTGACAGAGTCAGTACGATACGATTGACAGAGTTAGTACGATATGATTGACAGAGTCAGTACGATTAGAAAGACATTTGTGATTTCCAAAACAAGATATAGAAGTCAAAAGGGAAATTTTGACTTAACATCTCAATCCAGTCCTCTACTTCCTGAGGGTTAGGCCCACCTCGAAACCTGAGGGGTCTTTGTCTCTGAAACTCCTAGAGTGCACTCAGACTGCGCTCCTCCTCTACTGGTACAGCAGGCACTAAACATTGCTCCACTGGTGGTGGAATAACTGGCACACCGCATGATGGGAGAACTGGGTGATCTGGTCCCTTTATCAAAGCTTCATCAATGAGGGGGTCATCCTAATGATTGATCTACTGGATCCTAGCAGGTGCGCATCACAAAGGCATCCTATAAAGAAACAAGATGTATCTCAGTCAGTGATTATATCTAGAGAGCTGACTCTAGATAGATATGGAAACCACAACCCATTTCTATATGATGTGTGTACCATTTTTTTCCCTGCAACTAGTGTTCTCATGTTCTGAGTCTAAATGCAAGTTATCAGGGTTCTGGTGTGTGGATATGTCGGCCGCCCGCACCAACACTGGGGTCCCTGGACTGAAACCCAAACTCAAAACACTTAAAACCGTTGCCCCAAACCAACTCACAGACTCTCAGTCCTAATGTAGAACTGACCACCTCTGATACCACTCTATCAAAACCCGTCCTTGTGGGGCCTGAGCCGCAACTCCCCAAGCCCGCCTCCAATAGGCCAGGGGCTGGTGAATCGCACCGAGTAGTCATGTTACTAAAATTGGATGCATTGCCTATAAACTGGTACAAATTCACAATCATCTCCAAGCCCACAAAGCTAAAAAGTAAAAACTAATAAAATGGAAATGCATGCATACACTAAAAAACCCAACCAACAGAGTATGACAGGAAAGTAAAGTACAAAAAGTGTAAAACCCTGGGCCAAAAGTAAAATCCCACCAAAAGAAAGTCTGTAAAAAAGTCCAACCTATAAAAAAGGTACTGAGACTGCAATCTGTAGGCGTAGGAACACACCTCGGCCTGTCTGAGCTCACTGAATATTGTTAGGTCTTGGTCCGCCTAGAATCCTGTTAAAGGCTCGCTCGTCTTCACAAGACACGACACGTGCGGGCAAAGCCCGTGCAAAGATGAGTATAACAATAACCTGTACGACACCCCGAAACCACAATAGAATGCAACAAAGGAAAATACCTGAAAGGAATGATATAGTCAGGTCCACATAGTATATGTCTACTGAATATATAACAAGAATATCCAGATATACTCCTACACAATTGACTATCGTGATATTACCACTAGGATCCAGCTCGAAGATTCCACTAAGAACGTAACTAGGAGAACACACACCTAGGTCTAAAGAGATATATACGAAGTAATCGTTCTTGGAGAACACACTACACAAGTACTTGGGAACATGATGTTCGTATGAGGATCACATCCAAAATACATGGGGTGATTCCAACAACTCAGTCTGTACTAATCTTCTAAGCAGAGGATCGGTGCCCAGGTAATTTTGGTCACGTCGATACCAAGAACTCTACCTAGGGTTCTAGAAATAAATAGAAGATCTTGCTCCAAGTCTCATAGAGGGGATTCCAACAACTCTATTCAGGATGTCCTACTGAAGGGATCATACTCTTGCATGTAGGAAATGATACCAGAAACCTTCAGGAGAAGGACCAAGGGGACGAACCCTAAGGAAAATAGTCCAAGTCACAAAATACAGCAGGCTCAAGCCATGTAAAATAGGTTACAAGGCATGTATTATGGTTACACGCTGTGTTCCTTGACCCCGGGTACTACCCATGTAAATGGCCCGTGTCATCCATCCAAGTTGTGTAAAACTCAACTACACGAAATGTAGATGTATCACACGTCGTGTTCCTTGACTCTGGGTACTAGGTGTGTAAATCGCTTGTTTCTTTAGGCATTTCATATAAAAATTCACTAAACGTTGTGTACGTGGATTACACACCGTGTCCAAACACCTGGGCTTGCTACGTGTACATTGGGCATGTGCCCGTACACGGTCTCTATCTGTGTCGCCATGCCTGTGTACCAGTACACGGGGTGTCCTGTGTATTTGGTCGTGTTTGGCCGGGGAAGGGTATACACTCTGTGTCCTTGGTCCTATACCCAACCAGTGTCCGTGTACTCCCGAAGTACACTCCAGGTGATCCCTGACGAACACACGCTCTGCAGTCGGGATTTTTCTAGAATCGCCCTCTTCCTCCTCACGCCTCAACCGGATCTCTAGATCTCGATTCTGTTGTTCGTTCGTCCTGATACTCCAGTTATTGGTTCGTTCCATCATATGAACACCGAATAAGGTGTTTTTGATCCTTCGATCAAATCATAAAACTCGAACGATCCATCTGAAGAAAAATTCCCAAAAACTCATATCTCTTTATCTGCTCCGAATCGTCCGCCGAAATCATCGTCGCAACTCCGGACTATCCTCCCGAGGTTGGATCTACAATCTTGGATCATTGCGCCATCAAATGAATGTGCAACGATTGATTTCCTCCCAGAACGCGTAGAACGCACACGAAGAACACGTAGAAACTAGGGAAGAAAAACACAAAAATCACGAGGGATGAACCTCGATCGATGTTCGTGTCGATATTGGTTTGTCACTGTTAGAAGGCTGAACGAAACCAAAATAACTCCAAGGATTTAATTCACCAAAATACCCACGAAATCCCATCCCACAAATATTATCGATCCGCGGGCTAATATGTTCTTGGATTAGTCTGAGTTAATTGTATAAATCAGTAACGGGGAAAAGAAATCAAAATCAACATCTTACCTGGATTCATGGCATTCGTTGGCGAAGATCCGGTCACTGTGTCGTCGTCCCCGGTGAAATCCGTCAAAAACATCGTCACCGCGTTGCGGGTTTTCTTCAGAGCTTTCCAAGAGCCTCCAGGGGTGTTAGGGTTATGGGGTCTGTAACCCTAGACCCCTGTGCAAGCCTTTATTTAAAAAGGGTAAAATATTTCGCTGAAGTAATGATTTAATAAAATATTTTTATTAAATATTTTATTACAGTTACGTCCAAAAACTGGATTTCACTACCGACCTGCGCCAGCTGATGTTAGGCCTCACCTAAGGTAAAATCTCCCCTCTGAACGCAAAGGTGCCCCTAGATTTCCGATCTGAGAACCCATTCAGGTGTTATTCCACTTTTTTCAGGAAAACCACACGAACGTGTGAATTAAATTTTTTAATATAATTCAAACATTTGTTCCGGGCTCACCGGGCCTCAGAACTGCACACCGTCTTGAATCCTGGTCTCAAAATAATTCCCACATAATATTAAAATAACACATGAAAAAATCTGATATATTACATACAGTCACATTATTTATTAGGTCTTTTTATGATTAAGATTTTGATGATGAAATACTGCGATATATCTCTAAATATAGTCATAAATTTTCAACTCTTCTGGTTACTCATGAACAAATAATTTAATATTATCATTTCCCTCTCGTTGGTATTTAAAATTATTATGAATTATTTTTATAAAAAACCAAATTTACTTATCTCTTCTATCAAAAATGATTTCTATTCCATGTATGTGTTCTCAAAAAATGTGTTAAAAAATATTTTTTAAAATATAAATATTTTTTATGAAATATATTTTTGGATATTATTTACATTTTAATAAATGGATTAAAATTAATCCATTTTTTTTCTTAATGAGGTACTCTTTTAATAGTTAATAAAGTGTTAATAGAATATTCATATTTTTAGCATATTCATCATGTATAAGAATTTCTTAAAATTATAACCACTCATTAAATTGAATATCTATATAATATTTTATAGGATTAATTTCAGTTATTTTTTTTCTCTTATATTCTCTTATTTTTTAGTTTCTAAATGTTTTTTTCAATGTTAAAATGTTATTTTCCCCAAGAAATTTTTAATTAAATTTTTTATGTCATTCAATTCATCGACAACTGAAACCCTAAATATAACTTTTGATCCATTGAGAATATGTTCCGATGATACAATCAGTATTATTTATGAATATATTTTATGAATAATTTCATTAGAAATATAAAATTTTGATACTACTCCCTATATTACACTAGATAGTTTCTAATTATGTTTATTGACTAGGGAGTGTATTACCATTTCATATTCTATTTTTTAAAAAATAAATTTTATTGTGATTATGTTTCATGAATTTTATATGAGGAATGAATTGAGCATTTTATGTGATGGAGGGGAGAACTATATCTCCTCGATTCATCAGTAAGTCTAATGAGACAAACTATCATAAGTTTTTTATATAGTCTTACCCATTTGTGTACGAGGTCTTAGAATGTGGCTATGATAGTATGGTTACGTTTTCCACCATCATGAATTACCTCATTATGAAATTATTCAATTATTTTACATATGATTATTTGATTAGTTAGAATATATGTGTTTATCATTCAAGATCATTTGATTATTTATATTTCGTTATTTGAATATCAACTATTACTTACTTAATATTTATCATATTGATGTTATGGTTTAAATTAAAAGTGTTTCATTCATTTATCATACCATATTTATTATAAATTGTTCATGATATATTCGGTTATTCTTATCAAATTTCTGGTAATTTGACCCCACTCCTTAATTATGTTTTCATTCCCTAGGATATCATGATCTGGTTTCGGTCCATTGGGTTGCGATTTCTTATATCTAATTCAAATGTACTAATGTAACCAATAACTAAGTGATAATGGGGATAGTGAATTTATCGAAAAAGAGATGAAAATGTTATGTACAATAGTCATAATAAAATTTTACCATATGGAATATATTGGTTTTTTATCTCATCGGAGTTTAATAAGATTTTATGTAGGTATAATTAGAAATAAACATGAAACAGGTTGATTAGGACTTATACATTCTCTTAGGATAGATTATTTAGACACCATTGCAAAGCATATAGTTATGGTATGTAAGGGGGAATAAGGACTATAAGATTTTTTGGGATATTGGGGTGAGATTTTGCTACAGATTGGATGGAATCAAGTGAGAAAATAGTTTTAAATGTTGTGTTAGTGAAAAAAATAATGAGGGATATTAAAGAAAAAAATTATTTATTCTAGTGATATACTTGAAACCCTATAAAATATTTACAATTTACCCATTTTTCATTGATAATATAAAAAAATAAAATCCCTATGTAA